>JAODXP020000004.1:8616559-8794059 GCA_027497455.2 Sardinella longiceps | reverse complement strand
TTATCTCAGTATTACTGACCTAGAGATAAATCTGACATCGTTTTCCATCTTACACCTACAGCACAGAGCAAACAACTCTTGTAAAGTGTCATGGAAATTGTGGCGCTTTTATTTTCCATAGTTAAGATAAAGCCAAATTTGCTGTGCACAACCAACCTCAATTCTCATCAGAGAACAGTTAAACCTGGAATAATCTTGAACCATACAGGGTAGGGTATTTCAATTTGATTTCATAGAGAATTTAACAGGGATTTACTAACTTCTGTGATCGCTATGAGATTTATTTACATTTCCTTTGACCCTTTGGAGATCCTCTCTTACAGTAAGCAAGTGGCATGCTACCTGTTAGAGACCCCTGTAGGTAATATCATCAGTACGACAGGTTGATGACTTTGTCTGAATGAAGTTCAAATAAAGTTCAAACAAATCAAATCTGTGGCAAAATTATCTATCTATCTATCTATCTATCTATCTATCTATCTTTCTATCTATATACAGTATCTCAAAGCACATCTGTCAAAAAGTCAATATTCAAGCGCTTGCTAAAAAAAACAAGCTTGGTTCTTTTTTGTTTTTTTTTCTCCTGCCAAAGAGGAATTAAGAGCTGTCCGCTGCTGTCTATCTGTGTTTAAACCCCTGTCTGTCTGTTGTAAATGCATGCAGGAGGACAGCATATGGCCCTCACTAGTGTTTGGCCTTTTAGACCAGAACCCTGTGTACACCCGATCCTCTCCGCAACCACGGCAACCGGACAGGTTGACCTGAAAACTGCCTGGTGTGTGTGTGTGTGTGTGTGTGTGTGTGTGTGTGTGTGTGTGTGTGTGTGTGTGTGTGTGTGTGTGTGTGTGTGTGTGTGTGTGTGTGTGTGTGTATGCCTATTCACTCAAGTGGTGTAAAAAATCAGCATCTCTCAAAGGTCATCACCACCCTTCACTCTGCTGAAGATAAAACATAACTCAAATTGAACATGCATGGCCACTGGCTACCACCAATATAACAACACTGTAAAATGTAAAAAAAAGACTATTCTGCCTCAAGGCATAAAACAGACTTCAATGTTTTGATAAGGACTCTGAGCTGGAGATTGGCAAAACTTCATTACCAAGTGAATATTGATGTACTACACATGATAAGAGATTGTACAACAATAAACTACGTACCGTATGAGTAACTAGAAAAACACTTGGAAAGCGCAGACCTGCGCCAAGGCAATAGGGTCACCGGCGCACTTGAAGTAGATCTGGTTTACCACTAAAATTTACTGCCAACACCTGTTCCTTGTCCTAATACCCACATTGTATGTCATTTTTATCAAAATCTGTTCAAAATGATTTTGTACACAAACAGATAAACAGACAGACAAACAAACAAACCAGCCCTAGGCGAAAATATAACCTCTTTGCCAGAGATAAATATGTAAGAATAAGGAGTATGCATGCATAAAGATATTGTAATGTATGAGCTGTAAAGTATATGCATCTGTGTGTGGGGGTGTGTGGTTGTGGGTGGTTAGGGTTTTTAGACTGACATCAGAGCAGGGCTTGCTGGTAGTGAAGAGGGTCTTGACGGTGGAACCAAAGCCGATGATGTTGAGCATAGTCCCCGGAGGAACACTTTTAATGGCCACCAGCATCCCTTCCTGCAATACAGACAAATCAGTAGGAGAGGGGAGCGACACAGCTAATGGTCCAGTGTCCATGTGGTCATGTCCATCATTAGAGAGGTGATAGGGACCAGACTACTTGGATCAAGGGACGTCCATGTTTGGTCAGAAGGACAGAAAGAAATCCAAGTGAATAAAGACCAGGGGCCGTACTCTCAAAGATTTTTATCTTAATTTTAAGAGTACTCCTAACCCACACTAAAAGTTGTTATGCAGGAGTTTTTTCTTAAAAGTATTTCACAATCACTTTAGGAGTCCTGAAGTTACAACTGACACGCAAGTGTCAGGAGAGTTTAGGAGAGTTTCTCCTAAATTTGCCTGTTAGGAGCTGCTTTTAGCCTGAACATTCTTTGAGAATACAGCTCCAGATAAACAGACAGGGACGGAACACTAAAGAGAATGCATGTACTGTATGTGGCCTATAGGTGGTGTGTCACTATGAGACACCGCCCACCTGGTCAACAGCTGATTTTTACCTGCGCCAGTGACGCGTCTGTGATTGACTGCCCTGATGAAGGCCTTATGGCCGAAACATGTTGGCATGTTTTTTTAAAGAATCAAACATGATTTAGCCTATTTAATAAAGCTTTTTAACCCTTTTTTGAAGAGTGCCTTGGACTTTTCCTCTAGTTCACTAAAGAGAATGCATTGGAAAAAGGATTGCTTGCTTACCTTGATCTTACTGATGTTGTATTCGCTCATGCTGCCACTGCGGTCGAGGAGGAAGAGCAGCTCGCGAGACGCCCTCTGCAGCTGGGGGGGCTCAGACAGCAGGTCTGGGCAGAAGTTGAGCATCAGCACTGGGCTACACAGGATGTCCTTATGGTAGCGCTTCCGCACAAACTCCAGCTACAGCACAGGGGCACACCATTACAGACAAATAACACATATCATACATACTCATACTCATACAAGCATACAGCAGTCATGAGCAGCACAGTATACACACAGTGTGACTTCATAACACAGCACATACAGTACCATTCTCCACATACCTACAGCACACACACATACTGTATATGTTTGTGCGTGCGTGTGTGTGTGTGTGTGTGTGTGTGTGTGTGTGTGTGTGTGTGTGTGTGTGTGTGAGAGAGAGAGAGAGAGAGAGAGAGAGAGAGAGAGAGTGTGTGTGTGTGTGTGTGTGTGTGTGTGTGTGTGTGTGTAGTACACTGTACACTAAACTTTTCAACAGGCTGACAGACAGACTGACCACAGAAAGGGGTGCAACTGTGGAGGGTTACCTTTTTCTCTGACTCAGGATCCTTGCGAGCACAACGAATGAAATCACGTCGGGCGCTGATCTGCTGCTCGTATTGGCTGAAAGTGAGCCGTCCCTTTTCCAGGATGACCAATGGGCTGTGGGGCTCTGTCAAGGGGTGTGATTTTTACTTTACTATGTCAATAACTATATCAAGCCATGTCCTCACGTCTATGTGGGCTATTTCACTGCAGCAGGAGCAAATTAGCTTTAGAAACAGAATGTCATGAAGGTAACAAGGTAACAAATAGCTAAACTTGTGCAGTTGCAGCAACAGCCATGACGGTTAAACTCAGACAAAAACCCTCCACCCCCTCCACCACAAGGTGTGTTGTGTGCTTCAGGTGAAGCCTACCCACCGCACAGGTGGAGGATGATCTCCAGGTGCCGGTCGTAAGGGTGCTCCTCGGCCAGCGTGATGCAGGTGACAGAAGCTGACTGGGCGCTAGGGTCAGCGTCCGCCCGCAGGGCATGGGTGGGGCTCTCCAGGCCTGGGAAGTTAAAGGAAAGTTGCCAAGTTGCCTACTCTGTGTTCCTCCAGGGGTGAAGCACCCTCACAAATAACATAACAACACACAACAACAGATATCAATCAATAAATGTGCTACTTTTGATGTTGTAGAGCACAACCTGCAACTGCCAATAAACACAATAAATGAAGGCAACAGCATATATTATACTTTTTTCTCCCTAGAAATTGCAGTAAGAAAAACAGAGAGGTAAAGCGTCTTTATTACAGCAGTACTAGGTCATTTGCTGGTTCAGCTATACCCTCAGCTTTTGACCCCAGACCAAAATGAAAACACATAAAAATACACACAAACAAATGACATTGACAGTGTGACAGAACTGTAATTAAAAATGTCAGATTCTGTGAGGGAGAGAAGCTTCACCAGAGTGCCTTTCATTCATATGGAGGTTCTCTGAACACACATACCAGCTCATATACAGTACAGTGTGCCCGCTGTGTTCTATATACAACCTTTTGAGGGTGCCATATATGTACCAAGCTATAGAACCTTTTGTTTTAAGAGTGTGGAACACTTCCTTCTTCTTTTCAGCCACAAGCGTACAGTGCTGAGTGTAGTTTGATTAAAGCGCTTAATTCTCAGTCGCAATGCCCCGCACTGATGGTGAAGCCAGAGGAATCCAGGCTCAGGGCCAGAACCCTTACACACACACACACACACACACACACACATACACACCCTCTCTCTGCACTTAGTCTCTCAGGTCTCCCTGGCTGGTACAGAGGGGGCCATATTTCATACCTGTCAGTGTCATGGCCAATTGTGCCTCTTCCTGAATCATAGTGAAGAAAGCAGCTGGAGCTCTGTTTACTTGAGGGCTCCTTTTTCTGAGAGGTCTCAGAACTGTCTTAGTTTCATTGTGTGTGTGTGTGTCTGTGTGTGTGTGTGTGTGTGTGTGTGTGTGTGTGTGTGTGAGAGAGAGAGAGAGAGAGAGAGAGAGAGAGAGAGAGAGAGAGAGAGAGAGAGAGAGAGAGAGAGTGTGTGTGTGTGTGTGTGTGTGTGTGTGTGTGTGTGTGTGCGCATACCTGCCAGTAAGCACGCTCCTCTGACGAGTAGCTGGAAGCTGAACTCGTAGGGTGAGAGGTTGGTGGCAGGGCTGGTGAAGATGGCATGGACACACTGTAAACTGGAGCCAAGCAGCCGATGCCCTTTGCCAGGGCTGGCACCAAAACAACTGGTGGCACTGGAGTGAAAGACAGGTTGAGACAGACTGAGATTTATCACACAGGTACACCAGGGAAGTTGATTTATATGGTGATCAATTTACAGGTCAGTCTGTGATTTATTACACTATTGTTTATCCAGTCATACGTTAGTTGTAGTTTTTTTAAGTTACACTTAAAATAAGATACACTTTCAAAGGATCTTCACAAGATGATCTTGATAGAACTTGGAAACTTTGTGAGGGAACTACTATGATTCCCTACCAGAACCTCTTGATGTAAAATATAGCAACACTGCCCCTCCCCATTTTGGAGAGCACAAGCATGCCTCATGTTCATGATGCACAACCTCTCCTAATCTATCAAAGCCAAGGCAGAAATTCTTGAAGTAGAAAAAAGACCATTTATTGGTCAAAACAATAAATATATATTTGTAGCTTCCTAAATTAGGCCCTAGCCCTACCCATTTTCCTCCATGCGTCCCCCGTTTTCACTCTTGCTTGGAATCATCCGCGCCCTCACAATGGGTGTGAGGACAGTGGGGAACAGGAGGCGGATTGCTCCACTCTCCAAAGTGTTTAGTTCCTGAGTGGTGCTGATGATGATTGACACGATCTCCATGGAGCCGATGAGCCCCACGCTGATGATGAAGGTGGCTCGCTCCAGGTCCTCATCCAAAATCAAGTGCCCTGAGACACAGGGGCAAAGAGCACAGCACAGGGAAAGGATAGATTACCAGTATATTCATATAGAGAAAATACAGGAAGGCAGCTGCAAAAGTGAATGTTGAAACAGACAGCATCCACATCCTGATTTGGTGATCAGGAAAACTCTATCTTGTCTGAATATGTTGAACTGGACCATTCATTTTTAAGTTATGTGGTCAGGTACACATACAGTACTATATGCACAGACACAGTCAAACAGACCAAGACACAGACTGATTGACCGATTGACTGGCTGAAAATTATGGGTTGACTTGTGACTCAGCAGGTAGATCAACTGCTTGAGGCCATCCCATACATTCACACATATTGATGGTACATGTGTCTTGTACATATCACATATCAAATCCTCCCCTACAATAACGACTTTTAAATCCTCTCAAGACATACCTTTTCTCACTTGCTTTTAATGCAGACTGATATTTTTCTGGACTTGTTTTGTTTTAATTTATTTTTCTCTGCTTTTGCTTATGTTTCTGGGTTTTTCTTTTTTTTCTTTGCCACTGTTGTTTTTGTACATAAGCAGATGCTCTGTATGTGTTTTATTGCTACAACTTTTTTTTTAGAAACCTCTTCTTATACTTGACTTGTGCGGCACAAAGTCCAATCATTTGCAAAGATGACAAGGCAACAAACCAATATACATTTACTATTTTTTTTTTTCTTTCACTTCACCTGTTCTATAGACTAACACACTAATTAATTTAAGCTAAAACATTGACTCTAGACATTATTGCATACTGTGCAGGTGTTGCAACACTCCACACAGTACTGAATATGTGAGGCAGAGACAAGATGTGGAGAATGAAAAATATCCATACTATCTTCCTTCATGCCTGGCCAGGTTTCCTGAAAGTGAGAGGAATTATGTTTGCCAAACGGCACTCCTTCCCGTCCCTCCCACCCGCCATCGCCGCGTCCATAAATGGATTACGTTGATTACTGCTCAATAATTGTCAAAGTGATTTAATGGAAGATTAAAGCAGAGTATTGTACTCTGTTTGTTTTGTATGCACTCTCTCTCTCTCTCTCTCTCTCGCCGACTGCAGTGTTTGATGTCTGGATAAAGAGCATCTCCCTTCTCACAGTATGACCTGCTCTTGGTCTTTCAAAGACATGGTCAAATGGTGAAAGCTCAATATAGTATGTGCATGTCAGAACAACGGATCATGTGTTTATTAAAGATGAAGGTTTGTTTAAGCCCAATACGTGTCCATGGTACCCTGGGTCCATGTGGCATTTAATTGCATGGAATGCCATCATAATCTCAGGTTTTATAATATATTAGCTTAATAAAGAAAAAGCTTTGTTCCGTTTTGGTAAATACAAATCTCATCCTCTGCATCAGGGATGGCATGTCATGCTAGCATGTGTTATATATTACAATTACAATCTGCCTTTTAAACATAAATAACATACTACATCACAATATCTCAAAAGTTACATTATATTTTTTTTTTATTTCATTACTTTATCACCATACTTCTCTGTGAAATCTGTATTCTTGTACAAATATGTAAAGAACCATAAATTATCATTTGTTTGACTGTTAGTGTGTTCATTTGGGTCTTACCTTTTTACTCAATAATTTTTATTTCATATTAAATGCATTGTGGGTTTTGGTGTCTCCATAGTGTCCTTAACACCTAAGTTGCACAAGGGGTGACTGGCCCTAAACTAACTGATAGTTAGCTAATGTAAGTGGCTTTGGATCAAAGCGTCTGCTATCTGCATAAATGTAAATATATACACTGTGTCATCAACATTATTATTCCCCTCACCATTGGTGCACTGCATGTCCTGGCCGGAGTTGCCACAGCAGCACCAGTCCTTGCCATTGGTGCACTGGGTGTCTAAGGCAGAGGAGGGGCAGCAGTCTAGGCAACAGTCCTCCAGTTTGCCCCGGCTCTGGATCTGCACACTGACAACACGGCCAGCGATGGCTGCCTCAAAGCCCACCACCACCTCCTTTTCAGCCAATGGGTACACAAACACCCCTGGGCAGGTGAGGAGAGGACAGAAGAGGAGCATTGAGGGAGGAGACAAGAGAGTGAAAATGAAGAGCAGGAGGAGGGAAAAAAGATGATGAGTGGAGAGGAAGGGAAGGAAGAGAAAAGGAGAAAAAGAAATGAAGAGTATATGTGAGTTGAGGGGAAGAGAAGAGATCAGTTAAAAACTTGAGTGTGTCTTTAGTGTGTGTTTAGCATACTTTTGCTTTAAACATGCAGAAATGTTTCCATGATTTAATTGTAAAAGGTGTGCCCCAAGTCTAAATCATAACATGGGAGATTTGTGGTTTGTGGTGCGTGATTCCAGTTCAGCTCACCCTCAACAGACTCCGTGTCGATGTTGGCATAGGTGAGGTGGGCAGTGAGGCCCAGAGAGCATCCGTTGGCACAGGACTTGATGCAGGATGTTTTCAGGAGCAGAGGTGCCCAGGTGGACCGGTTTCTCAGGCCTGGCATGTTCCCTATTAAGGAGAGGACAGATGAGAGAAAAAAACTCATTATTTACTTTATAATTCAGACATAATTGCACATTTCTCAGATAATTCTGTATCTTCCTAAATGTATACTAGCCCTCTTAGCAATCTTGTGTTGTTTTTTTTTTCTTAAGTAAATAAATAATGGAATGATTGTGTCTAAGACAGTACAGTTTTTGTTGTATGTTGACACGGGGTGCCCCGTCCCTGTCCCCTGGTAACTGGGCTATGGCTTGCGGCTGCCAGGCAACGGCTAGCATGAGCATGAGGCTGCATTAGCATCTGGCTAAATCATTAACCAGCTGGTCAACAAAACAAGTGGCCTGCCCTTAATGGTCAGCCAGCCTGCTTCTTCCCTCACTCACCTGAGGTAACATCACATTTCCATCTGGCAGCTGCCCAAGCACATGCATTTATTCAATGTCATCTGTCATGAGTGTGTGGGAGAATAACAAGATACGATATAATATAGTTTCCTTTTCCATTCTTCTTCAACAAGGCCTAGGTGAAGCCTAACTTCTTTAAAACTGGCTTGGAAAAAGAGTTCAAGGGGTCGAAAGAAGGCCCTGTTAATTGAAAGTGCAGGTGCACAGGGTTTATTGGGAGCGGGGTTGGGGGGCGGTGGAGGTAGGAGGTTTGGGTGACACAGCTGACTGAGCAGCTGATGGCACTAGTGGTCACACAGTGTTTGTTCTTGCCCCGTTAATGGCCTTTTACATACACCTCCATCTCTGTAGATCAACAAGTCCCAGCTGGCTACCAATGTTGGTGAACTGTAAAAGGACATCAATATGGGTCAGGGAAATGTCACTTTGGTTTATAGAGGAAGGAGGAGGTGGATGGAGGTGTGGGGGTGTGGGGGGGGGGGGGGGGCACATCATGAACCTTAACAAGAGCCATGGCCTCCAGCAACTATTTCAATGTGCAGACAAAGTTCAAATGAATCAAATCAAAAACAGAACATTTCTGTGTGAAGTAGAAAAAAATCTAAATTAGTCAAATCAAACTTAGGGGGAAAAAAGTACAAAACGATGAGTAAGAAGGTTTGTATACAATTGGAGAGGTAGTGCAGTGCAGACCTGAATGCATCTATAGTCACATCTTGGCATCATGAGAGCCTCTGGGCTCTGGTTGTTTCATGCAGCCATGGTTCACAGGCTTTAAGCTGTGGGCATGGAAAACAGCATCCGCTATCTCCCTAAGTCACAGCGATCTGATAAACCAAGAGTCTGTGACCTACCAGGTCCAATAAAACATAAACCTCTTACAACAACATAGATCCTATCTTATAGCAGACCTTACATATAGATGAATGGACAGATAGATAGATAGATAGATAGATAGATAGATAGATAGATAGATAGATAGATAGGTCAGGTCTTAAATACTGCACACTGTTCCTGTTGGAAAATGAATTTAAAAAGCCAAAATTGTTCCTTCTCTCATCTGTCAAAGAATCCCATGAACGCACTTTTATGTGCAGTTGCATGTGCATGTTGAACTCTATGTTTCCCATGCCAGTACAATGTCTGTTAGTCTAAGTTTAAATGAGGCCTTAGTCAGATATGCCTTAAAAAATGAAAGCAGAATAAAAAAGGCTTTGTGAAAAAAAAAAAAAAAAAAAAATCCAGCTCCTGAGATGATGCTATATGTCAAGTGCCCTTCTAATAGACCTACATGTTAAATACATTAATACTGTCATAATCCATGACAATATTAATGTATTTAACTATTTAAGCTAAGAGGTACCTCTAAATAGCACGCTATAGAAAATCTAACTACAACATAGAAGAAATGTGGCAATTTTTTAAGATATGGCAGATCCGTTTGCTATATTTAAACAACACTCACCTGTGGGGAAGAAAATATTGTGAAAAATTAATTAACTCTGGTTAATCAATTTCAGGAGCCAAGAATGCATGTTATAAATGCTTCACTTGACAACACATCAAAACACTCATGGAGACTCATAAGCCTAGACACACACATTATTGCATCGATTTAAGTCAAAACCTGCATCTTTGGACACTAAATTACAAAATTAAAAGTATTTAAAACTGCCAAGCTAATTATGAGCCTAAACCCCGCGATGCAAGCAACAGGATCAAATCTGATAGCACTGCAGCAACGACACAGAGTACAAAACGGCTCAGTGGTTGGCGGCATTCACTTACTTCCACAATTTCCTCGCAGTTCCACTGGTGCTGATGGTGGTTTCACTCCATCCCACGTCTGTGTGTACCAGCTAACTCCGCGTCACTCACTGTTCGCCTGAGCGCATATCATTTTCCCTCGTTCACAGTAGCCTACCGTGCGCGCTCACTCTGTCGATCATTTATGTGTGCTAATGACCGCAAAGCTGCCCACCACCACGCCCATTTCAGAACACACCAGGCATATTAGTGGAGACTTCTCATTTCAGCGGCTGTGAATTTCAAGGGAAAAGAGCTCCACAAATCAGGATACAACACATTGCATGTTTATACTGTTGTTGTAATGAGAAATGAGAGCTTTCCTAACTGAAAAACTGAACAGACTGTCTTACTTCTTTGAGTGTAAAACATGCTTTCTTTAGGGTGGTTTTATCCATGCAATTCTGATAAAATAGAGACAATATTCTTGGCAAACAATAACACAATACAGCCATATATATTTTTTCTTTTTTTAAAAAAAAACAAAAAAAACCCCAACAGATTTATGCCATTGATGTTGCATTTTCTTTTTCGGTCTTGGCCCTATTACACAACAAGAGATGGATCCAAAAGCTGTGTGTCTGGCCTC
Organism: Sardinella longiceps; assembly: GCA_027497455.2. Classification (NCBI taxonomy): domain Eukaryota; kingdom Metazoa; phylum Chordata; class Actinopteri; order Clupeiformes; family Clupeidae; genus Sardinella; species Sardinella longiceps. The sequence goes on along the minus strand of JAODXP020000004.1, from coordinate 8,783,457 downwards.
TCAGGTTGCAAGTAGTTGGCTCTCCTGGGCTGGATCTAGGATGTGAGAGCCGGCCCGGCCAGGCCAGGCCTTCTGGTCCGTGTCAGAGCCAAGTGCCTGTGACAGCCCGCCATCATTCACCACCACTAATGACCACTTCACCCATCTGATGACACCTGAAGATGGTCTGCCTGTTCAGCGAGCAGGTCTTCACACAGCACCCAAGGCCAGTCCCGTGGCAGTCTCACAGTCAGTCTGTTGTATGTTCATGAAAGACTACTTGTACATCTGTGTATACTTAAGTCCTTTTTTTGCCTCTTTGTAAATACAGATTGTACCAAATATGTTGAAACAAATTCACTGTGCTTATGAAAAAAAATGCTCTCCTCACAAACATTTTAACAAGCCTGTGCCTTTTCTAGTGTTTTTATTTGTTCTACAATATGACAGAGGTGTACAACAGACAGTTCATCCTTGCTCAAGGTGAAGGAGCTCAACAAATTTAATACGGAACATCCCATGACCTTTCCTGAATATGATCTGCTCCAGGTGTGCTGAAAAACCATGGTAACAGAAATCGACTTGGAAACCATATCAGCATAACCAATAAGAGGCGTGCTCACTTACACCTATGGAGTACTTTTTAAATTAAATGAATTTTAAATAAGTACTTGCAGGAAGAGGATTTTATATAATGTATTTACCAATTTCCCCTCATTGCTAATAAAAAAGTCAAACAATGGGAAGCAACTGCGCTATCATAAACAAATCAATCAATTAAAAAAAAAAACATAGTGTGAACCTTAAAAGAATGGGACAATACCGGTAATTTGTAAGTCACTGGAAAATTCTGGATGAAGTAATAAGTAGAGCACTGTCCAGAGCAGTATGATGCAAGGCTGTATCACTCCTCTTACTGTAAATGAGAGAATACGTTGAAATGTCCCAATAGTGCCCCCCACAGGCTAAACAATCAGAGGGACCATGCAATTCCTTGTTTTGGTGACTAAAAGGCAGGTGAAGTGAATTCATGCCCTAATATTATGAAATAAAAATATGTTAGAATGAGCCATTCCATGCAATAAAGTACTAAATAATAATTATAATGGCAGGCATATTATATATATATATTATACGAATCTACTTTGTACCATGAGGACTTTTGTACCACAATAAATTTTGGGCATGTCCATCCAGAACTAATGCACAAAGTGGTAAGTCTTGCCTGCACTGATGTTCTTTCCGGACGACTCGGAAATGATCTTGGAAATGGTCTTGGAAATAATCTTGTTGGACTCCGAAATGAGTCCATTCTTTTCACAGTGACTGGAGTAACTGGATGTTGTTGAGCTCATGTTTGTCATTGAGGAAGGCTTTGTGGGTCCTTTGGCCTTATGGAGGGCAGCACACTGTACCTGTTTAAGGTACAGGGAATACTTGGCAATGGGCCACAAAAGGATTCAGAAGATAAATAGTTTGATTTTGCAGTGTTGTGCAGCTGGGTATGAACAACACAACAATCTCTCCCGTTGATATGTTGAGTATGTGGTGGCTGAGTTTCATCATGGGGTGTATTTCTTGAACGTCCCTTGGCTGACTTTGGCCGCATTCTTTGGCCACCGCTGCTGTGAAAATCCCTCTGGCAGCCAGACAACAGGTCCTGATTCCGCTGCCCTTGACCACCCACATGAGGTGAGACCGTCATGGCTGCCACTGAGGCTCGAGGTGGTCTGATGGGCATTGGGGCAGCATGACTATGCCAGTCATTGATTTGAACATAGGGACTACACTTGTCATTGGACGTGTGACCATTTTGATGCTGAGTTTCTGAGACACGAGTCCTGTGACCCCAAGCTGACTTGGGCCTGAGGTGGACGATTGCGGGACAGTTCCTTTGCTCCTCCTTGCTCCCAGTCGGACTGTGGTCCATCACAGATACAGCAGCTGAAGAGACACAATATTTGAAGATTATTATGAAGAGAAGTTAATAATCACATGACAAGAGGTTAACCATAGAGTCATATTATGGCTTAGAATCAAGAATCAAGAAGATATCTGTTTTTTTTTGTGTGTTACAAATGTGAAGTTTTTTCAAAATATTGGCTTCAAATTTCAGTTCAATGAAACAATGACAAATTCACACATCTGATATTACACTTTGTGGTACACTGTATTTACTGTAACTAAAACATCTTTGACGGTAGACCTACAGTAGTGTACAAGACAATAATGTTGGTCAATTCTCTGATGAATGAATTTGCTTTCAACATTTTTTACAATTGTCATAGGCCTACACATCATAAAAATAGCCCATGTGTATTAGTCATGTATATGACAAAAAATGCAGGGCTAGCACTGACAAGCAGTAAACTGACATAGGTTATCTAATTTATATTGTGGAGTAGTAGGCCTAACTTTATAAAATTCACACAGGCTTACACACACATAATTTATTCATCAAAAAACATAGTTACAAGAAAGTTAGGTTACCTTGTCTCCTGTACCTATGTGAAAGTAGCTTGCTGCTTGCAAAGCTTCTAATGACTTTAGTACAATTCCTTGGTTACTATGTTTGTCTACTGACTTTCCCAGATAGAGATCACTTGACAGATTTGCTGTCATCCCACGCACAGTTAACAGTGGACGACCAAATATATCTTAGATGTGGTGCTTAGTAACCTGTTGATAAGATCATGGTGCAGGAAACAAGGACTGTTGTTGCAGCGATAAATCCATGCCATTTAGTAGCAACCCACCCCTTTGAGCAATTCCACTTGAACATCCAGAAACTTTCAATCTCTCTCTCTCTCTCTCTCTCTCTCTCTCTCTCTGAGGGAAAGGCTAAATCATACGCAGAGAGAGAGAGAGAGAGAGAGAGAGAGAGAGAGAGAGAGAGAATGAAAGAAATAAAAACTGCCCAATCTAGCCCAAACGCCTTCTTTTCTCACATTATCGCCAGAGGAAAAGAGATTTTTGTTTTGTACAAGGCTCCGTTACGCATGCGCCCACAAACTACAACCAGGCAGCCAAAGATCTTTCAACCCACTCTCCACTTGGCTACAGTGCTCTTATTTTGCTGAGGCAAGGTAGGCCTAACATTTATTAAAAATTGCGAAATTGTGTCAACGTATATTTCATAGATGAGATACAAACAGCAGGTCGCTTCAGGGTCACTATTAAAGTCTCTATATAGCCAATTGAATACTTACATTTGGAGTAAATTCTTAGCACAAATAGCTAACGTTAAGCTAACAGTTGGGCCAAGTTTAGAATCGTCTCTGATTATCCCGGTGAAGAATCATTCTCAACTTTATCGGGCTATTGCGATCAAAGTTTGCATTAAGGAAACTGATGTTGTTGCTGTTTTTGCTGTTGTTTTTTTTTACTTTGTTCAGTGACAGATACTGCATTTTATTCCCTGTAGATGGAAGGAGGACAAATTTTAAAATTCCACAGTCAGTTGGAACAATTTGTTTTACTTGCCAAGGGTGCTAACGGCCCTGCCCTGGTTACCCTAATCAAGCAGCTTTTAGAGGCTCCTGGTGTTTACGTATTTGGGGAATTCTTGGATCTCCCTTGTGTACAAAAGGTAACATCACAGGTATTACTATGCTCAAATGATGAGCTTGTTCAAACATGCTTCCACAAAATGCACCACTAGATGTCTCTGTTTCCAAACTGATTGGCAACCTCTCTTGTTTCTTATCTACAATCCACTGACAGCTCAATGGTGTTTTTTGCCCCCAACGGCACCTTCCAGGCAGCACAGCCTAAAAGGCACTACCTTTACCCTATTCCTAACCCTAACCCCCTCAACCCTCATCCTAACCCTAAACTGAGTGGAGTAGTGCCTTGAAGGCAGTGCTGCCTGGAAGGCACCGTTGAGGGCAAAAAATACCAAAGACCCCACTGACACCTGTGATTGAAATATCAAAAAATGTCTCACACTTAATAGCAGTCTGTCTTATTTTATTGAAGCTATCTTCAGATGCCGGCAAGGGCTATTGTGACCTTTTGAACGTGTTTGCTTACGGTACCTACAAAGACTACAAAGGTAGGTAAAATATCATGAATTTTGATCACTGGGTTGACATTAATATTACTGAGAATCATTTCCTCTTCTTTCAGCAAAGAAAAATGTTCTACCACCACTTTCGGAACTTCAGAAAAATAAACTTAGACACTTGACAATTGCCAGCCTAGCTTCTAAAAAGAAGGTAGGCCATTACAAAAGGACAGCTGAATTTATTGGGATGCTTTCCATTTGTTAAAAGTGGCAAAAAAAAGTAAAGAGGTACAAAGGTTTTTGGCACAAAAACTCTACAGAAACAAGCTATTACTTGACAAAAGGAATTGAAGTTGGAACTTTTCTAGATTTAAAAAAGCCATTTGGTACAATAAGCCACAATATTTTGATCTCAGAACTCTTTAAATGTAATGTGTCCAAAAGGACATTGCTTGGATTGAGTCCTACTTGAAGGGCCATGAACAAGGTGTCACAATTAACAACATAAAGTCTGCATCCGACATGCATGCTTAACTCTCTCTCTCTCTCTCTCTCTCTCTCTCTCTCTCTCTCTCTCTCTCTCTCTCTCTCTCTCACGTGGGCACTCAGTGCATCCCATACAGGGTGTTACTGGTGGAACTGGAGCTGGCCAGTCTGAGGCAGCTGGAAGACCTGATCATCGATGCACTCTACGCTGATGTGATCCGGGGCAAACTGGACCAGTGTCGGCAGCAGCTGGAGGTGGATTGTTGCATCGGCCGAGACATCCAGCCCACGGACCCTGGGCGCCTGGCGTCCATCCTTCAGCAGTGGTGAGAAAGACTTGACCTCCCAGATCAGTGCAAACACTCACAGCACTTTACTGTGCTGTGTCACTGATGACTATGCCTCTATTGTGCAGACATAAGATGTTATAAAATCAAATAAAAAATGTAAACATTTTTGTTACATATACACATGACCCTTTGGACCAAACCTGTCGGATCATTTAAATTCTGATTACCAGACTCTAGTCATTGCACATGAGTCATATGATCTCTCTCCTTGCATCCCACACTGAGGCTCTGTGCCTTTGGTTTCTGCTTCCTCATGTGAGCAGGTGTAGCAGCTGTGAGGCGGTCCTGGGTGCTATCGAGCTGCAGCTGGATCGGGTCAGCCAGTTGGTGGAGCAGAGAGCAAAGGCCACACAGCAGGTGGAGGAGGAGGTCAGTCAGTACCAGGCCTTACGCATAGGAGAGGCTTGTTCAGAGGAAATCAGTAGACACATCACAATGGCAGGCCTGGTAGTATTCAGGCGCTGTCAGGTGTACCCACATGACTGGGGGGGGGAGTGCTTGCCTTGAGGGAATTGCAGACAAAGCTGTGCAGAGTGGACACATGTTAACTTGCAAAGATCATAAAGTGGCCAGGTGAAGTTAAAGGAGAGATCCGATGTGATAAGGACCCCAAGTATATTGAAACATCATGAAAAGATGGAATGTTTGCCAGGGAGCAGAATTTTGATATGTTCGTGCTGGCTGAAGAAGACGGCTTGCTAGTTATAACTTCCAGGTGAATTAAGCTAGGTGATAAGTAGCTATCTGTAAGATTTTTCAAGCTTTCAGTGCCCCTTTTTAAATGATGGAACCGTCATTATACTATTAATGAAGTGAAGGGCTACTTTGAGTCTTCCTATGGTTTAAAATAGCGATTTCGCCTCTTACACCTACTTGTCAAGCGCTCCTAATCATGCAGGCAGAATGATTGCCTTCACAGAGTGTAGAATCAAGTCTTCCTCTTATTGATTACCTTGCTGATGCTGAAGGTGCCACTATAGTAGTTGCCACTATTGTATGTTAAATGTGTCTGTAGGCAGGTGCAAAGATTCAACAGGTTATTGTGTATATGTCTGTAGGTTAGAACCATCCGGAATGTGCTGACGTCCACCCCTGCCTCCGCCGAGGCTCCTTAACGGATCAATAGAGGCTACTCATCTCATCTGCGACACGTAAGCCAGTTCTATACCATGCATCAGTGGTGACGTTCATGGACATGTTCTGTTCTGTTCTGTTCTTCCGCACCTGATCAGAGTGCAAAGAGTTCTAAGGACTTGTTCTTATTTGTGTTAAAGTAGGATGACTGTGTACACTCTGAGGTCACTTGTGCATGTTCAATTACAGTTTCCTTTTTTTGTTTAGGAGAAATGTGGTTTTATTTCACTTTATAAAAAAATGCATTGCAACATAAATCATAAATGTCAAGTGTTGTGTTGAAAAGCTGTGTGGACAGTCATTTTTCCCATTTTTTTTTCCTCAACTGATCTTTCTCAATAAGAAATGTAGGTCCAAACAGACAAGATGTCCCAGAGCTAATGTCCTCTTGAGTCTCTCTCTCTCTCTCTCTCTCTCTCTCTCTCTCTCTCTCTCTCTCTCTCTCTCTCTCTGCACTTCTCTGTTTCTCTCTCTCTCTCTCTCTCTGCCGACACATTGGGAACTAGTTTTCTTCCTTGCCTCTTCTTTACCCCACTGACCTACTTGTTCAATTGTTCTCCCCATGAAACAATGGGACAAATGGTTTCATAAGCACACACAATACCTGGGTGTTATTCAACACCATTGTTGGAAAAAGTTTTTTCTTTTTGTGTGTGTATGTGTGTGTGTGTGTGTGTGAGTGTGTGATTTTATTATTTGGATGCAATTGTCTTGTTTGCGCTTTGTTGTGATTTGCTTTATGTAACCTCATAGTACCATGCCCCAGTCTCCAAAGTCGGGGCTTACAAAATCCTCCATCTCTTTCTCACACACACACACACACACACACACACACACACACACACACACACTCACACGCTCTGTGACATTCCTCTTGGCATGGTACTGCGTCAATCCCCTGAGCCATTAAAACTTATTCACTTATTCACCAAAGTATGCCCCCCTATCCACACACACACACACACACACACACACACACACACACACACACACACACACCCCTCTTCCTCCTGGCTCTTATGCTCTTCCGTCAGGATAGGGAGGGGTTGTGTGTGTGTGTGTGTGTGTGGTGGCGGGGGGTGAGCAGTCCCCCCAACTAGGGGTTAATTGCACGAAGAAAATAGCAATCTGCACAATTAGCTCAGGTTGGACAGGGGCAATGGAAAGCTCCTGAGATTCCTCGCACTGGACTAATGAGAGTGGGGGTGGGGTGGGGGATATTGGGGGTGCAGGGGAGGTAGGCCCCATGCCTGGACACTCGGGTGCTGTGTGGACGCGATGTGAAGTATGCTCCTCACATGCCATACATTCATTTGCCCTCTCCTTCCAGAGTGCCCATTCTGAGAGAGACGGACCTCTTGTCCAGACGTGGCTTTTTTTTTGTTTTGTTTTGTTTTTTATGGGTTTTTTTTTTTTTTTTTGTGGTGGGTATTTTAATTTGTTTGTTGATAAAACTACAGTTGGCTCCACCGATGGTCTAAAATGTGCTCTTCCTTATTCAGGTTGAGATGAAGGAATTCCATGTGCAAGCATCCTCTTTTGTTTTTGTTTTTACTCTGTCCAGTTTGTCTTTCTTGACCTCTCTCTCTCTCTCTCTCTCTCTCTCTCTCTCTCTCTCTCTCTCTCTCTCTCTCTACCTCTCCACCTCTCACTCTCTCACACACTCACACTCACACCCATTCATTGCTGTTTTATGCTGTGATCAGCATCCTGGGTCTAGAGTTCTTCTGAGCAAGAAGAGAGGGATAGAAAGAGGAGAGAGAGAGAGAGAGAGAGAGAGAGAGGGAGGGAGACCCGTTGTGAAGGGCCAGGGTCAGGGAGAAAGAGGGATAGAGAGAGAAAAAGAGGAGAGCGAGCAGAGGGCAGAGTAATCAAAGGACATCAAAGAGAGCGGAAGGATGAAAGTGTGCTGTCGGCCCGTTTGTCCCATGCCATCTCTCTCTCTCCCTCTCTCTCTCCCTCTCTCTCTCTCTCTCTCTCTCTCTCTCCCCCTCTCTGCCTGAGTTGGCTTACAGATCCCCAGTGCCATTGTGCCCCATGGGTGCATGAAGGGGCCTGGAACAGAGTGGCGGCTTGCGGCTCTGTTGTGATCATCCAAAAGGGGAGGAGAGGAAGGTTCTCCTGACTCTGTGTTCCTCTCACCCCCCCCATCCCCCTCTCCCTCCCTCCTTTCCTTATGCTCTCTCTCTCTCTTTTTCCCCCCTTCTATTTCTCTCACTTGTTCTGCCGGTGTTCTCCTCTCTATTCCCCTGGCACTCTCTATCTGTCATATGCCGCCCACTTTCAAAGCAGAGCCTCCTCTTTGACGCGGCAGAAAAAAGTTGGCCACTCACAGTGTTCCCCTCCGAACCCCCCACCTCCACCTCCACCCCCACCCCACTGTCCCCCTCCGTCCCCCTCCTCCACCCCTCTCTCCACCCTGACACGTATGTTGGCAATGTGAATTCCCCCGTCAGCACGGGCAGAGCGGTGGTCTGAGGGGGGCGGGCCTGGCGGTGGCGGCGGCATCCTCTGAAAGTGTCCCCGTGTTGCAGCGAGGTCTTTTTCATCACTCAACCGCTCAGTTGGCTTGAGGATGACTCCAATTTGCGTCCTCTGTAGGGCCAGCAGAACTCATAGGCTGATTTTGTGTGTGTGTGTGTGTGTGTGTGTGTGTGTGTGTGTGTGTGTGTGTGTGTGTGTGTGTGTGTGTATGTGTGTGTGTGTGTGCGTTGGAGATACTCTCTCTAGACAGCGATCCTCAGTCACGTCCATCACAGCTTGTCCTTGCCATGCTTGTTGGAGTGATGTAGGAACACCAGGAGGCAGGAGGCCCTGATAATAATTGCTAAGAATAACCAGTGCTTCAATAGCTCATCTGCATCTACTACCCAGTCTAACTGTTTGATTGCTGATCCAGACTCTATGATGTGCACTGGTGGGAGTTTGGGTAGAGGGACTCAGGTGATGAGGATATAGGATGTGGCTGCATATACCTTGTTGAGTTGTATTTCTTGTGCAGGTGTACAGTATGTTGAGAAGTTGTACTCAAAGAAATCATGGCTACATACGATGGGTAAACTAGTGGGGTGGTTTGTGTTAAACCTTTGTGATGGAAGCAAAAACTTCCGCTAGTTCCAACCAAACATTAATGGAAGTCGAGTGTTATACCCTCAGATGTTTTCAGTGTATTCTAAAGATGTTTGCAAAGTGCCAGATAAATATCAGAAAGCATTTGAATTTGCATGGGCAGATTCGTCTTTTGTTTTTCACTGCAAATTTCCCAAATCTCTTAGGTGGTATGGAAATTGAAAATTAACTAGGCTACTTGTAGCCTGGTCAATTCATCAAAAATTTTCATTACTTTGTCAGAGCTCTGCATTTGTCGATTGTATTCAATAAACTTTTTGAAAGTTTTCATGTCAGGGACAAGAACAAAGAGTGCACAAGCTTAAGCCCTTCCTTGTTTGCTGTGACATGCATCATGTTTGTTTGAGACCTGTATGCACAGACACGGCCCAGCACAGATTAGATGTTCTCAAGAACTAGGGCATCTGCACGAGACGTAATTAGAACAATGGCAACAATACTAAGTGCCGTGGAAAAGCTAGAGGCAGCACTAATTGAACAGGCTCAGCATCAGAGATCATGCGTGTATCCACCCTTCTGCAGAAAGGTCCATGTGGATGCTGTCAGGGGTCAAGGGTTAGCTTCACAATACATCTAATGCTGTTGTTTGCCACCTTATTTACAACCTCGCTTCTCAAACTGGTGTCTGTGTCCCAAAAGCAGAGTTGCTAACCAGTTAGCAACTTCGTTATTAGTTGCTAATGCATTGCATTGCATTGCAACCAACATAGTTTTATAACAAACTATGCTTTTGGGAAATGGACCCCAAATCTATAGTAGGGGTGTGGGAGAAAAATGTAACATGGGCAAAATACTGTTTTAATTACAACATTTTGCTGGGGTGATGGGGGGGAGGGTGCGGTTTGAAAATTCCTATACACATTGTAATTTGAGAATTGCTGATTTAGATGGATCACAGCTCTCCCGCAAAGGCAGTCAGGGACCTTCAGCACTACAAATGAATGGATGGATAGAAAGTTGCATGGCTATGGGAAATTGCATTGTAACATGCCTGGTGTCCTTTTCCCAAAAGCATAGTTGCTAACCAGTTAGATAACTAGTTAGAAACTTGGTTAATTGCTAATGGAAAATTGCATTGCAACCAACATAGTTGCTAACTTTTGGGAGGAAATGGACCCCTGAGCCGGACCCAGAGTTGATTCTCCATGGGCTGAGTGTCATGGAACTCAAAACAAAATTGCAAAACACTAATAGGCCAATCTAAAAATGAAAATTATTAATTCAACATAACACGGAATGTAATGGGAACTTTAACTAACCTTCCCCCATGGTTCTCCTATGGGTATTTGAAGAACGTTATCCTATTTTAGTTCAGAGAACGTTAAACAGAAAACCTTCCCTGAACGTTCCCGGAACCAAAAATTGTTAGCGGGGTAGTAGGGTGGGGCTTGAAAATTCCTATACCCTCTGTAATGGGAGATGGTAAGAAATTTGAGAATTGCTGATTTAGATGGATCACAGCTCTCCCGCAAGGGCAGTCAGCGATCTTCAGCACTAAAAATGTATGGATGGATAGAAAGTTGCATACATACATACATACATACACGCACGCATACAGTACATACTGTACATACATACATACTTGATGTATATACATAGATCGATAGTCTTTTGTCCTACATGGTGTTAGTTCAGTCAGTAGTATCGCCTCACAAGCAAACAAACATTTGTACATAACATTGACCATCAGTAGCCCCCTGCCAGTGCATAGCACTGCCACCATTTGACTAAACCACTGATGTTGTACACAGAACATGCACACATACAGTATCACCACATATATAACAAGCCATAACAGTCTAGACAGCTGTGCATATAGAACACAATAAGCCAAGGCAATGTTTATTTCTATAGCGTATTTCATACATGTGCAGCTCAATGTGTTTTAGAAGAAATGTTTAAATAACAACGGCAAAAGCCATAAAAAATAAAACCAACACCAATATAACCTCAAGGTCAAATGTAAAACCAAAACCATAAAAAGATAGATAAAATAATATACAAGATAAGATAAATCAGACACAGTCTATCACTGTGAGATATCACTGCTGGACACTTGCATTTAGAACCTCTATGGCAGACGGCTCCAAGCAATTCTTTTTACTCATTCTAGAGAAATTTTAGATACAAACAATTTCTTCGAAATATCATCCCAAACAGTATACGTAAATGGGATGTTTTTGTTATTATTATTGTTTTGTTTTTTTCCTCTGAGACGTACTGCTGGTGTTCCTTAGTGTAATGTATTTCCCCAGCCAAAAGTGAGATGAGCAGAGAAAGGGATATGAATAAACAATATTTTAATGGAGGAGATGAAAGCGTGAAAGGGATCAATGGGGGCGGCGAGGCTGTGATCGTTGAAGCTGGCTTTGAAGTGGCAATGCTCTGAGGGACAGTGAATACAATGCCCTCTTTCAGCTCAGGACTGAACGGCAGACGTTCTGTATCTCTCTCCCTCCCTCCCTCCCTCCCTCTTTCTTTTTCCCTCCCTCTCTTTCTCTCTCACTCACCCATTCTCCCTTCATTCATTTTCTCTCTCTCTCTCTCTCTCTCTCTCTCTCTCTCTCTCTCTCTCTCTCTCTCACACACACACACACACACACACACACACACACACACACAACACACACACACTTTTGCACTTTCACTTCTCAGCTTGTTTTTGACCAGCAAAAAAGTAACAAAATTTGCTGTTCAAAACTGATAAAAAATGTCTATCAGTCTGTCATCTACGGTATAACCTTATGTGATCAAACTTATCCTATACAACTCTCTCTCTCTCTCTCTCTCTCTCTAGCATCTAACTCGCATCTCAATCTCATCGTCTCTCTCTCTCTCTCTCTCTCCAGCATTAATGAATTCAAACAGCCCTCCTCTCGTTTCTGCCCCCTCTCTCTCTCTCTCTCTCTCTCTCTCTCTCTCTCTCTCTCTCTCTGTTTTCCCCCTCCCTTCCCTCCTTTCACAATAACCAAACCTCTTTTTAATTTCCAGCCTTGGCAAGTTGCACTCCATTTGGTCTGGCCGTCTTAATGAATTCAGCTGTTTGTGTATTGGCCAGGGGCGCATCGCTCCTCCCTCCCCCTGCCCCCACCCCTCGAGGTCTGTCCCCCAGCTCTCTCGTTGGGCCGCTCTCTATATATACCCAGTGCTGCTCAACTCACCTATTGTTCCCCCTAAGTAAAGTTGCAGACAGATGCCCTGTTTGGCAGTGGGAGACAGAGACACCACTAGTGTTAAGGCAAGTGAGGAAGTGGGAGACAGAGACCAGGTCAAGCACACATAAAAGCAACCTCTTCCTAACGTGTGGAGCCTTGTGGAGAAGACACTTTTTTCCTTTCTCTCTCTCTCTCTTGCTCTCTCTCTCTATCCGTAGTTCTCTGTCTTGTACACGTGGAGACTTCGCTTCTCTGCATCTTTTCTGTGCTTTCTGCTTTTTTCGTTTTTTTTTTTTGTTGTCTGAGCCCTCTGGCTTACGTTGCTCTGCACCTGCATTGCGGCTGCCTCCTTTGCCGGTTTCCGTGGAGTCACCCTGGATGCAGGGATGCTGCTGCTGCTGGGGCTGTTGCTGATGCTGCTGGACCGCAGCTGTGCTGCGCCGGCCACCAGGGAAGTCTACAGAATGCCACAGAGCGCGCTCAAAGGTAAGCTACCACTGCTGGTATACAGTAGCCTCCGCTGCCTATAGGGCTGGACCGGGCTGGACACTGTTGTGGTCTGTCGTGGTCCAAGCAGGAGAGTGGGATGGACGGAAAGGTGTCAGGTAGAGGCTGACGCTGGCTGAGGCTTGTGCTGGAACTGCACTGGAGTCAGATGCAGTATTCAGACTGTTTGCAAGTGCTGTGAAGGGCTCTAGATTTGCTCTGGCTGTGTCCATCTTGTTCCTCCAAAAGTGTTCATCACTGCAGTTATGCCATCTGCACATTTGGAAGGTAGGAAAGTGCTATGTAGCATTATGCATGCAGTCACAGTATACCATACAGTATCTGGGGACCAGTTTAATATATGCCGCCTACTATAGATTAAAAGTAGTATGCATCTTATGCCACAATGATGATCTGTGGTGGAGAGGGTATCTGCTATTCTATAGATTAAAAGTAGCATGCATCACAATGATGAACCATTTTACTGAAAGTTGTAAATCTTGTACGGCAGAATGAATGATCATTTATAATCTATAATGATCACCTAATAATCTGTAGTCTATATCTATAGATTCAGCCAGGTTTGTGTCGCAGCTCCCAAAAGTGTCGGGAATTTGATCTTGATATTTAAAGTGATTCAACAGGTGTTGTTTTTGCAGCAAGCAATGTTGCCGTCTCATCCTGAAAGAGTAACTGGTCACTTGGGCTAAGTCCCTTCAATTCTGGGTTACTTCACTATACAAATGTGTAAGATGTGATTAAAAATCCACCTGTGATTCACAGCTAAACTTTGAATTTAGTTAGCAAATCAACAGTGAGACTAAATAGAAGTACACACACACACACAAACACACACAAGCAGGCAGGCACGGTGACTTGAGTCCTCGTGGTGAATGATGACGCAAAAGGGAGTTCATCAGCAATTCTTGCTTAGGTCAGTAATAATGTGGGGCTGCCGTGAGCGAGGGAGAGAAAGAGAGAGAGAGAGAGAGAAAGAGGGAGCATTCCTGTGGAGTGTAGCGATGAGCTGAGGGGGTGTCGCTGGAGCGAGCGGAGCTGAGTGTTCTGCCGCTCACTGCATCTCGTCGGGGCTGCGGCCTGGCCCTCTCTAATTAAGCTTTGTAGTCGTTAGTGGCTCTGTGTGGCTAAGCCTGTGGCGTGGGCTTTTGGGGGAGGGCCTGGGGGTGGGGGGTGGGGGGGTTGCCGGCGCGTTTGAAACGAGCCGCTGGCTTCCTCGCCAGCGCTCTGAGCGTGAGCTCGTTCTCCGCTGTGGCGGCAAATTAAAACAAAATACACTCAAAGAGCAGGATGAACAACGCTTGCGCACACACACACACACACACAGAGTGAGACAGGACTTTCCCACACTCATTGGTCGTCAGAGTTATGCCCTGTATTCTTTTATTGACCCCTCTCTTTAGGAACAAGATTTTGAATGTTTTTAGTTGCACATGGAAAAACAAAACTAATATTTAGTCTCTCTCTCTCTCCCTTCTCTCTCTCTCTCTCTCTCTCTTTCTCTCTCTCTCTCTCTTTCTCTTTCTCTCTCTGTCTCTCTTTGGCTCTGTCTATCTTTTTGCCCCTTGCTGTGCGGTAGCTCTGTCAGACCGCGGTACGGTGGTATTGGAGGCGGCTCTGACGAGCGCTCTATCTGCGCTGGAGAGGGCCATGTCGGAGCGCAGTCGGACTGAAGCCGGTTGCCGGGGCTGCGTACCTTGCCTCTTTCAGGACTGTGGACAGCGCTCTGGCCCCTGCTGTAAGCACCCACCCACAGAACTATACATTCAACCCAGCAGCAGCAAGCACAGGGAATCTGGACTTACTGATAAATTCACAAGTGTCTTTTTCTGCTGTCTGATGGCACCATTTAATCCTCTGTATTTTCGAGTCAATGGACCTGATTGTATATGTGATGAGTGTGTAGTGAGGAGTGTAAATATGATCATATGACAAACACATCACACCTTCAACTGCTGACTGCTTTGCCCTCTGTGACATCACTTCCTGTCTGGTTCCAACAGCTTCCTCTGAGTCGGAGACGGCGGCCGAGCCCAGCTGTGAGCTGGTGGCACGGGCACAGAAGCTAGCCAGCGAGTCGGACCGTAGCTGGGCCTTGAGCCAGGCGTGCGGGTACTACCGGCGCCGGTGCCCGCCCTCCGAGCTGGGCAAGGAGAGCTGCGTGCGCATCATGGGCGAGAGCTGCAGCGCCCGCGTGCTCCAGTGCAGCCTGCTCAGCACCATGCAGAACCTGGAGCCCGCCACCCAGACCAGGACACAGGGTGAGGGGGAACACCGGGCCAGTCCAGGGCTGGCTGCCTTCATTTACACTACATGTACTGTGGGAGCCATAAGAACAATCCTGATATTACCCCTAAACCCTGACTGTAAAGTAATCCCAGTGTCCTCCCTAAAGCCTAAGTACTGCAGCATTAAGATGCCCAGTGACAGACATTGAGACAGAAGTGTCATGATGAATCATTTACTTATTTATTATTTATTTATTTATTAATTTATTTATTATATATCAATTATTGTATTTCATACAAATACTTTACAAAATCTCTCAGTGAAAGCCGAAAGGCTACTATTGGCAGTGTTCAGTTAGTTATGTAAGAATAACAGCCACCACTTGGAAGCTGTATACTGTCATTCGTTTTGTCTTATCTGATTTGGTGGTAAATGATCATGTGAACACTCTGTTGCCCAGCTGTATTTCTTCAGTCTGAAAAGTCTGACATCTCCTTCATTTTTCCTCTTTCTTGCTATCTCTCTCTCTCTCTCTCTCTCTCTCTCTTTTTCTCCTCTTTCTCTGTCTTATTTTGATAGCGGTGTGTGGGCAACGTGTTTCCGTTGTCCAGAACCTGACTCAGCCACGCTCACGGATTGTTGGGGGTACCCCAGCCTCCCCTGGAAGCTGGCCCTGGCTGGTCAACCTGCAGCTGGACGGGGCTCTCATGTGTGGAGGGGTGCTTGTGGACAGCTCCTGGGTGGTGACTGCTGCTCACTGCTTCGCTGGGTAAGACCATGAAACTAAACAGCTCAAAGAAGTGCCAACAAATGAGTACAAAATAGTAAATTCTGAGTGCAGTCATGAGAGATATGATATATTGAATGATCAAGATTTCAATGAGAAGTATAGGATTTTCTATATCATCTCAAAAAGTCACAAGCTACACATCTCTGATTTGTTGTGTAGAGTTTGTGTGAGGCTTCAGATGTGTTGATAAAACTGTGCTGTGTCACTGTGAGGTCACTCACAAGTCATGACCTTTGATCTCTAGGAGTCGCAGTGAGAGCTACTGGACAGCCGTGGTGGGCGAGTTTGACATCACAAAGTCCGATCCGGAAGAACAAGTGATGAAGGTCAATCGGATCATCACTCATCCAAAGGTATAATTTTAATTTGCCTCATTAGGCAAAGAAAATGGACAGGCTGTGTAACTTTAATGTAGTGTTTTGTAATGTAGTATCTACATAGTTTTTGAAGTACAGTATGAGGTATGACTAATGGGTTGGATGGTTGTCTGTCTGCAGTTCAACCCAAAGACCTTTAATAATGACATTGCTCTGGTGGAGCTGAGTTCTCCGGTGCTGCTCTCTGAGAGGGTGACGCCCGTCTGTCTGCCCTCTGACCTGGAGCCGCCCGTGGGAACTCCCTGCCTGGTGGCCGGCTGGGGATCCCTCTACGAAGGTAAGGCGAGCAGTGAAGATGGCCTTGGCTAGACTTATGAGAAATGACTGAATAGAACAGGGCATTGACTGAATGAATATGGGAAATGACTGAATGCAAATATAGAGCAGGGGTCACCAACAGGTAGCTCAACACCTGCTTAAGAATAGGCTCTCCAAAGAGTTCAAAGGTTATAAGAAATGTAAATAAATCATTGTCACTAAAGGTATTGATTTGTTAAAATCTCTGTGATATTCAGATCAGGGGGCTTCATATCAGGGGACCTATTTGCAATTTAAGTGTAAAATGACCAAGGATGTGAGTTTTGTCATCTTTCTCATCGTTCTCTCTCTCTCTCTCTCTCTCTCTCTCTCTCTCTCTCTCTCTCTCTCTCTCTCTCTCTGTGTCTCTCTCTCTCTCCCTGCTCCCTGCTCCTGTGTGTAGATGGTCCCGCTGCTGATATTGTGATGGAGGCGAAGGTCCCTTTGCTTCCTCAGAGCACCTGTAAGACGTCGCTGGGGAAGGAGCTGGTGACCAACACCATGTTCTGTGCCGGCTACCTGTCCGGTGGCATCGACTCCTGCCAGGTGAGCACAGCTCTGGTTATATAAGATCACTTTTTAAATTCAATTAATGTGCACTTGTCAATGTCTAATGTCTCTGTTCATGACCTAATGAGCACATTTGGCGAGTCACAACAGTTTTTGTGTGGTTGATGTAACATTGTTGTTGCTTTAGATAAAAGCCTCTGCTAAATGAATACATGTAAATGTTAATCAACGCTCTTTGACTGATCAATGAATGTGTGATTTTTATGGAGTTAATAAAAATATGAATTCTTGCCTGTGCTAAGACTGTGTGCCATTTTCTTTGGTGCAGGGAGATTCTGGAGGTCCGCTAATCTACCAGGACCGGATGTCGGGGCGGTTCCAGCTCTATGGGATCACGTCCTGGGGGGACGGCTGCGGGGAGAAGGGCAAACCGGGGGTCTACACCAGAGTCACCGCCTTCTCCGACTGGATCCAGGCAGAGATACAGAGTGAGTATTTGGAGCGGACAGAAGAGCTGTCTCACACTGCAGCTGCCTGCAATACATTTGCAGGAGACGTGCAGTAATACAGTACAGCTGCTGTGTGCAGAGAATTGCTGGAGGAGATTTGAATAAGAGCAGTGTATGCAGTGGTGCAGTGTTGTTGTGCTGAACTTCTTTATGCCATAATAATGTTCATGTTGTTGTTTTATCTGTGTGTGTGTGTGTGTGTGTGTGTGTGTGTGTGTGTGTGTGTGTGTGTGTGTGTGTGTGTGTGTGTGTGTTCTCTCAGAGTCGTTTGGCAGCAGAGAGCCCACATGCCCTGAGCTTCTGAAGACGTCGGAGCTGGCGGAAGAGCAGCCAAGCTCAGAGCTGCCCTCTGTGTGCCGTTACTATGCCCACTCCTGCCCACCCGGCCTCAGCCCCCACGCCTGCAGCCAACTCGCCCACGACAAGTGCCTGAGCCGCTTCAAGAAGTGCCGTGAGTGTCCACCACTTCTTTTTTCTTCCATAATGTGGTCACCTTTCAAATTTAGATAGCAATTAAGGCAATGTGTATGATTCCCATCTCAGTAAACCTGAGTTAAATCAATACCCTCACAACTCCTCACAAATCTGAATGAACTGATTTGGATATTCATGTCAGAATATTTTCATGTCTTACTTAGCAGATGGCACATTAAAATTTACAGTCAGAAGATACTTTTAGACATCCATATGACCTTTTTACCTGACACTGTTTTTTAATACCTCTCCTCTTTTTTTCTTTCCATCCATTTGTCTCCACTCTCTCTTTCTCTTTCTCTCTCGCTCTCTCTCCATACACAGAGCTCAAGTCCTTCCTGCAGACGCTGCTGGACCTGCTGCAGCGAGCGGAGGACTACGTCAGGGACAAGGTGGACCTGACCTTCTTCACCCAGACGCTGCCTCAGCTGGTGGAGCACATCTACAGCTCCACCCTCACCATCCGCCAGCGTCGCCAGGCACCAGCAGGTACGGCTGCTCACACACAGACACACGACACGCGTATACACACATATGCATATTTTAATACTGTTATTTAGATCTCAACACGGGAGGAATATACTGCAGGTTTGAATGTGTATAATCAAACATGTCAATTATCACTACTAACTTCTACTATTGACTATTGGTAGATGTAGCATCTTTGTCTCCAAATGGAAAGACTATCTATTAGTCTATCAGAGATTATGCAGTACTTAGCTAGAGTCACATACATAAACACAGACACACAAACACAAACACCAACACACACTAACCCAGTACACACATGCATACACATGCAAACTTAAACATGTACAAACACAAACACATGCAAACAAACAGCCACACCCCCACACTCCAGACACACACTCTTTGACTATGGTAGGAGGGAAAGTTGGAGTAGTTTTGTGATTGTTTCCAGGCAGACTTTAAAACCAGTGCTCTACCTCTTGTCAAAACCATGTCTGCCACGTTGCAAATTACACTCATATTGTCAGTCCAGTCTGGGAAGCACGTGCTGGTGGAGAGAAATAGTGAAGCTGTTATTAGGTGTACTCATTCATTGTATCTACTCACAGAAATATCTGACCATTAGATTGGACTTGTTATGAATCATCAGAGCTCTGATGCCAATTTGACATGCCGAATTGGCCGCTAACAAACAGCAGAAATGCTGCAGTGCACACTACTACACCGATTAGAGCAGCAGACTCTAACCCTAGGGCTACACTGGATGTGTCAAGTTAAGTGTTAAGTTATGTATGTGTTAAGTTAAGTGTTAAGTTTCGTAAAAATACATTGAAATGAATGCTGAATAGAATTTAGAATGTTGGCTGCTATGCCACGTCTGGTTTAGCCACTTCCATTGTTTATAATGGAAGCTAATTGTTACGGCAGATAAGTCTTTGACTTAACGCATCCAGTGTAGCCTCCCTGTAACAGACTAGCCCAACATTAGCAGACTTCTGATTGTCTGTCAGCCTAGTCTGGTTTTGCCTTCAGATCTTCATACAGAATGTTGTCAGCTCAACAGCTGTATACAGATGCACTGTGTAAAGAGCTGTTACCGCTAGTGTTTTGTGTAAAAGTGCTATTTCTGTTTTCCAAAAGAACAGGTAGGGGCCACGGTTTCTCCGGCTGACCCAGGACTTCATGCTCCGCCACTCTTCGAAGCAGTGGGCCCCCTAGTGGACGACTGGGCAAACTACCTCAGCACCATCGCTGATGATCTGGAGCCAGAGGCCAAGGTGCACGCAGCCGGGAGACTGCAGAAGGAGGAGGGTCTGTTCTCACAGGTGAGGCCAGGACTGTGTCAGACTAAACTTTCATGTCGTTCAGATATCAGATTATTTAGATTTAGATTTTGATCCTGTCCTGATCAAGTTCAACTTGATGAAGCTTCAAGACATGGCTGAAGATGATGCGCATAGGATCTAACTTCTGAAAAACTTTAGTTACTAATGACCATTTCTGATTTAGAGTCTCAGACACCACATTGCACACTACATTATAACCTCAGTGAAGCGCACTAATCATATTTGTGGACTCTTAGTACAAGTACATTAATCATATCTGACAAGAAGTGCTGCTGCTTTTTAACTGGGGCCAGTTGTGTATTGGACATGCATTGCAGGACCCTTGTGTTAAAAGTGTTTTTCCTGTGGTGTGTTTCAGGCAGAAGAGCCTGCCCTTCACCGCCTGGATGCAGAGTACCGTGCCATGATCTCACTTCTGCATTCCAAACTGGACTCCCGAGTCGTTCCCACCATCCCCAAACTGGACAAGCGCTACTTCGAGGACGACACCGGAAGACGGCCATCACTGACCTCTCAACAGGACCCTCTTACCCCCTCTACGCCCGCAGCTAAGCAACCGTCCTCTTCGACCCCGTCCACCTCTGGGATCATGGACCAGCTCAAAGGTGGCCTGATGCCCCTCCCGTCCTCCAGCTCCCCAACAGAGCCCCCCTCCGCGTCTCGAGAGGCTGAGTCTAGCGGACAGGCAGGGGAGAGAGGAGAGGCCCAGCAGCCTAGTGGAGGCTCACCACTGCCCCCCTCTGGCTTATTGGAGTTACAGCACAGAGTAGAGCCCAGTGACCTGACACAGAGGACCTCCACCCAGCCCCCTGCCTCTCTGACAACAGGTGAGAAGAACGCCCTTGGAAACCTTGTGTGATTGATCAATGACAGTAATTAATAGAGAGAGAGAGAGAAAAAAAACAATTGTGTTCAGTGTCAGTCATTTTGATTTGATTTTAGATAATAAGTGCATTGATCGAATCTGGGAAAGTATGTCATTTGTAAAACGTACCCAATTTGTCTTTTTTTTTTTTTTTAGAGAGAAATCACAGAAATAGAAGAAGAAGAGGTCTAAGGAGGAGACAAACAACCGGGACAAACGATAAACGTAAGTAATGTTTCTACAAAAACACACCGTCGGTAACCTTAACTTGTCCTTGATACCTTAGTATCCAGGTGCTTGACTTTAATTGATGATGGGTGTCTGTACCCTTGTGTGTGTTGGCAGCATGCCCTGGGGTAGCTGAAACTGTCCAGCACGTCACGGTAACCAAGGAGACGTATGGCTGGGTGCTGAGCATCCCCTCCAAGAATCTCAACATGAATTTCCAGGAGGTGAGAGGAGCAGCACACGGCACATCTATACATTCACACGAGTCACATCGGGACATTTGCTTGAGTTAGGCTTCCCCTTCCAAAGAGCAAGACCTGCAAACAGCACAAATACTGCTAGTGTGTGTGTGTGTGTTGCTACTGTGTGCAGTCTGGCAAGCCCGGGAGTACCGATGCGGCCTTGCAAGCTCAATTTCATGTACGGTACATCATCTGCTATAATTGACACGATTGTCTATGAGCCACGGACAGGTGCTTATTAAAGACATTCGTAACACCCAATAAACGTCTCTGGACAATCATAAGCCATGCTTTTTATAGGAGAAAATGAATAGGTGGTTCCTAGACTAAATATCACTTGTGATTGTTTAGTTTGCTGGCAGCGAGGCTAGCCTATGGTGAGAAGTAATGGCATGTGGAGTGCAACATATATTGATATATATATTGGAGTGCTACATACTGTATATATATGACACAGATGCTCGGGGTGCAGGCTCGGTTCCTACAGCAGCACAGGCAAGGCTACCAGCAACAGGCAGTGACATAATAGCACTGTGCAATGTTTTATTGTGAAGAAGCGAGATAAAGCGACCACACTGGCCCATAGATAAAAAAATAAAAAAAAACATTCCACACTCCGACTTAATTTCACCTGCCCCACGTTCTGTAGGTGAAATTCGTTCTCACATGCTCTAGCATAGAGAATGAACAGTGGGAAATACCTTAAAAAAATATTTCCTAATGTGTTATTGCCACTTAAATTGACGTAGTTTGGGGACATATTATCAATTTATTAATATTCTGCAAATTATAAGGTATATATTAAGTTTTGGAGACTGGTGACTATATTTTAGTTTTAAAGGTGATGAATCACGTCAGCCGCATCTGGGCCATGTCCGGGCTGCATCTGGGCCGTGTGCTGACCGAATGTGGCCCGTGGGCCGCCAATTGAATAGCCCTGCTCTAGTGTGTGTGTGTGTTTGTGTGTGTGTATGTGTGTGTTTATCACAAAGTACTATAGCTTGTCCTGGTTAGGTTAGTGTATTTGTGTGGAGGCAGGGAGGGAGAGTGGAGAGAGAGAGTATATTGTGTTGCTAATGTGTGGGGCGGCAGTATTGTAAGCCTTGTCATTGTGCCATCATTTCAGGTGCTGGTTGACCTCACTTCCAAGAATGAGAGGGGGCTGTACGAGGCTCGGGTCAGAGCTACTGTGGGCGGACGACCTTTGACCTTCTACAGCCTGGTTGGATTGGAGAATGAGTCATTCTACCGCAGCATGCCGCGCATCATCGCACTGGCCCTCGACGCTCTCAAAACGTAGAGACTCAAGTAATTACCTCAAGTAATTACCTTGAGGGTTGACATTTATTCTGAGCTTTTGGATCTGTGTGTGTGTGTGTGTGTGTGTGTGTGTGTGTGTGTGTGTGTGTGTGTGTGTGTGTGTGTGTGTGTGCATTCCGATGCTTGATGAAACAGGACTGGAAAGATCTTGATCACAAAAAAATAGATTGAGCTAACACACACACACACACACACACACACAGACAGGAAGAGCGAGCTTCCTCTGTGGAAATGCTTCCCTCAACAAGCCGACCACAGTGAGTTAACAGTCTTGGACACTCTTTGCTGCATTGCATACTTGAATTGCACTGCATACTCTGAAGGACGAATGGATGATTTAATGCTGTGAGAGGGCATGTGATGTTCCCTTCTCTCTGTGCCTTTCCCATTACTGTGCATGTCTAAGTGACTTCAGAAGGGGAAGGTGGGCCTGGCCATGAACCAGAGACAGAGCCAGGTTGCTTTGGGCTTCAGAGTGGACAGCTCCCATGGACACATGCTGCTTATTTCTGTCTGGTCAGTCATGGCAGAGGCCAGTTGGTGGTGCTGGGACAAGGGAATTTTCTGGTCTGCCCACACACACAGCATCTGTCCCGTGTCTGAAACCCATCCAGATCTGAAACGGATCACAGCCAGATTAGGGCCACACCAGGCTCAGACTTTACTACTTCTGCTGCTGCTGCAGTAGTATCTCCTCCTTGCCTTAGACGTGATGCCCTGTGGTCACATTGCAGACAACAACAACGACAACAACAACAACAAAAACCTTCAGGATATCTCCAGTCTTCTGCCGCACCCACGGACGGTCATGAAGTGTCGTTGTGTGGGGAGATTTGTTGAATGTACTGTATAGGAACAATGTGTCAGACATGCTGAGGGTGTGACGAGTCGGGTCACAATGCTGTGATCCAGTAAAACCTTAGCGTCTTTGGCTTGATTAAGTTATTCAGAAGGCCTGTTTTTGCAAAGGTTGAGCCTCTTGTGAAGCATGTGCTTTACTCATTTATTGAGAAAGTGGAAATATATTTATTTGTATAGAGAGAAATGCTTTGTATTTTTGTAAAAAAAAAAAAAGAGAGAGAAAAAAAGAAAAAAGAAACCTAATAAAATACCATTATTCTATTTATCATTCTGGATCTATTTGTTCTAATTGGTTAGACATCTTCACTCTATTTTCTGTTGTTGTTTCAGTGATTATTTTTGTTTTAAAGTGCTTGCTTAATGAGAGTTTATTCCAAACCCTGTTGATGTCTAGCCCTGGGGCTACTTCACCCTCCGTCATCACAACAGCTGTCGTGTCTACCATGATGGAGGAGTTCCAATCCTGAGTCCTGTGAAAGTGGATGTATCAGAGATCATGGGAATATCACACCTGTAAGTGGATTAAAAGTGTAGCCTAATCTATCTAATGGTATAGCTGTTCATCAAAAAATGTATGACATAAACCTAACCAATAGGCGTGGTGTAAGAAGTACACTGGGGGTCAAATTAAGGTCAAATTAATGCCTATGTTTTAGGAAAGCAGTTGTGCTGTTCTTACAACTCAAAAGTGCTACCTTTTTTCTCTTTTGTGTGGGGATTTGAGATATGAGTATGTTGTTGGAAAAAGGGTAGAGGATGGGATCTTTTTAGAACCTTTCCACAAAGGTGCCATTCTGCCAGAGGCTGGAAAGATCAGTGTTATCCATAGACAGTAGAAGAAACAGATAAACACTACTTATAGTTCTGCCCTACTCACTTAACTATGCCATTCCTTTTTGACTATACCACTTCTCGCAGTAAAATATTACTCCTACACATCCACTAGCGACAGTGTTGTATTCACTGGGCTGTTTCCGCTACCCACGGACCCACCCTCTCTTGCGTCTCACTCTGTTTACCGTAAGCTCGCCCAGCTCCACAGACAGACAGACAGACATGGAACACATTGGCACTTCCAGTGACACAAAGCAACCCACAGATTAGCACATGTTCTGGTTGTGCTTAGCACATAGACATACATTCCTCCCTTGCCCGGCACCCCCACCCTCGGCATGAGCCACACACACAGTGAGGGGCAGGCAAGTGTGGTGCTGGCTTAGGGACCATAGATATATAGATAGATCCGGAGCCAGACGGATGGTAGTCAGCTGCTGCTGGGCTTCTCTCCACAAGCTGACCCTGGAGGTGCTGGAGGCTGGGTAACCTGAGCCTCTCCGCTGATGGCCCACTCAGGAGTTACTGTCAGGGGCTTGGGAGAAGAGGGAGAAGGGGAAGGGGGGTGGAGGGTTTAGAGCGGGAAGTTAGCATAGGAATGCTAGCCCAAAAGTCCCTGAAGAGGATGCTGCTGCCACTGCTGCTGCTGAATCCTGTGCCCTCCTCCACTTCACCATACCCATCACCACCAGCTATTCTCTATCCTCTTCAGTGTGTGTGTGTGTGTGTGTGTGTGTGTGTGTGTCACCACCATATAACCTCTTCAGTTTTTATGTGTGTGTGTGTGTGTGAGTGGGCCTGCTTTGTTGGTGTGTGTTGTGACAGCTGACAACGCACAGACATGGGCGTGCGAATGGCCTTGCCCCTAAAATAACCCATCGTTACAGAGCAAAAAATAAATGACAAAAGCCACCTCTTTCCGTGAAACACTGACAGCATGCCAGTACACCCCCACAACACACACACACACAGTACACACATTCCTTTGTCCTATTTTTCACTGTTATTACCCTGCATTTTCTCTTTCTGTCCTCCACTCTCTTCACAGTCATCTCTCTTTTTTTCTTTCTTTCTTTCTTTCTTTCTTTCTTTCTTTCTCTCTCTCTCTCTCTCTCTCTCTCTCTCTCTCTCTCTCTCTCTCTCTCTCTCTCTCTCTCTCTACACACACACACACACACACACACACACACCCAAATCACAGACAGCCCCCCAAGCCCTTCCCTCTGTGGACAGGTGCTAATGTAAGACGTAGCAGTGTGGTAATCAGAGGGTCACACAGAGTATTAGTCTGGGTTGTACAGAGATGTGCTCCTCACCCTCAACCATGATTCTCTGGGCCTTTACCCTTCTCTTTCTCACTGGTAAGTCTTATTTTCTCCCATTTACTGTACCACCACTGCATAGGGAGAGAGAGAGAGAGAGAGAGAGAGAGAGAGAGAGAGAGAGAGAGAGAGAGAGAGAGAGAGAGAGCGCTGCATATACTGTATGAGACATGGACTTAAATGTACTTAAAATCCAGTAGAGCAGAGGCTATCAGTGCTGATGGTGTTGGCCTTGCGTTTACTTACACTTACAGTGGAGCAGAGAAACTGTTGTTATTTGCTAATATTATAGAATGCAAAGATGTGAAGTGTTGCTATATTTTACTGTGGTTTACAGAAATTCACTATCATTACCTGTAGTAACTTAAATAGTATTTTGATTTTCCTGTTTTGCTGTTAAAAAAAAGACAAATAAATAAATAAACATTGTTGACTATATGTGATTCTATCAAACTTTCATGCATATAATTTCTGACTTTGTGCCATTAAGAATATTACATGAAATTAGTTAAAATACAATTACAATCCATGATGTGATTGTTGTTATTACAACTCTTGTAGTTTGTTCATGTTAGTGTCATTAGGTTCCTGAGTTCCTGAGTAACAGTGAAGTAAGCTGTGTGTTTGTTAGTCGAGGGCTGTTTGTGTATGTCGACTGACAAGTGATAGGAAGAGAGTGTTTCACGTGTATGCTTCCTAACAAGAAGAGAGGAGTAGTCGTCCGCACACTGCATTCTCCCAAAGAAGCTTATTTTATTGAGTTAAAAACATAGCGCAACGTTTCGACCTGCCAGGGTCTTCATCAGGCTTGGGTGACCCTGGCGGGTTGAAACGTTGCGCTATGTTTTTAACTCAATAAAATAAGCTTCTTTGGGAGAATGCAGTGTGCGGACGACTACTCCTCTCTTCTTTGACACGTCTTCTTGTCCTGCACCTGGCCTCAGTGAGGTGGGATGTGCAAACATTTACTTTTTCAAATGCTTCCTAACAAGAGACATAAGCTTGTCCAAACCACTTGAAGTTGTATATCTAGACTTGGGCCATAGTGACAGGCTGAGTCACACATCACATTGTTCAGTCCCCTAACATTGCTGTAACTATAGTACAATATTTGTAACTGTTGCAAAAGAGTATGACTTTTTGGATGAAGAAGTCTCTGTACACTGTTTGCATTAGGAGTGCTTGGTGTGAATTTGGAAGGGTTTCTGTACAAGGACCTGATGAAGGGCTACAACAGGAACATCAGACCAGCAGAAAAGAATGGTGACATCATAGATGTCAAATTGAAGATGACTCTCACCAATCTCATCTCACTGGTACAAACATTCACAGTGTTGCTGGTTTGAGTGAATGAGTGAATGTGTGTGCATGTGTGTGTGTGTGTGTGTGCGTGTGTGTGTGTTTACCAACTTATCTGAGATATGTACATGTCTGTCCCCAGAATGAAAAAGAGGAAGCACTTACAACAAGTGTCTGGCTGGAGATGGTAAATCAATCAACATAGACACAATTATGCATGCAATTAAGCCATGAAATAACACTGAAACTTCACTTCAAAGACTGATTGATTCTCTGGTGTTTCTCTGGTCTTTTGTTCTTTTTGTGATGTCCAGCAATGGTGTGACTACCGCCTAAGATGGGATGACAAACCCCAGTATAAAGAATATAGGAATATCATGCGCATCCCCTCCAAACACATCTGGCTCCCCGACCTTGGGCTTGAGAACAAGTGAGTGTTGTCATAGTGATGATGGGTGATGATAGGCTACAAATCTGTCATGTTCTTGTCAAAGGCTGGGATTCATATGTTCAGAAGGTGTAAATAATACAGGAACTTTTACATTTTGTTTTTTACCTCCGCCACGGAGGTTATGTGTGTGTGTGTGTGTGTGTGTGTGTGTGTGTGTGTGTGTGTGTGTGTGTGTGTGTGTGTGTGTGTGTGTGTGTGTGTGTGTGTCTGGCTGTCTGTGTACAAGATAACTCAAAAAGTACTACATGGATTTGAATTAAATTTTCGGACAACGTGTGTATTGGGATGAGTAAGAACTGATTCGATTTTGGTGGTGGTCCTCTCTGAGCGCTTTTCTAGTTGGTTTAGTGATCATGATTATATAATTATGACAATTATTTGATATTGTAATTCATGTTGGATGTACTTTACTGTACTGTATGTGATTTTTTTTCTGTAATTTAAAAAGCATTTTATATGAGAGAAAATCTCTATTTTACTTGCGCACATTGTTGTTTTGTCAGTGTTGATGGTCAGTTTGATGTGGCCGTGTACGTCAATGCCCTGGTCGAGCCAACCGGCTGTATAACATGGATACCCCCTGCCATCTACCGCAGTTCCTGCTCCATCCTGGTCAACTACTTCCCTTTTGACTGGCAAAACTGTACCATGGTGTTCAGGTAAAGCTCCTGCAAATACCTGTCAATCTCATCACATTTATATTGTGGCACAGTTACATGTGCAAGTTGTGGTGTGAACTTGTGATTTGTGAATATTACATGAAAGACTGTAGACTTTATTGTTGACCTATGATGACCATTCCTCTCAGGTCTAAGACATATAGTGCCAATGAGATCAACCTGCTCCTCATGACAGAGGAGAATGTCACAAAGGAGTGGGTGGAGATCGACCCTCAGGCATTCACAGGTGATATGTCCCTCATGACACACATCTAGCAACAACCTTTAGCCACACCTACATTAACAACAACATTTAGCAACAACAAATTGAAAGCATGGTAGTCTCACTGACTGGGAGTCAATGTGTTTGGAATGAGGATAGACAGACAGAAGCTCTATGGGCAAAGGGTTATGTAGGAAAGGCATTAACTTCATTCAAATAATAACCAAGCCTAGTTCAAAGGAGACATAGAATGGAAAACCACTTTTAGATTGGCTTTGATGAATTAAGAGAGGTTGTGCATGGTCAAAGAGCTATCATAAACATGAGGCATGGTTCTGCCCGCTTTTGTTTTGTTTAGGCAAAAAACCCATTTCAATACACATTTTAAATACGAGGTCTAAGTTAGGCTTGTAAAATATCACTTGATCTTATTTTTGACAAAATACAGTTGAATACATTGTATTTTCACATCAGAGAACAAGGTACAATACTCAATGAAATCATTCTGTGTCCCTTTCAAATGAATTCCCTTGTCTGTGTGGCTTAGAGAATGGTGAGTGGGTGATTAAACACAGGCCAGCCAAGAGGGTGATCAACGAGCGGACGATACGAGACGAGCTGGACTACCAGGAGCTGGTGTTCTTCCTGATCATCCAGAGGAAGCCGCTGTTCTACATCATCAACATCATTGTGCCGTGTGTTCTCTTCTCCTCTCTGGGCCTGCTCGTCTACTTCCTGCCTGCCAAAGGTACTAATCCACTTTTATTACTACTTAGAATAATAATAATAATAATAATAATAGTAGTTGTTGTTACCTCCGCCAAGGAGGTTATGTTTTCGCCGGTGTGTGTGTGTGTGTCTGTGCGTCTGTCTGTGTACAAGATAACTCGAAAAGTGCTGCACAGATTTGGATGAAATTTTCGGACAACGTGTATATTGGGACAAGCAAGAACTGATTCGATTTTGGTGGCGATCGGTGATCTGGAATTTATATTGTGTCTGTGACCACATTGCCTTGGTGGAGGTCTGCGCTCTCTGAGCGCTTTTCTAGTTATTATTATTTTTATCATACCAAATAGTTATTATGTAATGATCAAGGGAAAACAGAGGCTGTGTAGACTATACCAATTACATCCATGAGTCCTTGATGTTACTGAAGATGAAACGTATGTCACTTAACTTTTACTCATTTTGTTGGTGATTTTTTTCTTGGTGAATGTTTTGAGTGCTTGTGAGTGATGGCTCCTAAGTTTGTCTTTTTTGTGTCTTGTCTTTAGCTGGAGGTCAGAAGTGTACAATGTCCATCACCATCCTCCTGGCACAGACTGTCTTCCTCTTCCTCATAGCGAAGAAAGTTCCAGAAACATCCCAAGCAGTGCCTCTCATCGGAAAGTGAGACTATCTTCCTTTTTTATTTTTTATTTTTACTTTTTTTTACTTTAATTGACAAACACAGCACCCTCACACACTACAAAATTGATCCAAAGTTGTCCAGCACTGTAGTTTTCTTTTTATATTCTGAAGTTCAACAAGTGTTTCCATTTCTGTTTGTACATTTTCTGCATAAGGTTGAATGCAGTTCACAGGCTTTCATGAGCCACAAACTGTTTCCAAACAGAGTAGACATTTACTCTGATTGGGTAGAGTAATTAAATGATAATGTCTTTGCACTTGTACTGTTCCATCAGGTACTTGATGTTTGTGATGGGTGTCACAACTATATTGGTGATGAACGCTGTGGTCGTGCTCAATGTCTCCCTGAGGACCCCCAACACACACAGCATGTCCAATAGAGTCCGACAGGTACACAGACAGCTGTCTCTTTGTGTGTGTGTGTGTGTGTGTGTGTGTGTGTGTGTGTGTGTGTGTGTGTGTGTGTGTGTGTGTGTGTGTGTAAACATGCAACGCCTGTGTTGTTGTAGAATTGGTTTAATAGTTTACTAACTCTATTGACACTGATTACATAAAAAAAGCCATGATATGTCCTCAGATTGCACTCCAGAAGCACAACTTCATTATTAGTATATTACTTTAAGGAGCTGTGTGTAGGATTGTGGCCAAATTGGTACTACTGTACAATCATGTTCAAAATATTTTGCTGATTTTAGCCGTCTCCATCTTTCAAAAGCATCTCCTACACTCAGGAGTCGGGAACCTTTTTGGCTTAGAGAGCCATGAGTGTCACAAATTTTAAAATTTTATTCCATGAGAGCCAATATAGAGGCATGTCAGAGGCATGTCTTTTATTCATTTGATTATCTTGTCTTTATTCGAAAAGTCATCAAAAAGTGTATTGGCAACATCAAGCATGAGTGTTTTGGCAGACTGCCCATCTGTGAATGGTTTTCCGTTTCTCACAATTGCTAATGGCCAGCAAAGCTTGCCAAAGTCCAGTCACCTTGGACTGAAATAGATAGATGAAGGGATTGAAATAGGCTTATGAGAATGTTTTATATTTTTAACGTTATCATTCTTTTTATTAAAGATTTGTCTACGAGCCAAATGCAACCATCAAATGAGCCACATCTGTCTTGCAAGCCATAGGTTCCCTACCCCTGTCCTATACATATATCCTTGTTTTAGTTCTCACTTTGTCAACATGTATTTCACAATCATCAATCATGAGGCCTTGACAATGAAGCAACACAACTGTCAGTGATGTTAGTGTTAAAAATCATTCCTTCATGTCTGGTTTGGTCTGATATGTCATCAAGGCCATTTAATGATTATTTGGAATACATTTCTTACACACTGCTCCTTTAATGTATTTGTGTTGCAAATTCACAGGTACTTCTGAACTTCCTGCCTCGACTGTTGAAGATGCACATGCAGCCGTGGGACCCCAAAGATGGCTTTGGAAGCGGAGGGGACAAAAGGTTTCCGTTGGCTCGACGCAGACGAAGCTCTGTGGGCCTGATAGCCAAGGCGGAGGAGTACATGCTCCGCACAGCACGCACCGAACTCATGTTCTCAAGGCTGAAGCAGAGAGACGGCCTCATGGCTATTGCATTGCAGAAGATCCGTAAGTGTGTGTGTGTGTGTGTGTGTGTGTGTGTGTGTGTGTGTGTGTGTGTGTGTGTGTGTGTGTGTGTGTGTGTGTTTGTGTGTTTGTTTGTGTGTGTGTGTGCGTGGGTGTGTGTGTGTGTGTGTGTTTGTGTGTGTGTGTGTGTGTGTGTGTGGATGAGCCCCCATGTTACGACCTAGGGCTGGAGGTCGCAACAAAGAGGGAGGCGAGAGGTTGGTTTTCTTAACCAAAATAAATATTTATTTACTAAAGTCAAACAAACACCAAAACAAACCAACAAACAACCAAACAAAGAAAGTGAAATGTGTCCAAATCAGTCATCAGCAATGTATGAATGTTGTTTGGGAATGAAATGTCTGTGTGTGTGGTCGGTGTTGCATGCTCAAAATCAAAGTAAGAAATGGCCTCCCCGGCTGGGAGAAGTAGCTAGGCCACACCCACAGGTGCAGCTAATCAGCAATCAGTTGATCTGGTGCTTCAAACTACCTGCAATTAATACAGACAGACACACAGACAGACAACAATGCAAAGGCCCAGGGGGCCGTAACAGTGGGTGGGTGGTGTGGACACGTGTGTGTGTGTGTGTGTGTGTGTGTGTGTGTGTGTGTGTGTGTGTGTGTGTGTGTGCACGCAAATGTGTCTGTGTGTTTTTGTGTGACTGAAGTCTGATTCCTACAGCGCAATTAAAGATCCATAAGGCTGAGTGTGTGTAGGAATGTAACTTTTTTTTTAAAAACATGTTATTTGACTTTTGGGCACTAGGCACTAGTCCTAGTCCTTTGACAAGATTCAGATACAGTTACATCCATTTGACATACTGTATATACTCTTGGCCTCCAGAAAGTCTTTGAAGAGTCATTTAAAGTCATTTAAAACATTAAAAACTTCATTCCTCGACACTCAATGAGCATGAAAAATCCTAATCCAGTTGAACACAGGCTTCCTTCATTCTTCATTCCCGCTGGCATTAAATATTTGCTGCATTTTCACCTCTGCTCCCCAGAGAATGGTCTAGAGGAGGGGACAGAGCGGGAGATCGAGGCCAGTTTGGCCAAATCCTCGGCAGATGTCCAAGAGTGCGTGGCAGCCTGCAAACACATCACAGAGAGCGCTAGGCAACAGAACGACTTCCAGAACGTAAGTCACGGACGCAAAACACACACCCACATAATGGCAGCCTGTCCCATTTGATTGATCACCTCAAGAAATCAGCAGGAATGCCGTTGCAGGGGGCAGCATAGCATAGGATAGATTTTCAAACAAGACAGCGTGTTATATATATAATCTATTGTATATAATTAAGATTCATCAGATTTAATGGGATTACAATGCTCATTTCGTTTTATTTTCTCCATCAGGAGAATGAGGAGTGGTTTCTGGCAGCTCGAGTGATTGACAGGGTGTGCTTCTTCGCCATGGCAATGCTCTTCACTCTTGGCACGATCGGCATCTTCCTGATGGGTCACTTCAACCGCGCTCCCCCCACCCCTTTCTTCGGAGACCCCAAAAAGTACCTTCCCGAGTAGGAACGAAAGTACAGAGGCGTCAATGATGGAAGCTTTTACTTGCTTGCTTGCCTGCTTACTTGTCCCCTGTGCTTCAAGAGCAGTGGGATATTTGTTTGTGTGCTATGAGTCAACAACACGGGCAGGACAGGACACAGCAGCAGCAACAGCAGCAACAGCAGCAAGCCATGGAGCAGAGAGAGAGAGAGAGAGAGAGAGAGAGAGAGAGAGAGAGATGATTGATGATTGTTGTTGGCCTGCTTCTCTCATACCGTAGTGTATGAGTTTTGAACAGATATTAAGAGACAGATGAACAAAGAGGAATTGAACAGAAGGAGATGTACATAAACTATGTGATGTATTCAATTCAATGTATGATACTGCACCGGTGGTTGGTGAAAAGGCCGATAACTTGACATGTTTTATA
Organism: Sardinella longiceps; assembly: GCA_027497455.2. Taxonomy (NCBI): domain Eukaryota; kingdom Metazoa; phylum Chordata; class Actinopteri; order Clupeiformes; family Clupeidae; genus Sardinella; species Sardinella longiceps. Next base: position 8,750,450 of record JAODXP020000004.1, on the reverse strand, counting down.
CAGCATTTCTTTCCGCGTCTACAGTATACTGGATGCAATATTTTACCTGATGTAAATGTTTTTTTATAAGTATGTTTTGATGATGTATTTTCTTTCCAGTAAGGGATTAAATGGTTGAGAAAACTTGCCAGTGGTGGACAGTATTTAAGCTATCTGATTCAACCATAGGTAACTTGCTACCACTGCAGATTGCTCTATGAGTGTTGCTGTGACCGTACTACATACTCTATACTTGTACTCTACTTGTGACCTTTTTACTGTATGAGTGATATAATGCAGCGATGCTGTGGTTTATCTCACCTAGTAATGAAGTATGTTTAGTTCAGTTTAGCAGTTTAGTAAGTTTGGCAGTTTCTCATCCAGGCATAGTGCAGTGGGACCTATGTGACTGGTGATTAAGACCCTTAGAGAGCATCATACATATCAAAGAAGACATTTACGGCACCCTTTAGCCAATCACATCCTTGTCTGGGAAGGCCCTTTTGTGTCCTTAAATTGAACTAACACTTCCAGTAACTAAGATGCTCCCCACCCCACCCCCTTATGATCTCATCTCTGTTGGAGGTCGGAGTGGATTGCAAGGGAGGGGGGACTTCGGGGTGTGTGTGTGGGGGGGGGGATTAGGGGTTAGGCTACTCTGATGTGCACTGCCCACCCCTCCAAAGATCCTCTCTCCTTCAAGAAGACGCTCAATTACATGGGTGAGTGGGACCTTTCTGGAGCAACAATGGGCAGATCCGGCTGGTTGGGATGGAAACCAGAGAGATGACACTGGGCCAGTATGTGTGTGTTTGTGTCTGTGTGTGTCGGAGGGAGTGGGGATTGGGGATTGGGGGTGGGGTGGGGGGGGGGGATAAGCGCGTAGACCAAACCTCCAAACACACCCCCGCACAAGTACACACACACACACACACACACACACACACACACACACACACACACACACACACACACACACACACAGAGTCACTGCCTTTACAAGAGATTCTGTGGGCCCTGCCCACCCTCCTCACAAAGGCCCCGAGGACAGCTCAGTAAATCTTCTCTACGCCCTCAGCACAGAGCCTCTAGTCTGCCTGCCTGCCTGCCCCAGGACTGCTCTCCTAATGCTCCCTGCAACAAGCCAGCTATCCAACTTCAAAATGGTAAGTGCTGTTTACACAACATCCACATTGCAGTAACATGTTTCATGGGCAAGGTCGCTTGATTTGTATGTCTACATATTGAGAGGCAGCTTTGGTGTGTGTGTGTGCGTGGGTGTGTGTGTGTGTGTATGTGTGTAGTCAGGATTGTTTAAAAATGGTGTGAGGTCAGGGAGGTATAACGATGGTCAAACATGGCAGACGGGTGGCGCTGGATGTGTCGGTCGTTCTCCGCAACGACGCTGGAAACTGGCGGAGGCTTCGGGCAAGAAGCCTCACTGAAAGAAAAATACTGCCATCAATCACGGCTCACAATTAGCACATTTACTCGCGCTCAATGGAGCCCAAGTCATTTATTAACGCAGACTGTCCTCTTTAATCTCTGTGACTCAATCCAGACTGATTCCCAGCTTGATCTGTGTAAGGTTGCTTACATGTGATGGGCACTGGTGGTGGCCAATTGGGTGAAAAAGAGACTTTTAATGTTAGATGGCTGCTTCATTTGCCAGAAGGGGGAGGGGGAGGGTTGCTCAGTAGACAACAATTCCAACAATGCATTTCACCACTTGACCGCATCCTATTGGTCATTATACGTTATACTTACATACGACTCCCAGTAGCCTGGAACTTGCATTCAGCATGCCCAACTGTACTGGTTCTCAGACCTCTCGTCCCAGTGGCTGGAGCTCTGTCCCTGGCTCAGAGCACACCTTAATTGCAATGCTTGTACAGCCAAACACCTGTGGCACTAGATTCAAACAGGTGTTTTGGACAGAGCTGCGGGTCTGATAACTTACAGCTCTCCTACTATTACTCCAAAAACAGAAAACAATTTCTCTGAACACTGAAATGTTAAAAATATATACTGTACAGTATTCTAGTAATTATAATTTTATTGATGTATATTGTCATGGCGTTACCTGTACAGGTTTTCTTTCATCTGCATTCATCTGCATCTTTCTCTCTCTCTCTCTCTCTCTCTCTCTCTCTCTCTCTCTCTCTCTCTCTCTCTCTCTCTTCCTCCCTCTCTGTCTCCCTTCAGTCTGTCTCTGTGTAACCTTGAAGATGCCGTGGCGTCTTCATGCTTTAATCCTGCAGTAGATCATGTCAGCCATCACAGACCAACCTCACCCGTTTGGGAGGCTGGAGCGAGAGAGACACATCCGCATGGTGTACCAGGCTTTCCACCGGTGCTGGGGAGGTCGTGCTGGCATCCAGGGCTCGACCACGTCCCTCTGCCCAGAAAGGGCAGCCCTCCCTGGGCATGCAGAGCCTGACGGCCAGGCAGTGGTGCTCCACCAGGGAGAGCAGGGTCCCAGTGGGGTTGCGGGGCCCAGAGTGGGGGTGTCAGGGCTGGAGATGGATATGGTGGAGCGGAGGGACTGTTGGCAGGAGCCAGGCGCAGCGAGGGGTCTCACCGCTCTCAGCGCAGTCAGTCAATTACACATCACGACCAAACCAGAACTCAGAGGTGAGGCAGTCTGTAAGAGTGGATATGAGTACATATGATTACATTGGGGGGGATTACTTTGTAGACGTGTCACCACTAAATTGAAGAGATACAGTAAGGGTAGAATTAAACTTCATATGAACAGAATTATTTAATTATTTGTTTATCCCTGTGGAGAGAATTCATTTCTAAGGGATAAAAATATTAGTTTAATTTAATTTAATCTATTGTTATTGTTTTAAAATACAGTATCTATGAAGGAAAGCCTTGTTGGACAGAAAATATTGGCTTAATTTAACCAGTTTTGAATACTTGAATAAATACCACTAAAGAACAATAGTTCTTCAACAGGATAGAAATATTGGTTTAATTTTATCTGTCACTGGTTGGAATTTGGTGTCCATTCTGACTAAAGTCAATTTAGTGTCCATTCCTGACAAAGTCAATGTTTGCCAGGTCCACAGTGTGTCCCTCGAAGAATCTACAATATTGCCAATGACAACAAAGATCAAGTTTTAGTGGTGGTTGAAGGTAAACAAGCTGTCTCAAATCAAGACTGTATATCACTCTTATACACATACACACACTTTCACACACACACACACACACACACACACACAAACACTCAGACAAAAAATATAGCGCTTATATTTCAACTATTTTACTTTGTACCTCAAAATGAAGAAGCCTATACATGCAAACAGATTTATACATGCAAACAGATACTTACAGTACAAATGCATGTTTATGTTTTGTAGATATTCAGCCCCTAACTTCCTGTCACAATCCCCCTTGTCTCTCTCTCTCTCTCTCTCTCTCTCTCTCTCTCTCTCTCTCTCTCTCTCTCTCTCTCTCAGAGAGCTCCTGTGTGTGCCTGCAGTGCTGTGGTCCAGCCCGCTCGTGCTCCCTGCAGGGCTTTGACCGCCTGGCTGAGCAGGTCTTCCACTTTGAGCGGCCACTGCGGGCCGACACGTGCTTCCTGGGCTGCTGTCTGATGGAGATGAGGGCCTACTCGCCCCAGAGGCAGCTGATCGGCACTGTGCACCAGAGGTGAGCCGCCTCCGCCTCCGCTCAACCCACTCAATAAATACATAGTTAACAAAGTGTTCTCGTCCACAAGGACACTGTGTTTAGACATGTTAACAAGGTGAAAAAAGTCACATTCTCTAGATATCTCAGCTTTGATTGGCGCCTTTGTGTGTGTGTGTGTGTGTGTGTGTGTGTGTGTGTGTGTGTGTGTGTGTGTGTGTGTGTGTGTGTGTGTGTGTTTGCATGTGTTTGTGCATAAACATGCTCTTTACATTACAGTCCAGTACAGTATTTGTGTTTGTCTCTTTGGATGGGGACATTTGAGGTCTCAGGGCCTCAGCAGCTATCCTCCTCCCTGGTCTTCCTCTTGTTACGTCAGAGTGTCCACGCCAGTGATTCTCTTTTTAAAACACTCGTTAAGGACTAGGCAACACTCCGCCCCTTTATTCTGGTGCCAACTATTTGGCCGGGTCAGATAAGGTCCCCTTTGTGTTCTAATGGCGCTCTGATGGGTGGCAGACCGTTTCCTGAGAATTAAATCAGCCGGCGGGGCAGGGCTGGGCTGGACTGGACTGATCACTGGGGCTGTAATTAAATACTGGGGGCGACATGTTTGCAGAAGCGCAAATGCCACCACAAGTGACCAGTTATTTAGATTTCATTAGGAGGCAAAATGACCCCAGCCATGGCGTTTGAGACCCTAGTAACATTGTCTGCTGGCTTTTCAATTAATATGATCTATATTTGAAAGGGGCTTGTTTTTGTATATGAAAGTGCAGTACATTATGTAGTTGCAAATTGCTAAATATTTAGCATGCTTTTTAACATTGTTATTTAATCAATAACCATCAGTGATATTTCATAAGGAGCTTGTTAACCTCCTTTGCTCAAGCTCCTGATTGGCCAGTGGACTAAAGATCGATGCCTCTGTGTTTGGGTCTGTCAGATGGAGCATGTTCACGCCGTATCTGGAGGTGTGTGACTCGGACGGAAGCCTGGCCGTGAGGATCCAGGGCCCCTGCTGTCCACTACGCTGCCTCTCCAATCAGGAGTTTCAGGTCTGGGGTCATCTCAGGTCATTCTCCACCAGAGTATACTAAAGTAGCTCTCCACCAGATGTTCATTAAGATGGACAATCAAACATCCCTAAATCCCAAATTAACTGCTCTTTTGAAAGCTAATTTAGTGAGACTCTCTCTCTCACTGTCTATTAGTGCAGTTAGCCTATATGTTTGTCCATTCACTGTAACTTCTAAATATATGACTGCAAAAATCTATTTTAGTCTCATAATTCTCTCCTCCTTATGTAAACACCCCGTGTTGCTTCAGGTGGTTTCTACACTTGGTGAGACTATAGGCACCATATGGAAGAAATGGCCTGGCTTTAATGAAGAATGTAACATAGACCATGAATATTTTGGACTGGTTGGTGAGTGTTATGTCATGTCATAATGCCCCCATACCCCCCACCCCCACACACACACACACGCACACACACACTTACACACTTAAACATGCTCTGTGTTCACTTGTCTGTCCAAATGTGTTGATCAATATCTCCCTTTGTTCTGGCAGTCCCACAGGAGATGGCTCTGAACACCAAAGTGCTCCTGTTAGCTGCCACCTTCCTCCTTGTAAGTGAGCGCTTCACACACACCACATTGGAGAGAGCTATACATTTCTTTTCTACTGCGACTGAGTATGTAAACAGGGCTCATTTTCAAAACACTACACAAAATTCACAAGACAGGAATTATTCATTATTATACAAATCTCTTCAGAAGTGCAGCAAATAAATTGATCTGCAATGTATGAGATGGGTTTTAAAGCAGTTGTTCACTCAGTTTGAGGGAAAGCACATAGTTTACACAGTATACACCAGTCATAATACACTTCTGTCCTCAGTACAAATCATATGACATTTCAATTTTTCAAATAATGTTAAGGTTTGGTTTTTTTAGATGTTGGGGACTGGTTTATGGCCAAGCCCCAGTGATTTTACACATTTGAGAATTAGAGTGATACAGACAGCACAGATGCATGAGTTGATGCAATAGAGCTTGCACCCTCATGGCAAAGTCTACTGCGACTGTATATGGTGATGTGCAGATTAATATGTCTATAATCTCACTAGCCATTTAGCCTCATCATTTCAGTTCTGTTCTTCAGATTGACCATCTGATCCCTAAAAGAACTGCCAATTGAAAGAATGCTAACTGGGTGGTTTCATGGATCTCTGTCTGTGTCCATAGAATTACATGTTCTTTGAGATGAGCTGAAGAAGGCCATAGAGGGGTCTGAAGACCTACTCTACTCCAGGGGATGTGGAACATGATGATGTTAAGTGCTACACAAGCTTCAGGATGTCTCGTCTGTAATAGTATCAAATGGATCAGGATCTATGATGGCATTCGTGTAACTATGGCGGGGTGGACTGGCAATATGGCACACAGGGCAAATGCCCGGTGGGCCGACACACTATTTGGGCCGATGGCCCTGACATTATCACGGTAACTGTAATCATAGGCTTATTTTCTAATTGTCTGACCAGTATGGTGGGCTGGTTTTGTTCAAAATGCCAGGGCTGATTTTTTGTCCCAGTCCAGCCCTGAACTATGGATATAATCATGCTTAGTAATTTATGGGCTGTATCAATTACAGTGTCTGTCTGTGTCTGGCTGTTACTCCAACATCAGTCTGTTATAATCTATATTAAGATGTTGAACAAAATACTGCTGATGCTACTTTGCTGTTTCTGAACTTTTAAAAGACATGTTTATTAAAAATTAGTGAGTATGCTTTGGGATATTTATTTTGGCCAATATTTAAATACATTCTCGATCAGTGTTTCCCAGAGTTTTGACTGCCCCAAACCCTGTGTCACCCCGAGTCCTACCAAATATCCCAAGTACCATGTAGGCTACCCTTTGCATCACGGACTGGTTACTACAACAATCAATATTTTGCATATAGTCAGGGAGCCAAGGTCTCAAAAATGGGTTGAACCTGACACCGTCTGTTATACTTTTTATTTGTGTTTTTTTTGGTTAACTTTAACCCCAAGAACAAATAATTGGAGGGTCTGCTCTGCCGGAAATATCGCGAAAAAAAGTTGTCCCTATATTAGTGTATGCACCCTTCAATATTTAGCAGAAAAATGTGAAAAACTTTTTTTTCCCTTCCAATCCTCAGTGCCTGTCGAGAAATACATTCCAGATGCACAGAACACGTGTGCTGACAACATCCACTGAAAAGAAAATTCTTAAAAGACATTTTAATATGATTTCTCATCAGTTATGTACAAAAAATAGCCGATTTTATCACTTTTTTCATATGTACTTTTTTGCTTTATTTTTATTGCTATTAACTATTCCCCCATCAGTCATCAGTCCATATGTCATACTTTGTACAATACTTTGTATTGTACATTTGTACTGTTTACTCATATAGGCTACTCTATTTAAATAGTTTATAAAATTTCAACCAAAATTATGGGATCAGTAATGATTTCAATTCTGTTTTGTAATCAACAGGCTTAGAGCCTCGATATCATTTTAGGCTACTCTGAAATGTCTCTGAATGACATAGCCTACTGGATATTGAAAATAGTTGGCAGCACAGGGAATCCACGTGGAACTGCACTCTCTCCTGCACAGTTCACTTTGAACAACACAAACCTCAAGTACAACTCTGAATCATATGCAGATATTCCCTGATGACACTGCAGTTGTTGGGTGTTTCAAAGATGGCCAGGAAAGGGGAGTACAATAGCGTTGTGGAAGACTTTGTGGGATGGTGTACTACTAATCGTCCCAGTTCCCAAGAAACCCTCCATCACGTCATTGAATGATTATGGACCTGTGGCCTTAACTTCATTCACTATGAAGTCCTTTGAATGTCTAGTACTACCTCATCAAAAACATCACCATAAGTCATTAGTTGGACCCCCTGCAGTCTGTCTACAAGGAAGTGGATGATGCAGTGAACATGGCTGCATTTCATTCTGCAACACCTTGAAAAGCCTGGGGCCTGTGCTACAGTGCTGTTTGGGGACTATCATACCTTTTTTGGATTATCATACCTAAAATCCTTACCACCTAAGTCTCTCAGTTCATGTCCTGCCATCTGTCATTGGCTCTCCATCTTCCGGACTGACAGGATAACTCCTAGAACTCAACACTCTATAGCTGTGCTCTCAAACTATGGGGCGTGGACACGTCAGACGGGGCACAAGACGTCTCCTTCCTATTGACCAACAGTTACATGTAGACTCTTAAGTTTCAGGGATCCATAATCTCCCAGAATCTAAAGTGGGAGATCCAACTTCTTCAACGGTATCCTCAAAAAGGCCTAGGTTATATGATGATGATTTTTTTTCATCATCTACACTGCTGTCTTCTACACTGCTGCTCATTCATCACAGTGTGGTTTGGAGCAGCCACTAAATAGGACAAGCACAGACTACAATACAAAATTTGGTTGAAGGAAAATCATTGTGCACCACTAATGTTCCAATTAAGGATACAGTTTTATATAAAATCCTAAATCATCATCATATCACCATCATAATTAAAGTACTTTACATATCATTTTTCTTCTGTTTCATGTCGGACATGTGACCAGGAATAATTAAATTTTTTAAACCAACAAATAAAATAAGTAATAAAGAAAGAAAGAAAGAAAGAAAGAAAGAAAGAAAGTCCTCATTATATTCAAAGTGCCATAACTTTTGATCCATGGCACCTAGAAACAAAATGCTAACTTTTTTATCAACTTTGACTCAGTGTTATTCATACTAGGTGAGTTTTGTAGAGATATACTTAGTTTAGTCTTTTGCCAATGTGACTTATCTTCTCAGACTATGTTAAATTTCCAGTATGTGGAAACATGGCTTGTTGAGCTTGTTGATTGCCAATTAGTTGATAGTCCAACCAGAAATCATCCCATTTCCACTGATTCTGGTTGGATTTTATAATTTTCTATGTGTAATGAGTATACAAATTAGTGAAGAGAATGGTATATTGACTTGCGAGAATAGTTGATTGACAATGAAGTAAATAAAGAAAATATTGAGAAAATGCCTACTTTTAGCACTAAATGGAGGGAAAATCATATATAGATTTATTTCTTTTTCCAGTTAATGTTGTCAGCACATGCATTCTGTGCATCTGGAATGTATTTTTTGAGGATTTAGAGTATTTAGGGGGAAAAAAAGTTTTTCACATTTTTCTGCTAAATGTTGAAGGGTGCATACACTAAAATGGGGACTTTTTTTCGCGACATTTCCGGCAGAGCAGACCCTCCAATTATTTGTTCTTGGGGTTAAAGTTAACCAAAAAAACACAAATAAAAAGTATAACAGGCGGTGTCAGGTTCAACCTATTTTCTTGAGCTTTTTAGACGTTGGCTCCCTGACTAGTAAACAAAATGCTACATAAAATGTGAACACATATTCTCTGGTACACAACAATGTAGAAGTAATTGGTTGTATTGGGGATAGTCTGAGTGCAAAGTTTGTCCATGTTATCGTTACACTTGAGGAGAGCCAAAAAATCATTCACAGATTTATTTTTCTCTCCTAAAACTGATCAAGTACCCTACAGTACAGCCTACTGCAGTACAGCATGACCCCAGACAGTACAGTTTACAGTATGTGTCCCTTTTATCTTCAAGAAAATGAACAGTGTTTTAAAACTCTTTAAACAACATAAAAGACACAAGTGACCAACATGTTTAGCAGCAGATGCATAATTAACATTTATTGCTATAATCAATTGTAATCAAACAGTATCTTTGTTTTGTTTGTTTGTTTGTTTGTTTGTTTTAAACATACGCCACCATTTCCAGCACCATCTTCTGAAGTCCAGGCAGTACAGTATGTACGTACAGTATATGGGTACGTAAAGACACATAAGGGCCTACAGGCACCTTCTCTGCTCAGTCAAGTGTTCCAAGTCCAAAAGTGTTCTGTGATTAAGACAAGGGTTCACAGCTGGTCCCATGCACAGTGCACAGGGGGGGGCATTCAGAACCATGTGAACGCCAGGGCAGCGAATCGCCATTCACCTCTGAGAAAGCCATCACTGACATCATCATCATCTCTTCTGCACATGACCAATGAACCACCTTGCATTCAGTGAGCTGTCTCATGACATCTCCATTGCATCCGACATCCAATCATCATTCTGCATTTGGGAAGCTGTCGTTCAACATCTCCTCAAGATTTAAGGAACAGAGATTATTTTATCTGTTTTTTTTTGTAACCTTTCTTTAAAAAAAAGAAAAGAAAAAAAATCTCTTTGGGGGTTGAGATGACAGAGGAGAAGGACGGTAGGCTTTTGAGGCCAGGCACAGTGCTACAGGCAGCATGGCGGTCCATCCTACAGAGGCCGTCACTGACATACACACACACACACACACACACACACACACACACACACACACAGACACACAGACACACACACACACACAACCACACACAGTCACTACATGGGCCCCACCCTTTTTCAAAGTTCAACCTTTGGATTCCAAAAATGTCTGATCAAAGGGAAGGGAATCAACAACGATTCCCCCAAAAATGTACATCTTCCAAAAACATTTTTTTTTTTTTAGAAATATAACATTTTTTTTAACAACAGCTCTATGTCAAACAACTTAAAACACTACAGTTAAAATACTGCACTGAAGTAAAACTTTATACCTGTAACCCTGTTGTTTTCTTTATGTCAAACACATACAGCTACAGCTGCTTGCTGAGAAGTGGTCAGAATTCATAGACAGTGGACTGTTTAAAATCTTGGTGCATCAACTCCTGTATAACACTTGGTTGTTTAGTTAGATGTTGTGTAGACTGTCAACAGCCTACTTCTCTACATCAAGGCGACTGTGTTAAGTTTGTCATCATGAGAGCGCCCCTTGGTGGTTGTCTATGGGGACTACATGCATGAAGAGAACCCATTCAGATTCTCCATCCTCACTTAGTTCTCTGTTAAGGTCCAACAGGTTCCTTTCTCTCGTAAATGTGGGCTTACTTGTCATCTGTTTTTTCTTTGTACAGTATGTTTAAGACAGGAACCTCTCTTCAAGGAACCATCAACCACAGCGGGGCATTGCTCTTCGTCCAAAAAAAAAAAAAAAAGAAAAGAAAAGAAAAGAAATCTGTTATAAAAGAAGGAGAGTCTCTTAGGCAGATTTCAGTGCAATAAATTCACACAACAAAGCATGAAACAGATGCAAATGTTGGTGTGTTAAGGTCATACCCTTGGCATAGACTGGCTGAAGATGGGCTTAGCGTCCCCCACTGGCATTCACCAGACCATGGAAATCCTCCCAGGCCCTGCCAGGAACAACAAAATCAGTCCACACACACTTTTATCAAAATGCACAGAGTGACAGTATGCCACTCCAAACATGCAGCTACATAGACCATGCTTCAAGGACTGTATCGCCAATTTACATCTACCTCCAAACTCCATCAAAACAAATATTGTGCTTATTAGAAGTGCTTATTTCTCCACAACACTGTTTAATATCAAACATGGATTCTCATGACATAAATGGTCACAGTATTTTTGTGCAACCAAAGCAAAAATAAAAAATCCCAAAAGTAATAATTTTTTAAAAAATGTATAAATGCTTTTTATAATGCAGTGTGTAAAGGCTCATACTTGATGCTGTCTGTGTGCGTCTTGTACTCCATGATGGTGTTGGGAGGCAGGTTGAGAACTCTGCGTAGCGTGTCTCTGATGCGTGCGGTGGTGGCCTGGTCACTGGCCGTTTTGTTCCATATTGATATGATATCCTCCTAAATACATCAACACTTAACATTACTCAAAGGCTGCTCAGTCCAGATCATCACAGTACCTTGTAGAACTGATGAAAAAATCATGATAACAATTTTAACAAACAAAGAGATAAAGAGATAACAACAAAATGGCATTTGTATACCAGAATATCCAGGCTACAATATGAAGTTGAGACATTCTTAGGAAGAATGTAAGCTTGAAGAATATTATATCTTGAGACAAAAAGGAGGCATTTAACAGCTATAAAGAGCAACATTTCATGAACTACATTTCAAATAAATGGCATCGCACATGTTGTTGTAAGAAAAAAATATCAATGCTATAGTTATGAAACCCCAAAAAGATCACCTGGTATGAACATTCACCAGACAAGGTCTTAGACCCTAAAAAATGTATACAAAATAGAGACCTGAGCTCTGCACTCTTTGGCTTCCTTGTCCAACCTTTTTTATATCCATGTGGTCCAATGCAAAGTCAATGACATTTAGAGTCACACCTTATCAGCAGACTTAAGCCCCCAAACATCACTTCCCTTCGCACAGAAATTTAAATAAACTTAAATGAATGTGCAGAACTCCTGTCTATTTTGAATACATCTATTTTGAAACCCAAAAATAGAATGCTGTGATTCAAAACAAGACTATAAAAAGCTCTTTTAATGTTGCCCTCATAATGTCTCATAATGACACGCTCTTTTCATGTGGAATAATAATAATAATAAAAAAAACATTAAACATCCTCAAGGCAAAGTAGGGGTGGATGTGGATAGCATGGATATGGGAGGCATAGCAAGGAACAAGAAGCACTAGTGGATACAGAGCAGTCCAAAGAAAAGAGACTATTCTGATTACATTTCATCTCCAAACCCAAATGTCTACTAAGCAGCAGTAGAGATGTGCTGGTGTGGCGGGCAGAGTGAGAGAGAGAGTGAGAGGGTGAGTGATGGCAGAGGAGAAGTATATGAAGTAAACAAAGCAATATGCACACCAGAGCTCCCATTTTACCCTTTTATTGCTTTGTTTACTTCAGTGACACCTATCTATGATATTGCACCCAACTTAATCCGGAAATGCGTTAGGACTAAGGATTTTACTAGCCTGATTGCCATCGACTTTCAAAGCTCTGCGAGACTTTGGTCTGACCAAGAGCCTATAGCGCTGTAATTTCTCAAAACACATGGTTGACCCGCCTCCCTCTAATGCCTCGGTTTGCTACTGCTTGATGTTAGAAAATGTTAGAAAATGCTTTCTGAGTTCCCCATTTTTTGGCCAGACCAGCGACAGCGACGCTGAAGGTGTTACGTCACTGGGAGGGTGTGCCAGGCTAGGATTTTACTAGAGGTGAAGTGAAAGCGCACAGACAACATGGCTCCGCAGATGTGAGTCTATGTGAGTGGTGGCAGAGGTGAAGTATATACTGTACCTGAAAGCGCACAGACACCACGGCTCCACAGATCTCTTCCCCCACCATGAACTGCTCTCCCAGCATGGCCAAGATGAGGTTCTCCCAGCAGCGTGAGGCCAAGCCCTTACGCAGACGGATAATCCACTTGCCCCCCATCTTATTGGCATCGTCCTGCAGGCACCAATCAACACGCACACACAAGTCAAATGCCAGCCTACATTTGTCCCTTTAGAGATTGCAGGGAAATATTTTACAACAGTCACATTCAACCTTCAAGTGTTTTATCAGCAATTAAGTCCAGCCATAGAAAGCTCATTTTCTCATTCAGTTTTTTCAGACAAAAATAACTGGTTGGTCTTTACATGAGTCTATGATTTTTTTATATTAAACGTGCAAGTATATGTTCTCCAATGCTTTTCCTTTTACTGCCATAGTTTGTCTGACAGCGAGGATTACTTTAGACAATGTAGCAGGTGCATCAAAACACTGGCACTAGCCTATATGGATAGCTTCACTACTGTGACAGTCAAACATGAATATGTTGGTTATCAAGTCTGAAGGGCAAGACAATCAACCACATTGTCAAACTCAAATAGAGCTAAAAATCAGACAACGTTCAAGCAGGCAGTCTAACAAAGTTACATTTACCAGGAGAATAACAAAAACACTTCTGTCAGTGATACACATTCTGTAAGTCTGCACAAACTATTCATTAATTTATTATTTATTAATTAATTAATTTCTGATTGGTGAGTAGGGACATTCCACACATCATGTGGATATCCCCACAGCTTACAGCCTTACAGGTAATGTTAGTAATCAATCCACAAACTGCATTCAACTAACTGTTGTTAGTTAACGTTCCATTCATTAAAAGCAAAAGAGCAGTGACTTATAACATTACATTTGTGTGTAGCCTACATTATTGTGTTATATTGCAGCATAGGCCAAGTGGTGGATTGTAACCATGGTGATACAGTAGATACCGCCAATGCCACCCCTACCATATATCTTGATTACAACCAAGCAGTCATGCCATATATACCTTTCAATTATTTCATAGCATTCTCTGGGATGCTCTTGTTGTCGTGCAGATATAATCAATACAAAACGTGCTATGGCTAATTCTTCATATCATGTTCTAAACACACTCTGAAAACTCATCTGGGTAATAAAGGCTGATTTTGCAGTGGAGTTTCTTTTTTTATTTGCATGCATGGTTGACTTTAATCTTGCCAATATCATTATGGTTTTATGCTCACAGTGCAGTGGCTGACAGGGCTGTCTAAAAGCAATGCATACTGGACTTCTGCAGAATGCAAACATGCACAGTCAACAAGAAAAGATTGTTTCCTGTGGCATAATACCTATAAGTTAACCAAATAGATACACAAAGAAATACATTTATGCAAACACAGCCAAAGCATGGAGTTACTGTATCTGCGTTATACAGAGCAATGCTTTATACCAGCTATGATTAACCCACATACTGTACCTCCCACATGGGTTTGATGCCCTCCTTGAACAGGTGGAAATCACTGTGGCCAGTCAGATCTCCTGGTCTGATCATGTGACTGTAAAATCGCCAGAACTGCTCCACCTGGATAAACATCAAGACATGGGAGTTTTTCTTCCTCGTCTGACACCTCACATTCCTTCATCGCAATTAATTAATTACTATTATGTCTATTAATTAATTTGATTTTCTCAGTTGTATTGTGCTTAATTCTATCTTAACCAGATGTGACCATAATAAACTGGATTCATTACTCATGTCGCCTACATGAAAAGAATACTTTCCCTTGAGATCAAGAGAAAGTTGCACATTAAAAAAAATGTATTTATTAATAGGCCACTGTACCAACTAGAAAACTAACTGGGCTTGATTTCATCTGATATTTTTTCATTCAATTGTGAATTTTCAACTCTTAAATGGCCTGTCCCATGCCTGCACACTGGCACACTGCCTGGGACATTTAAACTCTGAAGAGTTTATTCAGGGTAACATCAAGGTGTGGTCTCAGTGACCTTTCTGGAATGCTGGAATTTAGCCCTTGTCTCATTCCTCTGGCCTACAGTAGCCTACAGCTCAGCAGTCGCGCACAACTGTCCTGAATCTGTTTGGCATGTGTGTGTGTGTGTGTGTGTGTGTGTGTGTGTGTGTGTGTGTGTGTGTGTGTTCTTACTGAGGCAAAGCTGCCAATCTGTTTGATGTTCTGCTCATAGCTCTGAGAGCTTGCAGGTCGTCCAGGCGTGCGACGGGAGTACCAGAAGGTGTAGTTATACTGCAGAGGGTGTTCCCCTGCCCCTGGAACCACCGCCTGCAGACACACATGACAGCAGTGTCGGTCACACCTGGCAACTCGCATCACCACCACAAGTATCTCAAAGACCCCGAATTAGTAGCAACACTGTCAGTATCTGAAAAACAACTCCAGATAACCTCAAGTAACTCAGAGATGCAGAATGCACACAATCCAGCCTCAGAACACATACTTTTTTCTTGACAGCGCTTGGGTCCTTCTCATCCTCTTCATTTTTTTCCTTTTCACAGTCTTTCGATGAGACGTTGTCTTGGTCATGGTCGCCACTGTCATCATCTTTCAGACTACAGGGAACAGTAGCATTAGACCGTATCAATAAAAAGAATGAGGGACACTCGGATTATTTTAAACGGCCAAACATCATCCCTGACAAAACTCTGCGGTCACAGATAGGCCTACTGTACTGACCTGATGAGTTAAAATAGGCTAACGATTACAATTTGGCGAACAATTACTTTTGGCAAGACTTGTCTGCAGGGGACTTTGCGTAACAAACTTTTTTTCCTACGGGGCTGTGCATGCCATTTCTGGTATAAATTTTGCACAGCTCTTCAGACTTTCTAAACTCATGTTCACTATTCCCTTTTTTTAAATTAATGCACGTAACGTCGCGATAAGGTTGTTAAGGGGATTTATCGTGCCGGTTTCCAGCGCACCTGCCCCTGCCTCTCACACACTTGCAACCCGAGGATCCAGCTCGGGCCTATAGGCCGTGGCAGCTTCCTTGCTTTCAAGCCAAACGATCGACAATGCCTCTGAATAAAAATACAGCTGTCGGTGAGCACATGCAAAAATAAGATAAAGAACTGTTGCAGAATGGTGGGAGGCATGACAGCCGTAGACTAGTGACCTCGTCTCCATGCTTGGTATTCTGACACACCTCTTTTTCACGCGCTCAGTAGTAAAAGAATAACAGTGCACCGCAGATTTTCAACATACACCTCAGCTCCCAGCAATCTCTGCCAATACAGTGTAGTATTTGGATACTCACGCGTCAAATTTGTTGTTCATTATTTTGTACGTGGGCGTCTGTCTTCGGAAGTCCGACTACAGCCCCGCAAATTCCGCAGAAGCGCAGCGGGCGACGTGCACAAGTGCTGACGGATACGCGCATTGTGCTGCGTCGCCGTGCACGCTGTCCACGGCAATGATCTGTTGTCTGAGCCATATTTCAAAGTTCTGCAATTTATTTGGTATCGGACAACAGTTTGCATGGATATGGATTTCTTTTTTTTTTTTTTCAAAAAAGTAATCTTCATAAATAGTTTATTATCATAGCATTACATTGTCCAAATTTCATAAATATTCTTTGCTTGGACCTAAGTTACTGCAGTTGCTCACTAATTAAGGAAAGAGAAATTAAGAGAAAGAGAATTAAGAGAATTGAGAGAAAGAACTACTAATCAGACACAACCCAACAAAAAAATACCTGCAACAATCTCAAAGACATCCTTTAATTGTTTGCATTTCACAGTACAACAGCTTTCCAACAGCACACAGGGTTTTCTCTCTCTCTCTCTCTCTCTCTCTCTCTCTCTCTCTCTCTCTCTCTCTCTCTCTCTCTCTCTCTCTCTCCACACACCCACACACACACACACACACACACACACACTTGCTGGTCTGACCACTGTCCGCTCATCCTCCTGCGGGCCACGGCCTGTCACCCCCAGGACGTGAATCAGCCATGCATGTCTCTTCTGTGGCTGCTGCGTGCCAAGCCAAAAACCAGGGCGGCTACTTCCAAGGGACATCCTGCAACGCCATCCTTACCCCTAACCCCCCAGCTAGACCCCAACACCCCCCCCCCCACACACACACACACCCTTTCCACCGCAGCCCCCACTTCAGAGCCACAAGCCCTCTGTTGAGTGAGGGCCTGGCGGATCTGGCCTGGGTTGGCCTGACAAAAGTCAGGAAGAGGAGGAATCACAGGAACAAGTTCATGGAGGCACTACTACTCAACAGCTTGTTTCTCTGCAGTGCAACATTAAGTCAAAACTCCTGTGTACGTTTGGTGAAAATAGAGTATCTGGTGAGTGCGGAGGTTTAGTGGGAGGGGAGGGGACGAAGGGAGGGGTGTAGCCAGCTGGTGCACTCCCCCTACTCTCCCCCCTCGCTCCCCCACATCACCCCCACCCTTCTCTAAACTCTCCTCCATGAGAGACATCTTTGTTTGTGAGTGGCGGACGAGCGCCTGTTTGTTTACACCGCGGAGTCGTGTCGTCTCCCATTAGCGAGCGGGCAGCGGACGCGCTGTGATGTGCTAATCGGCTACTGGGAGCCTGCTGGAGCGTATGGGGGTGTGGGGGTCGCTGGTGGAGGGGGAGGAGGAAGGCATGGGCGCCGGCCGCTTTCATCTGCGTCCAAAGAGAGAAGGACCCACGTCACAAGCGTTGGTTAGCGGAGAGGATCAGCGGCTAGCAGCGCATCACAGAGATGTAAGAGACCTGCCGCGCGAGAGAGAGAGAGAGAGAGAGAGAGAGAGAGAGAGAGAGAGAGAGAGAGAGAGAGAGAGAGAGAGAGAGAGAGAGAAAGAAGGAAGTGATGGAGAAGGACAAAAAAAGGAAGAGAGACATTCTAATCAATAAGAATAAAAGGCAACAGATGAAAAAGCTACTAGACTATAGAAATATTTGGGTTCAGTCTTGTACTCTCACCTCCTGTATGGCTCGTCCGAGGTTTTCCTGGCTCTGTACCACTTTTCTACTCAGAGCACAAACAACAAGAAAACAAGACAATATATAATTTTGTTAATTGCCTGAATAAACTCAACTGCAAACTAATCTTTAAAAAGCAGTGGCACCAGGAGAGGGCGCCATGAAACGGAAGTTCACATAGTACATAATCTTAGACAAGTAAATCAAAGTCAACCTATATTGGGACTCTGACAAAGATGTAATGTCAAAACGCTAGTCTATTTTACACAAATAAAAGACTGCAAGATTTATCAGTGTGCTCCTTTCCTCTCCTTCGATAAGAACCACCATGTAACAGTAATTACACAGAAGATTGAAATTGTGTTTCCCTAAGGGGCACTACTGACAAGCATGGAGGAGGGAGCTCGCAGTTTCAACAAATGTCAGGTTCACTTCTCGGTCTCACTCTCACTCGTACACTGGCTTTATTTCTGCACAGCGCAAACGCATGGAGTGATGTAATCCAGGCTCGCTCCTGGGACAGGCCTGTTGATTCTGTGTGACTCTGTACTCACCTGTGTATTCTGCGGGTCAGAGTGAGGGTGAAGTGGCCACTGAGGTCTGGCTGGTAGGTGGAGGGGATGATGATATAGGTGCCCGTCGTCAGGCTGCAGGTCAGACTCACCTCCTGGGAATAGCAGTGAGGCACGCAGCTGGCCACCGGCTCTTGGTCCAAAGACATGTCTGTGGCTCCACCGTCACTCACCTGATATTAATAAGAGACTGTGTCTCGCCGTCATTCTATATTACATGTCATTGTCTGTAAATACGCCTTGTACATAAAAATGTGCATATCCTTTATCCTCCTGTTCTTTGGAGAGAAACATTAGATAAATAGATAGATAGATACGAAATTTTGGAATCTAATACAGAATAATATGGAATCTGATGTGGTCACATTAACAAGATTTGTTAATCATAGCTTGAGGTAAGAAGTTGAAAACACCAATAGAAGGGCCAGCTCTTTTCACCTTATAAATGTGAAAGCCAATGGCTTGACAGGCTGATTCGGGGCAGTTCTGTTGCAATGTGACTCTGACGTTGGGTCCCCCAGGGTCATAGTTCACAGTGAGAGGGAATCGGGGGTTCTGCCTATGAGACGGAAAGTTCCGGCTGCCTCCCGCCGATGAGCCGGGCGTCCAGGAGCCGTGACAGCTGCTGGTCTCCCACTCCCCCTCTGTACCAGAGGCCATGGTGGATTCCCTCACTCTCACAGCACTGAAGGGGACAAACACAAACACAGTTACAGGACGCCACGCAGAAAGAGTGCCACTATCATCTGTCCAGAAAAAACAGTCAAACAAAAATCAAAAGCCCGCCCTAACCCAAAAACGCTGAGCCCTTAAAGGTTTGGAATAAGTCAATTCCTGCCGTTAAAGGGACACTATACGACTTTTCGCCACTGTTTGATGAATCTTTTACATCAGACAAGGTTTTGTATACCTTTTATATAGCTAGTTCACAACTTCAACCTCAAAAACTGCATAGTTTGAGGGTTCAGGGCTTAGGGTTTAAATATTGGGAGTATTGGGATGAGGAGAGCGGAGTGCCACCATTGGTATGACAGACTGCTAGTTGACTGTGTGGCTTGCCTGAGTGTAGTGGGGCTAGAGGAGTAGACCCTGAGCAGGAAGCTCGCCTCTGCCCCCTGCTGGAAGGTGCTGGGGATGAGCAGGTGGAAGCCAGCACTCAGCTGAGCCTGAACTACCACCTCACGCTCGTACGCATGTGTGTGAGTACTTGCACACGGAGGTCGGTTTAGGGTCCGCGATAGGTTGAAGTGCTTCTTCTCAATCTAAGGACCAAACACACGCACACACACACATAGTTGTCAATATAAAAATGCCTCAGGATGGTCTTTCTGAATGCAATACAGTACTGTGAAATAACGTGTTTGATTTATGTACTCCATTATGAGAAGTCTTATAATTTGATTGATTTCTAAAAGCAGCAACTATATATTTGCCCATCAACTAAGATCTGTTTTGAAGATGTTTTCCATTCTCCTCTTACCTTCCACATGTGGAGGCCGATGGCGTGCTGATGCCGGCGATCCTGACCTTTGACCTCTCTGAGTCTCGTCCCCTTGCATCTGGGCGCCGTGATTCGCTCCTCCGTGTCATATTGCATGAGACACACTAGTACCTCAGTGGGCTCGCTCAGCCTCAGCCAGAACTTTGGGTTGGTGGGGTAGCTGCTGCTGTTGCGACAGCCGCCCGCAGACTGACCTTTCACCCAGTGGCCCCGTGCCTGCTGCCCGTGTGCCAGGACAGCTCCTGAGGTGGCAGAGGGACATTCAGCAGATGATTAATCCATAAGAAAGACACTCTAATTACAGTAGATTACAATTCAATTATGGGCATTTTTTTTTTTGCTATATTGCTTTAAAACCTCTTCACTCCCCAAATGCACTCAATTGCAATTTTTCCCTCGCACCTCTGCGCCATTGACCATGTAGTATTATGGAAGTGGGAAGTCTGAAGTAATGTATATTTCCAAATTTAGCTTGCTGAACCGTTTTTTTTTATCAAAAAGGGATTAATTTCCTGTATATGCATGAATAATTTAAACATTAACCATTAAAAACAGGGAAAGGTTTTAAAGGAAAGTCAGCGATGTCTGTACCTGTATAAATACTTTGTGTATGCCCATCAATGATTGGATAGCCCACCGTGACCTCATCAAATTCCTTTCGGAACTCCTCCATGCTGACCCAGAATTCTCCCTGTTGTGTTCGGCTGATGAGGTCCAGGGCACATGTAGGATCAAGGGTTTTCCAGCCAGTACCACTAAAGTAGCACAACAGACAGTATGTGTTGGTCAGCATGATGGCATTACTGCTGGTTACAGGGATGTGGTTTTTTGAGGTCACATGGTTTTGCCCTGATTTGGCCTGTCACTCACTTCTCTGCCCAGGACCCGCTCCAGCATCGTCTCCCCCATGGGTTCCTGATTCTAAGTAAACATTCTGTTCCCCCGGCAACTGTCTGCACCTCTGTCCATTCCAGCACACTCATGGCGTGGTACTGCCACTGCTCACTGACACCTGCATGACAACAATGTGTGGAAGGACACACGCCACAATAAAAAAAAAAAACAAGACTTAAGAGGGGAAATCACACAAACTATGTGGTGAGTAAAGACAACAGAGCTCCTTCCTATGAAAAACTCCCCAGCGGAAGTGAAACATTACTTCCTCAAGGGAAATCTAAACTTCTAAACTTCCTGTTTGGTGAATGGGACCATCATCTAATCGTCTCAATGGACTCTGTGGTCATATGAATGGAGCAACATCCTCTGCACAAAAAATGCCCAAGTTTCCGCAGACAGTAACACACACACATGCAATTAAGAAAAGCTACACTCTCTATTCTTTACTTCACACTACATGTGTATTGACTCTTGAACATTACAAAATGAATGAATGAATGAATGAATGAAGACTTCATTGTCATTGCAAGCAGGGCAAACAATGAAATTGGAGGTGCAACTCCCATTGGTGCACACACACACACAAACATGCATGCACAGACACTCACACACACACATTTCATACAAACAATAAAAAACATCTATAACAGACAAAAATAGTTTAAAAAAAGTGCAAATACTGCAAGTAAGATAAGACTTACATAGTAACTAAAAAGAGGCTACAGTACTTGCCAATGTGTCTCTCACCTCCTGTGTTGTTGCGTAAAGAGCAGCTGATGGTACAGGCCGCCCTCACAGCCAGAGGCAGCTTCAGCTCCTTTCTCCTCCTAGCAGGAGGCGCGTCTCCCTCCACCTCTCTCTCCTTCTTCTCCTCCTGCTGTTGCTGCTGCTGCCCTGACTCTATGGTGTCTTGGAGGCTCCAGCGTTCGGCCACACCTCCACTCAGGTCCACCAGCGCCTCACACACCTGGCCCGCCCACAGGTCCTCGTAAGAGCCGTGCAGCCTGGACGCAACGTCAGAATAGATAGAATGTCAGGAGCGTGCAGCCTGCACAGAATGTCAGGAGTGTCTCTTCTATTGCTAAACTACTATATTATTACTACGCATATTCAAACTGCTTCTATTGCTGTGTCACTTCAATTCACTTCACAGTCCATAAAGATAATATGCAAACCAGCGGACTATTAAGCCTCTCCAAGCCTGTAATCTTTATGCAAACCATACATGCACTGATTTCAAAAAACGGCAGACTGCAGGTTAGTGTGACACCACCTTTCAGAGCAAATACTCACTTTGCATACGCCTTCTCCAGCAGCGCAACCCAGAAGGCACTAGGACATAGGCACTGGGAGAAGCACAGCTTGTTGTCTATGCAGGGTAAACGGTCATCCACCCAGACCTCCACCCACACGCCCCTCTGCCAGAAGCGCAGTAGGAAGCGACCTGAGTAGCCTGGCTCTCCCCAGCACGGCTGGCCTGGGGGCAGCACCTGAGAGAAGGAGATGGAACCAGGATTACACCACTAACAGACCATACCTGAACACCTCTGAGCTGACCAATGAACCGTCTGATTTATGGGGGGTAGCCTAAGTGATAGAAATTCATCTAATTTCCTGTGTCATTTTCTCCGGAATTACCTGGTCCATCAAGTGTTTATTTTTTGTCAGCATAGTGCAGGCACACAATAACCAGCAATCTCCAAGAATGCCTTGTTTGGCATGAGCCTTGACAGGGTCCTCGGGGAAAAGCCGAGGGGACTGACAAATATCCTACAAAGAGATCAATCCGTCAACACATTAGGCAGCAACATAGTGTTACTTAATTCATCACCACAGACATGAACATGTGAATTATTCTTACATTTATCTTTCCTTAATCTTTAATTCCTATACATTATTTACAAATAATGTCAAACTTATCAACACTAACAGTCACCACTTTAGCTGAAGCACAGCCTATAAGAAATGTGTTATTTCTACCTGAGGGCGAAGCCAAGTGATATCCCCTTGCAGTGTAGAGATGGGTGTGACATCTGATGAGCAAAGTGAGGAATCTCCTGAGGGGAAATCAGGGTCCTCAAACAGGCAGGCACCCTCAACCTGGGGCTCCATAACGACAGAACGATGGTAGTTTCAGGAGAACAAAGCTCAGCATTGGCTGTGGATAGGTGACAATAATTTCGTGTTGAGATATCGAGAGTTTTTTTGTTAATTTTGTTCAAAGTGATTTTGACTGAACTGCATCAAACAATGTAGCATACTCTTCATTTATAACGTTAACGTTACAATGAGTTTATTTGTCACATAGGCCTACATAGTTAGTCTACAAGAGCTGTGTTGGACCAGGGCTACGTTCATTGTCTTAAGTTAACGTTAGGCATACTCGTGCCCAGAGCCATAGAAAGAGGCTATGCTCTGCTCGAGCCTATTGTAAAAAGCTGTCATGAAATGAAACGGTAACGATAACGTTAACGAGGGCGAGTGCCAGCGTAACAAAACAAGTCTACTCCTCCTGGCATTCACGCGAACATAAACGTCAAACCCCGGACAAGCATGCTTATGTAAATTTAACAAAAACACCACAAAGGCTAACGTTAATGTTAATTCTGAGTCACATCACTTCACCTCCATGACGTTTTAATTTGAGCAAACTTCATCCACGCTTTGAAATGTTACAAGCCGCTGATATGCAAGTGGAAGGCATGGTTTCGAATCGTAAAGAGGAAACCTATAAACGTTGTTTTACTCTTAAAATCACATAAATGGTTTATCAATTTGCAAAGGAAAATGAACGACAACAACAGAAAGCTCAGACAGTTGATATCCGACTGAACACCCGCCCCACTTCCGGTCCGGAAAGAAGGCACAGTGACGAATGCGTTCTGTCGATCAAAAATGTATCAAGTATGTTGCCAGATTGTTTCCTATGGAAGGTTGATGTAGTTTTTATAAGCTAGACCACACTTCTGCCTCACATAGTATGTATGTATGTATGATAGATAGATAGATAGATAGATAGATAGATAGATAGATAGATAGATAGATAGATAGATAGATAGATGAACTTCCAGATATTATTTTTATCATGTGTAAACCTACATGTGACTAGATGATTGCAATATCAGAATATGATCATTTAATTTTTTTCTCAAGACATAGGCTACATAACAGGCCAAACTGTGCAATAATAGTCATTAGTCACAACAGTCTGTGCAGGTGCTTTAACACTTTTATTTAAAAAAATTTTAACAAATTACATCTTCATATTTTTCAACACATTCATATCTATGACAGAATACTTTGCATTGCAAGCAGAACAATTCAATATGTCAAAAGACATTACAAATTAGGTGTATATTTTATCTACATAAAAGACATCCCCTGGATGCAGAGAGTGAGCGAGAGCTGCCGGTTAACTCTGCAGGTGTCCACAGGTTAAGATAGTTGATTCCTATGTGGGGAAAGAAAATGGAACACTTGTTATGACACAAATTGCTTCTGTTGTTTCACTTTCAATTAGCAAATCAATCAGCAAATGCAACATATTGTTGTGTACATAACTTGGAGGAATTTATTTTTACCTGATGTAGTCCATGGCTTTTTGCACCCACAGCATGTTCGGATCGGCACAAATAATTCTATTCCTTACAGTGAAGAACCTATATGGAGAAGAGGAAGTAGTACAGTAGGTTTGAATTTATCATAATGCAATATGAATAGAAAGGATTCAGCGTTCTTACTGCTTTGCATTGCACAGGCTGAAAGGTTCAACTTTTTTTCACAGGGCAGTTACACTGCCTTTAATCAGGAGGTAACTTCCTCATAAACAGTGTCACTAGGATGACTGTTTGCAGGAGTTCTCTGATCTTTTCTTTGAAGAAGGATATGAACTCACTTGACTCCATTGAGACGACATGTCCCTGGGCGATCCAAACTGTAACCACGGATTTTATCCAGAGGCAGAGGTTCCGCCTGGAATTTTGTGCAGCAGGACCGTTTGCCCTTGCTTCTACTTGACACTGTAACAGGTAAGCATCGCATTAAACACCAGCACTTATTTGCCATAGCACATTTTATCAGCTGCCTACACAAAGTCAAGATAAGTTAAGATACCAGGCCTACACAAACATGTGAGTATGGAATGTAGTAAACTATTACCAAGTTACACTCAGTGCCGACTGATATTAAAGCACTCGTCCTCCTACTTACTGGTTTCCCCAATGGAAGCTAAGACCACCAGCAGAGTACAAAGCGAGACAGCAATCTTTGCCATGGCTTCAAGGTCCTCAGATCCCAGTCAGTGCAGATGAGTTGTAGATTGTAAGGCTGATATGAGGTGATGGACATGCTGAGATGCTGGACTATATGTACGATGCTGTGGGGAAAAACGCTGAGAGGAAATTTCCAGTGGGGTAAAAGTGACCACAAGCAGAAGCCACATCTAGTGCATTCCAGTCCCGCCCATCAGCGTCCTCATCAAAGTCATAAAAACAATAAAACACTTGATGCTGTGTCATACTGTTTTGAAAAGTTTTAATATTTCTATATGAATCATGGATAAGGTGTTGATGGGGATTACTTTGTATGTTATCCCCTGAAATACCAACAGGCCATTTTGTTTTTATATTTAGTAGTTTAGCAAGATAAGTTCATTTACATGTTGCACATTTCATACAGTACATAGGCTCAAATGCAAAGCTGGCATATATTATCAAAATTACTAGAAAGCATTTGGAAAGCAAAGAACTCAGATTCATGGTGTTCTGAATCACCACTAAAATGTAATCATCTGTTACTTGTCCCAATACCTAGTTTTAAAATTTCATCAAAACAGAACTTTTTGAGTTATTTTTCACTCAAACAAATGGAAAAAACAACCCAACATTGGCAAAAACACCCTCTTTTGGAAGTGAGAAAATATAATAGGCTACAGCAAGTTTTAGCTACACGATAAGGACTTAGGCCTACTCTTAGATGTTTAGCACTGAAAAATTATGCTTAGGCATATTGGTTATTGTAGCAAAACATAAATAACCATGGAAAAGTAGAAATTAAACACAACAATCACTTGATATTCACCACACATACATGTAAATCTATGTGACTAAACATTAAATTCGGTTTTGTATTCAGCTGTGGAAATGGACTGTGAGTTTTGTTACTAATAAATAACAATAGTCAGCTATTCCACTGAAAACTTTGTTTTAAGGAGAACTGCATTTTTGTAAGTATCATTATCTTAAATGCATGTCAGTGGATTTATTAAAGGATAGGAATGAATGATCACTTGTGATAGGCCTCCATTTGGGGAAATACATTCATTTTCCGAGTTTTACCTTTCTCCAGTTCATCCAATCATACTCTGTGTCAGACAGGGTAGGACTTTTAGCTCCAGCTTAGCATAGATCATTGAACAGATTCGACTGTTATATCTTCTTTTGCTGTCTTGTTCAAAAGTTTCAACGAATTCCAATAGTTTTGCTATGAAATGTGAATTCTAAGTCTGTACTAAGACCAACAGAATGTGATTTCCAGGTCGATATGACATGGAACTACTCTTTCGGCATTTAATCAATACATGGACATATGGAGGGTCAATTTTAATGTCATACAGCCCTGAGAATCAACACATTTCCTTTTCTGTTGGTGTTAGTACAAGTTGCAAGGCTACAGAAGAGTCAAATTTGAATTGGGGAAAATCTGAAAAGATTAAAGAAAATCTCTAGTATATGTATTTCATTTCATGGCGTTACCTCATATTTAACATCGCAACTTACATTTCAAGTGGTCTAATATTTGACCAGGAGTGTCTATCCTTTGACTCTTTCTGCAAATCAGTAAATTGATCAGTCAAACCAGTAAAGAAGTGTAACATAGTATGACCTAATGCCAAAGATTGCCAAGAATGTCCACTAATGCAATAGTGTTTCTAAATATCTTTATCTAGACGTGCAATATTTATTTCAACATCAAAAAGCCTGAAATAAATGACACTCAAAAAATAATGAGTTGTTTGTTGCAGTCAGCTGAGAAACTGTCCTTATGATGTGTACAAGTGATTGGGTGGGCATTGCTCTAGTTTTGAGAATAAGATGACCAAGAAAAAAGGTACATTTCTTCTTCTGAAAAAGCCAATTAAGAATATTGCACTCAAGGTATAGCCTACATCAGCCTGTAGTCTACTCATTTTTATGTCTCTCAAAATAAAAAGACAAAACTTTAGAGTTACAAGCTATTCTTTTTTGTATATCATTTTATTAATTCATTCAGAAAGAGTTACGAATCTACAAATCTGCAGCACTAGTGACCCTGTTTATGACTAAATATATGAATAACACAAAATAACATTGTTTTTGTTACATTTATTTAAAAACAAATGCATGAATAGCAAAGAATATATATATCTAAAAAAATATACATATTTTATCACTAATAAGCTACTTTTCACTGCAAGCCAACATGTCAGTGGACAGTATCACAGTGCCTCTGGATACAGAGAGAAAAGATGAATCTATTTCCTGTTTTTCCTGCACATGGGTGCAGTATTACCAGACACAATTTGGTTCCTATGGAAGAAAAAAAAAGTAATTTGTCATTAAACAGGCCAATATTTTTTAATGCCATCTGTTATACTGCATCAATAACTATATTAAGAAAGAAGTCTTTTTTACTTGATGAACTCCATGGCATTTTGCACCCACGGCTGTTTGGGATCGGCACAAATAATTCTATTCTTTACAGTTGAGAACCTGCATGGAGAAAGGAAAGAGGTGGGGTTAAATTCGTCATACTGTTGCTGCCCTGCCCTGCACAGGTTGCGTAGGCTCAACTCTACCTACCCATCACTAACAACACACTGTCTTTTGCATGAGACCTTACACCGAGGTCCTGTCTTACAGTGGTCATAAAAGATCCCACGACACTTGTTGCAAAGAGTAGGGAGTTCCCCAGTGTTCTGGCTAAAGTCCCAACCTAAAAAATTCAACCTGGCCCCCTAATCATCCCCCCACTGTAATTGGCTCTTTCGTCCACTATCTCAAGCTGTTGTGTGGTGAGCGTTCTGGCACATAATGACTGCTATGCATCACCCACAGGGCCGGTTCTAGCCAATTCACTGCCCTAGGCCAGATTAGAGTTTTGCCCCTATTTTCTAGAAATACAAGTGACAAACTGAAGGGAAAATGTAATAAATGTATTGTGAGGCCCCCTTGATATTTGGTGCCCCAGGTGATTGCCTAGTTCTCCGCCTCTGCCTAGAACCGATCTTGATCTCCCAGATGGGTGCTACACATTGGTGGTGGTTAGTGAGGTCCCCCTTTCCACTGTAAAGCACTCTGGATCAACTCTGTTGTGTTAAAATCTAATATAAATAAATATGACTAGACTTGTCTTGACATAGTAACACTGGTGACCTTAATCAGCTACAAGGAAATAACTTCTTCAAAGTGACCAGCCACTATGACAGGAAAACAAGATGACATGTACTGCTCTGCTAATCTTTTTTGTCATAAAAGAAGGATATTGACTCACGTTATTGCATTTAGGCGACATGACAATCCACGATCCACAGTGTAACCACATAGTTTCTTCAGAGGGAGGGGGTCTGCATGGAATTGTGTGCAGCACGGTTTTTCTGCATCAGATAAGGGAACACATCTTCAGTATGCGGAAAATGTGACATTTAGTCTTCATCAGGTTAGCTAACTGATATGAAAGCACTCGTCCTACTTACTGGTTTCCCCAATGGAGGCTAAGACCACCAACAGAGCACAGAGCGAGACAGCAAACTTTGCCATGGCTTCGTCCTTAGATCCAAGTCAGTGCAGATGAGTTGTAGATTGTAAGGCTGTTAAGAGGTTATGGACATGCTGAGATGCTGGAGTATACTGTATGTGCGATGCTGTTTGAAAAAAACACTGAGCGGAAATTTTCAGGGGGGTAAATGTGACCACAAGCAGAAGCCACATCTAGTGCATTCCAGTCCCGCCCATCAGCATCCTCATCAAAGTCATAAAAACAATAAAACACTTGATGCTGTGTCATACCATGTTGAAAAGTTTTAATATATTTCTATATGAATCATGGTAAGGTGTTGATGGAGATTACTTTGTATATAAAAGAAAACAGAGAACATATTTGACAGTCTCCTCATTATCAGTATAATTTAATGACAATTATCCCCTGAAATACCAAACTGCAGTCCATTTGTTTTGATATTTGATAGTGTAGCTGGGCAAATTTATTTATATCGCACATTTCACACACTGGCTCAAATACAAAACAGGTAAAAATATCACAATTACTAGAAAAGCATTTGGAGAGCGAAGAAATCTGCCAAGTCAACCGGGTCATTGACATACAAAGTCCAGATGGTGTTCTGAATCACCACTAAAATGTAATCACCTGTTACCCAAATCTGTGAAGAACTTTTCTGTTATTTTGCACTCAAAGAAATGGAAAGACAGATAAACAGTCAAGCTAACACTGGCAAAAACATTACTTTATTTGGCAAAGGTAAAAAAAAAAAATTATCGCAGAAAAATACAGCATGTTTTAGCAGCACGGTCAAGAGTTACTCCATTGTTTATCACTGAAAAAATCAGCAGGGCAGTAGCATTCTGTCAGATAGATTAGGGGTGGGCAATTAAGGCTGAAGGGCCACATTGGGTTTTAGATATTGACTGATGGGCTGGGTGTTAACAGTCCACCTGTTGATGGAGATTAATGCTGGTAAATTGGCAATTCTCCAACCAGTAGATCCACTTTCTTAAGAGGACATGTTAACATGCAGGGTTAAATGGGTGGATTTGCATTTCATGAATACAAAAAATCAGGCCTGTAATCCAATTTACCTTGGCTAAATGATAAATTATTCTATTTTGGGAAGGCTCCACAGACCGTATGTGGCCCCCGGGTCTTAGTTTGCCCACCTCTGTAGTAACAATATAACCTTTCTCCTGGACCATGTTGGCATTGATTTTTTTTTTCACCGACAAGTACTGTGCTTTTTACCACACTATTTGAAATGTGAGCATGAACTAGCCTATCCTACAGCTGCCCAACACGGTAACACTTTATTTGAAGGTACTGACATGACACTGTCATTAACTATCACATGACAATGTCAAGAATCTGTCATAAACTTTATAAACCTGTCATGACCCTAACCCTAACCATGACAAATAGTGGGTGACACTTAACGACAGAAGTCATGACAGGCAGTGTTGGGAGTAATGAGTTACAAAAGTAACTAATTACTGTAATGCATTGCTTTTTGTGGTAACTTGGTAATGTAAGGCATTACGGAAACAAAATTAGTAATATTTTACTTGGTACAATTGTGAGTAACTCAAGTTACAATGCATTTTTATCTCGGAATGAAGTGGCGTTTTTTCCCTCATACAAATTCGCCAAAAATCACTTGAGAGGTCAGGAAGGGCAAAACGTCTGCTGTGCCGGAATTAATGTAGGACTTTACAGTCTCCGATTGTCATTCTCAACATTCATAACGAATTATTGAAGGTCATAGTCTACCGTGGGTTCCGAAGAGTAACTTAAATGTAATGCAACAGTAATGTAACGCCTTACATTTTCAAAACACTAATATTGTAATGTAAGGGATTACTTTAAAATGTCAGTAACACATTGCAGTTTTGCTGTAACTTGCCCAAAACTGATGACAGGTGTATAAAGTTTATGACAGATTCATGACAACATCATGTCATAGTTAATGACAGTGTCATGTTAGTCTTATGATGGTACCTTCAAATAAAGTGTAATCCCAAGGGGTAAGGCAGTGTTTGAATATTTTTTCTAGACGTTGTGCAATATTTATATTTCAACATAAAAAAAGCCTGAAATAAATGGCACTCAAAAAAGAACTCGTCCATTATGAGAAACCATCCTTACGATGTGTACAAGTGATTGGATGGTGTGGACTTGCACTAGTTTTGCAGAAAAAGGTGACTGAGAAAAATGTATGTAAGTGCCTGTAAGCTACTAATTTTTTCTGTCTTTGATAAATTAAGAGATAAACTCTTCTTTTATATAAATCTGCAGCATCAGTAGTAACCTCGTTTATAATGAAGAATTCTGAATAACACAAAGTAACATTGATTTCTTATTATTATGTTTATTTTAAAAAAGTAGCATGACAAAGCACAGTTTTATATTTATCAGAAATATACACATTTTCACTTGGATACTTTGCATTGCAAGCTGACATGCCATTGGACAGTATCATACTGTACATCCTCTGGGTACGGAAAGAAAGATCCATTCATTTCCCGATATTCCTGCATATGGCTGTTGTATAACCAGACAATATTTGGTTCCTATATGGAATAAAACAGTAATTTGTTATTAAAGATCATCTCCCTTCAGAACGCCATTCTCTTCTCTGATTGGCTGCTAGGTGGCCATTAATTCCAGATAACTGGCTACTTTGGAAGTAGTTCCAAAAAATAACTCATCTAATAACTGATTACCATTCCATATGAATGCCTTTCAGAATGGTAACTATAACAACAATAAGCAGCCTTGTAGATCTACTTTCAACTGAAAGTAGTACCCAAACCGAACAGGTTAGCTTCTTTTAAATTTGAGTTGCATATTTCTTTTACGTTTTATATGCTTCTTCAAATATACGAGAGATAGATAGATACGGGAGATAAGTGGGATAACGACCTCCGAGGTGTCCAGTTATTCATTTATAATTGGCTTAGCGGAATAAATGAATAACTGGACACCTCGTCGGCCCTTACGTATACCATCTGTTTTGGTATATTAAGAACTCTATTGAACTATAGTAAGAAAAAAGGCTTTATTACTTGACAAACTCCATGGCATTTTGTACCCACTGCTGTTTTGGATTGGCACAAATAATTCTATTCCTTGCCGTTAAGAACCTGGAGAGAAGGAAATATTGGGTTTGAATTCATACTGTGGGTTAAAATACATACATTTCTCTGCACTGCATAGGTTGCATACACTGCTTAGGTTGCATGCTCAACCAGGGGCGTAGCACCAAATTCTGGCCCTATACACATGTAGTGGCCATGGGCCCTCTACCCACTTATGGACCTATTAACTTAGTCCCCCTCTACCCCTTCTACAACGGGCTAAACTCTAACTACCCATCACTAACTAAAGACACACTGTCCTTTAGGTGAGATCTTAAACCAAGGTCCTAAAAGATTCTGCGACACTTGTCACAAAGAGTTGGTGGCTCCCCAGTGTCCCAACCTGATTCATTCAATCTGCTCCCCTAATCATCCCCACACTGTACATTAGCACATCAATTCCCTCACTCTCCACCTCAAGCTGATGTGTGGTGAGCATTCTGGCACATAATGGCTGATGTACATCACTCAGGTATTTGCAACACATTGATGGAGGGACCCCTTCCACTATGCTATATGACTTGACTTGATAGTAACACTGGTGACTTTAACCAACAAGGAAATAACTTCCACAATAACATGGAGCAAAAGGACTTGTAATTACTGCTCTGCAAATATTTTCTGTCTTAAAAGAAGGATATTGACTCACGTGACTTGATTAAGGCGACATGTCCGATCCACAGTGAACCCACACAGTCTATGCAGAGGTAATGGATCAGTATGGAATTTTGAGCAGCACAATTTGTCTGGTTTTTCTGCATCAGATAAGGGAACACATTGAATACCAGTCATTGCACAATTTTACCCATATTGGACATTAGTGAAATAGTCCATAAATTGCTTTTCACTTGCTTATCACTCAAAAAAATTTGGTTGGACAGTAGCACAATAATGCTAATTGGTTATTCCATATGGAATCAAGAGATAGTAACATCAACCTTTCTCCTAGAAATGGACATGACTTTTTGCACAAGCAAATACTGTATCTTATATGCAGAAAAGGTAACATTCAGTCTTCATCAAGTAACTAACGTGAAGTCGCAGACTGACAACTTACTGGTTTCCCCAATGGAGGCTAAGACCACCAACAGAGCACAGAGCGAGACAGCAAACTTTGCCATGGCTTCGTCCTTAGATCCAAGTCAGTGCAGATGAGTTGTAGATTGTAAGGCTGTTAAGAAGTTATGGACATGCTGAGATGCTGGAGTATACTGTATGTACGATGCTGTGGGGAAAAAAAAAATTGAGGGGAAATTTCCAGTGGGGTAAATGTGACCTCAAGCAGAAGCCACATCTAGTGCACTACAGTCCCACCCATCAGCATCCTCATCAAAGTCATAAAAACAATAAAACACCTGATGCTTTGTCATACATTGTTGAAAAGTTTTAATGTTTCTATATTAGTCATAGGACAGGTGACATTATGACAGGTGACAGGGCTTAGTGTGTATATTTAAAAGAGTATTATAAGATTATTACGGCAAAGACATCTGTTTGTAAAATTCCTCTCATCCTTAGTATAAATGAATGGCATTGTCCTGTGAAATATCAAACAACACCATTTATGTTGGTGTTTTATTTATTTTGGTATTTTATTTGTTTTATTTGGTTATTTTATTTTTTTTGTAGTATGGCAAGTTTATCTAATTGCACATTTCATACACAAACTCAAATACAAAACCATGCCAGAATTACAATGCCATAAATATCACTGATGCAATGCAAATTCAAGATGGTGTTCTGAATAACCACCAAAATGTAATCATCTGTTCCTTGTTCCAATACCTATGTGGTTTGAAAATTCCATCCAAAACTGTGCAGAACTTTTGAGACAGAGAGGCAGACAGACAAACAGAAAAAACAACATCGGCAAAAAAAACGGCAATTTGGATTGCAGAGAGTACAACCAGGTACAACATGCTCTAGCTGTACGATAGGGTTACACTTTAAAACAAAACAAAAAAAAAAAGGCTCATGCACGTGATGCTGATAGTTAAGTTGCAAGGCTGAATTCTCAGTTTTGAGTTCATGCAGTACAAATCATGGTTATCATCTAGTTCATTTTCCATAGTTCTGTATAGCAAAGAGCAGTTAAAAAATGCCAAAAATGTCTGTTAAAAATGTAAAAGCAAATGGCAAATTTGAAATGTCATAACTGAGCTTAACATTTTTTGTAAAGGGCCTGCAGTGGATCATGAGGGACAGCTGAGAAGATCACTGGGGCCTCTCTCCCCTCCCTCTCTGACATCTACAACAAGATATGAGATATTTGTGCAGGTTTTTAGCGCTGTAAGGTGATGTGACTCTCTATGTGACGAGTTTTTATCAATGTTTGTTTGTTTTGGGTTTTTTTGGTAGAGATCAGTTTTTTATGCATTACATTCTCTTTCAATTAAGATGTCCAAAACGTTCACCAGTGTTGAATCCATCAACATGATGGAAGTACAGATACTGGTTACAATCATTCATATGTGTGGAATTCCCTCAGAGACATTGTATCACCACTCCATCTTCCAGGATGATTGTGTGTTAAAGATCACCTCAGCTTGTCCTACATAGATGGAGGCAAAACTTGGAGACATCTTCATTGTTACTCCTGAAATCTGGAGATAAAGTTCAACCCCAAATACAAATTAATTAGAGGTCAGCCCTCATTCAATACATTACATATATTTAGTATTTAGGATTACTGAAAGGTGGTGTTTTTTAATCAATCTTGACCTCTGACCTCTGACCATTGTTGACCTTTTGGGAGTGTTGGGCTTATCAGAAATGAGTTTCTTATAATCAGATACACAGAAATAGAAGTTTGTATTTAGGGTCACTGAAATGTGTTTTTTTTTTCAATCAACCTTGACCTTTGACCTCTGAGTGACCATTATTGACCTCTGGGGGTGTTGGGCTTATCAGAAATTAGTTTCTTATGATCATACACATAGAAATACACAGCTCTATTACATTTACATCCTAAAGTACACCTGTTTCTAATACCAGGCATAGAAATATCATGTCCCGGAGGTCAATGACCTCTAGATGACCCCAAAGGTCAAACTGAGAATGGCTTCACAGCTTAAATCAAAACTTATGTCATCAAGATCAAACCCTGAAATTTTCATGCTTCTTTCATTTTGTGCTAGCCTGGCTTTGGCCGTCCCCTTGGTCTAAGCTTTAGCTTCGTACAAGGGTCTGGCATTTTACCGTTGACGAACGATTGCAAGCTGGAGGTATGGACTGTAGAGGTTTGAAACGATTAAATCTGATTTCACCCAATCACTAACATTATGCACCAGCTTGGTTGTGAAGTAAGCTATGCTACAACAACAGAAACCCAACGTTATCTCTTACAACTCCCGATCCTACTTGCTTTTAGCGCAGTATGGAATTGATCTCTGCAAACGATGCAAATGGCCGGAATGCGAGACAGGGTTCTGGAAGGAAATGATTATTGAGCGGATCTACGTAGGAAGGCGAAGCCAGGCTAATTTTGTGCACAATTCTTATGATTGTAAGAGCTTAACAGCCCCACTCTGCATATTCTCTATTCGATCAAGTGGAATGGATTCTTACATGATGGAATAGAAACTGCACTGGATAATTTTGTTGTCATCAAAATTTTGGGGTCCAAACGAAACATTTTGAAATTTGAGGGGGTCACGTCCCACTCACGGCCTATGGTGGCAACGGCCATGACCGGAATAACGTAGGTTGAGTACACCGATCATAATCTGATCATTGAGGTGTGTTCTAGCCATGTAAATACCTTAATTGCATCTAGTTCACGTTTAAAAGAAGGAATTTTTGCCTTTAATTTGATAGGATAGTAGATAGAGTAACTACATGTTAAGTTCAATTAAAAACACTGTTAGTTGGGCACATTGCATGAACATGAGAGATTTAATTGGACTAGCCCAATATCCTTCAAGAGCATTATGAGTGAATTATGACAGCTCCGGTCCAAAAATGACCATTGGCCCACCGGGCATTGCACTGTATGGCCTCTGGGCAGTCCATGCCTGCTGGAAACTGAAGATCTGAAAAACCCAGCTATCAACATAATTATCATTCTGAATTTGAACGAAAGTTTGACTTTCTATGTTTTGTATGCTGCAAGCTTTGACAGCAAAATCTGCATAGTGTTCCCTATTTGGTTGGAAGTTCAGGTGTAGGCTGCTCTCTGGGAGTGCCTGAATTCCATCAGTGTATTCTGAGGTGTTGCAGCTTCTAGATTTGCCCTTGTTGTCTCTGAGGATGCAATTGGTTCATATAGTACAGAGGATGACTGTAGATGTCTCAAAAGCTTGGACATTCTCTTGAGTTTTTAGCCACTAAAATAATCTTTTGATCTTTTGAAAACCTGCTTGTCCATAAATGTAGTAAAACCATCACATTGGACAGAAGGGACAAAAGATCATCCCCACTGACAATTACAAATTAATGAAATTGCCAACAATGCAGTTATACAGACAAAATCCAAATCTAACCCCCATTCAGGAAAGATTAGTAGTGTGATCTCCTGTAAAATATAATTTATCTGTTGCAGTGTCCATGGGGACTGGCATATGTGTACTTTTTATTTTAATTTATCTGTATTCTCTACTCTTTGAATGATCAAATCTCCATCCTCTTCCAAAGTCATCAGTTCTTGTCTTTGAACTCCAGTTAGGTTATTCCAAACTTTCTATTTAGTTTTGTTGCGTTTTGAAGATGGTTTTCTATGTTATGGGGGTTTAAAATAGGATTTACCTCTGAGAGGAATACTTGATAAAAACTGTTCTGGTTGATCTTGGAGTTATTCTGAGGATTTTGCCATATCAGTCTGTAGCATTGAGGTCTCTGAGTCCCCCTCCCCCCAGGGGTGAGAAGGTACGTTGTTAAGACCAGTATCAGAAATACATTTAAATAACTTTCTAGAGACCATCTAATCTTAATAAATTCCTAGTCAAAGGATTTGTTTTTCATGTGTCTTTTCTGATATTTGACATTTGACCAAGAGTGTCTCTATATTTTAACAGAATTGTAAAAGAATTGTATATTCTACAAATCAATCAATCAATCAATCAATCAATCAATCAATTAATCCAGTAAAAAAAGCACAAAATATCACATGACGCCACAGATGTAGGCCTAGTGCTGCCCTCCACTGAATGACACTGCAATAGTTTATGAATATTTCTAGAAGTTTTCTAGATCTACAAGAGCTAGACATCTCAATATCAAAAAGCCTGTTATAAATTGGTGTTTGTTTGGATGGATGGTGTGAACATTGTTCTAGTTTAGAGAATTAGGTGATTGAGACACCGGTAGGTAAACAACTCTAAGATTTGTAAGTCTACACAAAATACCAGTCTTAATTTCTGTTTTACATTTCATTTAATTCATTCAACATTTCATACAAAATCAAAGTTGTAAAAACTTATAAGTCAAATCTACAGCATTAGTAGTGACCCCATTCATAACTAATAATTCTGAGTAACACAAAATAACTTAATTTTTTACATTTATAAAAAAAAATATTATGGCAAAGAACAATTTTATATTTCTCAGAAATATACGCATTTTATCACTAGGATACTTTGCATTACAAGCTGACATGTCAGTGGACAGTATCATAAATATAGCATCCTCTAGAGAGAAAGAATCCATTTATTGCCTGATAGCTTTGCACATGGCTGCAGTATCACCAGACACCATATTGTTCCTATGGAAGAAAAAAAAGTAATTTGTCATCAAACAGGTTGATTAACTTTCTGTATACCGTCTGCTATACTTATGAAACTATTAAGAAAGAAGCCTTTCTTACTTGATGAACTCCATGGCATTTTGTACCCACTGCTGTTCCGGATCGGCACAAATAATTCTATTCCTTACAGTTAGGAACCTGGAGAGATGGAAGTAGTGGGGTTAAATTCAGCATACTGTGGGTTAAAATGGATATACAGTAGCTCTCTTGCTGCCCTGCACTGCACAGGCTCAATTCATAACTACACATAGGCCTAGTAACTGGTGACCTTAATCAGCTACAATGAAATAACTTCTTCAAAGTGACTAACCACAAAGGGTAGCAAGATGACTTGTAATTACAGCTCTGTTAATCTTTTTTTGTCATAAAAGAAGCATATTGACTCACGTGACTTGATTCAGGCGACATGTCCGATCCACACTGAAACCACACAGTCTATGCAGAGGTAATGGATCAGTATAGAATTTTGAGCAGCACACTGGTTTTCCTGCATCAAATAAAGGAACATATTAAACACCAGTACTTGTTTGTCATTGCACATTAAATTAATGCATTTTTCCATATTGTACTTATGCAGTAAGTATGCAGTAAAGGTGACATTTAGTTTTCATCAGGTTAGCTAAGGTGAAGTCGCAGACTCTCTGTCGACTGAAGTGAAAGTACTTGTCCTACTTACTGGTTTCCCCCACAGAGACTAAGACGAGTAGAACCCCCATCAGAGCGCAGAGAGAGATGGTGATCTTTGCCATGTCTTTAGAGGTTCTTAGAGGTCCTTAGAGCTCAAGGTCAGTCAGGTGTAGATCGTTCAGCTGATAAGAGATTATGGGCATGATAGGGCATGAGGTGGTATATGTACAATGCTTTGGGGGAAAGCACTGAAGGGAAATTTCCAATGGGGCAAATGTGACATGGCCACAGAAGCCACAGCGGAGCGGGTGCATTCCAATTTTGCCCTCTGCATCCTGGCCAAGGTCATAAAGACAATAAAACATTCAATATGATAGTGTCTTATACTACATATACAATGATGATGCATACAGTACATCATATTGTGTTGTCTCGGAAAATTAAAGCAAATTAAAATCAGATATTATTTGAGGAAACAAATACTCATTGTCATCATAAATAACTAAAAATGATCCCGTCAGGCGAGTTTGAATTTCACAGACTAACCCAAAGCTGGCCCGGCAGTACACATGTTTTAGGTGCGGCAGTAATACTGTAAGCCCTCTGTAGTCTAATGTTTTTGTTCAGACATCAACAAATGCACAGGAAGACAGCTTTCTAGAGATGTGCGACACTCTACTTGTAGACAAGAACCATTTCTGCTTGTCGTTGCAATACTGGTGATTAGCTGATCAAATACATTTACTGTACTCAACAAAGCATGTTCCAAATTGGCTCTTGCTTATGGAAAATTAAATAGAGATACAGTAACTTAAACCTTTCTCCCCGAAATACACATGCAGACAATTAATTTTTTTGTGGGCAGACAATTAAGACAGACAGATTTTTGCATATGAAGGCTATGTCATGTTCTTGCAGAGTCATTCAATCAAACCCTCATTAAAAGTATAGCGTGGTATGACATAACAGCCCAGTTACAGTAGGCTATATAGCAAACCAATAAAACTAATCTAGTGTAGAATACTACGAATCAAGTGCATGTCCTGCTGCCCTTGATAGTACACTACTTGTTATGTTTACAATTCAACATATGAAACCCTTTAAACAAATTTCACCTAATAAGTGCGAATCAGCATTTTTCCAAGCCATTAGCATCAAATATTGCGCAACTTTTAGGCCTACTTGAACCAGATCTGTGGTTTTGAAGGGGAAAATATGCTTTAAAAAAGAATGTCAATTCAGCCTCATGACCTCTTTAGTGGTGAAGAAGATGCAGTTATTGCTCTTTTGGTTTAACCCTAAACGCAAACCATGTTCTTGTGACCTAGAAAAAAAAACACGGGAAATGACACAGCCTGGTTCCGCCTATACAGAACTCTTTAACTCTAAAGTTAGAAAAAGTTTTTTTTATTCACATGACATGACACGCTTTATAATTCAAACTATATAATTACCGGTAATAAAAATTTAATTATATTACGCTATGTTTTGTGTTGAGTAAAGTTTGTCTGGAATCATCTTTCAGCTGAAGCGTCCCCCCACCCCCTCCGCCACCCCAAAGGGTGTGTATTTCGGATGAATGATTATAATATTCCCTTCTTTAGCAACAACCATCATGCTCTTATGTTAAATTTTCATT
The DNA here is from genome assembly GCA_027497455.2 of Sardinella longiceps. Taxonomy (NCBI): domain Eukaryota; kingdom Metazoa; phylum Chordata; class Actinopteri; order Clupeiformes; family Clupeidae; genus Sardinella; species Sardinella longiceps. The sequence goes on along the minus strand of JAODXP020000004.1, from coordinate 8,710,762 downwards.
GAAGGATATTTCATAGTTTATTTGGGGTCTGTTCTGTTCCTACTCAGTACAGCGAGTGGGAGATAGACATGGAGTGGGATTGGAAATGATGACATCACACCAGACCCAAACCTCCATAGGCACTCGAAACTAGAGACGCTGCAGTTTCTTGTGCCACAGTTCTCCATCCACCTCCAGGACGGAATAAACACAGCTTTATTCAGCACGCAACCATTGGACAGATATAAAGATGTAAAGAGGAACATGAGAAGTAATGACTCACTGATTGGGCTCTTCTGAGTGATTATCCGCTTTCTACACAGTGACCTTGTGTGTAGGCCTCTGGCCCACATCACACAGGCATTGGATCAGACACAAGGCCTAAAATACTACTGTAACATTCTTGCAGAACGTTATTCCGCTTATTACTGTACTATGATTGATACAGTATCTTCTCCTCATTGTTTTTAACATGCCATCCATTATTGCTTAAATTAATAATTATGATAATGATTGATTCCCACCTTCCACAATAAAGCACTTTGGATCAACTGAATTGTGTTAAAATGTGCTTTATAAATACACTTGTCTTGAATGATTTAAGATAACAGCATGCACAAAAATATAGTCCATTAATTGATCGATCAGCTGAGGGTAATATTATGATTCATTCCCTTTGACAACAATCTATAGCAACTGTCCGTTACCAAGAAATATCAGACCTTGAAATGTTAGGAAGTCCCATTGAAGTGAATGGAGCATCACACAGCATTATAAAAACTGTCATAAAAATGAACAGCATCATAAATATTTTTACTGTCCAATACAGTAGATCTAAAAGTGCAGTATACTGAAACAGTTAACTGGAATAAAACAGTAACAGGAATTAAATTGAGGACAAGAACATTGTGTTGTGGTAGGCCTATTCACCATGGAAGACCCCGTTTCCAGATGAACCCTGAGGTTTCTCTCTGAGAGGTTATAAAGCTCCATGTGTGCAGAGGGCCTGTTTGAGTCGTGCGTCTTTGGTCTGGAGCAGAGCAGAGAGACCACAGAAGAGAGATATGGCCCAGATTACTGTTCCTGTCTTCTTTCTTGTCATACTCTGCACTGTGGCCCTCTTCATTAATGAGGCTACAGCAGCAAGTAGGCCTATCTGTCTGTCTGTCTGTCTTTCCATCCATCCATTTGTCTGACTGTCTACTTTTTGTATCCAAAGTATTTGTTCTTCTTTGTAAATCTTTATTTAAAAGTACCTGCTTTCTTCTTTCCAGACTGCTGCACAAAGTACTCCAGAGATCGGGTGCCCATTAAGAGAGTGAAGGGATATTATATCCAAGACACCACTGGACCTTGCCATATTGAGGCTATTGTGTGAGTTTGTGTACTGTATGTGAGTTGTGTAAGGCCTATATTCTCTGACACAGACACAGAGAAACTAAACCCTTAGAAGGAAACCAAACCAGTTTAGAAATCCTCTAACATAAGTCTGTGTTCAATTCTAGACTGCGCACAGTGAGAAACAAATGGATTTGTGCTGACCCTAAAAAAGAATGGGTGAAGGAAATTGTCAAACGTCTGGGGTGAGTATGTTTTTCCTTGTTGAATGATAAAAACCTTTTTGAGATGTCCATATAACATGCATAATTTAATAAAATTTCTATGTTTCTTACCAGGAAAATGGCATCACATATGGGGATGAAAAAGAAAACCAAGTAATGTTTCACCAACAGACTGAAAAAATATAGGCCTATAGGCTGTATCTAAAAATACAGTTTATATGTATCTCTGATGTTTATGCATGTTATGTTTCCTTATTCTGTATACATAAGCATACGAAACATTGTAATGACAACTTCATGTTATAAATCTGTCTTTCAATCAATAAAATAAACAAATACATAAAGTTGTTAGTGAGAGGATCATTCACAATGACATTACACACATTGACTAATTTTTTTTCAGCTGGTATAAAAGAGTTGATTGTGTTTCACATGCAGGGAAAAAAATGAGGAAAGAGGGAAAGTTCTGCCATAACCACAGGAGGAAGTAAACAGACCTGTCTTATACATTGTGCAAATTTGAAAGGCAAAATTAGCACCAAACTATATCATGGGTGTAATAGTGAACTTTAAAATGGAATAAATGGAGCCATTTATGCAAATCCAGAGTTTGTAAACATGAACACAGACAGAGTTGGAGCATGCATGCGTTCAGAGACAGCTGTTGGGATAATCAGAAACATTTCACTGAGATACTATCTCACTGATACGCATTCACATTTTATTTGAATATTAGGCAGTCAGCAGATATAGGCTAAGGTTATTAACAGATAAAAAGTGATTAAACAATATTTAACAACAACAACGCTAATAATAATATGCAGTTAATGGGTTCTTTATCTTATAGATGGATAGATTTATTGATAGATTAATTATAATTCACTTCAAATTACTTCAGTTACACAGTTATTCAGCTATTCTGTCCATGACACAGTGCTGTGCAAAGTAATGGCATGGATTTGATTGTGAGCTTTACAGAAAATGTGAAAGTTTGTTAGTAACATAGCCTATTAGGAACAAGTTTAAATTAATTTGGTATAAAATTTAGAAAATAGTAATAATAGTAAGGTTAGTGACATAATATATTTCATAGAGCAAATGATTACTTTTGAATAATAAAAAAAAATCCTGGAGAGCAATAGGCTACACACAAGCTATCATATAAAATATTTACACAGTTAAATCTATGAGGTAATCCGCTTGCAACTATGTCAACGGAATTCCCACACGCTTCTTCCTCGTGCAGTCCACAGGCAGGGTCATGGCACAAAGCCAGGGCTGAGGGAAAGTTGTGGCATACCATGGTCATCAGAGTCAGAGAATGTGGAAAACCCACCGGTTCGATAACTTTCCACTTCAGAGAGGGCTATAAAGGCGCCTCGTGCTGAAGGCTCTGTCATACCCTGATCTTCAGCTCTGAGGAGAAAGACACAGCAACCACACAAGACCATGGCCCAGATCTGCACTCCTGTCGTCGCCTTGATCATGCTTTGTGTTATAGGGCTCTTCAGCAATGAGGCTGCAGCTGCACGCAGAGGTGAGGACCTGACACTTGTCTTTGACTGATTACTGATGTTGTTGTTGTGCAATTGGATAGTGTGTGTATTTTGTAAGTCACATATAAGTATAAAAAGTCCAAAAACATTGAATATTTATTTTAAATTTTGCTGAGGATTGTTTAACGGAGTAACAATAACTAGGCTATAGATGATAAAATAATTTAATATTATATTGTACGTGTATGATTTACAGTAGGCTGCTGCTTAAAGTACACCCAGATGAGAGTACCCAGAAATGCTATCAAAGGATTCACCATCCAGACCAATCAAGGAAAATGCAATATGAATGCAGTGATGTAAGTATATTATATTACTTAAAAAAATATATCATTATATTATATTATTATCAATATTATTTGTACTCAAATCTGTCATCACCCTAAATAATGATTATGTTTCTCTATTTAGTCTGCACACCCTAAAAGGCAATAACATCTGTGTGGATCCTTACCAACCATGGGTGACTGATGTCATTGACAAGCTGAAGTAAGCGTCTCTCATGGTTTTGATTATAATCAAGATAAGAACGCTCTGAAACTTTTTGAGCAATGTTGGGTAACCACATTATTATGTTACTGGGTAACCACATTATGGTTATGTGTTTTCTTTGGTTGACCATGAAACCTAAAGTTCTCTTTAATTAGAAAGGCTTGCCAAATATTATCAATACTTATTGTCCAGAAACATTGTTCAAAATAATCAACTGATCAGAAGCAATATTTATCATTCAAAACTCAACATTAGAATTTCTACAGAGAATGAATGGCAGCACAAATTACAATTCAGTACAAATTGTTGCATCACACCTGTTGCTGTTCCTCTGTTGGTCTAATGAACTCCAACATACACCTAATGTTTAATTTGGGTTTAGTGACTGCTAGATTGTGTTGATCCCTGAATTATCAGATGAAACTCAGACAAAACTAATTTGACATTGTTTCTATCTTGATGTCTTTCAGGGCCCAGATCCAAGTGTTGAGAGCGAAGCACCGCAATGCTCAATAATCTTCTGTTGCATGCTGGATATTTCCCCCATTACGGACAATTTCACATTGAAATTATCAAGAACTGTGCTTCTACCCTATGGGTTGTAAATGACTTATTTTTTTAAAAAACAATAAATACTTCTCTTTTTATCTTTTACCTAAGACTGTCTTATCTTTTATTTTAAAAATAATCCATTACAGTAAGGGAAAATCCAGGTCCAAGCCCTTGGAAAATTTCAGAGATAAGAAAGCGATAATGGTAAAAAGGCCAGAGATATGGCCAAAGGTGTATCACATGTTGCTGCATACCTCTAAACAGATTCCCAAACAGATCATTTACAATGCTGACATCAACATAGGAGGAAGTGAGAAAGCAGAAGACACTAAATAACATCCATTGTGCAGACAACAGTCAGATGGCAGGAGGGGACTACACACATTGTGTAAACAATACACAAACCATACACATTAACCACAAGACAGTCTGAGACTGCACACCTCCACCACCCAACATAGGGTCACTGACACCATCTCTCAGCGGTGAGGAATCCTTTAAAAACTTCCTTCATGATCCGTATCACCAACAAATTTGAAAAGAAGAGGAATCTGTCAGTAACTTCTGACGTAAAGTTGCAAACAAACAAACAAACAAACTGAAGACAGACAAACTCCAAAGAAAGCATTACCTCCATTACCTCCACAAACACACACACACACACACACACACACACACACACACACACCGAAAAAAGGGGTAAACAGCTTCTATGCCTTCCTCAGATCCCCTCCCCTCTTTTCCCCTTTCACTTCTATCGCCTTGCCTTGTCCATTATTTCCCTTCAGCATCCTAGTATACTCTAACCCCTAGTATAAGCCAAACTTACCTCTCACTTTCTCCACCAGAACACAGCAACTGCACAGGAAACACACAAACGCGACAGTAGAGTACTACTTACTGAACTTCTGCTGCCAGCTTCAGTCACAAGCCACCACCACTGTGGCCAATGCAGTGCCACAGAGACCATGGTGGCCAGGGTGAGACATGGCACCACCAACAGTTTCCTGCAAGTTCGACCACCATAACACTGCCAAAAACAAAAAATTCGAAGGTGGTGGCATATCCAACACTATCTGAGGTCAGTGCAAAAAACAGGGCCTAACCGTTATTGTTTCCGTCAAAATTGTGAAAATACCTACAGTATGCATTGCACAATAGCCTACCCTTTGGCTGCACTCCAGCAATGAGTGTGAACAACAAATATTTGGTCTCCACACTAATGCAGAATTAGGTAACACATTTACAGAATAGGACTGTTTGTCAGGTCATATATATTTGATTTGAGAGCAAAACAAATCCCTGCCCAACTGATCTTTTGATCCAGAAGAAATGGGCCGTGGGCCAAAGGGGTCATAATACTGCATAGCCTACACCACCTCCTGCCTCTCTTTCAATATTGAAACAGGCCTAGGCCTTATCTAATTAACATCTGATCTGAGGGTGGAGATTTAGAAAGTAGATATTAAACCTACTTTCCTAAATGCATATCTGTACTACTGGAGTTCTTTTTTTGCGTGCTCATTTCATTTCACTCATGTACTCACTTGTAAGATGCCTAGTTCTTGAACTTATAAATGTTACCATATCCAATGATAGCCTGCAGACGGGAGCATCACCAGGTTTTCATAATCATTATTGGACGATTCAAGCGGTATACCTCTTGCTCCTCTTCGACCTTTCGGAGTACTGAATGCAGTCAATTGGGAACGATTCGTAAGGGTCAGTCTACTGCTCCATTTCGAGATAGAAGGAGTACACCAAGTTCTTTAACTTCAAATGATTTTAGTGAGGGGAATGGTGGTGACCATCCCTGGCCCTACTTAGAGTCCGTGGCTAAACAGACTAAGCCCACTGCTTTAGAAGGGTAGCAATAAGGGTTGACTTGGAGAGGGGGCCGAGGGGTGGTGGTCCCTGAAAAATGTTTTTGGGCAAAGTGGTCCTCGGCCTGAAAAAGTTTGAGAAACACTGCTCTAGATGTTAATAAGACATGTATTATTGAGGCACGGTCAATGGAATTCAAGAGTTTTGAAATAGGCTAGGCCTACATAGATTTTCAATGGATGGATTGCCATTGATGGTGTAGGAGCACAGGATCTGTCCTCTGGGGAGGACCTTTTGATGAAATCCCATCACCCTTCCCCCCCCCCCCCCCCCAAAAAAAAAAAAAAAAAAAACAGGTTTAACATTTCATTCCAGTGGGTATATTTTGCGCGGGGGGGGGGATTTCATCAAAAGGTCCTCCCCAGAGGACAGATCCTGTGCTCCACCTGCTGGTCTTTGCAAACAACTGCGTGATGGCATAATGTCAATGGTAAAAACCCACAATCCCAGAATGCAACCTATGATTGAACTCTCCCCCGGAAAAGGAGGTTTGTTATCGCGAGTTGTGCCGTTCCATTGAAAACACTTTAAAGTTGGCGTTTGAGTCATCTATCAGGCAAGTCATTGATGTTGTTTATGTACGAACATTGCTATAATATGCCCGTCAAAAGTGGTAAATAACGTCGATGAAACTCGTATAACTCTCGATGACGAAGTGAGATCACATAGGTCAGGAAAATAACGCTTTGATGGTTGATTAGCTAACACAAGCTAGGTTAAACAGATGTGCTGCATAACGTTAACGTAACATCTCATTATCCAACGTCAAGTGTCTCCAGCCATCGACTTTCTTACATATTGCGTGACTTATCACCAAGTCGTGGCATTTTGTCTGTTAGGTTCTTCGTTGTAAGTTGAAATTTATAACGTTACAACTGCGTAGGAAATCCGTCAGGACTCACGATTCCATGGACATTCATAACTTGTCACCTTTGTGTTTCTAGGTTTTATAGCTAAGTGAATATTATGGATTCTGCGAAAGGGAAATCCTCCATGCGCTCTCGAGAAGCGAAACGTGATCAGCATCCCAGTCCCAATCCGCCCCAGAAAGATGCCTATGCCAGACTTCTCAGTCAGCACCAAAGCATCAAATTTCGATCTTACTTGGAACAGTTTTCTCAGCCAGTATCAGTGATGCACGATGATGACAACAGTCTTCAACGTTCATCCGCGTGTTCTCCCGGTGATAAAAACAGAAGGACACGAGGACCACCGGACTGTGCAGATTCAAGTGACACCTCACCTACACGCCAGAACAGAAAGGGCAAATCTACGGAGAAGTCCATTAAACAGGAGCAGTTCCTTGTAGACAGAAAGCTAAACCACGAAAACTGGCGAGGTAACATATCGAATTTAGACGGAATCGTGGACTTAGATGAAGGCGCTCACCATGGGAGCAAGCAGAGAGGTGAAGTGCTGAATCACAAAGGGGGCTCGCGCAGGCCTCTGACAGATGAGGACGCAGCTTTGGGAGCAAAGACCAAAAATGACCCGAGCAAAAAGAAAAACAAGAAGAAGGCTGTCCCCAAGAATAATGCAGAAAATAAACTGGATGATGCCACTCTTGGTTCAGTGAATGATGGGCTGTGTGAATCAAACAATAAAACTCCTCTTAAAGCTCAAAAATCACAAGGTAATGCCATCTTGAGATGATGCTGTTAATGCTCTTGAATGATGATCCAAACAGGGGTTTATCAGGTGTTTATGACACTATTTCACATAGGAAAATTGACAGCGAATCATACCTTACGAAAACGCACAACGTTCGCACACCTTCATCAAACCAGCTCCTCCAGCTGGCGCCTCAACACCTGTGGTTGCACCACGCTTACTGTAGTTGTCCTTGAATACAGTTTTAGAGCATAAAGTAGATATGTGATTTAGGAGAATTTTAGTTGACCTTTTTCATTATTGTGGTTTGAACTGTTGTTTTTTTACACTAAAACGTTCACAGGCAGATACCAACATATATGGAATTTGTAATGTTGTTCAGTGATTACATTTTCAACTGCTGCATACGTACCTCTTTCTTTCAGGGTCAAATGTGTGCTCCTCTACTGAAAAACCCAAAAGGACTAGGGGAGGAAGAGGTGGCTCAAAAAAGAGGGTTTTTGAAGATTACATGGATTTGTATGATGTCTCATCTGGCTTGAAGAGAGGAGAACTCATTCAGGTATTCTTTTTCTCCATGCCATATGGCAAGAGATATGTTATTTGCTCCTGCACATTCTAACCAAGTGTTCTATGGATTCTTTTTTTAAGGGGTCATTAAGAATCAATCCTAGAAGATTTCAAGAGGCGTTTATTTCATCTCCAGTGAGTACAGTATATTCCTCCAACTTATGCATTTATCAGCACGACTCCTCTTCATTCTTGTTATCCATAGGCTATATGGCGCATCAAACAAAAAATGGTGTTGAGTGTAATGTGTGTCTACTTCTTATATGCTGACTAACAGTTGTCTATTGTGCAACAGGATGGCACAGCAGATATATTTCTGGATGGAGTCACAGCTCGCAACAGGGCACTAAACGGAGATGTTGTTGTCGTGCAGATTCTTCCTCCTGAGCAATGGAAGGTAATGTCCCATTTCTCATTTTAAAGAAAGGTTATAATTCACGCTATAAATCGTAAGTCGTAGATGTGGTGTTGAAGAAAAATTAAGTATGGGATAATGTATTGTCCGCTGGTCATGATATTAAATGATATCAGGAAAGTGAACTTTTTCTCACATGATGCCCTAAAAATGACAGGTATGGATTTTATGGAATTTGACAATTTGTTGTATGCTGTAGATTTTGTGTACAAAACATGAATTTTGAACATGAGCATATTACATGAATGGTATATTGGAACAATATAAGTTTTTATATTTTGGTTTGAATTGATGCTATTGCTGTCTTACTGTGTACTGTAGGTGGCCAAGTCCGAGGCAGATGTCGAAGGTGTAAATACCTCACAGAAAGGGACTGGACAGACACCCTTGAAACCCAAAAAGACTGATTCCACCACAAACCCTGATGTTATTGTAGAGGCTCAGTACAACGATGAGGACCCTTTGGTTCAGGGTGTTAAAAATATCAGTCTTCAGGGCAAAGGTATATTATTCTTTTTTTTTTCATCCCATGCTCTTAATGTTCAGATAGTTTCAGACATGATACAGTATCTTACAAATGACGGCATTCTTGTGTAGATATATTTTATTGGGAAGATCTTTCCTGTTCTTATTATTGTGGTATGTAAACTTATTATAGGTAAGGTACTGGTATTTGTTGATCTGATCAGTCTTGGTAGCCTGTCTTGCGAGAGCACATTAGAAATGAACTGTTGTCTGGCAAAGTTAGCATTGCCTGGGAATTCCGGGCGGGATTAGTCTAAACGTCTATCAAATGCTGGGCTTAAGAGTTGAGAAAATTTTGACTTGACATTCTGACTTGACATTCTTGACATTCTGACTTCATCACTAGGGCTGTAACGATATTGTATCGAATCGAGAAATCGTGATACGCAGAGTCACGATTCTGTATCGTGATACAAGGCGGCAGTATCGTGATACGCCCTTCCAAAGTTCTGTAACCCTTAATTCCAGAAAACAACCACATAACATGATGCGATGGTGCTTCCAAGCTTCAAATCAATATGATTATTATTTTTTAACTTAAAAAAAAATATTAGAAGCCTCTTGTAACCTATTCTAGCCATAAACGATTATCAAAAAGATATATTTTAAAAAACGCGGGGAGTATCAAACCGTAGGTCAAAAATCGTGATACAAACCGAATCGTGATTTCGGTGTATCGTTACAGCCCTATTCATCACAAAATTTCATGAAGCGACAGGAAGTATGGGCAGGCCCAGGCTACAGTCTTGGTATTTTAGTTGTTGAATGACACACTCTATAAAAGGTTAACATTGTTATATGTGCAGCTCCAGATACACCACAAAAGGCAGACCAAGAAGCTCACTCACAGGCCTCTACTGAGCATGCTCCTCAGAGAACCGGGAAAGTAAGTCTAGTTTTTGTAGCAGTAAAACACCTCCTTGCTCTTTAGAACATCTATCTTGCTTACTACACAGTCTTGGGCTGTAGTGTGGATTTGACACTGTGTGTAATTTTGTGTGCTTTTAGGTGGTTTACATTGTGGAGCAGAAGCACTCTCGCGCAGCATCAGGATTCATCAAGTTCCTCCCAGATAAGAATTTTGCCATGTTTGCCCCAGTGGACCACCGTGTTCCTCGGGTGAACGTTCCACTTACAGACTGTCCAGCTGACTTCTCCTCCCGTCCAGGAGACTATGCCAACACACTGTTTATCTGTCGGATCACACACTGGCCAGAAGACAGCAACTTTGCTGAGGGGTAGGTTAAGGTTTGAGTTTCAAGGAAACAGCGGTTATTTTCTTTTTTGCAGATATAAATGTGAGAGTAGTATTTTTTAATTGCCTTGGCATTATGTGTGTGTGTGTGTGTGTGTGTGTGTGTGTAGACGCCTCGCCAAGACTCTTGGTCAGGCAGGAGAGATTGAGCCAGAAACAGAAGGCATCCTGATGGAGTATGATGTAGACTTCTCTGAGTTCTCCGATGACGTTTTGGCCTGTCTGCCCCAGAATCTGCCATGGACGATCCCACCAGAGGAGCTTGCCAAGAGGAGAGATTTGAGGTGAAGAGTCTTTAGATTGCCTGGTAGCTGTCCTGTGTCAAACTGAATCAATGTATATGGTATAATGTATGAATCTGTTTGGAATAAAATCAGTGTAAGGACCTTTGGGGTTTTGCATGTTTAATTAATAGTAATGGTAATGTTTTGATGTCTTATCTTTTTGATGTTGTCTAACTAGATTAAGTTGGAATGCCGAATACAGCTTCCCGTTTGCAATAGATACAGTGGGTTTCAATATGGGTTAACAGAGTGGTTTTGTAAATACTTTTGATAGGTCTAAGTTCTGAGACCTCCCTTTCCCTGTCTTTTACATACAGAAAAGAATGCATTTTCACAATCGACCCATCTACGGCCAGAGATTTAGACGATGCCTTGTCATGCAAACAGCTCCCCGATGGTATGCAATTCCATTGGTCTTTCTCATAATGTTTAATTACAAATTAGTTGTAATTGATCAGCAGCTACCATGATGTTTATTTCGTTCTTCCTTGCTCCACAGGGAACTTTGAGGTTGGAGTTCATATTGCAGATGTCAGTTACTTTGTTAAAGAAGGAAATGAACTGGATTTCATCGCAAGTCGAAGAGCCACAAGTGTTTACTTGGTTCAGAAGGTATTTTAGTTGTTTATGTCAAGATAACACAATGTTTGGCCAATGTTAATGGAATTTCATATTTTCCTTAAAGGTAAATGAGAATGGCAAGGTTAATCTATATTTCTAAGGAAAAACCTGCCACAAAAATTCAGAGTGAGTGTGTGTGAGTGTGTAAATACTGTATGGGAGATGTGTGCTCCCGTCTGGCCCAAATATTCTGCTGCTATCTTAATGACCGTTTGTCAGCTTGATCACAACATGCCAAAGGATCCGACCAACCAATAGATTGTTTAGCCAGAGCATTGTTTTTTTTTATTGGTGTTTTTGTCTCTCTCTGCGCAGGTGATTCCTATGCTGCCACGTCTTCTGTGTGAGGAGCTGTGCAGCCTTAATCCCCTCACTGACCGACTCACATTCTCAGTCATATGGACTCTTTCTCCTGAGGGAAAGGTATGATATCTTTATTATTATTTACTAGTGCATTGCCCGTGTAAACACGTTTTCCCAGATATGTGATGTCCATTTAGGCCTACATGTATGCAGGTGAATCAGTGACTGTTACAGCCTATATCCAGTGCAGTAACGTAGCCTGCATGCAGACATTTTTGGCCCATAGTGAGAGTTGAAGTTGCAATGTGGTTTGAAATAGATGAGCACATCTTTCCAACATAGATTTTCGTTTAACATGTTTCCTACCCGTGTGTTTTGCTGTTGCATTGAATGAAAGCAGGCTAACCAACCTTTGAATGGCTTGTTTAACAAACGAATCTGTCGCTAGGTATCCACTTAGGCAAAAGCATGTTTTGAACTGCATGTTGATAGACGTACTTCTACTTCTTACCATTGTGGGTTTGCGTGTGTTTGCATGATGTTGTGAGATCGACAGTCATCTTGCTGGGTCATCGTAAATTCTTGAACTGTTAAACACTGCATATAGCACATCTTTCCAACATAGATTTTTGTTGACATGTTTCCTACCCGTGTGTTTTGCTGTTGCATTGAATGAAAGCAGGCTAACCGTTGAAATGGCTAGTTTAACAAACAAACCTGTCGCTAGGTATCCACTTAGGCAAAAGCATGTTTTGAACTGCTGTTAAACACTGCCTGGGTCCTCGTAATTTGGTTTCCCTGTTCAGAGCGGTAGGCTATAGGAAACACACTGCCGCGAGACCTAAGGGGGAGTGGTTAAGGTTAGAGCGGTAGAGGGCAAAAGTGCTTTATTTACCGATATCTTTAGTATTTTTTATCCAAACATCACGAAATTTGGCACTGCACTCACTCGTGCCATTACCAAGATGCGTACCAAATCTGAGGTCAGTCGGACGAACGGTTCGAGAGTTATGCGTGGCACACACTGACACACAGACAAACGTTCCTTGAATTATTAGATAGATATGCAACTATATTATTGTTTATTTAATGTATCTTTCATAGTATTCCATAGTCTATATCATTTTAAGCCCCTTTTCTTGTTTGATAGATGCAAGTCCTTAAGCCCTTTATAATGTTCTGGCACAATTTATTATTTTTATTACCATAATATGTGGACTTTGTAATTTTATGCTTATTTGTTCTGAGTTATCCGTATGTTCTTCATATCTTGTGTTTTTTTTGTTTTGTTTTTTCCCCCAAACTCTCTACTCAGATCTTGAAGGAATGGTTCGGCCGTTCTGTGATCCGTTCCTGTGTGAAGCTCAGCTATGACCATGCCCAGAGCATGATTGACGCTCCAGACAAGCTCTTCACGGCCGAGGAGCTTCCGCCCTGTGATCCACACCACCCCATCGATGAGATCCACCAGGCTGTGCTGAACCTGCACGCCATCGCCAAGCGGCTGAGGGCGCAGCGCTTCGAAGGAGGCGCTCTCCGGCTTGATCAGGTGAACAGGGGATTCTGGGAGCGAGGGAGTCCCTCCCATACCAGAGTGCTGTATGCCAAACACTGCATGTACTCCACAAATTTCTTCTCTTGAGTGCGAGTCCACCCCGCTCTATAACTAAGAAGACTTTGACTAACGCACCTGAGAACTCCTAAGAGGACCTAATACAAGTGCGCAGCTCTCCTTTGTGCATTTTGAAACACTGCATGTAGAAACACTGGGAGTTAATCATTGGAGATCTATAGGGAACCACATACTGTAAATGTCATGTGTTGAATAATTTGTGTGCTTCCATGGGTTTTTCTTCTTGCATGCATGACTGAATGTGTTACCGGTAGCGTTGCTGTTGTAAGCTAGCAACCATTAGCATAAAGGAGTCATTGTAGTCCTGTTAGTGGCTAAGCAGCTGACTGCACTGTTGATTCTCAGTGCCAAGCAGCTGGGCTTTGAGAGGCTAAACAGTACCAGCTTTTATGTTGCCACTGTTTGCATAGCCTGCACTTGACTTCTCTGGTGGTTGTTGATGGCCAGCATATCCACTCGTCTGTTGAAATGGCAAGTCTCTGAACTTCCAATACTGTGTCATCACCTAGAAATGCCATCAGCACTACTACCCATAAAGCTCTTACTTACACACACACACACACACACACACACACACACACACACACACACACACACACACTTTATCAGGCTGTCTCCCATCATCACTCCTATTTCCCACTCCTACTTCACATCCCCTCCTGTTTGTCATCATTGATGCTAGCTGAGGTAATTACCCATCTATTACATTCTCTTGTGGGTGACTGATGAAGCCTGCTCTGCTGTCAGCCCCTGTCTATACAAGTAAGATATGACCCCGGGGAGTCTACCTGGCTGTCCATTCACCCATTAGAAGGTTTGATCGATATAGCCTCTGTGGGGACATAGCGACTGAACACTGGATGAGTGACACAGTGTTGTGTTTACCTATACAAGCTGTATTACTATATAAAGTCCCACACATAAGCCTGTAGGGTGGCACCGTGAAGGTTTGTGGTGAGGATGAAGAACTGCTTGTTGAGGATAGGAGGATGATGGTGAGGCTGAATCCTGTGTTTATCCTGCAGCTGAAACTGGCCTTCACCCTGGACAAAGAGTCAATGATGCCCCAGGGCTGTTACATCTACCAGTACAGGGACAGTAACAAGTGAGTTATCACAGCTCTTTCCTACTGCCTGCTTGTGTGTGGGCTTAAGTAAAGGGCCCAACAATAGTGAACAGCGTGTGGCCGACTTCTAGATTTTGAATATTGTGTTGTGTGTATCATTTAGTCTTTTTATTTGTTGCCAAGAAGCAGTCCGTCCAGGCCAAAGCAGTAGTGTCTTAGAATGCCTTGGGTTTTTTCCCTGCCCGTGACCTTTGACCTTTGTCTTGCAGGCTGGTGGAGGAGTTCATGCTACTGGCCAACATGGCCACGGCCCACCAGCTGTACCGCACCTTCCCTGAGCTGGCCCTGCTGCGTCGCCACCCGCCCCCACAGACCAAGATGATCGACGACTTGCAGGAGTTCTGTGACCAGATGGGTCTAAACATCGACTTCTCCTCTGCCGGAACCCTTCATGTGTGTACCTCAACATTCAATCGCTCTCACATTTGTTGCATATCTGACTAGAGTGTGCACAAGCTTCTAACATCCCATTTAAACAACCATTAACACTGCAAGTCCAATGTGTAGCAGGATAATACTATAATTAATAGTCTGGCAACTGCAGCAGGCCAGGCCATAACACTGAAGTATCCCCACAAAATTTCCTCTTAACTAAATTGCCTAGACCAGACCATTAATATAGGCATATGTACATCCTGTAACTAAAATCATTTAATAGATGACCACATGTTATCTTATGAGTCATGAGCTGCACAGGACTTTCTTTTATGGAATCTTTTTTATGTGGTTGCATTAAATTATGTCTTGTATTGTTTAGTGATTGTGTTGTGTGAAAAAAAAAACAACAAAAAAAAACTGTTTGGTCTCAGTCAACACTTCCACACTATTATGTCAGTATGCCCTAAAAACTTGCAGCTCAACTTGTCAGGCTAGTATGGTTGCTTCTACTGTAATTGTCACAGAAATATTGCCAGTGTTTTAATTAATGGAAGCAACTTCGCAAGACTATAAGCTCATATCTCAATTGTGCGGATGTTTTGCTTTTTGTTTCAGATTTCTCAGATTTTTCTAGTACACAATGTTGTTTTGTCTATACAAATTTCTGTAGCTATATTTACAGTACATTAACTTGTATCCTACAAAGTTTATTTATCTCCATGCTTGTGTCTGTATCTGTCTGAGCAGAATAGTCTGCACGAGACTCTGGGCAATGACGAGTACACCAGCGCCAGGAAAGAAGTCCTCACAAATATGTGCTCCAGGCCTATGCAGGTTAGTGCTTGATTAGGGCCTCCTTTGCACCTTATTTGTGGATCTGGCCATAGACTCAAACCTGTAGAGCTGGATGTGTTTACTATGAAATGATTCTTGACTGTGCAGCACCCAAAACATTCTTTCATTTGAGCAAGATCATTTTGTTTTACCATGACCACAGTAAAGAAAATAACAAAAGTCTACTTCAATACATGTGTTGCTGTTCTGGTTATTATTATTTTTTTGCTACTTTATGTGTTCATTTCTCCTGCTTAGATTGTTTTTGTCTTTACCATTGCAGTATTGTGTGTGTTTAGTAAGGGTAGCATACTCGGCATGCTAAAAACTAGGCATTTGTTCTTTGCAACTTCTTCAGATGGCGGTGTATTTTTGCACGGGTGTGCTGAAGGACGAGACCCTCTTTCGCCACTACGCTCTGAATGTGCCGTTGTATACTCACTTCACGTCTCCCATCAGACGATACGCTGATGTCATCGTCCATCGGCTTTTAGCTGCATCTATTGGTGAGTTGGTTACACTGTTGGTGGACACTATTTAAGGTGGTTGTACATGGGGCAGCAATGCTTGATCACAAAACTGATTCTCGAGGTTCTTTTTGGGATGGTCTCCATAAACTGCCCAACTCATGATTGAAAGGAAAGGGGCCCTACATTGCTTTGCAACATTGCTTACAATGTTCACCCTCAAGTTGAACATTAGAACCACTGACTTTGGTTGTCCTAGACATTCTTCCACATGACTGGCCTATGGAACTTGGAAATACAGTAGTCACTTGCCAGCAGTCAGTTGAGATCGCCTCATTGGGTTGTTAAGCACTAAAGCTCTCTGTTTAGATTTGAATATTATGAGTGCATTTCCTCTTATAGTATGTAAACAGATTCAGACACAGTCTGGTGGTGGAATCTGTACACATGAAAGGAATGGGGCCACTACTCTGAGGGCCAGAAAAGCAGGTTAAAAACTAAACTAAACGCAAAACTTAAGATATGCTTTAGAGAGTTTTTGAGGTTTATTCAGGAGTTGAACCTGGCCTCCTCTCCGTTCTTCCTTCCAGTCTATCCACTCATCAGACGTTTACATTCTCACACACTCTGTTCACACACTCATCTACTCATGTCTCTCTCTCTCTCTCTATCTATCTATCTATCTCTCTCTCTCTCTCTCTCTCTCTCTCTCTCTCTCTCTCTCTCTCTCTCTCTCTCTCTCTCTCTCTCTCTCTCTCTCTCTCTCTCTCTCTCTCTCTCTCTTGCTCGATCGATCAATCAATCTCTGCCTACAGGGGCAGGCACTCGGCTGGGACTCACGGGAGAGGAGGTTCATAAACAGGCAACTCACTGCAATGACAAGAAGACTGCCTCCAAGAGAGTTCAGGAGCTCAGCAGCGAGCTCTTCTTCAGTGTCTTTGTTAAGGTAATTTGTGACACACACACACACGCACACACACGCACGCCCACCCACCCACCCACACACACACACACATACCAATTGTTAACTAACAGTTTCCAATGCTCTTTCCTTGTGATAGGAGAGTGGTCCTTTGGAGTCTGAGGCTATGGTGATGGGAATGCTTGACCAGTCCTTTGATGTGCTAGTTCTTCGCTATGGGGTGCAGAAGAGGATCTACTGCAACGTAAGTCTGCAGAACACATCACTGAAAATGACCGGTCATGTTTATTTAGAGCTTTTCTAGGCAAAAAAATTGCTTCAAGTGTGGGAGACCTTGCTACAGCCACCACCAATGTGTAGCTCAACGTTTTTCCAGGAGCTTCCACCTCACCTGTAACTCTTGGCTAGAGGCAATACAAACTTATTTCCCAATAACGTTCCAGAAGATGTTTCCCTGGATCCATATAAGGCCCTCAGACACATGCATCTGATGGCATCAGAGTCTGTATAATGTTGGTAGCATATTGTATGTGATGAGTGGGTGAATCTCTCTCTCTGTGTGTGTGTGTGTGTGTGTGTGTGTGTGTGTGTGTGTTTGTATCAGGCTTTAGAAGGTCTTGAGAGCCATCACTACAGGAAGGTGGGGAAACGCCCTGAGATGACCTTAGTATGGGCATCAGAGGACCCTATGAAGGACCCCATACGCCAGGTAAGCACCTGTGCTTACATTTTGCCTTTCCTGGTCACCTCTTTTAAAAAGTTTGCGGCTTTCCTTTGTCCGATGTGTATTTAATAATCCTTAATGACTACGCACTGGATCAAGATCACGTTGGTCTATACTTTTAGAGAATTACTGTACGTGTTTTGTCCTAGCTGATAAATAGTGAAAACTTAACCTCGCAGAAGAATATTTAAAAGGACACATTTGTCAAGTTGAAGCCATTTTCCAAAAGCGCTGTTCATCTACCGTATAATGTAAAAAAAATAGATGCTGTGTTGGTTATTTATAAATTATGAGTCTGTGGTCTATTTGTATCTAAAACAAGATGTCTGTCCCATCCAGGAGCTCTCGATATTCACACTGATAGATGTTCAGCTAAGGGCGGACAAAGTGCCAACGAAATACAGTGCTGTGATGAAGAGACCCGAACATGCCTGATGAGTCTCACAAACCCCACACTGTCACACTCATGAACACAATGGATGTTTTTCTTTTTTAAAGGTTGTGTTTTAGTTTGCTTCATTTAACAGTGAGTTTATTTACTTGTAAGATATTTAAATCCTCACATCAGCCCATCAAATATTAAACATGTATTTATAGTGCCAGATGAGGCCTGTTTTTGTGACATTAGTGCAGTTAACATTTTTATTAATAGGACTTTCCATCAACAAAAAGAATGAGAAGCAGTAATCAATTTGCGTTAGTTTAGTTTCAAGATACTGGTCATCTGTGTTTACAATTGTGTGGGGTATTGTGTTTGTTTGTTTTTTGGCAATGGTTGAAAGACAGAATTGTCATAATTTACTAATTTTTTACTCCTTTGTGGAGGGAAAATATTTGTCTTTTTAAAGATCTTAGTAGTGGTTTCATTGTAAGCCTTACATTTCTTTGATATTTTGTTGGTGGCCTTTTTTTTGTGTTAAAGGAGGTTAAAGGAGAACTTTCGCCATTTATAATCCATAGCCCCGTTGTCTAATGTCACCAAATGCTGAAAAAGCGCAAATACAAAACAAATAGCGAACCTGCACCTGTGGAGGTGCCGGTCCACAGTTCGGGCCATGTTCTTGTGACTTTTTCCTGCGGTTAGAGCTCGGTGATGCCAAACAACAGGACTATGGGTTGAAAATTGCCAGAGGTCTTTTTGAAGTATTATCCTGCACCTTAACCCAGGAAATTATGGTTAAGTACATACAAGATCTCATTTTAAATGTAGACATATTTTTTAGTGTGTGTGTGTATGTGGGCATGCGTGTGCTTGAGGAGAATTCAATATCTTTTTTTTTTCTGCAGGCTCACTATAATACTTGAAGTTGTGACATGGCCTCTATTTTACATTTTTTTTTATTATTATTTTGAATGTGATATGCTGAGTGATTTGAATGGGACTGCAATGTTAACATTTTATGATTCAGTATCTGCTGCCAAAGTGTTTATAATTTTAAGCAATAATTGCCGTATATACTTTCAAGCAGGAAAGTAGCTTGTGTGGTAACTTGAGTGTAGTTATACTTTTAGCAGAAAAACAAAACAAAACAAAACATTCTTCCGTACAAAAAAAGAAATATTTTTCCTTTTTTATTTTATGTTTTAAGATTAATTTGAATGATTTAAGCCTGCTTAGTTGATGAATTTGAAATACACTTGACAGATTGTTTGTGTGGGACCAAGACAGACTGTTACAGGTACTATACTGTAGATGACTGGGTCATGAAACACGAAAACAAGCTTATTGTATTTTGGCTCAAATAAGATGTAATGTGAAGTAAGTGCACTTTCTTTATGTGATGCTGCTTTGACACTGGAGACTACAGTAACTGAAGCTTTATGGGTCATAGGTTTTTGCATAGACCATTTGTGTATTACGCTACCTGTGGATTTTATGAAAATGGAATCTGGTTGGCCCTAACATGGTGATGAATTAAAGAGCCTTCTGTATGTCATATAGGGTTCTGTTATTTCTTGCACCACATTCTGTTTATTATCATATGTTTGTTGTTTATTATCATATGTGTTAATCATCATGCCGCTTGCGCAGTTCCATGCATTTAGTCTTTAATGTTGCGTAAATTGCAGATACAAAAAAGCTGATACAAAAGTTACTTTGCTGTTGCTGCAGTTAGGTGTAGATGGTAACAAACTTGCCAGTGTTTGAATTCACTTGTGGTCAATCTGGCTACATTTTGGGATGGACTATCTGCTTCAGCCATGCTTTGTCCATAATGTAGGAAAACATTATTTTCAAAATCATTTACCGTAAACCCATTGTAATGAATTAGAAAAGTGGATAGTCCATGGGATGGAGGACTTTGGGACAAGTCTCAGTGCATGTTAAATCACATCTTCATGGTATAATCAAAATGTATAGTTTTTGCTGTTTAATCGGTTTCCCTTAAGAATAAGGCAAAAATGCATCATCTTATCTGTTCCAATATAGCCTATGTTTTTTTAAAAAAATTAAATCAATAATGACCCAAGACTACATATACAGGTTTAAAAGTATAAACTAGGCTACATATTTTCTGAAAGCCTTTCAAATAAATCATGCACTGTTCAAGGACTGTGGTCACAGGCGTTATATTGTTGTCTTCTAGGCTAATAATAAAATATAACTTTTTTCAATTTTCAGTAGACGGTTTAGGTTTTTGCCAACAACAGATAGGATGGGCTGAAGTCCATACCATATCTGGTCCAACCAAGGCATCTTTTCCTGGCTTGACCGTAGTCGCAAAACCGACTCTCATTGGCCGCATATTCTGACACTCATGCGTCTGACAATAGCAAGCAGAATGGGGTGGGACTGAATTTCTCTTGAACGGGTTGACGTAGGTTTATAGTAATCGATGCAATGACTATTTTAGCAATAATTGGCTACATGTGTTTTGGAAATATTTTACTCTTATTGTCTTAGGTTTCCTGGTATATTTCTGGTAAATGCTCGATAGTTTTTTTCATTCTACCGAGGCTGGGAGCCTTCTATCTCGATCATAGGTTTTGCTGAAGAAGACGCAGGTTTCACAAGCGCATTTTATCTTACAACTGAAGCAATGAAGGTGACTGTGGATTTTGAAGATTGTCTGAAAGACTCTCCACGATTCCGGTAGGCCTGCTATTATTGTCGCCTTTTCCCCAAATTCTGCAAAGAAATGTAATGTGGCACGTTACCCAAAAAGAAAACCCCATACGTTTTTCCTCAGTCATCACCCATTCATTGCGGTTGTGTCATCTCTTTGAAAACGAGGCAAATGCTCACAGTCATGCACGATTTGTGTTTAGGCCAGGGCAACTGATAGTGCGACTGTTCATGTCGGCTGCGGATTTTGTGATGTATGATGGAGAATGACAGTACCGATTTTATTCATCCACTGGCTGCACTTCGGACTTCCTCGTTGGATCAACCTCCATCTGGTCGGAAGAATCGTCGCGCAGTGACACTATATAAGAAGCGATCATAAATAGGGAATATTGTAGGTAGCCTATGACTGCAGTTTAGAGAATGGGTGCACGGATGCTGCATCTTCTGTCACTCAAAACACCTTCTGAATTGCACTTTGATGAATAACCTATCCCACAGTAGATTTCTTTTTATTTGATAAGATGCGATAGTAGCCCAGGACAGTCCACATGATCTCTGTGTAATTGTTTGACATTTTGTCCCTTGCACGGAATGAAATCTTGCTCTGTCCTGCTTTCTGAGAGATGGGTTGTGTGTGTTCTGTTTCTTGGGCTACAAAGTAACAGATGTTTCAAGGCTTCCAGACATAAAGCCAAAAAGAAAATTAGTGGAAATGGACAGATGCTAGGGAATACCCCAAGCAGTGAATACCTCAGCGAATCCTCATTTAAGCCTGTTTATTAGGCCTATTAGCCTACCTCACAAAAAATAATTAGCCTACCGACTAAATTCAGAGTTTTAGACAAGTTTTGAAATGAGTTCCACCACTTTTCTTTTGGACAGCACATTAGCCTATATTATAGCCTACTATCTTTCCTATAATATTATAGCCTATTGCTTTGTGGATTTTATAATTATAGTAGGCCTAGCCTAGACCTACTGTATATGTTTTGTGAAATTGAGAGCTAAGACTGACAAGGTTGACAAGGTCCATCACTGTGGGGAGTCAGAGTAAGATTAGGGGTATTTTATGTTGCCAAAGCTTGTCCAACACTTATTCTGAGCTCTTTGTTGTTTGGTGGTCTGGCTGCAATGAGATCATCTTGGCCTTTGTGTTGCTACACTGTTGTAAATATGAATAGGCTGTCTCAGAGTAAGGTTTTGGTTGCAGAGGAGCTAAATCACATGGGAGTGAAAGCACTCTTTTGAGTAGCAGTAGCACATTGTGATATTTTTTGAACTCATACAAGTAGGCTAGACACACATACTGAGACTGACCATACATTATTAGCACCATGAGTCTCATATTTATTGAAAGGTGTTGTGGTGTCACAGTGTTAGATTTTTGTGAGGCAGTTGAGGTGCTTTGATAATGTGTGACTGCCCCGGGATATCTGGCACAGAGGGTGTCCGCCTGCCTGCAATGTTTTTTTTTTTTCTTTTTTTTCCTCAACAGCACCTGGCTGTTTTCTCACAGCAGGCGTAGTTGCAGGAACATGCCATGCAGTAAATTGGAGTTCCTGTAATGTTCCTAATGTCCATACAGTAGTTAGATTTCTGCTATTTATCTGGCTATTAATTTTATTTTATTTGTCTGTATGGAAATGTTTACCACCTTATTTATGTTGTTAAATTTGCTCAAAAGATAATGGGCCATAAAACTATTTATATATAAAACTCCCTTATGTTTGAAGGCAAAGCTGAACTTGTGAGATGTCATTGCTATCATTAGACTATGACTGTCAGTGTTCTGTGTGGCATCTGCAGACTCAGTACTCTTTTTCATATGCCACATTCCATTTCATCTACATGCATTAAAAAGAAAGACACAACATAATCTAAAACACTGTAAATAACACAATACTAATCGTGGAGGTAATGTAGACAAAAGCACTTGTGGGGATACTGAGCCATGCTTTGGCACATATTGATTCGCATAACCTTTTTTTGCAGAATATTCATAATATTTAATCACAATTGAATAGTTTATAATTACCTTTGCATGTACCATGCATGATAAACTTGACCTTCTGATGTGATGAATCTATTCGGATCATATAATAAACCTACATAGACATAGCTTAACCAAGCCATAGTGAATGTGCCAAATTTAGGCTACATAGGTTCCCAAATCAAACCACAGAAGAGATTGGACATTGGATTTGGGTGGTTCTCAGTTGGGTTGAAATTATGGAGTCACTTTCATTAGGGCTTGCCATAAGGAACATAGTCAATGATTATCAGCATTCCAAGAGTGACTGGCAGACAGTAGCTATAGGGCAGGCTACTTCAGCAGTTGCACTTTAGACTATTGTTCTATCAACAGCGTATTGATAACTTAACATTTAGGCTATAAAGCGATTATAAAATTAGAAAATAATTTAATTTAAAGTGTTTCGGTTGCTCACCTTCTTGAGTAGACTAAAGGCAGGAGCTAATACTTTTCCCAAGAACAGTCATATTGATAAAGCAAACACACAATGGTTTTCAAAGTGGTTTGGGATGAACGAGTTGGCTGAATGTATGATTCAGTTGTATAGCCTCAAAGGTTCAGCTGAACAACTCTTTTATGAGAGATTTGTTTAGCTCCTACTGTAGAGCTTGCTAGTGTGTTGTCTTCGGGACAATAGAGGGAGCTCCTCGGTCACTTGGGGCCATCATGGGACATTGTGGCCTACATTTAGAGTTTCTGCAGGAGAAAAAAAAGAAACTTTCTTGAGCTTCTCACTGCATCCTGACCATTCTGCACTAATTTAAGCATCAGAGAGAAATGACAAACTACTGTGTAGCTGTATGTCGTGTCTTTAATTTTAGCATGCCCTGTCAAGTACTCTGTGATGAAGCAAAGACTAGGTCTTAGAGTAACACCTATATAGGCTATTGTTGCTATCTCAGGGTCCTCTGTGTCTGCCTATAAAGATCATAACAATAATCATAAATGGATCAAGAGGATATAATAATGGATCAAGAGGATATAATGACAAGATTATTTGTTGTCTCTGTGTGATGTTGTAAAGAATCTACAGTATTGCTGTGTATGACCAGAAGTATTTAAACAGTTGGTCTGAACATGTACAACCAACATGACATTTTCTCACGCGAGGGTGATAAGGAGCTAGAGGTTTTCTATTATTGTTCATCATAATTAACTGTGGTATTTAATGTATTTTATGATTGGAATTGTACGTTTCTGATGTTACTTAAGAGCTCTAAAGTTAATGCATTGCTTATCCACAGTAGATGTGCGTGTGTGTTTGTGTATGTGTGTGTGTGTGTGTGTGTGTGTGTGTGTGTGTGTGTGTGTGTGTGTGTGTGTGTGTGTGTGTGTGTGTGTGTGTGTGTACAGTATGTGTGTGTGATGGCGTGCATGAACACTATCTCCTCTGTGTCTGTCCTCGCATTTTGCATGCATGTGAGCATCAGCCATGTGTGTCTCTCTGAGCCAGGGGGCACAGTCACAGAATGGCAGCATGTTGTGACTCAGCTACTGCGAGTCTATCTCTCTCTTTCTACTCATTGAATATGAAATGCATGGGTTGGATTAAAGATCAGTGGTTCTGTCATTCCCAAGCTCAAGAGCAGTTGAAACTTAAAAAGTGCAAGTGTGTGAAATTGTAATAGCATTTAAGATACTAAGGTGATGCTTATTATTGAAGAGGTATTACTGGTATAACATCATGTTATGGTTATCGATTATGGTTATATATTTTGCATTTACAATCTGTGGGCTGTAAAGACTTCCTCTTTGTGTCTGTGGCTCACACTTTCAAATTCAACAATATGAGTAGAAATTACAAATCTATTTGGTGGCTGTTCAGAGGACAAGCCACAAACTCCCAGGCCAAGACATAAGGTATAGGCTACCCTGAGCATGGGGGAGGGGGTGTTGTGTAGCACGGAAAAAGTGATTCCAATCTTTCTGCTCACCCTTGGGTTTTTTTTTTTAACCTTGTAGGCAGAGAGAATGGTTTGGTTAGCACTTCTGTCAACATTGATTTCTCAAAAGGATTAATCCTCTGTACCACTATGTAAATCAGGCATCAAAGGAAATGTAAGCAGAGTGAATATCCATGTTCTATTGATTAGACCTGCCCCAGACAGTGGAGAAAGTACACGCTTGGCTCCTGAGATCTGTTCTCGACTTTTCAAGCATTCACTAAAAAAGACCAAAATAAATAGAGCTCCACTTGCAGTGTTATGATCAAAGGGTATTGTACTGTTTTGTACTGGTGTGTGTCTCAGTATTCACATTTTAAGAAGGTGGTCAGTTACACACATATTGCACATGGCATATGAGTTGCTGGTAGTCATTCAATTATACATATCTGTTGATTTGATTTACACTTTAAAGACAAATACCTTGTTTCCCTTCCATGTTTCAACCCCTCTCCCTTTCTGCAGAGCCACCATCGAGGAGGTGGAGGGTGATGTGGGGGAGTTGGAGTCTAAACTTGACAAGGTCAGCATAAACTCACTCTCGCAAATGTATCTTCCACCAAGTCAGTGCACACAAAATCATAATCGCTTACTTCACAGAATTATTGTTGTCTATTTTAAGTCACATTTAGTATTGTGGTGATCTATCCATGCAAAATAATGAATGCTAATGCACACAAGCTTTATTTACTGTTATTAACTCTACTTTGGTTTCGTTACATTTTTGTTTTAGCTGGTCAAGCTGTGTATTGGGATGATTGATGCTGGAAGGGCGTATATTCTGGCCAACAAGCAGTTTGTAAATGGCATCAGAGACCTCGCCCTGCAGTCAACAAGAGATATGGTCATTGAGGTAAGTGACTGAGTGGGAGGAATTTTGACAGTTTTATTTCACCAATTTTAAAGTTCGTCATCAACACTGAAAAACAAAACAAAACACTGTTTTATGTACTTTTGACTTCCAGTCGAGTTTAACCAAGTTTGCTGAAAGTCTGCAAGAGATGAATAATTACCACACAGTAAGAGCCTTTCACAGATTTTCTCAGAGTCATTATCTGTTTTTACCCTATTCTATATTCATGACTGAATTCCTTAAAACTTGATGCAGGACTATCTTCTTGAAACTCTTTATGCATGTCATTGATAGGCTGCAGGATGGCTGATGTATCTTCTTTCCATTTCACAGATTTTATTTGACCAAGCTCAGAGATCAATAAAGTCCCAACTGCAGACCTTTGTGAAGGAGTAAGCATCATAGATCAGTTCTTTTGTCATAGCAGTGTGGGCGTATTCACATAATATGATAAATAAAAAACAATGATACTTTGCATTCAGTTTGATACAATGCAAAATAAAAGCCTGGAAGATTTGCATCATTCTGGTGGAACGCAATTCCATAATTCCATGAAACACTAGAACTGGTTCTAATTTAATCTTAAAATATTGCCATTCAAATATAACTTTTAGAAATTATTCATTTGGTTATATCCAAACAATCTTTGCCTCTAGGGACCTTCGGAAGATCAAAGAGACAAAGAAGCAGTTTGACAAGGTGAGCGAGGAGAAGGAAGTGGCGCTGGTGAAGAATGGACAGGTGCCTCGGAACAAGACACATGAGGTCGAGGAGGCCACCAACATCCTCACCACCACACGAAAGTGCTTCCGCCACATCGCCCTGGACTATGTGCTGCAGGTAAGAGTTTATAGGAGGCCTGTTGTCTGTCTCATTAAGTCATTACCAAGTACAGAGAGGTTGCAAAAATGTCTCACCTACAGGACAGTAGTTCTGGCACCCATGCTCTATTACAGGTGTTTACAAAGTATTATGTGTCAGAGTCAAGTTCAGTTTAATGAGACGTATTTGTCAATGTGGATGTGTTCATATTGGGAATATATTTGAATTCTGTATTTCACTGCTCTCAGAAATTTACACTTTGTACTTTGTACTTGTACTTTGTTTCCTCCAGATCAATGTCCTCCAGTCTAAAAGAAGATCAGAAATCCTAAAATCAGTGAGTGGTCTGCCTAATTACAATCTCCTCAAATCCATCAGGATGATGATGATGCTGATCCTTTGTGTGTGTGTGTGTGTATGTGTGTGTGTGTGTCTTTGTGTGTGTGTGTCTGTGTGTCTATGTGTCTGTGTTTGTGTGTGTGTGTGCGTGTGTTGGTTAACAAAGACTTCACAGATTAGATTGTCTGGTGATATTTACATCCTGTATGCACTCCTACTCCTGATCTTTGCCATAATGTCTAGGTTTTTTTTTTTTTTTACTTTATGTAGACGGTAATATAAGCATCTGCATATCAGCTGTAGGGGACCACTCGAGTATTACAGAATGCATTCATTGATAGAAATTTTATCATTTGACCTGATAGAATTATACACCATCTGATATATCATTTTGCAGATGCTGTCCTTCATGCAAGCTCATCTCAGCTTTTTCCACCAAGGCTATGACCTGTTTAGTGAAATAGAGCCTCTTATGAAACATTTGGGGACACAGGTAAGACATCATTCCTAAATTCTCATGGCTTCATCAGAGACAGTCTGAGTATCTTGATAGTAAAACAATTTTATTTTATTTTACTAATTTGTTCTCCCTGCTGGATCTCAGCTGGATCAGCTTGTGGTTGATGCTGCCAAAGAGAAAAGAGATATGGAACAGAAGCACTCCACCATCCAACAGAAGGTAGTGAATAGTATCCCATACAATTTGAAAGTATTACACGGAAGGAAACCCAACTTACTGTATATGTATATGTATATGTACCTGGCCTGGCCTGGCCTAAAAAGGCCCCACAGTCCAGAGTATATTTGTGTAAACAGATACCATATGTGCTGGTGGAAGTATAGGTAAAAGCATTGATAGTGCTCAACTGATTGCTCCCCACATTAATGCTCTTTCCTACTGTTCCTCCTCTCCCCCTTGAGCAGTTTCCTCTCTCCTCTCCTGCCTGTTGTGTCTTGCTCTGGTTGCTCTTCCTAATTTCTCCTGTCTCCTCTTGCTATGCTTCCACAGGCAGCGCTGCAAGTAAGTCTGCATTTTCTACTATCTGTCTGGCTGCTCTTGGCCAGAACATTTTGGGCTTTATTTTTCTTTTCACAAATCTAAACTATTGGCACCATAGCTCCCCCAGAGGCCTCTCACTGCATACATGAACATGAGCTAGTTGAAGGCATCCACAAGGCATGGCTGACTGTCTGGCCTTTTCCATTCTCGACCATTTTATTCTGACATATTCTATTGAACTAACTATGGATTTTTTTTTTACATTACAGGACTTATTTAACGAGGACACTAAGTTAGAGTACAATGTGGACATGGACAATGGGATTGCCATGGAAGGTTACCTGTTCAAGAGGGCAAGCAATGCTTTTAAAACATGGAATAGGTAAACAAAAAATAGGAATGTTGGGAGAGGGATGAACAAAAGCACGTGCTGGGGTTCATAATGTCGGCATGCTTCTATCTCTTTTTACATGTGTCATATCATTCACTCTATTTTCCATATTTCTTTTTATTTATGTCTGTTATTATTTATGTTTCCCAATATGTTCTGCAGTTTGTCTGTTTCTGTTTTCTTGTCACGTGTGCTTCATTTAACCCATCCATCCACCTCCTTGTGGCCCATTCCTGTGTTTTGATGCATGACAGGAAAAAAGCTGATAATGACAGGTACATGACACCCAAAATGATATTCTCTGTCAAATAGTGCTCTGTGCTGAGTTTGTTTATCCCTGGTAACTCTTGCTTAAGCAAATATTTTTTGTTTGTTGAAGGCGGTGGTTCTCCATTCAAAATAATCAACTAGTTTACCAGAAGAAATTCAAGGTGAGAATATCCCTCTCTCTCCTGCTTTCTGTGTGGTTTTGTAACAGAATTATTAGTTAAAGTAGATGTTCTGTGAACACCAGGACATTAATTTCTTTGTGCATTTGCATATGCATGTGTGTTAAACAGGATAATCCCACTGTGGTTGTGGAGGACCTGCGGCTCTGTACTGTGAAGCAGTGTGAGGACATTGAGCGGCGCTTCTGCTTTGAAGTGGTATCACCCACAAAGTGAGTGCTCAAGTTACAAGCCAGTCAAGAAGCTAATTAGAAATGACAACAAAGGCTACCATGGAATGTTCTCGTTCAGTTTTTTTGGCATGAACTTTCACAAGCTGAAATATGTAAAATCATTTTTGCCATTAAAGAAATTCAAGAAATTTTATAAATTGCATTTACAAACATTGTGGTGACAGAGACAATTTACATTATGATGACAGAGACAATCCAATCTGATTATGACATTTTGTTTACATTATATGTCAATTCTAGCTTACAGCTCACGAGCCTGGTACAGATCTGCCTGCCTAGCACAATATTGTACCAGCCAGACACAAAGGGAGTGCACACACACACACACACACACACACACACACACACACACACACACACACAGACACACACACAAGAGAAAACACAAGATATGAGTTGTGCTGTAATCCTCTCTCACTGCCAGGAGTTGCATGATGCAGGCGGACTCTGAGAAGTTGCGACAGGCCTGGATAAAAGCAGTGCAGGACAGCATCGCCACAGCTTTTAGGGAGAATGGAGACGAGCCCATAGTGAGTGTTCTTATCATGATCTTAACAAGTTTTTACGCCTGTATGAGACACTTGGAACTTGAATTCTGCACTTGCACTTGAATTCTGGTTGTCACAACAACAGAACTTTGCATGCAAAGTATGTCTTAAGTAGCCTAAACTGTGTAAACATTGGGATCAGCAATTCAGATGTCAGCAACTCAAAGACCCTGACCTAATAGTAACTATTTTACTTTTTCTCTCCTCTCCTAGACAAGGCTGGATCGCAAATCCTCTGCATCCATAGGCAGTCTGGATTCCGGGGGAGACACCAGGTCCATGAAGGGTGAGAGCGCCCTCCAGAGGGTGCTGGCCATCCCAGGGAATGACATGTGTGCCGACTGCGGGCAGTCTGAACCACGCTGGGCCAGCATTAACCTGGGCATCACACTCTGTATCGAGTGCTCTGGGATACACAGGTACAGCATGGTGGTGTCCTGGTCTTGTTTCTTTCCACCATTGTTTCTCCAGCAGTGGTTGCTGTTGCTCCTTTTAGGCAGAGAATAAGCCTAGCCTCCAAATGGGATCCTATTTATCGAAGATTCATTACCTTTGCCAAGGAGGTTATGTTTCCACTGGTGTTTGTTTAGTCTGCTTGTGTGCAGAATAACTAGGCACTGATGTTTTCATTGATTTGTGTTAATGTTGTTTTTCTCACAGGAGTCTGGGTGTGCACAACTCCAAAGTCCGGTCCCTCACTCTGGACTCCTGGGAGCCTGAACTTCTCAAGGTAAAACAGCAGTATCTTTAGTGGACTACTGTATGTGGATGAGACTGTATCAGGTCTACAGGTCCCTAGTTTTGAATCAGAAAGTCCTCACTGTTACCACTATCTCAATTAGTCTGTCACCATTTGACAATAGTCATAAAAGCATGCACTAGTGGCATCCCATGATTCGCTGAAAAATATTTTCTTCTATTTTTACTTGATACATTCCTAATAGACTGTATTATTGTATTTCAGTTAATGTGTGAACTTGGAAACAGTGTCATAAACCAAATCTATGAAGCCCGCAGAGAAGAACTGGGAAGCAGGAAGCCACAGGCTGGAGATCCCAGGTACTTTTTTTCATGAGAAATTACTATTGCTCTACTGTGGTTGTTAGTTCAGCAAGAAAGACTGAGGGTGGCTGTGGGCTTATTTAGCAGTAGACTAGTAGAACAGAATGTTGGATCAAGAACTTTCGAAAACCGTTACCAATATATGCTTTAACTAATACTTTATAATAGATGAATATTCCATATGTACATCATGTATTCTTCACAGCATTCATCCTTTTCCATCCCCACAGACAAGAGATTGAGGCCTTCATCAGAGCCAAGTACATAGACAGGAAGTTTGTCCTGAAGCCTTCTGCCATGGAGCAGAGGGCTAAGGTGATTAGCCTGAGCAAACAGGACAAGCGACCGAGGAGCTGTGCCGAGTTTCTCCCCCCGCGTCCCCCTCCCCCCACTCCAAAGCTCCGCACAGCTTCCAGCACCTCAGGTGAGTCCCAGAGATGCTTTCCCCAGCACTAGACACAGTCATAAAGGCCATACGTTTATGATGGATAGTGTTGCTAGCGTTTAGCATTGACGAGGCTGTTTCCTGTTTCCGACTGGCTTTTTGCTTGTAGACTAATTGCACCTTAGCTTGAAAGTTGCTTGTTTCTTTCTTCATAGCCACACATCTCTTTCCCTCTGCTCCTATCTCTCCCTCTCTCTGGCCCTGTCTCTCTTCCTTCTCTCCTGACCTTTGACCTTTGACCTGACCTGCTCTGTGCTTCCCTTCCCTTACTAACGCTCCTCTCTGGCTCCCTCCTTCCAAAACCATTCTCACCGTTGAGTAGTAGCGGCCAGCGGCCAGGAGGTTCGCCGTGATTCGCTCTTCTGCCCTGATGAGCTTGACTCACTCTTCTCCTACTTTGACACTTCCTCAAAGCTGCGGAGTTGTAAGTAGCTGCAACTTCAACTGTTGAAGTTACTCCATCTGTATGGTCCCGCTGTGTCTCCATCCACAAACATTGGGTTTTGTGTTATTGTAGGCATCCATTGTGCTGTGATTAATGGCTGGCTTTGATTTAAAAACAACAAAAAAAGAGTGGCTGATTGATGCATCTTGACTGATGTTACAGTACATAATTTCCAGGATTTCCACTGACTTCTGTCGTTTGTGTGGCATCCCATTCCTTGTCTTTTTTTTCTCAGTGTGCTGTATCCCACCTGTGTGTATTTTTTCTGTTTTTTTTTTGTTCTTGAAGGAAAGTTAGCGTGCTCTGTGAGATGGTCGGAGATGTTGATGTTATTTTCTTTTTGTAGTGAGGAGTGCTGATAGTGGCATACAAAACAGTGCAGATGGCAGTCGAGAGATGTTGGCCTCGACTCCCTCCAGCAACAGCCTCAGTGAACCAGGTGAGTGATGGTCCAGATAATGGCTCTGTCCTTGCCTTGAAGACTCTGATCTATGTAAATTTACATTGACATTTTTTGACTCACATTTGTCAATTATTACTATTAACTATGAATTACTTACACCAGTCTCTCATAGAGCTACTTAGGGTTAAGTGACTCAGTGGTGGCAGTCAGGACTCAAAACCACAATTTCCAGGATACTAGCATGCTAGCCAGCTTCTTTAACTGCTATGCAGTAATATTAGTAGGCCTCTAGCCCATTGATACTGATATTGCATGGGTTGTAACACTTGCTATGTGTCCTAGAGCCTGAATCCGAGTCTCCAGTTGGTGCACAGCGGGCTGAGTCTCCCCCAGTCTTCACCGAGCTGACAGACTTCTCCGCAGACCTGCTGCTCTATTGGGCCTCCTCCGCCTGCAGTCTCCCCGACATGGCCGAGGCCATGGCCCACGGGGCCGACGTCAACTGGATCAACTCTGAGGACAACAACAGAACACCTCTCGTACAGGCTGTCCAAGGGGTGGGTAGTCTGCAGCACACACCACCCAGACACTCATGTGATTGTAATGTGATGAGTCGTCATAATAATTATTTTGTTTTGTTATTAATAAGATCAGTGACAAACTTGAGAAGATTGGTTTATTTCTTTATTATTTGGGGTGTTTGCTCTGCTTGAATAATATCTTTGAAAGGTCAGGTCTCAATATGTGTGGATTTGAATTAAAGTCATTGCAGATCTCAGGGCGGATTTCACATTTTTTATTCTGCGATTTTACTTTATAATCAAGCCCCTCAGCTACCAGATTAGTTGTCTTTCTCAGTATTTCGGGTAAAAACATTTGGAAATGATAAATCTCCTGATGCGACTCTATGCATTATTTCTGTTATCTTATATGAATACATGTATATTTGTTGTTTTGTCCTGCAGGGTTCACTGGTCACCTGTGAGTTCCTCCTTCAAAATGCTGGTAATGTGGATCAACAGGACATCCGTGGTCGAGGTCCACTGCACCATGCCACTATTTTAGGCCACACCGGGTATGTATACCCCATAGAGTACCTTTGGAAGGTACCATATTCATTCACTCTAATCATCTGGTTGTCATGCTTCCAACAATTTAAATCAATATACTGCAATGATATGTCATGGAGATGGTTGGCAGACAGCAGACAGTTTTGCTGGGCCTGTCTTTTGTTAATAACAATCCACTTGCTTGTAAATGTATAACATGGTGCGTAATGTAATTGTTTCCCATTCTCAGTCAAGTGTGCCTGTTTCTGAAGAGGGGAGCTAAACAAAGTGCTGTTGATACTGATGGCAGGACTCCACTATCCATTGCCGTGGAGGCGGCAAATGCTGACATAGTTACTCTGTAAGTCATCACAATTACTGTCATTCAACAGCTAACATTGTGACCAATGCATGTCAATTTACAGTATAGTCTCTTTTCACCAATTGCTGTAGCAAAAACAAGTGGGCATTGTATGTAATACAGGGTACTGGAAAAATTGAGGAAGATGTAATCAAATATGAACATTTCTAACTGAGCATTTTTTTCAGTTCAGTACCCTCTGGCTCCAAAAAGCACTTACCGCACACAAGCTCTGGCTCCAATTTTGCCAATATGGCCGAGCAAATTAGATTGCCCTTGTTCCAAACATAAATGCATTATGCCATGCTGCTCAAGTCTTACACAGTCATTATTATTTTACAGGCATTTTTAACAGCTTCTCTCTTCCCCATCCCTCCCTACTCCCCACCATCCATCCCCTTTGTCCTTCCTGTTTTCCGTACCCAGGCTGCGTCTGGCCAAGATGAACGAGGAGATGCGAGAGACGGAGGGAGCCTTTGGCCAGCCAGGTCAATACCCATCCCACAACACCCAAACTGAGCAGCAGTACAAGAAATGCATACAAGAGTTTATCACTCTTCAGCTGGACGAGTCTTAGACTTGCAAAAAAATATTTCAACACTAATAATTTACATTTGCAAACCAATTGGCAACAACTCAAGCATATCAATCCAACTATATCTAATACCTCAGCCAGAGAAAGGAGCACTATGAATGTGAGATCAGTCAGGGGCTTAATCATGTAGAGTTTGTGGAGCCATGCAAACAAGCCTCGGCGACTTGGCATGTTGTGGGTGTTCATGATGGCTAGCAAAAATGACCCAAGTGGTGCTCCTATATAAAATCAGAAGAAACCAAATAAGATAATGAATATGCATACACATGTGGTTTGTATGTTTCCCAATTTTAGGTGTCAGTATTGAATTTTTAATCCCTTGCAATAGGTGCTCGTTTCCAAGCTGCTTTGCAGGTTGACTATTTAGAACAAAAAAAAAGAAAAAGAAAAAGCATTTTGAATCATTCAAAATCATTGAATCGGCTGATGATACACCTACATAAACCCAGTGACTTCCAGCTGGACTGAGTTGTGAGGGCTTCACAATGCCATGATAAAATGGGTCACAAAGCAGGGTTACAGACTTGATGTCTTCCTAAAGCAGAGAGAGGCTGTTGTGTTATCATAGCCTGCCTGTCTGTCTGAACACATTTTGCACATTATCTGGGTGTTGCAGCTGATTTCTCTTCATTTTTGTGCTTGGTGATGAAATCCATTTCATATTGTATTTAGTCTCTCCTGCTCTCGTAATAATAATAGTCTGTGTTGTACGTAGAAAATCTTTGAATTCACTGTATGCATTGAGATGCTGTGAAATCGTTTGGTTTGGAGGTTTGACCCCATGTGGCACACAGTGGTGATCTTTGGTCATGACCCGACACCTGAGACTGCTTGACCCCATTCTAGAATGACAAATAACACCTTTGGAGATATTAATGAGAAAAGTGAAGGCAATTTTGCTACCTCATGCACATGTGCAACAAACTCTTTCTTATTGGTACGTGAAGAGGGACAGCATGATCTTGTATAAAACCTTACACCATGAGTAAAGGAAGAATATGCACTAACTTGTCATCTTAAGTTATGATGGAACATCTGTTGTCTAGTGGTCTAAACCAGAGATCACTGACTCTGTGCTTGGGTCTTTATTAGGTGAAACTTAGACCAAGTCAGGGTCACTTTCATCTCCCATGTAGGCAGGCTGACTCTGTTTCTTGTCCACTGATTCAGTGGAGGCCATCACAAACATTCAGTCTAATAACTGTTTCTCAACCTGTGCATGTGCTTCATATCGTTCCAGTAGAGCATTTATACGTACTGTAACTTCAAAAGGACTGATCATTCAGCTTCAATATCACACGGCTAGAGTGAGCATATAGAACGTGTACATATAACATACAGCCAGTTCACCATTCAATACTCTGAAACCTTATGACAGATATGTACAATATATATAGCAATGAATAGTTGGGATATTTATACTATTCACTTCAGTCAAGCTATAATCTAAAGCTGATGATGCACAAGGTGACCTTTTGGGCAATGTTGCTGGTCAGGTCTCTTGGATACTGCTGTTTGGGTACACCTTCATTGATACTGGGAAACAATTATATATTTTGAAACCTTAAATCACCTGTTTGCAAATTCTCATGATCTCAAAAAAAAATTACACAGAGCAAGTGGCATGGTTTTTCAGCAACATAGATCTAGACGGTCTTCTTATACATCATCACCTGTTAGGTTAGCATAAACACCAAGCCAGCACACACAGTGGTCTTTCAAAGCCCATTTACTGTCACTGTTTACCAGTAACTGTGTTCTTCAGGTCAGTACACTGCCCCGCAGTAGCCATACCACACACTTAACCTGCCAGAGAGACTGTTCCAACTATTCTGTATAAAGGGCCATAGCACACAATCCCAACAAAAAAAATAAGAAAAGTCTAAGTTTATATTGGTCTCAAGTAGAACTACAGTGCACATTATCTTATGTTGATGCCATGTGTCTCAAAATATTGATCTTTTTATTGAAATTCTGTGTTCTGTGTTAAAACTCTCTCATTCGTAGCTGCAGGGGTGACTGGTTATAAGTTGAGAACAATTTTTATTCCTGTGGCACCATGTTTGCTGCCTATCTGTTCACAAAGATCTGTACCATCCTGCATTTGAGACCACAAATCCCATGTGTTTGTGACCACCACCTTTTATTTAATTTTACGTTATGGTGCTCTAAAAGGGAAGGGATCAGTCTCACTCTGATTTCTTAATATGGCAGTCTGGAGTATGTTTGAAAGTTAAATGTGTTGATTTGGGGAGGGGCGGGGGGTGGTATTCTGTTGCGAAGACTTCCAGTGGGCTGAGATACGAACTGAACAGGTGGTCTGCCAAAGATTTACGTCTTTGTGTAGGAAAACACCACCAGTGCAGATGTGACCCAGTGGAACCTTTAAATTGTGTGTTTACACAAGGCTGTGTTGAAGAGAGTGCTGTGGTGATGGTTGTGTGATGTTATGGGAGGAGTGAGCCTCTGCCCTGGTGTTTTCTTCTCGGTGGCATGATCCCCTTTTGCTGTGCAGTCGCCTCCTTCTGTCCTCCCACTCCAGAGCTTGTGCCTTT
This sequence comes from Sardinella longiceps, assembly GCA_027497455.2. Classification (NCBI taxonomy): domain Eukaryota; kingdom Metazoa; phylum Chordata; class Actinopteri; order Clupeiformes; family Clupeidae; genus Sardinella; species Sardinella longiceps. The sequence goes on along the minus strand of JAODXP020000004.1, from coordinate 8,674,474 downwards.
TTCTGTTCTCTGATTTCTTTGTAAATCTGCACTTTAAATACAGTATGGTCATTAGCAAACTCGTTGTCCATGTTGTTGTCTTTTCCCCCTCTCTCTCTCTCTCTCTCTCTTTTACTGTTCAGTATACTGCACTTCATTATTAGTATTGAAGCTGTAACGCTTTCTTTGCTCTCTTATCATAACTTATTCATGGCGTGCAAGATTACTTAAAATCCTTCAGAAGGAGCAGTGTGCATTAGTCTTCTGCTCTTGTGGAGTTTGGCTCTTTCCACTCTGCTTAACAACTGCTTGACCTGCTTGGCACTGACAAACGCTGCTAAACTGTGCAACATCTTCAGGTATGGCTGCCTTTCTCTTTCTGCTCTCTCAATTGTGTGCTTGCCACTGTGTTTGTGCGTGTGTGTGTGTGTGTGTGTGTGTGTGTGTGTGTGTGTGTGTGTGTGTGTGTGTGTGTGTGTGTGTGTGACAAAGAGCCAGGGGAAGAGATGTCACAGTTTAGAGTATATTCATTTTTTTTGGATCCAGTGCATGACTAATGCATTTAATGATATTAATGATTTCCCTTAATCTAATGAGATTTGTAATGTGCGGTCCATAGGAGATGAGACATATCAGGATATCTTCCGTGACTTCTCCCAGATGGCATCCAATGAGCCTGACAAACTGAAGCGCTTTTAAGTGGGATGATCAGACTGCATCGGTCAAAGGTAACCCATTACAGAGGGGGGTAGAATAAGAGTGGGCTGACAGCTATGCCAAAATAATTTTCTGTTAATGTTCAAGCCGTCTTTGCTGTCATGTTTTTTTTACTTAACTATTACATTATTCACCAAGTGCCATTGAAAACATCCTTGTATTCTGTATCCTCATCCCACAGGAAGCCAAACAGCCCCTGGTCCAGATCAAAGCTCAAGACACTTTATGGCCATGATCAGTTTGGTCCAGAGAACTGACCTGAACTGACCTGGGGTTAAGACTGAAGGTGACCTAGCTGGGACTCAGTGGTAGCCTATCAAGGCCGGGGATAACTCGGTTCAAGTTCAATGGAAAACTTACCGTTTACAATTTATTTTTTCAAATCATCACATTCCTTTAAGCTCTGCCGCCACAGGCAATTGGATGATTTTATAAGCACACTAATCATTCCTGTTAGTCCATCCAAAGAAATGATATGTCTGGTCTCAAAATGATTTGCCCTCATCTGGTTGAACTGGTTCAAATTAGAGAAAACAGTGTTTAAGCAGTGTTTAAGTCTCTGGAAGATAATTGTGTTTTTTCAAGCCAATGTCCTGAGTGAATATTTATTTGGAGAATGAATAAAAATAGCCCATGATGTGTTATGAGTGAAGTGATAAGTGGAGGACTCTACTGTAGGCCTACTCAACCATACTGCCATAATTTTCACCAAAAGTATAGGCTGCACCAAATGGAGGACACTCAGGGAAAAGATGCTGTTTATGTTTACATTTTTTTTATGAAATGCACAATAAAGTGACTTTAATAAGCATGCCATAGCTGTCTAGCCTAATAATCTTGTTTAAATTGTAAAAAAATAAGTGAATGTTTATACAAAATCTTTGGTGATACTGAAATAAGACTGTCCTGTGTTCTTCAAAATTTAGGCCTAATTATTATTTTTTTTAATTTTGTACTTTCATTCATATTCATATCGGCATAAGTAGGCTATCTTATTTGCATGTCCTGGGAAGATAAATGTACTACACTAGACTGGTTTTATGCAGTGCAGTATGCAAAAAAAGAAAAGAAAAGAAAAGAAAAGTGTAGGCTCCTGTGCAGTGAAGTGTTTACAGTTTAGCGAAACTGTAAAAATCGAACTCAATGTAGTTCTAGCCTATAATTCTAGAAGGTTGTAGCAGTATTTCTGGATTTCGGATTGGCTTCCAACATCACTGCAACAAGGAAACACAAACCCAGAGCTGCTCTACACAAATCATGCAATGGAAAAAGGTAAGTGTTACGGTGATCAAAATATAGACTTAGCTTACTTATCAAACCGTCCTTAGGTAGAAGTTCTTCCTAAATGTGCAGCGACTATTTAGAGTAAAAAAATATTCACGTAGGCTACTTGTAGGTAGCTGCTAGTAAGCTAATGGGTAGTTGAAATAGCCTATCTAAAGGAAAATAAGATATTCTAGGCTAAACCTTTTGATAATATGAGCGGGGTTAATCCTTTAAAATGAATGTATACTGAAATGCCCTGTAGTTTATGCTTGAGATGACCGTTTGCTTATCTTTGAATGCAATAGCATGGTTTAGCAGGTAATGTTAGCAAACATCTTCACCCGAACGTGGCCAACCTGTTAGCCTAATGTTAATGCTGATGCCAATGGTTTTATATAACCATGACACAGCTTATTTTTAAATATAAATTCGTTGAGAAAACATTTCCTGATAATATGGAAAGTTTTCTACACCACTATATTTAGTTAAATGCCATGGAAACAACTTAGTCTAAAATAACATTTTGGTTACATGGAGAATTTACAATTTGTTAATTTCAGTGTGCTTCCGCATGAGGGCGCCATATTTGGTGCTGTATGACGGGGTAGATCTCTTGGTGAGTTGACCGGAGACCGCACTCTTGACTTGGTTCTCACACGACCTGTTCCTTCAGAGAATTGATATGGAGTTGTCAGCAGGCTAGCCTACGCGTGTCTGCCTTTCATGCATTCATGGAACAATTTTGTGGGAAGACTGGAATCGCTAAACAGTAGACGGCATCTGCAAGAAGCATTTCTCAACAGCAGCAGGTTTGCAACACGGCGCTCTAGGGTTTTTTTTTTGTCTCAAGCGTGCGAGTCTATTTAGCCAAAGTTTAAATATATAACTTTAACTTTTATATTGCCGCGTAATAATAATAATAATAATGCATTTTATTTATAATGCCCTTTACATCACGTAGATCTCAGAGGGCTACAGGTTAAAAGTGGAATAGAAGGAGTAAAAGAATAAAATAAACAAAGATAGAAAAAGAATAGTTTATAAAAGCAATTTGTTAAAATCAAATATTAAAAACAATTTATAAATAAGCATTTAAGACTTAATTCAGCCAAATAATTTCTGGCTATATGGTCCAGATTGCCTATAGTTATTCTATTCTAGGATATTGTTTCCTGCCCTGGATTCGGACACATCATCATGAGATGATGCTGATGTGGCAAGTCAATTAATTCTTCGTAGGCCTATAAAAGTTTAACAGTGTGAGAAACAGTCTTTTAACTTGTAAGCCTACCCTAAACAATTGACATGGTGGAGTTCAAGAAATACAGTAGGGTAGCTTTTGCATTGCTCTGTAAACGCTATTTTAAAAACTCCAGTAGCAGTTTGTTGACGGAAGTGCTGGTATTCGTCAGCCGCAAGGTATTGTGGGAATGGAGAAGAATACGCTGTATCAGTCAGGATGGCCGAGCGGTCTAAGGCGCTGCGTTCAGGTCGCAGTCTCCCCTGGAGGCGTGGGTTCGAATCCCACTTCTGACAGATAATCATTTTCGACAAACCACAAGGATCCTTCGTTTAAACTATGTGTGTGAGTAGGTAGGGGTCTGCCATACCATGTGATTTGATGTGCGTAGAACGCCGAGGGTGCATTTTCCCCTCTGTTGGTTGCAATGCCATTTCCCTTTACCAACCATAGGTTCTAAGCTGGTTATATTCTATACCAAAGCTTTTCTTAACGCACTCCAAAGCCAAGAGCTTCTTTTTCTTAATATGGTTCTATGAACGCATTGCAGCACCAGTCCACCATCTGCTATGCAAAGAGGTACAACCAAGTTTGCATACCTGACTTGACATTTTTTAAAGTATGCCTACATTAAAAACATTTTCATATTCTATCGCCTGGTCTCTGTTTAATTACATCATCTTCAACAAATCAACACCCAGACAACAAATAGAAAAAGTGCTTATGCGTCACTTCCTCAAAATTATTTTCACTTAGACTTTTGGTTGTATTGCTTACAGTGTGTAAGCCATACACTAGGGTGACAGTTCTTTCAACTAGAATACTGACATGTTTTTGCTATTCACAAGAAATACATTCACTGAAACCTGGCACAAACAATCTCTTCTCAATATTAGGAGACACACTGTCAGTTACACAAATGAAAGTATTGTATGGGCTATTGCGACACGTACATTACTACACCAGCAGAGGGCAAACTTTAGTCAATGGAGTCATTCATACTTTTATCACTGTTCCATCAAAACTGTTGAAGTAGATTTGGCAAGAACATTGATACAGTATATATATATATATATATATATATATATATATATATATATATATATATATATATATACTTGTCTCTTTTATGTCTTTATTTTATTATTATTATTTTTTTTAATTTTGACACTGTTTGCCCACCATGTTTACTTTTTTTTATTTTTTTATTTAGGCTACAATGTAGGTATGGCAACAACACAACAGGATGGCAATGAATATGAAATAATAAACACCTATTTTTATTTAGTTATTGTCACAAATGACATAGCCTTGACAGATAGATAACCAGAGAAAAATCAAAAGTCAAATTTAGGTGCTCAATAGATTTTACAGGTCTTATGAAACCATTTATGTCATTCAAGGTCAAAAAGAAGACAGGTTAACTTAAAATGCATTCAGATTTGTCACTTTATTCAAAGAAATTGTTGATGCACAAACTGTAGTGACATTGACTAATTTCAGTTCCTATGTGAAACATTAAAGGCTTCTCAAGGTCATACAACAGCCAAATTAGCAATTAGATGGCATCATTTGCATGTCTGCAATGCATTTAAAATTTATTACATCTATGTGTTTCCCATATGAATCAGAAATAGCACAATTTCCATTTGTCAAACAAGCCAGCATTTTGAGGTAAATTATGCAGAAATATTTGAAACCGCTTGATTAAGAACTGAAATGTTTGTTTTGTACAGAAACCTTGAAATACTGGTCTATTAAAACTGACCAAGATAATATTTGCAAATGTATGAAACATTTAGTAAGTGGAGTAAACAAATGTCTTCTACACCTCACAAGTTATGTACTTAAATGCTTTAAAGTAAGGCCAACATTTTTTTTTTTACATACAGTACAGCATAATGTTCTTTAAGGTAAGACAAACTTGTAAGAATATATTTTTCAGACAAACTCTAGCACAGGTCCCTTCTTCTAGCAGTGACAAAATCTCTCATTATGTCACGTGTCTGTTCCTCACAAGAGATTTTGTGCTACTTCCATTTCAAATATACCTCTGTTCAGACTTCACAGATAGAGTCTCTGTGCCGCCAGGTTGGATAACAGGTATTTCTTTATGAATAGAGCACTATTATTCAAAAGATAGAAAAACCTTTTTTGTTCCTAGTCCATCTCACTCAATCATCTTAGCTGCAAATGGATGATGGCACCACAAACAAAACATGACAAATTCAAGTTTGAAGCTCATAGAAGACAGACAAGCTCAGATACCATGTTATGGAACTAGTACTTTCTCATAATGAGAGCCCAAACTTATCTTATATGAGCCGGAATATGCTGCCTAAATCAGTGCAATTTCCTACCACTGAAATACTCTTATTGGCTAATTCTTAAGTGCATATTTAAACAAAACAAAACAAAAACAGTCAGAATGCACGTGTTTGTTTAAACATTCCCTAAAATTTCTCTATCATGCCTCTAGTAAGTGTTTGAACATGTTCTCACTCCAGACAGCAGGTCTTTGGTACATTCATGTAGACTAGACTGCTGTGATTCAACACTAACGTGATTTATTTATTTAGTGTGTTAGCTCTTTGTAACAGAACCCTACTAAATGGGAATGTGATCACCTGACAAACTTTTGAATAAGTTACTGTATAGTTTTCTAACCTGAATTATTTCATGCTCCCCCCCCCCCCCCTTTTCATTCACCTACAATTGCTGCAGCCAAGTGAATTATTTTGATGTGCTGTAAAATTCTGCCGCAAATATATCAGTCATTCTTTGTTCTTACTATGTACATATTTGTTAGTTAAGCTCAGTCTGAGGTGACCAATGGTGATCACAGTATTACAATACCATATTAGCACTGTAGTCTTTACATTATGTGCTTTTATGCATCACATCACAAGATAGTCTTTACTGTAGTCGGTGCGCAGTCACTCATCGCCACAATGTATCAAAAATAGAAAAGTCTTCTTCAAAACATGGATAAGAGTACGGTAGTCAGATACCCTACCAAACAGCTGTTGTGCAGTTGCTACAGTAATGCATTTGGTGAGTAAGAACCCAAAGGTGCCCATAGCAATCCCATCATTACTGCATTTAACCTATTGAGTTATTACGAGAAAAGAGACATTTATTGCCAGAGTTTGTTTTGGGCAAAATTAAATCAGTGCACAGAAATAAAGCTTGGAAATATTGTTAAGTAATATAGTTATATGTCAGGCCCATCTTGGCCTGGAAAGTTCAATCACCGCTACAGGCTGTTATTCTTCAGGATCCCTTCTGTCCAGAGTGCTGCTTGGGGACTTTGTCTTCCGATCTATTCTTTTTTTCTGCCGCCATCTTTTGGCACTTTTATTCATTCACTCATCCTTGTTTTATCACGAGTCCAAAGCTGTCCCACAACGCTCTATTTTCTGCCTCTACTTGTCAATGAGTTTGACCAGGCTCTGTCTCAGGTCATTCAGGTCAAATATCTTGACGTCCAGGATTTCGATCACCCTCTGCACCTCGCTTTCGATGCGATCCCTCTCCTCCAAGGAATTAGCCAAGGACTGCTCAGCGTTTTGCACTCTGCGTTCCAGCTCCACATTGCGAATTTCCAGTTCCTTTTGGAAAGAAGACATCCAGACAGAAGGGGTTGACAGCAACAGGGGGGGATGGGGGTTGTGGTGTTACATGGGATATGTAATAAAGTGTTTCGTTGTAAATATTTACACTTTTACTCAGAACTACTCAGAACAACAGCATTTTTGTCCCCATAAAAATAGACACTGCATTTATACAGCTTTCCCCTTTTATTTCTTGGTTGAAGTATATTTTTTGGATTTCATTATGCCGTTCCTGTGAAGAGAGTAAGTGAGTGGATGAGGGAGATGAGGTTGTATAATGACTGGTCAGGAAATGCTTGCAGGTTGGACTGAAACCTGGCTCCTCATGGACACCTGCCTGTTTATGGCATAGCCATTGATTTCTATGTAATTCCGCTCGATTCTCAATTCCCTTCAGTCATCCGTCTGGAGTTCTGGCCATTGGCTTTGCTTGTTTAGGACAGATCCACATCCTGGCCAATCAGCTAGGCGGTTTATGGTGCCAGCGCCAGCTTCATCACAGCACTGACCCTTTAAAATTTCTCACCCTGCTTTCTACTTTCTTTTCCATTCCCTTCTCAGTCAATTAAGTGGAAGCAGCTCAATTTCATCACAAGACAATAGTAAAGATTTGTATTACAAAGGAATCCTCTGAAAAGAAATGAGATTCCCTTGTGGATGTGAAATGTCAACAGTGAAATTTTAATGATTTATCACAAAAAGATGCCCTCTCCTCCAGTGGGATGGCTCTCAGGCCAGTGATAATGCATTTTTGATGTTTGCCTTTCAGGTGGTGCTAAGGAACACAAAGGTATTTTCTAGGGATTTCCAGGGACAGGTAGGACATTCCACTCAATGCACAATAACAATCCATCTTTTTAGACTAGGCCTACTGTTTCTGATATCAGACCTCTTATGGACAGTCCACTTTCATGAACACACCCCAGCCATCTGGCCCACAAAAGGGCAACATCATCTAGCTTCCGAGCTACCTGTGAGGCTAACTAGAAAAGTCCTTTAGCAACAACAACAAAATGTGATAAAACCTAAATAAAACACTGGAAACATTATTTGTCCAGTCTGAAGTTTGGACCATTTTTGTGTATATTTCTCTCATATCACCCCATCTTAGATTTATGTTGTACCTTTTACTTTTGGGGTTTCACCCATTTTTCTCAGACTGGGAGATTGAATGTTGTACTTAAGATGACTCTCAATAAGCTGATGGTGTATTTTTGTCCATTCACCCATAAAAGCATAAAAACATGATGACTAACATGTCTCTAGAATATTTAAGTTAAGAATTTTGTGTAGGAATTGCTGTAAACTTAGGTGCAGATCCACATTCGAGATATACATGTATATCACATCTTAGATGGGTGCATAACTTAAATAGGTTCCCTTACCTGTATTCTATGAATGGCCTCTTCACGCTCCTGTTCCATTTCATGGAAATCTGATTTCTTGGCTTGCAATATGTGGATTTCCTAAAAAAAAACACACAGATTATAGTTTAAATTGCGATCAACTACAATTGAAAGAATATACTCTATGTGCCCCAATATACCCTATACATATATCCTGCAACTATCACAGCTCTAAAGGAGAAAGCTGTTGAGAATCAATCCACTGTTGACGTCACCCAGTGCTGTATTAAAAAGAACAACACAACTTGATACAACATAGACGGAATAGTGAACCAGCAGCTGGCCCTAACTGGCCCACAGAAAACTGAACCAGAATTTCCTTGTCCTCACAGTTAGTGTTAGCTTCCACTCTTCGATCCTCGGAAATGTTCTTGTTCCTCTTTCTAACAACAGCACTCAGAGTTTGTGCAACAGGGATATGGATTGATTTATGCCTGACTTTTCCTTTAAAGGAATAGTCCACCTCTTTATAAAAATCGGTTATTCACCCCCTTACATGGAGTTACATATGTGGGTAAAAGCTATTTGGTCTCAGTGCTTGTGTTCTCGTAGTATGGCGTCCCCAATTTCCCCCATTTTTTAGATTCAGCTTAGCGTAGTGCTGGAATGTAATGTTGCCAGATAGCAACTCTTTGGCAACTTTACTTTCCAGTGCCTATGCTAAGCTTAAGGTAAAATTGGGGTTGCCAGACTAGGACAAAGCATGCACTGAGACCGAAATGCTCTTACCCACATATGTAACTCTGTATAAGGGGGTGAATAACCAGTTTTCATAAAGAGGTGGACTATTCCTTTAAATACAGTACAAAGCAGAAACTGAGTGTAAGAAAAATTGTACCTAAAACACCTTTCTTACAAATCACAATCTTCACTGATACACAATGTATCGCAAGTCAGGCTTTGTGCATGTAGCACACTGGTGCTTTCATGTGGTTCCATACCTCATCTTTAGCTTTGAGCAAAGCCTCCAATTCCTCCAATGACTGAGTCAGCTCGTCCTTCAGCATGTCACTGGGTCCGTGACCACCATGGGCCTCCAGATCTGCCACCTAACACAAACAAATCGATCTACATTGTAAACAAAATGGTCTCACTAAAATGCAACAAACCCAACACATGGCAAACAGACTGGCTAAAAAATAAACAAATCAATATTTAAACAAATCAATATATAATATAAAAATATGACAAACAAAACTGTTTGAAGGAACATCAAAGTACAGATATCAATTTATGTGGTACACAAAAGCCCCATGCAGTGCCTATTAGGCCACCACACATGACTGAATACTGTACATACAGACACTGAAACATGTTGATCTGAGAACTAGGTTGTGTCCCATTGGGCAGTATGTGTGCGTATTGATACCACAATTAAATAATGCAATCCACGCAGTTCTATAATAGGAAAGATAATTTATGGGCACATTAAAGTAGACATGAAAGCAAGCCACTTTTTGCTTCTTCCATTTTGATTACGCAACTTATTGACGAACTTTTGTAGATCAAAGTGTTACGGTCAGATTTCAGGTTTTCGGAGTAATTCCAGATATTATCTTTATAGCTGTATCAGACTTGCTCTTTTTGTCCAATATTATTTAACACCGCTCCAGCATACAAACGAAACGGACATGGCTGAAGGCTGAATGCCGCAGTGTAAATTTTGCACCTGAATGCTGCATTGCCAATAGGCAACAAAAACGAATGGACAAGATCACCTCTTACAGGTCTGCCTGACAGAGAGCCTGGAGAGAGAGAGAGAGGTAGGCGATTATTTTTAACCGTGTAGAGTACAAAAAATGCTCCCCAAATGAGGAGCTGGCAGGTCCCTCTGGTGATTTTTCATTTCTCCTAAGTAGGCCATTGAAAGTAGGATATTGCTGTCCTACAAACCCCCCTGCCCATCCCCCCCAGCCCAACACCATCACCACCTCTCTCATACTCTTTTACTCATGCCTCTCTCTCTCTCTCTCTCTCTCTCTCTCTTCATTCCCTCCTGAGACATGAACCATTTTCAACCACCTGGCAGCCTTCTTGGTTCCGCAGAGAGAGAGAGAGAGAGAGAGAGAGAGAGAGAGAGAGAGAGAAACAAACTGTTGAGTACAAAGAGGGGTGTCCTTCCACCTCCAGGTCCTTCTGAAGACACAAAGTACCCCTGCAAAGTTGCCAGCAGGCCATGATGAGTAGTTCAGAGGACTTGTATGTCTTGAAAATTGACACCCTTCACTTTGACTTGACTCCAGTGTTTATGTAAACTCTCATGCAGCGCTTATGCAAAGATGAGCAGCACTGCACAAAAGCAAGATGCTGGACCATCCAACCCCTCATCACACGGCCACAAAAGAAAAACTACTCCACCCACAGATCTGATTTCTTTGACCATCAGAACACCACCCAACCTTCACGGGCCATTTCATCTAATCTAATAATGGTTGTGTTTCGGATTGATTTAATAATCGTTTCATACCACACCCTTTGTGAAAGAACCCAGAGCAGAGGAAAAGTGAAGGTTGGAGGGGAATTCCACTGACCCTTCTGAACGATGAGAGATGATCAGTATGAGGAGTTTTGGTCTCCCAGCTCCTGTCAATGTGCCAACTAATAGTAGCATCTGACTGGCGTCAGAATTGGAAAGTGTGGAAAAGCAATCTGGGCAGCTGCCACCTGCCCCGATGGGGGGATAACAGAACAGAAGCACCGCAGTGTCTTGACAGGTCGGCATGATCGTCAGAAACACTTAATTATCCATTGGGGACCTTTAGATAACCTTCAGAGGTTTCAGCTGGAATGAAAGGACCTCGGGTTAGTCATCCGTTCCCTAATCACACGCCGTCTCGTTCGGGCAGAACAGCAGGCCCAGCCTTCAAAGGTGTAAATTATTCTCTTTTCCCCTAACAACAGAAGCAGCTCATTTATCACAGCAGAGAGGGATTTATGGACAACAGAATTGTTAAAAGACGATTTTAGTCACGATTGTATGTTTCCTGATGAGAGGCATAGCTTTTATGAAGCCATCTTGAAATGAGTAATGTGCTTTTATAATCCTTCATAATTTTGGGTAGTAAAAAGTAGACTCTGTGCATGTCTTCACACACCCAGACTGGATGAGTTGTATTTGTAGTTGCAGGACTGCTCACCACAATCCATCATAATTACCTCCTGCAGACATTTCAGTCACACAGTAGCTTGACTAAATTTCCCCTCATTTTGAACGGGACTTGGATGGCCCTCATCTGTTCCAGTTGAGGAGACACTGACTGGTGGGTTGGGTTGGGTTGGGTGGGAGTTGAGGTTGGGCATGGGGGGGCAAACAAGAGGTGCCTTTTGAATGCTCTCCATTCAAGTTGTTTGAGAAAAGCTGATTTGCATCAGACCACTGCAGTAATTGTTACAGTTGACCTGTTCACCAAAAGGGTGGGGAGAGATGAATCTCGTATGAGGAAGGCCTTCCCTCAGGCAGGCTCAGAAACAAGAGAATGCTGGGTGGAGAAGATACGCTTCCACCTGACAGAGACCGGCCTCTGTTTCCACTGACAGCTGATTATCTGGTGTGGATGAGTCGTATGAGAACTACCAGGTCCAACATGTGGAGATAACGTTAGTTCACTTTGCCAGATGGACTGGCCAGATGAGGTGAAATCACCAAGCTATCAAGTTTTCACTCCTTTTTCACTCGGAAGAAAAAGATGTCAAATTTCTTCTTTGCAAACAAAAGCTCCCTCAGTCTCTCTCTCTCTATCTCTCTATATGTTTATGTTAAAGCCATAATGGTGACCATGTCACCTTAGCGAGATAACTGAGCCATGTAGCAAAAGACACTGACAGACATTTAAATAGCACAGATGTGCTTGGCTAATCAAAGTTCAAGATCACTAACATGTTCTGTTAATTAAATCACACTATAGCCCCTTTTCCTATGGACCATTTTAGTACCTATCCGGCTCTTATCTACTCCATTCTATTAGCTTATTTTGCGTTCCCACAGGGAGTTGTACCTAGTACAACTTTTCAATGTATATAGTTTCGGTTTCAGTTTATGACTTGTAAAACGAGACAAGAAATGTTGACTAGACTGTTATATCTGAAAACAGGTCTTGTAACCGGAAAATACATCTGTGGTGATATACAATATATCTACCAGCGACCCGCTTGTTTTAGAAAAGCAGCTGGCAAGAATGTTCACCAGAACTGAATGTATAGACGGGTCAATATGTGGGTCAACCCCCAAAAAGATTTTTTTATGGATTTATATACTATTGGACATGCTAAATGACATACTAAAAATCTAAGAAAATCTGACCTTGGGAAAGTGGTTATTTTCAAGATGGCTGCCAGGGCCTTGAATCTCAAGTACTATCCATCATAAAGGGTTGAATTTGAGTTGAAATAACAGGTTTTTTTCTTAATGATAGAATGATGTAGTGAACTACACATCAATGACCTCTAAATCTGATTAAACACCAACAACATTTTCCTAAGCTAAATGGAGTTCAAAATATTGCCAGAATTAGCTTCCTATCACCATATTGGGCGCCATCATGAAAATGGTCCCTTTCCTGAGGCCAAGTTTTGCTGGATTTTTAATATATTACTAAGGACTTCAGAAATGTGTGTCAATTTGATTAAATCCCAACAGCATATCTGTAAACTAAATAGTGTTCAAGATATAGCCAGAATTAGCATCTTCTGCCTATCTTGGACGCCATTTTGAAAATGATGCATTTAGTTATATTTTTAACATATTAATGACACCTGGAGGTATCAAAATGTGTTGAAAAACCTTTTTATTTATCAATTTGTTTAAACACCAATATCTTTGTAAACTAAGTAGTATTCAAAATACAGCCATAATTGCCTTCTTCCAACTATCTTGGACCGCATCTTGAGAATGACCCCTTTCCTGAAGTTAGATTTTCATAGGTTTTAATATAATGTAAATGAGGACACCTAATGGTATGAAAATCTTTTTGTATCAATTTGTTTGAACATTATTATCTTTGTTAAATAAATAGTGTTCAAGATATAGTGACAATTAGTTTATTCCAACTATCTTGGACGCCATCTTGAAAATGACCCCTTTCCTGAACTCAGATTTTCTTAGATTTTTAATACGCTATATAAGGACACTTTGAAGTATCAAAATCAGTTGAAAACCCATTTATATCAATTTGTGTAAACACTGATATCATTGGAAGTTTAATAGTGTTCAAAATATAGCCATAATTGGCATCTTTTCACCCTCTTGGACATCATCTTGAAATTGACCCCTTTGTAGAAGTTGGATTTTCTTAGATTTTTAATATGTTAATAAAGACACGTAGATGTATCGAAATCAGTTGAAAACCCATTTGTATCAATTTGTTTTAACATCAATATCTTTGTATACTAAATAGTGTTCAAGATCTAGCCACAATTCGCTTCTTCCGACTATCTTGGACGCCATCTTGAAAATGACACCTTTCCTGAAGTTAGATTTTGATAGATTTGGAATATTTTATTTAGGACACCTAGATGTATCAAATTCAGTTGACAAACATTTTGTATCAATTTATTTAAGCTCCAATATCTTTGTAAAGTAGATAGTGTTCAAGATATAGCTACAATTAGCTTCTTCTGCCTATCTTGGATGCCATTTTGAAAATGACCCATTTCCTGAACTTAGATTTTCTTAGATTTTTAATATGTTAGTCAGGACATCTAAAGGTATCAAAATCAGTTGAAAAACCTTTTGTATCAATTTTTTTAAACACCAATATCTTTGTAAACTAACTGGTATTTAAGATACAGCCGCAATTAGCTTCATTCGATCATCTTGGACGCCATTTTGAAAATGACCCATTTCCTGAAGTTAGATTTTCTTAGATTTTTAATACATTATTAAGGACACCTAGATGTATCAAATCCAGTTGACAAACATTTTGTATCAATTTATTTAAACTCCAATATCTTTGTGAAGTGTTCAAGATATAGCCACAATTAGCTTCTTCACAATATCTTGGATACCATTTTGAAAATGACAAAATTAGATTTTCTTAAATTTTTAGTATGTTATTAAGGACACCCAAAAGTATTAAAAACAGTTGAAAAAACACTTTTGTACCAATTTGATCAGACAGCAACGTTTTAGTAAGTGTCAGAATTTGCTTCTTTTGGCTATCTTGGCCGCCATCTTGAAAATTACCCCTTTCCTGAAGTTAGATTTTCTTAGATTTTTAATATGTTAGGCACCAAGGCACCAAGAGGTATCAAAATCAGTTGAAAAACCTTTTGTATCAATTTTTGGGGGGTTAGGGGGTTATTTTCCATATATTGACCTGTCTAGTAAAGCTGGGGTGTGAGTTGATTTTTATCAAATTTTTGTCCAAAATCCTGTTCTGTTCAAAATTCTGATTAGAAACTGTAGCATGCAGAAGAAGTCTTTCAAATTAAATTTGTGAAAAGCTTTAAACATGCCATATTTGAGATTTTTGATGACAACAGCTGTGTGTTCTGATAGCCCTCTCACCTGCTCCCGCAGCCGCTCTGTCTCATCTTGGTAGGCAGCTAGCTGCTTCTTCCACTGTTCTACGTTAGCATTAGCCTCGTGCAGCGCTGCCACAAGTTTAGCATTGCTGTCCTGCAGAGTGAACAGCTCTGCTTCAAGGTTCATCTCGCAGATTGACCTGAATACAGCCACAAAGCCCAAGCATTTGAAAACAAAGTCAAGACAATGCACTTCAGTTCACTCCACACACTAGTATATCTGTATTATAGGCCTATATAACTAATCTCTATAACTTAATTACTACTTATACAGTAGCATGCACAGTTGGCTGCGTTCTGACTTCATTTTGAAGTCAGACTTCACACCATTTCTCCTTTTTTAATCCACTTTTATGAACTTAAGAAGAAATATGACAACGAATCCATAAGGATAAAAATAAACAACCGTGGTGATTAGTTAGAGTTCCGCGCCACTATCACTGTCCTTTACTTGAGAGAGAAAGCCCTGAAGCATGTAGAGAACCCTGATAATTCTAATCATTTTTTTGGATTGTCAATAATTTGGTTGAAACGATTTAATTACAGGCTTAATACATTCTGGTATAATCAATTTGCCTGATCCAATGGCCTTCAAATTTGTCCTGCTTTTAAATATACTGTATAAAGCCTGAGCAGACAACACAATAGACATAGACTTTTCCCATGAACTTCCATTTCAGCAATCTCAGAGGAAAGAACAGTCAAGTGGCTCACCATGACAACTACAATGATGAAAAGGAAAAGTAAAAAAAAAAAAAAAGGCCAAAAGAAAGAAACAGGAAAAAAATCAGTGCCTGTGTAATGATGGCCTCTTATCACAGACAAAGGCAAGTCTGCTGGTCAAGACTGCTTGCTGTGACAGGTGCAGTCAGGAGTTTGCCACCTCCTCTGAGGGTCACATACAGCATTTATGTGTGTGACTCAGAGCGGCTAATGACCCCTCATTTCCACGCGACAAGCTGAACTTCCTGAACTGACAAGGCTGAATGGGTGGTGAATAATGGCATGATGTGTAACCATGGTGACAACGACAGCTTTTTTTTTTAAAAGGGTGAATGAGAGCTCGGTAACATTCTAAACCCATAATATCTAAAAATAAATTGTTTAGCTTGTTGGATTTCCATCTAAAGAAAGTGATACAGGTCACATATTATTTAAATATCAAGAAACCATACAGCAATACACTTCACTATGGTCTCATTAGGTTTTTGGAAAACTCATGAGACAGTATAGGCCTAGTCTAAAATCCTTGCTACGTTTGTACATGCAGCTGCTGAGACTTGGGAGCAGTGCATTTGTGTTGAGCATTTTTACATTTACGGTATGCATTACTATGCTTTTATCCAAAGAGACTTACATTTTATCAACAATCTCCCCTGAAACAACTTAGGGTTAAGTGCCTTGCTCAAGGGCACAACAGTGGCAATTACAATAACAATTTCCAAGCTGCTAGAATGCTTGCCAGGATTCTTAAGTCTATCATCCGACACTAGCATGCAACCACCACCATGCTACCACCGCCCAAACTTTTTAGGACTTCAGCACTCTGCATGTTCAGCGTATTCCTGCTGTGAGAACGGTCAGCACGGAGAGATGGTTACCCTTCAGACAGCATCTTCTTGATGCGCTCCTTTTCAGAGTTGAGCGTAATGTCAGCGCTCTGGCTACGGAAGAGTTTGTCCTCAGGACCATTGGTGCACATCACAGGAGGAGACTGCAGGTCGTCAGACATGTCCTGCAAGACCAGCCAGGAGAACACAACTTACCAACAGACTTTTCACATTCACAAACTTCAAAGAGTCACACTCATCAACCACTCATTTGTTGATGAGTCTGAGTGCATGCCCCTCTGTACAACACATGCATGTACATGCATCCTGATCCACAAAAAAGTGCAGCAAGGTGAAACAATGGAGGAGGTTTGAGAAATCTGCAAGAGCCTGAATTGAATTCACTTTCAGTACTCTGTCATTTTCTGGGAGGTGCCCTTCAATGTCCTGTTTTTATAATTCACTCGGTATAAAAAACAACTTCCAAATCGAAGCATTTCCCCCCCCCCCAAAAAAAAAAAACCACCCCCCACCACCACCACTTGTGACACACACTGTGTGTATCTCCTGCCATCAGGCTGTCCTGAGAGAGGGGTGACCTGCTTTCGCCGTCCCCACTGCACCCCTCTACCCAACAGCAGCCTTATGATGCAGGAGAAGCCTCCTCACCTTGGGGGGTGAATCACACTCAGACAGAAAAGGTGTTTGCTGCGATAATGCCAACGCTTTCTCACATTCCCTTTTCCGGCTTTCAGGGCTCCTGCCGCACCACGCTGTGCTACACAACAAAGCTTGCTGCATTAACATCTTTCTCTTCATAAAAGGCTCAGGAGGTCATCAACAACAAAAAATGCATCCCAACCTCATTGCCAGAACCAAATAGAAATGAATGGCATAGTAAAACCTTGCCTTTTAAGACCCTATGACAGTGGTCCCCAATTATTTTTACTCAAGGGCCGAATTTTATCAAGCACGCCAAGCCGAGGGCTATACCCACAAAGACCGAAAAACTATGCGCTGAAAAGGGGGCTTGGTGTGAACAGCATGAAACAACCTTAGCCTTCTACTTTCTTTAATGTAAAGTTAACTGACTTGTGAATCATAATTGCATACAACTATTTTGAGAAATTACAGTTATTTACCTCACAAAAATACTGCTACAGGCACACAAATGGAATATTGATGCAAAGACGATGGGTACATGTTTATTTTCCTTTGCACTTCATCAGTCAGATGGTGCTGTGGGCCACTCATTTGGTTCTTGCGGGCCTGATCTGGCCGCCTTTTGGGGATCACTGCCCTATGAACTGTGTTGGGATGTATGACCATAATCATGTCTACCCTGCTTAATGATTAATGATTACCGGTACTACACAGAATCAATACAACAAATAATGGTATGCTTACTACTGTAGATCTACAGTACATGAAAGAAAACTTATTCAACTACGCTCTATAACATGCATATTAAATATAGTATGGTGTTACATGCTAGAGCACAAACTTGTTATGAAGGCTTTATAGAAGGTCTCCCATCATTATTACTGAGATGACTTTAAGGCTTACCTGTGAAAACTGGAACAATTCCATAATTCCATGTTGTCGCAAGGGGATAAAGGCAAGGGAAAATATTCATAGAAGTCAGCCTCAAAAGCCATCAAAAGAATCGTAAATATCTCGTATGCCACGGCAGATAGAATTACATGGGTACATGGAATGGATTTAGTTTGACTCATGGCTTGTTTTGTTTGTCATGACAGCATGTGTCCTTGTGCTTTTGTCCTGCCTAAGATGGTGAGGACACAGAGTGGAATTTTTGTGAGAAAGAAAGATAGGGAGCAGGACAAACAAAGTGCAAGTGTTTTTTGCTTAAAATGCCCAAAATAACTAACAAAAAAAAAAACCTTTCCTCAGGATAGGAGGAATACATAAACTTGATGGGTTACCACGCTCAGTAAGATGACCTGATAAAAAAAGAAGCATCATCTGCAAGCCTCTACCGGCACAGGGAGGCGCCAAGCAGAGTGCCACGTTTATGGCCGCAGTACGAGATAATTTTAACCGCGCCCTAGTTCTCTGCTCGCTTCCCTGAGAGACGGATGACCCAGCTCGTCTTTCTCACTTCCTGTGTCGGTCTTAGTCCTTCTCTCCTCTCCTGTCATCTTCTCTCCTCTCAGGCTCTGTCAGTGTCCCCAGAAGAGGCCTCTGGCTTCACAAAGCAAGTACCACTGACTTTGTTGCGTCATGGTCAAGAATTTAATTCTTTATCATCCCTCAAATATGAGACTGACAATGTTGCCACTTAGCTCTCTGTCCTTTGATATTGCTGTTGACATTGCCAAAGTCAGACAAAAGATTCTGGACAGGGAACACTGAGAGAGCAAGGAGAGCAAGGATACTCACATTGACCTGGAATGCCATCTTGCATACTGACTGTTGAATGGCCAGCAAAGATTCCGTTGGTGTCTACTTCAGGAGTAGTCATAGGCTATGCTTATCGTGATCACCACTACCACCACCACCACCACCACCATCATCCTCATCACCTTGGGTCTTCTTACCTGAGGGGCTGCAATGCTCAGGCCTGGGTTGTTCATCTCCATCTTTTCCTGGGACTTCTCTCTTGCCATGCGAGCAGCTTCCTTCACCTCATTAAAGCGCTCTGAAAACTGTGACAGTAAAATGCCAGTCAGATCACTTGGACCCCACTTATGTGACCTCTAACCCCTATGTACAGGGTCATCTATGAAATGTTTAACATAAGATGATGACTCCAAAGACATCTGTTTTTTCTTCATATTTTAACAGATAAGGAAATGTTGTACCGGCTGGGAACACAGACTAAAAGAGACCTTGAGACCAAACACAGTAAAAGGCATGGTGGTGCCGGAGCCTAGAGGCCAAATAATAGTCATCTCTGTCTGCACATGTCCCAATACCAATACCTGTTTATCTGGCTGATCAATTAATTTGTATGATCAATACAAAACAATAATTCTGTTCACAATTTCTTAAGGGAAGAGAAGATACAATAGGTGCGCTTATATTTTTCCCCTTTCAGGGCATATACAGTACCAGCCATCCACCAACCATCAATCATTGTCCTGGCAGAGGTTTGCAATGGCTAACATTGCACAACAGCAGCTTTAAAGGGTTAACTGGTCACCAGTCTCCCCTTCCTCCTCTCGAGGAACACAAGAGAGCACAACTGATGTGGGGCCTCATCCCAGTAATCTTCCGACTGCCAAATCCATTATGTTGTGAGATACCTAAATACCCTGGCAGTAAGCTAGCCAGAGGCAGCAGATGGGTTGCCTTGACGATTGCTAAAGGGTTCTGAGCTCTGGATTTTCTGCCCATTTTCTAGCGTTCCATATGTTTGCCCTTTTACATTTTTGGGACACGTCAGCATAAAAAAAAAATGCTGTAAAATGTAAATCACTGCCTATTGTTTTCAAACAGAGCAGGCACACCTGATGAAGCTGCTGTTCAGTAGCAAATCCCAAGCCGTAGACTGTATTGGCTCTGCTGTCGGCCCACTGGCCAAATTTCTGTGAGGTTTTGGTGAAGGTCATGTTGGGTGAGATGGTGCTGTTGATAATCGCCTGTAAAATAAGTGAAAGAAAATTTAAACAAAAAAAAAACTGAGAGCTTCGAATCTTCCAAATATTACAAAATAACTAAAAAGTGAGATAATTTCTAATTCAATTTTGGTTGAGGAGTGACCTAAGACAAAGGGACTACATTTCAGAGAAAATGACTGCGAGGATGGAAAATATACAGCCTCTAGATGTTCATCTTAGAAACTCAGTGATCGTAGTGGTTTATCACAGAAAATCTACAACAATCTAATGACTTTGTTTTAATCCTGAGGCAAACTGGAAATCCATAGTCTAGGCCACTATAAAATTCACACAGAAAGCATACGAATGGAGATCTTGGATCACAGCTGCGATCGACCCTTTCACCTCAGATCAGAGCAACCCAGTGATGAAACTTAATTTAATTTTAAATCACAGGAGGGCAACAGCAGCTTAGGAAGACAATCCTTTTTCCTCTTACAGCAACAAATGATTACCCCAGTCAATGGAAGAGACAGATGACTAAACCCGGCGACTACCCCACTGCCACACATACTGCTCACTCACACAGTATCTGTATAAAGATAAGAGTGTTTCTGGGAGGGCATGTTGTCTGTCACAACATCTTGAATTGTCTTAAAAATCAAACAGACGGCAACTGCACGTCTAAATCTCTTAAACCGACACAAAAGCTGGGCGATGTTTGTTGGGGGTTGGCTGTTGGCTGCAAGGTCGCCATGGTTGCAGAATGTGGGTCAAACCAGAGGTGGTAGATGTGGCTGATAGACTCCCTTGTCTCATGGTAATCCACATGAAGCTTAGGCTTAGGGGCGCACACACACACTGAGGACACAAATCTATTCTCTTCATCGCTCATTTAGTTTGTTTGATTTGTCCTCTTGTCCCCTGCAACTGCATTAAACTTCTCAATAAATACACAATTTGGGTTTCAAATATTGACAGGATTTTGACACCACAAAGAAAATCAATAAGCACAACCACTTACAAAGCACATTAGATCATGTTTTTCTGAATGGTAAAATTGATGTCATGTTGAGATAGAGAGATCAGACAGTTCATAATGCTCACTGTGAAACAAGTATGAAACTACACTGAGCATTTCCACCAGTTATCGCTGTCCAATGCACTCTCTGGGCAATTAACAATGAGTGGTACGTCTAATGTGTCCATTAGGGTCTGTAAAAGGATCGATCTAGGTCTTCTATAGGGATGCTTTCCATTCCAGTCTGCCTGCAGTCCGTCTGCTGGACAGCTCTAATGAGTGGACTGCCGGTGCAGATCCTTTCAAACACACGGCCTTAATGAGCACTGCTGGTAAAGGATAAAAACAGCCTGACCACACCCTTTCATCAGAGACCCGTGAGAGGCTGCTCATTTACAAACTCATGAGCGCTTCAGCTGGATTCACCATCAGCATCCCCATCCCCATCCCCACCACCGCCCCATGGAAATCAGCTCTGAACTGATCATCAGTAGTTTCACTGGGTCTCTGTGAGGTTTGGCCCTATTTCTCTCCCACTACACATGATCCTTTAAGGTTTATGTATGTCAAATATTACTACACTTTATTACTACACTACACTTTATTTGAAGGTACCCTCATAAGACTAACATGACACTGTCATTTTCTATGACATGACGTTGTCATGAATCTGTCATAAACTTTATACACCTGTCATGACTTCTGTCATCAAGTGTCACCCGGTATTTGTCATGGTTAGGGTTTGGGTATGTCAGAAGTCATGACAGGGTTATAAAGTGGGGTATTGTGAACTTTCAACTCTACAGTCCACAAATATAAAAATGAAAGGATACTCAAAGCACTTTTTAAGGTTCCTTACTCCGCCACACTGGAGGGAGATCTGCCAGTAGCCTGTAGTGATTTCTCTACCTCTGCATTGAGTCGAGTTTGGGCTCACCCACTTTGAGGGCATCTCTGATGACAAGCCAGGTGGGTGCTCTCACCTTAGTCCCACCCACACTGATGATGCGGTATGCATTGCGATTGGCGTCGTAAAAAAAGGAGACGGTAACGGCATGCTTGCTGGCTGGGATCCAGTTGCGTTTGGTGGCCGGATCAATCTGGAACACATGAGCTCTGGCACTGAAGATCGGCTGCTCCCTGAGAAAGATATGTTAACAACAGATCTAAATGAAAAACAGATAGAAACAGACAGAGACACAGGTGGACATGTGTGGAAGCAACCGAAATTAAAACACCAGAAATAACAAGAGACAAGAGAATGAAAGAAAGAAAGAAAGAAAGAAGGACAAACAAAAAAAGAAGAAGAAAAGGGAGAAGTGGGACACCACTATTATGTAATCTGTCCCCTTGGTGCCTGCCTAGGCCCCATGGCCTTTGGCTACGTGAGCCTTTCTCTGAGCCTGCTACGCTTATGACAGGGTAACACGAACCCAGCACATGAGGCCAGTATGGAGAGCTCCGCTACAGTATTTCTTGAGAGCTATGTCCCATGAAGGGCTCTTCCTCTCTTGAGTTCTCTGTTATTGCTGCAAAACTATATATTTCCCCTTCAACACTTGAGTCACTGCTACAGACAAGTCAAGTCAAGGCAGGCAGATATGGTGAGATAGATACTACTTTGCTTCCCCACATGAAAGCACGTTTTGGAATAGTCCAATCTTAAATCAACTTAAACTCACTAACTGTGCTGTTTAGCAGGCTATTTCAAAGTAGGGTGTCAAAGAGCTAATGCCACTCTGCTCTGGCCATACATTCACTTCCTGTTTTCCTGTTTTGCCAACGCAACCATGGAGTATCCGTATCCTAGATACAGTGGTAAATATTTGAACTGTGGCCGCAGGCTTCAGTGTGCTTTGGCTGGTTCTCACTGGAAAATATGAAAAAGCTGGTGAAACTCTTGAGTGACTATGGTGGTGAGGGAGTGGTAAAATGACTTTCAAAGTGAATATAAGGTCACCATGCCAAACTGGCAGGCATAAGGGGATAACCCAGCCCCGGTCAGACCACACAAACAGACTCGGCTACTAAACACAGAGTGCACTGAAGTAAGAGAGGGATTATCGAGAACTAGAGCACGGCTGAGAACGAGCGCCACCAGCAATGCCCCTAAAATCGGTTTATCCCGAGCTTCAGAATCGGGCAGACATATCATTTTCGACACATTTACGGTTTACAATAATTAAGCCCACACTGCTGGCATGAAGTAAGAACAAACAGGACAGCAAGCTGTGAGTATCCTGTCTCACAATATTGGGAGAAACAAGATCAAAGGACCAATAAAAACAGCTTTGCTCCATTTCTTTGACATGCCAGCAATAACTTGGGCCATCTTGGGAATTCTTCATTTTCGTTGGGAATTTTTTTGCTCTTTCACCCATTAAAATTTAAAACACGTAAAACAACTAAATTGCCATTTTCCGATAAAAAAAGGCCCCTTTTATCCATCTGGCTACAGGCCAAACAAATTCTCACCTCATCTCTGTTCCTATCACCCATCACTTTTTGCTGTAAATCCGTCTTCAGATCTGTGGCCATAAAATCTCAGCAACCCCCCCCCCCCCTCAAAAAAAACCCCAACCCTTTCCATCTAAATCTGCTCCATTTCTACCTTCAGCATTAAAGCACTGTGGCTCTCAGGGCAATCGTCTGGGCTACCCCCCATGCCCCCATGCTGTGCTGTCCTGAGCTATGCTATGCTGATACTGTATGTGCTTCGCTGGTGCACCAGTCTGCAGTTAAAGCGTTTGTGTAATTCTCCTTCTCAATCGCTCCGTAATCCCCTCTGCGCTCGTCTCCGGAGTACCCGCCGCTTAACCAGCTTTCGGCGGACGGCTCCCGTTGCTGTCGCTGATCGCGCCAGAAAGATTAGGGCCTAGGTGGGGGCACAGAGCCATGTGCCAGGATGAGAGGTCACAGGGGGAGGGAGAGGGTGGTGGGTATGGGGGTTGTGTGTGTGTGTTTGTGTTTAAGGGTGGTGGGCGGCTGGGATCACCTTCCACTAGCGTGGCCATTTGGGCGCCGTGCGCACACCCGATCTCCTCTGTCGCTCAGAACACACAAATAGCATGCCAACTGGGCAGGCTTCACCCTGTGAGGCTCAGAGTATTCCTGCTGGGCAATGACTTTTACACTCCATGCCGAGATCAAGAGACGTTGGCAGCAAGGGCCTCCAGAGGTGTCTCTGTGCATGTGTCTGTGTGTGTGTGAGGGCATTGGCCTTGTGGGCCAGAAGGTCACAGAAATGTGTTTGTGTGTGTGTCTGTGGGAGTGAGTGTGTGTGTGTGTGTGTGTGTGTGTGTGTGTGTGAGAGAGAGAGAGAGAGAGAGAGAGAGAGAGAGAGAGAGAGAGAGAGAGCAAGAGAGAAAGACACTGCATGTTGGTTAAAGTTGAGGACTCTGGATCTCATGATGTTCTTTCGTCCTGTGTGAGTGTGTGTTGTGTTTATGTATACTATTCCCATTCCCTTTGGCCAAAACTAGAGAAGACAGGGGCTTCTATGTCCACAACTCTGTCTGTTGTGTTTTGATATTCTGATCACTATAGGGACCAGTCATCTGACCCACATGATTAACCATCACATGTGACATGGACATCACAATGGCCAATTTCACAAAACGCCAAGAATGCACCCTGACTTTAAACATATATATTTCTCTCCCCTTGATTTTCTTTGTCATTATACATTACTTCAGTTTATTTCTGATACACAGCTGACCCAGTTTGTTTCTAAGTCAATTGCTTGGCTGAGCAGGGACAAGAAGCTAGGTGGACGGCCTTCCTGTGGGAATCTGCAATGAGGTGAGTGTGAGAAAGAGGGTGTGATCCATCCAACCCCTGTCTGAAAAATGCCATGCATGCCAACACCTCTTGGCCAGGTTTGGGAAAACTCCATGGGCCACCCCTTCAATGGACTCTATTGAGGCCTTAGGCATACAGTACCACCCCTCAGAAGCAGTTTATGTACCATACAGTACATCCATATTAAATAAAGCTCTCACAGAGTTTGACTCCTGAGATATACTACTTGGACATACTGTAAGTCAAGAGATGGCTGTCAATGATGAATGCACCTTGCATGTTTGGGGAGACTGGGGAGATATGTGCCAAACATCGCAAATAATTCTGAAATATTATGCGCTTTTATGTAGGAAACCATGGGTAAAAGATAATCGCTAATGATTTTTCATTATACTTACAAATGGACTAACAGGGTCACATTTCATCAATGCATTCATAAGCCACTATCAAACATAATATGAACATAAATATGTAGGAAAATCACGCAACATAACTTATACCAACAACTTGTACCAGCAAATTCTCAAAAACAAATCTTAGCCTTTCAAAATGTATCCCCGAGTGGAACATCAAGCAGATCAATGTGTGTCGGTGACAATCACATGCACTATTTCTGTGACTTGTTTCCGGTGCTCCTGTGCTGTGCTCAAGTGATGTGAAGGACGATTAGATGCTATGGCTGAGTGTGCTAGCAAGAGCCACAGCTGGACTGCCAACACTTGTTAATCAACACTTATTAAGGCATGTAGCACACTATGTGCCAGCTCACCTCTGCACTGCATTACACTGCCTCAACCTTTCTCTTGGGGTTAGAGAGAGAGAGACAGAGAGAGAGAGAGAGAGAGTGGGGTGATGAAAGATAAAGCGTGATAAAACTTTTGCCATGGTTTGAGTCATGAGACTGAGCAAACCAGGGAACACAGGCTATTTTCTGCAGTGCAATAACCCATTGAAAGTAGTATCGTTCCATGCACTGACATGTGCCATACCATACCATAGGTTTTAGGTTTGACATAAAGTAGCCCCAAGGGGGTAGTGTGACACTGCTCAACTGAACATGATAAAGTGACATCCCTAACCCGAATTTATCCATGTTCAACAAACTCAAAATCAGCTGGCCCTGGGATGGAGTCAAACCAATGCAAAGACCTAAATATGGCTAAATGAGAGGCCTGGTTATGTGGCATTCTCACAAAAGACAGATTCCTGGAAAGGGGGGGGGGGCTTATACCAAATACTGACATGCAACAAGGCAACAAGGACAAAATGGAACAAATTGGCTGGTTCTTCTTTTATTGAGAAGGCCATCACGCTGCCCTCTTTCACTGCGCATAGACTGAAGGTCATATTTCACAAAATACAAAAACTTGACCGCCCTTCATTCTGCCATAAAACTGGAGAGTTTGAAAGGCATCAAAATTAAGGATTCATTCATTTATTTAGCAATAACCTCAAGACATTTCAGTTGAATGTAAGCTGTGGCTATTTTCAGAATAACATGATGAACCTTTTCACACGTGGAAATATATGCTATTGAGTACGACATAAAACAGTGGGCTCGTCTTACCACATAAGTTAAATCCATAAACCCATCAATATGTGTCTGACGCCAAACGACTGGAAAAAGAATAGACAGGTAGAGGAACACAAGAATCTCCTCAAAGCCTACCTTTCTCTGTGTAGTGGAAACATGCTTACAGGACCGGAGTGGGACCTTTTCTGGAGCACAAGAAAAGGGAGAGTGTACTGTAAGTAAAGGCTGCACTTCGTAAACACTGTAATTACACTGTGATAATGCGCGCGCGCACACCATTGCATTCCGAATTTTTTGCAGTCCTTGTCAAAAGGCATCCATTGTGCTATTTTTTATTTTTTATTTTTTTTAATTTAAGCTAATAAAACGCTCAAAGTTTTAATGATTATGGGTCTTAGTATCGTGGAATAGTCTGAATAGTCTAAACGTTGCGCGAGTCCAAGTGGTGCAAGCATTCTCCATCAATGACACGTTTTTAAACGTGAGAACTAAGTTACAGACATCTAACTGTGATGTACAGACCTTTGCCAGCGACTGGAGGCAGCATTAGCTACAGTTACTGTGCTTAATAGAGAGAATCACAAACTGTGCCAAATGTGTGCTTGCGCGCAATATCACGTTGGCTTCGGACAATCAAACATTGCGTCAAATGTCAAATAGACATTAAGACACGGCACTTGGAGTGGGTAATACCTTCCATGATAATTGATTGGATGATGCTTGAAATCGTCAATTCAAGGAAAACTTACCCCATGTCGTTAAGAATATCAACAGGACCTTCTGGTTGCTCAAAGTATTTACTCTGCTGACTGGTAGCTGATAGTGGGTTCCTCCTGCAGTTGTCCGGATACGGATGCTTTCCAATTATCCTGAATCTCTCTGCAAAGGGCAAGATTTGGCTTTACCCAACAACAGCGAAAAGATACATTTGCTCTGGAGATACCCGAAGCCACACTGTCCACTAGTCTATCAAATACATTATTTATGAAAAAGTAAAGACAGAACGGTGCTCTTTAAAACGTCCTACGGATTGATCCTGTGCAGACTTCTCTTCGTTTCTTTTCTTTCTTTCACAGCACTTCGATAACCTTGCAGGGTAATGGACGTTTGTGGGCTGGCGGTGTATTCCCCTCGATAAAACAGTGATGTCCTGAAGAACCGTAAACTTCTTGCTCCTTTGCGTTGCAGAAGTTAAATAGCGGAGCTGTGCTTACTTTTAATATTCGTTTGATATATGACGAGACAAGCCACAAGCGACACACTGTCGTGCCAGTCTCCACTCCAGCTGACTTTAAAGCCTCACCGTCTCCACCTGCTGGCTATGACACGTCATGCAAACCTGTGACCAAGACTCAAGTCACAATGTTAGAACTACCATCACCAATTTAAAAACACGTGTGCCACCTACTGTCAAAAAAACTGACCAAATTTATCTTAGTAAATTATATTTAGGATACAACGTAATAAAGAAATAATTACAGACAACGTGGTAGTCAATATAAGCAAATTAAGCAATTTATTCAACATTTTACATATAGCTTGAGGGATACAATGACAAATCAAAGGTCCTGCTGGGAAATAAAAGTGAAATTCTTCATCTACAGTGACATGAAGAAAACTGGGAGAAAAAAGGACATATGAGGGGGGGGGGATGTTTTTGCACCATCATAGGTTTATGTCATGGTGTGTGTACTGTAAGTATGGTTTGAAAAACCGTTGGGTATATTCAATAATACATAATTATCCAAGTCAAATGTGGTTGTCATTTTTGGTTTTGGTGACTCCCTTATTTAATCACAGACAGGGTTAACGGACATAGTCCCCCTCTGCACCTCAAACTCTGGCATGAATTGATCTCATGAATTCCTGGTTCATGTCAGTTAAATGTTAGAGGGCTCAGGCCAGGGCCTAGGGATACGACCATGTTATTTGACCTTTGACCTTCACTATTTCATTATGACAACTGATTATGATTCTTTATGAGCATAATCTTTTTTTTTTTTTTTTTGGGGGGGGTGGGGTTGGGGTCTGGGGATGCTTTACTAATCCCCTTGCTTCATAAATATTTCATTTCACATTCATTCAATCACATCTCACTCATTTCGGTATCATAGGCATGAATCAAGGTTAAACCCACACTAGATCACCGCAAACATCCTATTAGCTTAATTCTGATGGTGGTAATGCTTGCGTACTTTAACAAAAGGAAAAACATTCAATCGTCACAAACACAACTATGGCAACATTCAGCCCCCTTACACACAAATATATGGTGGTGATTGTCACTGAGACCCATAGAGCTCACAGATGAATAAAGCACCATTAGAGGCGCTGGGTGATCTGTGAATCCTGTTTGCTAAATGGGAAATGAGACGGGCAAAACAATTGAGGTTTCAGAGTAAACTAGAGATAGATGATGAGAAGGATGGGATGGGATTTCATGTTGCCCAGCCCTCAAGCTTGCCTTTTTATATCATTTTTAAATAATTGTGTCTCTTTAACAATAGACAAAACTACTAAAACTGTACGGTGACAAAACAAATCTGACTACTCAATAATGTGATGGAAGGCAGTCCAAATTTATTAGCAAGTGTAAAGGAGTCTGTACGATGCTGGTAGGCAAAATGAATTCAAAATCACCAATTCTGGACAGCAGGATGCCAATGTCAAGTCTACTTCTGCAAGAATCACAGCAAAACATGAAACAAAACAAAAAAACAAGCCAAACTGACTACAAGCATTTAAAAAGCAAAGCAGAAGACTAATCAAATCCAAACTTCACACATAAGTCGCCAGTAGTCTCTCCTTGTCATAAACATCTATCGCATGTGTCGACCATTTGAAGGAAAAAAAAAAAAAAAAGAAAAAAAAAAGGTCACAAGCACTTGATTCATCTTGGATTAAAACTGTTTTCAAATATGTCGAATTGCAAAATGGTAATTTTTTTAAACAGAAGATCAGAGATTAAAAAAAGACTTTCAGATGCATGATACAGCAAGACAAACAATTCATGATTGCCTTAACCAGACCATCTTGACTGCACTACGCAAAAAGTTTACATCCAAAACGTAATGCTCAACATCAGTGTCAGCCATTCAGTGTTCAACACAATGGTCATGCACGATACTTTCACATAAATTTACAGAAAAGTCACTCTTTGTCTGGTAGAGCCGATGCTGTACTTTTTCCAGGCGTGTTGTGACTATTATTAGAAAGTTCTTGTAAAGATATTGAAAGTGGTCAACGCTGGCATTTCAATGGGCACTGAGTGGGCACAGGCGTGGTAGAGGTGGCGTGGCAAAGTTGCTCAGTACCCCCCCATGAAAAGAAAAGTAAGCAAGCAACTTCTGCTATTTCAAAAGCCAAGTAGGGTTCTCCTAACCTCTGCATTTTGGTGAAACAAAATTTGATTTTCAAAGAAACAAAAAAGAAAAAAAAAAAAGAGAAAGAGATATGTCTCGCATTACATTGCCCCTCTGTGTCAACACCTTACATTTCGAGACAAAGAAAAACAGAAACAAAACAACAAAAAACCTATAGCCACTATCAGACTACCCCTTTTCCTTTGTGAATCACCTAAAAAGAAAAAGACTTGGGAAAGCTGGCGACCCACTGGCAAGCTCTCCCCTTTTTTTTCTTCCAAAAACCTTTTTGTGACAACAGACTCCGTGTGGAAAAACTCCCCTCAAAGTTGAACCGTCCTTCAGTGACGCAACACAACACAGCACAGCACAGCACTGTCTGAGATGAGATTCGAGCACTCCATCACTTCAGCACCCTCAAACTAAACAGCACCCTCTCAAACGTGTGCTAGACTTGAGACGTGAAAACCTGGAAGCACTCTTTGATCAACTTTGAGGCGGGAAAAGTAAAGTTTCCCCAGATGGGCTGCTTCAGGCAGTATTGCCCTCTCTCTCTTTCTCTCGCTCTATCCTTCTCTCTCTTTATCTCCGTCTCCCTCTCGTCTCTTTCTTCGTCCAACTCTGTGTGTATCAGCTCATAGCAGGCGAAAGTGTGAGCTTTCTGCACGGCTGTGGGAGAGATCGAGTCATCTCCGTCCCTCGGCTCAGGCAGGGAGACTGGTGGGATGCCACTCGCTCCTCGCAGACCATTTCTTAGGGGTTTTGGGGGGTGGGGGGTGGGGGTATGAGAGGGGCGGAAGGTCAAGGGAACAAAGTGCGGTCAGAGGATGGGTGTGTTCTAGAGGTGGTTTTGTGTCCAAAGAGAAGAGGGCAGGTTCCCTCCTCTGCCACTTCCTTTTTTTCCTCGCGCTTTGCTTCCTTTTAAGAAAAACATCTTCTGGAAGTGTCCCGCTTGACGCGAGGATCCGAGATGGGCTCCCTCTGTCGGTCTCCCACAGAATGTCCCACTGAATATGGGGCCTCCCCCCTCCTGTTGGTGGTCGCGTGCCAGCTGCGGCTTCCGCCTTTTACACCCTCTCTCTCTCTCTCTCTCTCTCTCTCTCCTTCGCTCCCTCTCTTTCCCGTCCTCTCTGACTGGTTCTCCTCCTCTTCTTGGTTCTTCTCTCTATCCTCTCTCTTCCCGTCCAGCTATCCCCTTCCTTATCGTTTCTCTCTTTTTTCACTCAGGTGATTGGTTGGTTTCTCTCTCCTGTTGCTTTCACACCATGGTGCGTCAGTTGTAACAGTGGAAAACGGGCATCCGTGGTTGGTCTTTAGTTATTATTACCCAGATTTAAAATGCTGAGGGACTAAGCTCAGCACAAGCCTAGCTCCCCGTCCAACAACCTGCAGAGAGAGAGAAAACAACACCGCCGACATTACTATGGCATATGCCCCTACTCCAAAAATATTATCATTGGGTAATGTTAAAACAGAAACCAAATGGGAGACAGCTATGACACTTTTTGTACATACATCACACATAATGGCATTTGTACATACATTACACATAATGTATACGTCATGTACATTTCAGTTATCCTCTTACCGCTAATAGATACTGTATATGACACGCATATAAAAGATGTTTGGATGTGTAGGATGGTGGACAATAGAAAGGCTCTTACACTCTAGTACTGCGACAGACCAGTCACTCCGCCATGTTGGTATGCCCTTTCACCCTGATAGGTGGAGTCCTGGGACAAAGCCACGTCAATCTGAGACTTGAACTCGTCACCAAGGTAGCTGTCCTGTTTGTCAGAAAAGCAATACAGTGGTTAAGTTTAAGAGTCTCAAAAGGAGACTGCCATGCTAAATGGTTTGTTAGTTGGTTTTAATTTAATTTATCAGAGTCTCCCTAAGAGTAAACAATGACCAGGAAAAAAATAGCAAAGAGCTATGTGTGGGGGTGCATTAGCGGTAAAATGTAAAATGTGAATTTATAATGACTAAGATCATGGAGAAATAGCATTTAAATCAACACAATGTGTCACTACCTACAGTATACAACCTCCTTAGAGTGTTGCCTTTTAGAACCCTCCTTCCCCTCAACTTTCCCATAAGTCATTCAGGTTGTGTGTGCACTATGAACATCTGTGTTGGTGTTGGCGCGCGTGTGTCACCTGTGAGAGCTCAGGCTGGGACAGGCCTGGCTGGCTCATCTGTGAGGGCTGGCTCATGGTGATGTAGCCCTGGGTCAGAGGGCCCTGGGAGAACGGCTGGGACACCAGATCCTGGCTGGCTTGGCTGCCCGACATGGTGGCCTGCCCGCCGCTGTGGTTCCCCATGCCACGGCTGCGCTGGCGCCCGCCTCGCCCACCGGCTTTCCCCTTGGGAGCCCCGCGGCCTGGGTGAAGAACAAGAGGAGGATGCATGGTTACTTTTCTTTTTCTTTTTTTTTCCCCCTCTCTTGCTTAGACACTTTTCCATCCACTACTGTAGCTTCACAGAGCGCAATACATCATATACAAACTTTACTTGAGTGAATTAACTTACAGTGCTAAATGACTCCACAAAAAACACATTGTTTATGGCTAGACTGTATTACAACTATACTGACTTGGTAACTCAAAGCTGATAATCCCTTTGAGGAAATGCAAGAGGATCATAAATACAGCTCATTCATACAGTAATGTGAGCCTTTGGGTTTGTTTCCTCTTACAAAAGACTACTGGAAGAGTGGGAGAAGTAAGAGAGTCCCGTTACCACACACGTACAGTAAACAACCTTGTCATGTTTCTATGTTACCTCCTACAATGCCAATATTGACACCTTCTATTGATACAATTCTTTTATTCTCCCGCCTCTGTTCTTCCAGGTTTCCTTAAAGGAATACTCCACCTTTAAACAAAAAAGGGTTATTCACCCCTTTACCTGGAGTTACATATGTGGGTAGAAGGATTTTGGTCTCAGTGCATGCATTTTCCTAGTCTGGCAACCCCCCAGACTTATGCCCACATATGTGAGGTAAGACTGTGAATAACCCAATTTCATAAAGGTGAACTATTCCTTTAAAGGAATGAAGAGTGAAAGCTGAAGGTGAGAGAGCTGTACCTGCCGCCGGGCCGTTGACCTGTCCCAGGTACCCTGAGGGGGGCATGGGGGGCATGACGAGGTTGAAGGGGATGGGGATGTTCATGGCAGCTATGGGGTTGGGCCCTGTGCCAATCATGCCTATCTGGTCATGGGTCTGGAAGTACATGTTGGATGGTCGTCCTGCAAGGGAGTAACGTCACATCACCACATGCCATTGCATTTCCATTGCAATTTCCCACAAGCCAGTGGGACAACAGTTACAGTACTTATTTGTAATTCCACCTTGTATTGTTTCAGTCATACTTAAAATAAATAAAAGAAAAAGAAATTAGTTTTTAATACCCACCAGCATTGCTCCTGTCGTACACAGAGCCCGGGATCATAGCCTCTCTGGCGTCATACATGGCAGTAGTCATGAAACGAGCACCCTGTGCCACAAAGAGCATAAGGTTACACAGCAGTACAGCAACATTCACAATTCACCACAGTGGCCCACAATTAATTGCTCATTTATACATTTAGCTTGCTTGTTCTCTTACAAAAAAAGAAAAACAAACAAACAAAACATAAAAAGACTTTCACTAACGGCTTTTAACGAGGAGTTAACTCAACATTTGACTATTAAACCTGCTTTATCCAGTCTTGCTACTCAGCTCCCTGATCATAACCATACAGACCCGGCATGAACAGGGTCCAGAGGAAGCTCTCTACTCCTGAATTTGGTAATGCTCTCCAGTTTGTGGAGCAGTGTGAGGAGACAGACACTCACAGGGTTGATGGTGTTGACCAGCTTGCGGGGCTTGCTGAACTGCATGAGGCTCTCCCGGAGGTTGTTGAGGGGGCCTTCCACTAGCACCTTCTGCTCCTTGTAGTAGTTCAGCAGGTGGTTCCACAGCGGCTGCTTGGACAGGGCCTTGGGGTTTCCGACGATGATCACACCGTACCTGTGCACGTGAAGGTGACCCCAATGTGAGTGACCAAAGGCTATGTACGGGCTTTTCAGATTAGCATCTCGGACTTCATAAAGTGTGTAAAGAATGGCCTTAAGATGCATGTACGTATGTGTAAGCAGCATCTGTGATTGTTGTGCACGGGCCTTTTCTTGCAACTCCCAACTGCGTCAGACAAGTAAAACTACCGGCACATTCCAAATTCTATTGGGTGTGATTTGACAAAGAACTTTATCTCCTACCACTCTTCTCAAAGAGGGAAGTCAAAAAGTGCTTTAGAGTGGCTTTTATGAACACACACACCTGACAGCATCATAGGTATGACCTACCTGGCCCTGGTGAGGGCCACGTTGAG
Source organism: Sardinella longiceps (assembly GCA_027497455.2). Lineage (NCBI taxonomy): Eukaryota > Metazoa > Chordata > Actinopteri > Clupeiformes > Clupeidae > Sardinella > Sardinella longiceps. Next base: position 8,640,519 of record JAODXP020000004.1, on the reverse strand, counting down.
TCGGCGGGGGTCGTTGAGGAAGCCGATGCCCTGGTGCTCGTTGGCTCGGACACAGGATAAAATGATGAAGTCCTTCTCTCTGCCCTGGAAGGCGTCAACGCTGGCAATCTCCACTTCCTGCAGAGTACAAATCAACTCAACCAATGTCGAGTGCACTGTTCACAGCATCACTATCCACACCCACATGTTAAACTTTAAACATGTCTAGTGGGTGATTATGCCTCACATTTTCCCGATGTGGGCACGAATAACAGACTCCAGTTTAAACAGTCTGCTGTGAGTCATTAATTTCATGTAAACACATATTGACAAAGTCAATATAACAAGGCTTCTGTGGAATACGATCATTCTTAATGGTCGACAGAAGCACTCAAAGTTCCACTTTTAAAAAAAAAAGTGGGAGAGAAAGATCTAGAGACGGAGTGAAGGCTATACCTGGTAGAGTTTGGTGTGGAGAGAGCCGCTGAACTGCATGTACTGCACCAGGTAGGAGCGCTGGCCCTCATAAGGGGTGATGATGCCAATCTGATCAGGCTTGGCTCCAGCCTTCAGCAGTCTGGTGGTGATCTTCTCCACATTAGCTGCCTCCGTCCTGCACGCATGTAAACAAACAAACAAAGACTGTTGTTTTGAAAATTCAAACACACATTTACTACATTCTTCAGCATCATTGTAAAATGTTGCAGACCCTCTTAGTAAAACGAGAGGAACAAAACAGCCTCAAACTGTTTTAATTAACCAATTTATGCTTCAGAAAGAGTTCAAAAACACATCATTTCTTTGTTGCAGTTCAAGTGTTTTGCACAAACTTCAAAACGATGTTTGTCCTAAATTCAGTCATTCTTTTATTGCTCTCTATAACGGTCTAGTTAAAATCCAGCTGTGCCAATCCAGAGACAGTGTCTTGTGTCCAGTGAGGGCACTCCAGACGCTGGGGCTGGGGCTGGGGCTGGGGCTGGAGCTGGGTGAGCAAGTGTACGGCACCTGTTCAAATAGGAGGTCCCTGAGCTGGCGATTTCCTCCTGTCCCTGGGTCACGTAGAAAAACATGGGCTTATCCGGCTGTGGCCACTGGAAATCAAAGCCCTTCTTCATGCGGTCAGCTGGACAAACACACACAAACACACAGAATAAAGAATAGTGGGGGAAAAAGTGTGTTATTTCAGAGAGTCAGCACGGAAATCCATAGTGGCCAAGTCTCATAAGAGTCATGAGTTACTTAGTTGGATTCCCAATGGTCCAAATAGGACCAGTGCCTCATTACTGTGAGTACCATAATGAGACAATTTTAGTAGACATTTCCTTACAAACATGTTTGGAAACTATAACTTAAGATCTGTGTTGCGTTACCACTGTTGTCAAAAGACAGGTCAACAGTAAGAAAGACAGAGAAAAGAAAACGAAGAACAGAAACTGAGAGACAGAGAAAAAAAAGAAGATTAATAGATAACTGGCTGGTAAACCAGCGAGCGAGCGGGCAGTGGGGCGTACCAGCAGTGACTCCGTTCTGCAGAGAGCCCTCGTAGAAGATGTTGGAGGGGAAGGCACTGAGGGCGGGGTGCATGCGGTACTGCACCTGCAGCCGGATAGGCCGGATGCCCAGAACCACCAGCCGCTCAAACAGGGACTGCGACAGGCCCGCCTTAGCAGCTTTCTTACACATCACCACCGGACCCAGCTGACAGTGGTCACCCACCAGAATCAGCTGCACAAGTAAACACACACACACACACACACACACACACACACAGAGAGACAGACACAAACACACAGACAAACAAATGAGCAAATGTGCACAGACCAAAACAATAACAATTGAGTAAGAATATCACAACTCAAAACACAACATCAGTCTCCCAAAAAATCCTCAATTAATCAGATAAATGATCAGCATAAAAGATATAGGATTAACGTTTAAATAAAAAAGCATCTATTAGCCATAAACGGCTACAAATACTTGCTTGATGTTGAGACATTAATTGCTCGGTGAAGACTAAAATCTTCACACTATACCCTGTATCTGCCAAGAGTCGATGCTTTTGTCCCTTTACCTGTTTGGCCCCCAGTACCACGGGCACCATGCACTCTGGTTCCGTGGCTTGGGTGCTCTCATCGATCAGGATGGAGCGGAACTGCATCTTGGCCAGCCGCGGGTCTCCCGCTCCCACACACGTGCAGCAGATCACATCTGCATTCTGGTTAGGAGAGGAGAGGAGAGGAACCATCAAAGAGATTATGCACTGCTCCCTTCACAAAACACAACACATTTAAGCAGATGCCAAGTAAAGTAAAGTTGATTGGTATTAAGCAGATGCTTTTATCCAAAGTAACAAACACTCGGACTTTGGGGTTCTGAGAATAAACACGAGTGGCCGGATTGTCAGTACTTGGAAAATGCAAAGTGAAGATAACCAACAGGTGGAACTTGTTAAACAAGCTTGAGAATCACCAAGTAGGTAGTTAGAGAGCAAAGCTGGGCAAGTAAGCCTGGTGGGTAGTGGTAAATGTGACACTAGAAGTACTTGTTCTCTTAACTAAGTGAGTAGGTTACACCAGAGATACTTTAGAACATCATCAACCGTCTCTGGTTACACTATACCACTTTACCAAGCTTAACTTACCCAGTTTTATCACCACCTACTGGGAACACCCCCAATGCACATGTGTCATGGGTTTGTGTGTGTGTGTGTGTGTGTGTGTGTGTGTGTGTGTGTGTGTGTGTGTGTGTGTGTGTGTGTGTGTGTGTGTGTGTGTGTGTGTGTTAGACTACCATGAGTAGCTCTCGCTCAGCAGTACGCTTGAGGGCACGGTATCGCTTCTCGTCAGAGGAGGAGAGCTCTCCAGTCTCATCTTTCAGCTGCTGCAGTTTCTGGAGCTCTGGCATACTACAAACAACCCCACACACACACACAGAGTTTAATTTCTCTCAAAAACAAATCAAAGGCTACTTCAAAACATAATATTGATAGCAGGTCTATGAAAAGCTTCTTTAATATCCCCCCCCTCATCATTCCACACTAGGGCATTTCTGTGTTTAATGACCACATCATTTTCTTTCTTACATACATAGACACACCTCAATTAGTTGTAACTCTGCGAGGGAAAGTGCTGCTGTTGTTAGTATTTTAAGTGTGTGCTACTGTACCTGTCCATGTTGCGAATCTGGTTGTGCAGGGCTAGGAAAGACACTGGTGAGTCGATGGCCTCCCTGCTCTTGGCACAGAGACGCACCACCTTCAGCCCCGTCTGGTGGATCTTCTCCGTCAGCTGGTCCACAGCAATGTTACTGGGAGCACACACCAGCACAGGCCTGCAGGTACACAAGAAACACACATGAGGACAACTGGATACACACAAATAGGCATTCACACAGCTTGCACACGCACACACGTGCACACGTACACACACACACACACACACACACAGCTAGGCCGAGCTGTGAGAGACATGGTTGTATGGAGCCAAAGGACTGATCTGTTTTATTGGTGTGAAAACTGACACAAATCAGAGCTGCTGCTCTCTTCAGGTTTACTGGTCTCTGTAGGCTCTCAACACACACACACACACACACACACACACACACACACACACACACACACACACACACACACACACACACACACACACACACACACACACACACACACACACACACACTCCAATTAACTTCAACGCACTGACATATGCCCAGGTACACAGAGAGGTGGTGGTGTTGTTTTTAGTCGCATGAGCCATTCATATTCAGACTCGAGGCACATGACTGTCTTCTCTGGCTAGCAGCTGTCCAGCAGCCTCAGCTCAGTATTCCATGATCTTTGGCCTTGAGCAGTAGCCCTAACCCATGGGCCAGATGACAAGTGGCATCAGACAGTGGCACTGAACAGCAAGAGGGTGGCACAGGACTGGGGTGGGACAAAGTAAACGCCGGAAACAACAGTACACTTTCTGCTCCTAAAGCTGCTGCAGACAAATGCACACACACATGCGATGACGTCCGGAGCTGAGTAAAGAGTTTTTTTTTTGAAGAAGAAGAAGAAGAAGAAGAAGAAAAAAAAGAAGCGGAAGATGGTTGTGTGGACACACATCTTACCCATTGCCCTGTCTGGCCAGGTGGTACACTATGGTTGCCGAGGTGACAGTTTTGCCTGTGCCAGGCGGGCCCTGGATGAGGCTGAGAGGACGCTGCAGGACGGTCTTCACAGCATACACCTGGGACACCACCACAACATAAACAACATAAACAACAACAGAGCTTTTAATTACTGTTACTCACAAAGGCTCTCATCCACTTAGCATGATATCAATTACACAGAATGTGATGGTAATCATCCAGATGCTTGGGGACTAGGCATGGCAGAGGCATCATTTCCCCGAGTCAGGCTTTCTCCTGACAGAACAGATATTCAATTATTGTAGCTCACCTGGGTCGCTCATCCACTTAGCACGGAACTGAAAAGCTGTAAGTCTTTTAATAGTCTTTTAAAGGAAATGAATCCTTTCTGCATTCCCTTTAGGTGGTGTTGGAGAAACATGGCTCAACACAACAAGCAGGAAGGGGTTGGCCTGGGCCAAGTTTAGCGGTGCGACGTTTTGAAACCTTTTGCTACAGTTCCCATTCATCCCTATGGGTGACGTATAAGACATGTTGCAATGTTTTGTCATCTCAATGTTTTGTGAACTCAAGGCTGATACCATATGGTTTACCCACACACCTGAGAGTGGTTGAGGTCGGGCAGACCCTGGGCAGTGAAGCGCTTGGGCAGCTGGCACTTAATGATGACGTCCTCCACCTCATGGCCCAGCAGCTTATGGTAGATGTAGCCAGACACCGAGGTCTCGTCCACTGCAAACGTCTTCAGGGCGCTCTGCATCCTTTAAGGAGAACATGCATTGTAAAAAATAAAAAATAAAAAATAAAAAATAACTAAAGGTGTCGAGATCTGTACTGTAATTGCATTGTAGACACATAAACACCATATTTTATTTGTATTAGAGATGCACAGATAGGCTAATATTTCACCCGCCATCACTTCACAAAACTCATCTGTCAACTGGCCAACTGTACTAGTTTTACTGTGTGTTACGTTGCATTGTGTCATTGTGTCACAGCCAAGCATTAAATTGTATTTATAATACATGATAATAAACTTACTTTGAGCATGACTTGTAGTGAATACAGGGTCATCCTGTGAGTTAGCGTTACGCCCTATGCTCAGACTGTAAAGTGCAGTGTTAATATTTGACTACCGCTACTGTCAACAAATCACTAATAAATGATAAATTACCTGTCGAAGGATGTGGACTTCCAGACAAAATCAACTTGGAAATTGTGTGGAATTTCAACAGGTGCTCCGGCACTGCTCCTCAGCTCGATGGCAATCTCATCACCATAATCTTAGCAGCCTCCATTAAGGAATTACAACACCTGAAACAACTGCCTAAAATCTCCCACCCCTCTCCCAGCCCCCCTCTCCTAGCCCCAGGATAGAGAAGAATCCTGCGGTGTACTGGTCTAACTGCTGTTTCAGACTGTAGGCCTACACGTCCGTAGACGGATCCCATTGACTTTGCATGGAGCTTTGGTGAAATGCATTGTGGGTCCATACGTCCCACCGGCTCTGTTGCGTCCGTTGAAAAATGTTAAACTTTTCAGGTAGAAATGGGTCCGTCAACCAATCAAAATTGACTCCCCCTCCGTTAGAAACCCCCTCAACGGACATGTACAGTACAGTCTGAAATAGGAGTAATGCATACTGCTTCTTACTGGAGTGATGGGGGAATAAAGGATACTGTCTGGGACTTTGATGACATGTCCAATGCCCTTCCATAGCGGAGCCAAGTCGCCCTTGTAGCGCAGGCAAATCTCATCCCCCTGCATCAGTCGCATGTCTGAGAAGAGGAAGGAGCGAGGGAAAGAGGAAGATTGGGTGGAGGAAGGTTAAGGGGAAGAAAGAAAAAAAGGAACAGCAAGAATTAGCTTTTTGTCAACAACAAAAACAACAAATGTTTGTGAAAGTATCAACATCACCAGACAGTATAGATCTTTCAAATGATAGTTCAGCGTCATTCAGCCATAGTGACCCGTAGATAGCGAAGAGAATGGAAGAATTTGTAACACAGACCGAATGCGAGCATGAATGAATTCGTAGTTTACAGTAAATCAATGTCACCATAATCTTGACTTGATTTCGTAAGATTTTGGTGCCGTTGAGTTAGCATAAGCCGAGGCTTCGCATTGGCATTCAGTCTGTGTTTTCCAAATTCTTTCATTCTCCCTGCTATCTATGGCAGTCAGCAAGCTCATACAACAAGGCTATGGTTTAATGACGCCAAATTGTCCCTTTAAAGTGTTGCTCCGTAATTTCAAGCATAGCCCTGTTGCACGAGCCTTCGAACTGCACTTGATAGCAAGTGGAATAAAATAATTGAGAACAGCATAGACCGAACGTGGACGACGAACAAGCACTTTACAGATCTTACGTTTGCTTTTGAATAATCTGAGGCTCAGATGACTCAATGTAAAGTGCTTGTTCGTTTTTGCATTCGCGTTCAGTCTCTGTTGTTTCAAATTCTTTTGTTCAACTCGCTATCTAATGCATTTAGCAGGCTCTTCAACAGGGCTATGCTTGGAATCATTCCGGAGCAACACTTTAAGTAAGATCATGTTGACGACTAGAATACCGCTGTCAGACCACACAACACTTGCAAACACTGACAGACTGGACACGAGCACTAGTGGTCACGTGCACGTGCACACAAATGGAGATGCAGGCCCAAGACGGAATGGGTATGAGAGCCATTGGTGAGCAGGACGAGGAGGAGGAGGATGGGAGAGGAGGACGTTACAAAAAAAGCATTACCACCTGAATCCGTCTTGGGAAGGGTGAAATAAGCAATCCTCTTTTTATTCAGCCCTAAGTCCCACCTGACCGTTATATTGTCTTGGGTCTACGGGCAAAAAAAAAGAAGGGAGAAAGGAATGAGTATAACAGAAGTGTAATAAAGTTGCACAATGAAAGACAATCAATCCCTTTATTTTCACTTTATTTACGTAAATAAATATATACATAAATACTCTCTCTCTCTCTCTCTCTCTCTCTCTCACACACACACACAAACATATATATATATATATATATATATATATGTAAGTGTGTGTGTGTGTGTGAATGACTGACCATCATCAAGTTACAGACAAGACAACAAATCCTGGAACTGACCTGGGACTCTTTAAGCTTCTTGTCGTAGTCGGCCTCCAGTTTGACCAGTGGGCCAAAGATGTTCTGGTACTGGTAGGCATCCTCGTAGCGCAGGAGCACGTGCTGAGGCTCCTCATCCACCCCTGGCTTCTCCAGGTCCTCCAATGTGGCTGTGGGGTTTTCCTGCATTCAAGAGCCACAGAGGAGCTTAACAGGTACACACACTCCAAGGGGCAAACTTTCAGTACACAAACCAGTTGGTTGTCTGACTACAGCGTGTCCCCAAAAAGATGTATGCCTCTTTTGCACCATGTGGCCATGCTGGCTACATTTCGTTGCTCAGGTAACTGGTCAATGACAATAAAAGTCTTGAATCTTGAATCTTGAATTTGGAGGAATGGCCAAAAGTTAAGGAAGAATGGTGGCAATAGACTTGCAACAGGTCACCATTCATTCAGGTCACCAATTATAATTAAGATTTTAAAACAATTACAGGTGACCAAACACTCTTCCTGCCATGTGAGGTTTTCAAAGGCCAAGCAGCAAATCACTGCTGCCTAACCCAAGACAAGTGTGGCAGGACACATTCCTGTGCATCAGCACTTACCTTCCAGAGTTCCTCCAGCTTATTGATCTGCTGGGCTGTGATCTGGCGTGCCCGGAGCTGCTCCTGCTCGGAGGGGATCTTCACCAGCCAGGACAGGAAGCAGCGGTCCTGGATGAGGGGCTGCCACTGTGAGCTGTCCCAGTTGATGTCCTTCAGGCTGCTCTGACTCGCACATGGCTGTCTGAGGGCACAGCAGGAAAAATGACAAACAAATTAGACATTGCAAACCATACTCTTAAGATCTCTGTGGGATTCATTAACATCAACAGAAACTGTGAATGATTCATTGATAAATTGATGACAAGACAGGTCAGCACTGAAAGAAAAGCCTTTACACTTCAGTGAACAGACACAATTTTGACACTTGCTAGACCACCAACTCTGTCAGTCTCCCTTACCTGCAGAGCAAGACCACCACAGAGTCCGCCTTGGCTGGGATGAAACCAAGAAGAAAGACATTGCGGCATCCACAGTTGTAACACTCAAGCACAGTCTCTCCCAGGGGGCCATCCTTATGCAAAGTGACTTCCTTACACTTAGCTCGCACCAGGTGGTTCACAATATGGCTGTGGAGAGATGCCATTGAAACAATAAACAACAGAAACAACCAGGAGTTCACACTTCATAAGAGAAGACCATTTACCAGGATCACACAAAAGTACCTACCTGCCAGAGGTGTTGCCTCGTCCATTGCAGAACCACTTCTTGCTTGTGTTACAATACACCACGCAGGCAGGGTCATGGATGCCACAGTAGCTTCAGGTGGGCAATAAAATATACATGTTGATTACTACGTTTCAAAGTGCAACAGGAAAGCATAGGAAATCACGAAAGGGTACAACTGTTTACTCCTTAGTACGTGCAACCCAAACCCCCTCCAATTGGTTCGTGAGTTACCTGCATGCATGCACAGGGAGGTCTTTCGTGTAGTATGTGTCCTCCTCATCCTCCTCAAAATTAAGTTCGGCGAGAAGTTGGCTGGTTTTCACAACAGAGTCGTCGCCGTTTTGCAAAACGCTATCAGGATCATTTACCTACAGACATTTGGACATCGTCAAGAAAACAAAGGTAAAAGGTTAGACTAATGGAAAAAATGACTATCATCACAATTTGGAAATTAACGTTACCATCCAGTAACAATATGGAAACAAAAATAATGTTAAAGTTAAGATATCAAACCTCTCCTCCCTAACGTTAGCCAGATCAACCAACAGTGAAAACTCCTAACGCTATTGCACGACTCATATTACTATGTTTAAAGAATCTCTTCAAAGTGTTATCACTATTGATAACTCGTTCTCCAGCACAACATGCGCGATGATAGTCTGGTAGCAATGCATTATAGCGTTAGTATAGGATGATTTATTCCTCGTTTAGAGGGAATCTGTAGCATTCAAAGCCCAAATAAGCTTCCTCTGTGGTTAACGTTGGGTGAAAATCATGGTTTCATGAAATGCCATTAATGCCAAGTTGTCAGTGTGAAGAATGCATCTTTCAATCTCACTGTTACTCGGACTGATAGGCAAATGTGGGGACTACAGCTAGCCAGTTAGCCTTATGAGCTAGCTATCCATGCAAGCTACAAGCAACACGGATGTCCATTTTTCGATGCGCAGCACGCCAGTCAATTTCAGATGCTAGCTAGCCAGCTAACGTTAGCCAATCAGCTAACTAGCCATGTTAGCTGGTGAATGTTTGGCGTTGGCTAACTTGATATAATGTTAAAGATGGGAGATGAAACAAACGCTTAAAATAAATCGATAGAACAGACCTGGTTGTCCAGCTGGCTCTGAGTCTGGCCTTGTGTCTGAGTCTGGCTTGGAAGGGTAAAATCGGTGAACTCAAACTCCGAGCCCTGGGTATCTGCTCCAAGCAACTCCGCTTCCTCGGTGTCCAGGAAGGTTAGAGTCTGCGAGCTCGGCCCATACGCCTCAACGCTCATTTCTTCTCAAACCGCGATTACTTGCACTAAAAACAAAGCAATGGCAATCCAGTGCAACGTATTAAGGCCTTCTATTTCGAACACTAGCGTGACCTTTACTCGAAAATCAATCTAATATTTAAGAAACGAAACCATACAGCTCGAAAGCTTCAACTCCCACTCGAAATGGTGACGTAACACCAAGCACCACATTTACAAACACGTGGTACACATGTTCACAGTGACGTTTACAAAAAAAAAAAAAAAAAACAGCTGCAAGTGGCAGTAGAAGGCTATCTGGCGGTGATTGGTATGAAGAAATATTTGTATCAGGAGTGTTCAAGATGAATTAGGTTTTCATAATATCAGATCAATACATTAATCAAGATGATTATTTGAGAAAGTTTATTTGAAATAAAAATATAATTTTGAGACAGTGAAGTTTGTTATACAGAAATTATAGTCAGAGATTATCTTTTACTAACCATAACAACATACACAAAATAAAATCACATTTAAAAGGGGAAGCATTTTGGACTTGCCAAATATACCATCAAGCTGAATTTGCTGCTTGACTGCTTCATTGTATTTTTTTTCACAGAAAATGCTGTGGACCTCTGCCCAATGTCCTGCTTCTCCTCACTCAAAACATCACTACTGCCCCAACATTTCATGATATTTCAAGGCTAACAAATGATGCTATGCTCTAGATATCACAATGGGTTACTTTAGATGAGGAAACCTTTTTATGATGTCAATGACTTAGAAACGTTTCAACCAATTGCTGGAATGATGTAGGTACTAGTAGCCACAAGGTCCTATCAACCCCTAATGGACACGCATACAATTACAGTCACATGCACTGCAGAAACTAAATGGTTGAATTCAATATATGCAATACAAATAGGAATGCTATGGGAGTCTGTTCCTACAAACCACAAGATAAGCATTAAGTTCAGACAAGAATGTACATCTGCAGCTTATCCACATGTTGGGGCTTTTATATCAACCCTCGTCATAAAGTGCAATTGTCTCTCTGTCAGTGAAGGGAGGCTATGACAACATCAATCTAGATGACATCAACAGCATAAAAAGCCAAAGGAACCTGCATCAACAGCTTGAACATCTTAATTGGCTTGTCATGAGCCATGTGAATTCAAGAGACAGGCACAGCTGGTCAAAACCACACCACTAATCTTGGCCAATGGAATTGTGAGATATTAAAGCAATTATCCAGAGTAAATCAACACGTAGCCCTATTGTTTTATAGTGCCAAGCGCTATTGATAGCCACCTCAATCACTGAATTTCATGCAACGCAGACTGAGATAGGCAGCTACTAGTAACAGAGTGGGGCATTTCAATACAAAAGCAAATCGATTAGGTTTCGTTTTTGACATGCCTCATTCAGTTAGTGTTAACTGCCGTTTCACAAACTCGGTCTACGATGCAATCGTAATTGAGGTGGCTTTAAATGGCACTTAGCAGTATAAAACAGCAAGGCTATGTGTTGATTCACTCCAGATAATTCCTTTCAGAGAAGAAAAACAGATATCGGAAACATTCATAGAAAATGCCATCATTGAATTGTCTTGCTATTGTCTCTTTGAAAAGAGTGTTAGGCTGGCAAACATGTGTCAATGTCCGTCCTGACAGGGGTGTCTATCCTGATTCTGATCCATTTGGTCCTCCAGTATCTGAAGCATCTCCAGGATGACTGCCTGAAGCGCTCGTCCCAGGTCCTCCGCACTGTGACGTTTCCCAAGGGGTGGCACATGTACAAAAGCACACCTGCGGTTGCCCAGGTAAAGTGAGGTATAGTAGGTGTAATCACATAAGTATCTGCCAAAATATGGAAGAAAAGAATATGAAGAAAATAATTTTAATATTTACAGTATGTATAGATGTACATCTATATAACTGATCGAAAATCAGTTAATGGTGTTATAATCACTCCTTTTTTAATTTGAAAACCATCTGTAGTTCTAAGGTTGTACCTGCCAGCATCTTTTGATACAGAAAAGGCAATACCAAGGCTGGATGAGTTCACTTTTTCACACACGGCATCCATGTCTATGACAGACATAATGCAATCAGGTCCCTCATCAATGCAGCACTGTGAATTTGGACAGAAGTGGCAATTGTCCAGCCGATTGTATCCATGATTGTGTCCACATTGCTCCAGGGTCACAGATGTGGCCATGCCCGAGACACCAACATGGACAACCAACTTTTTGAGCAAAAAGAAAAAAAAAGAAAACACTTAACACTAAAATAATATTTGCATAACAATGATATAGTTTATAACAATGTCGTTATTGGTATTACTAGCCGTGCTAAACACATATTCACATTATAGAACAGATAACTAGAAAAGCACTTAGAGAGCGCAGACCTCCACCAAGGCAATGTGGTCACAGGCACAATATAAATTCCAGATGGTGTTGGATCACCGATCGCCACCAAACTTTAATCAGTTCTTACTTGTCCCAATACTTATGTTGTCCGAAAATATCATCCAAATCTGTGCAGTTCTTTCAGTTATGGTTTACAGACAGACAGACAGACACACACACACACACACACACACACACACACACACACAGACAGATGCCAGCAAAAACATAACCTCCTTGGCGGAGGTAATAACAAAGTGTGTCATGTTGTACAGCTCCCACCTCTGGTTGATACTGGTTCCATAGTGATGGGAGTAGTTCGCTGACGGCCTTGTACTCCACAGGGATCTCCTTTACCTGCAGGTGAATGTCTTTACGCAAACCCAACTTCGCCAACTCCTATGCAACAAGTACAGAAATGTGGTGTAGAGTTACTCAATTCTGCTAAAATGGTAGTCTAACCTAGGCTACAGTTTGTCTTAAGTAAGCCAGAACTTTTCTGAAAAATGTCCAATGAATTGCTTTGCATGATAAAATTTATGTTCATTTGTTTGACAATTAAATAGGCCTACTGTTAATCTGTGGAATATTATTTGGTGAACCAAAGGTTTTTAAAAGGCTCTGACCTGCACTGCACTCCAGCTGGCATTTACTTTATGTTCTCCAAAAGGTTCAAATCCTGAAAACATATAGCATGTTAATGCAAGTGAAATCACCTAAGATTTCTAGACTCCTTGCCTAGATTTCTGAGGGAGTTGTTTCCAAAGTGCATGATCAGCATGAACTAGAGTCTAAAGGCTAACGCTGCGTCCGCCGTGAGGCTAACGTTAATCGCTAAACCAGTAACCAGATTTTTTAAAATAACGTTATGCTTGCAATGTTTTCAACTTAACACTGAAATACAGCACAAAAGCTGATTCATTACGTCTTTCACTGACATTTCCAAAATCAAACTTTTTCGACTGGCCTATCACTAAACAATGTATAGAAAAACTAATGCTTTACATCTCAAAATATTTGAAACCTGGCCTGGGGAAATGATTGCCCAATCAAATGGAGAAAGAGCAGCAGCTGCTACTGATACCTTTAACCAAGTGACAGGTTTATTTTTCCCCTCGAAAAAGACAATTTATAACTGTGTCTATCATTTAATATCTATAGTAAAATTTTACCTGTCACAAGAACAGTTTTCTTTGTATCCATATTACTACACTCACGACTTCCAGCAGAATTTTGTTGAGGTTCAGTCCTTCCGACAACAATAACTTATAGCTAATTGTATTCTGTATGAGATGCATCCGGATTCATCCACTGCTGGAGTCTTGTCGATGTTCTTCTTCTTCTTCTCAGGTTGAATACGGTCACATGATAGAACATAAGCATTATCGCCACCTATCGAAGTGGCATGAATGTTGGCGGACTTTACTATTTGCTATGTGCGCAGCGCAACTGGAGCGTTCTGTTTGAGGAGCAATGAATCTGGACCAGGCCACGCCAAACACAAGAGCATTGCGCACATTCCAAAAATATAATCTACGAGGTGTAACCCTTATGGTAGAGCCCGATAAAATGGAAAGTCTTTATTTGTGGGCTGTTGTTTAACTAACCCTAAACCCTGTATATTTCAGGCTTTCTTTTAGTTAATTTTTGTCTGCAGAGATCCATCAACATTACCAACACATTAGCCTGGCCACACACAGACCCACGCTAGAGGCTCTAAATCTGTACCATTGCAGTGGTAGACAGAAAGCGTATACTTCCGCTCGGTTTTTCAGGTTTTTTTGCGTCGAGATCCTATGCCTGACCACAGCCACATACGTACACATTAAGCAAAAAATCTTGGGGCACATCAAGGTTTACTCCACAAATGAACATTACTGTGCAGTTGTACCTGCTAAGGAGAGTGCAAGGATCAGTATACTTCCGCGTAAAAAGCCGTTACGCACGCATTTTGCGCATAGAGCGCACCACAACAATCACCAAAGGCCGACGTAGTGCTCTGTGCGCACACAGTTACAAAATCAAGGAGGTATAGGAAACTGTGCACAGTCATGATAGCCCTCCCTTCACCTAACATTGGACGCATTGCCCAACGCCATGCCAAACTTTATGCAAATGACTGACTACACAATACTTAGCAGAAGCAGATTTAAGTGTCTTGTGGGTCCCATAGAAATAAAAAGGGATACTGATTTTCGTAGTTGCCGTGTGTGGCTACAAATACAAGGAGGTACAAGCATACATGCGCGGGACCACTGATGCATACCATGGACTTTACGTGTGCTGCAAGGATGCCATTCTTGTCACCTGCTTGGCATGGGCATAAGGCTTGCCTAGAAATCTAGACATACTCTAGTGGTAGCAAATAGTTTGTTCAGCCTGTAGCTAGTTAAGAGAGTAGTTCTTCAGTCCAGAGGGTGTAAATAATGCACCTAGTTTGTTTGCCATACAACAAGAAGAAGGGAGAGTTGGTAAAGAACATGTCTGTTGTCCTAGAGATAAGCAAAGAGTATATTTGGCTGTATGTACCGGAAAGGTAGCCGCCCACCAATGTGTACATCCGTGTATAGGATAGGATAGGATAGGATAGGATAAACTTTAATACTTCCCACTGGGGAAACTCATGTGCCACCATGGGCAACATATAAAGGACACAGAACCAGGGGGTCAGGATTTGGCTGATTAGCTTTGCCAATTAGCATTGCACTTCCTCGTCGCCATTTTCCAGAAATTACATCATATCCGACTCCATTTGACATATGCTGATTGGTTAATGCTACACTTTCAGCTCATGTGAACGAGCTCCCTGTGCACATCAGGTGTGTGCCGCCCTCATCTCCATTAGTAACATGGGCCTAATGAAATCGAGTCGGAAGTGAGCTCCATGAGACGCCATCTTGACAACTGAAAATTTTGTTCAATTTTGGATGAATTCACTAGCCTAGCATTCCACATTGGAATGAATGGGAGGCGGGACTTAGTATGTTTCTCCAGGTTTATTAATACCTCCATGCACAGAACGGTACAGACCAGGATGCAGCAAGCAGACAAGACAAGAATGTGCACACAAAAACACTGACAACATAACAGTTAACAGTATGAGAGCTAGTACACAACACGACATTCGTACACCCTCTGGTTCCAGGTGAATCGCCATTGTCGTCTTGTTTGTTACTCTGATTGGTCATAGTGTTATCTTATTGCGTGGAGAGGCAGTTTGTAACACGACCACTGATTCAACACAGAATTAGGTGGGGGGTGGGGAAGCATGGAAAAAAAAATAGCCAAAATGTCCTTTAAAGATGAATGTTGTAATAGTCAAGTAAATTAAAGAGTTGAAATTACCCCTTTGAACACGCCCCTGACTTTGAAGAAGATTAATATTTCTTCTACAAAACTACATAAACATGCCATTCAGACCTGTTTGGTTTTATTTATTTGGCAGGTGAGACAGCCCACAAATCTCATAAAAACTCTCTGCCTGCCATGACTTCCGGTGCCAGCGCTTGAGTTTGGGAACGAGGCAATTGTTGCTGCTGTGGTCTCCATAGATTCTTTTTCCTGCTCGGCACCACCCTCACATCTGAGTATGAGTCATAGATGCTGAATATAACACCATGGCAAACCCTAACCCAACAGAAAGACAGGGCATGGGGAAGCACACATGTGGTGGCATGTCAACTAAATCAATAAACAAAATAGCTATAACTTTAATTTACAATCATTGACACATTGCTCAACCAAAGCGTCATTGCTTGAACCACAATTGATAGTTTGATGAAAAGGACAAGATAAAGCGTGTCCTTTTATTTAAAATAATTGTGCTAATAATTTGAACTTCCATTTGCACTTGCAATTTTAACCTGTGCCATGTCTTCTCGCACATACACACAGCCTCTGAATACTAGGCTATTTTTGCCCCGAGATGGTGGAAAAATTGCCTGCTGATCCACCTACACATCCTTCAGAAGACTTTGCTTTGCAGCTTCTTCTAATCCCCCCCCCCCTGCTTTTTACAGCTCCATTCGCCTACATCTGCGTCAGACTCCCATGTCAGTGTTGCCATGGCGATGAATGATGCCCACTCTATTCTGTGATGCAGGAACCCTACAGACGTCATAGCTTCCCAAGGCGATGCTTTCTCTCTCTCCCTCTCGATGCTCTCATGTTTATTTATAGTAACAGAACAGCCTTAGCGATTGAGGTTCCACAGGCAAGGATACATAGTGTTTAACACTAGGGAAGTGCTTTAGAAGGAAAGGTAGACCACCTCATCACTGCACAGAAATACACAGCCTAAATACATGTTTGTTAATGGGAATCAGATGTTAGTTACATGCCCATTAATGTGCCAAATCAGTTTGGAAACAAGATTTTTCCCATTAGATACTTAACGTGTAAATAATAGGCTAACACAAAATGGTTCATTTGTTTTAGGGCAGTATAGTCTGAACTGAATAAATGCTTATACCAAAATGGTAGAAAGATTATTCTTGAAATTGCGCGTCAAACAAAGATTAAATGAACTACAAATGCCCTAACGTTTGTTTTTGAAAGCGTTTCCTGCCAAGAACTGGGTAGTTCTCTCCCCACCCTCACTCGCATTTCATCCTACGTTTCTATTACATCAAACCAGAATGCACCGCACTGTTTGCAGTTTACCCAACTTCTCCATGGCGATACAGGCTAGCTCAGCCCCTTATTCAAATTTAACCGGAAGAAAACGTCATTTTTGGCCAATCTGAGCGCTCTGAAATGACATAATGGAATTTTTAGGAATAGAAAACTTGCAGATGCTTATTAACGCCCATTGCTGAAATCGTTGCTCGTGGTAGAGTTATCACATGAAGATTTGAAGTAGACTACTTTCTTAAAAACGCTACCTACATTTCCTTTTTTCCTATATGAGGACTGCCTAGACAGGGAACGAAAAAGGAGACTTGTAGCATTCTACAGGTTATAGCCAATAATAAAGGATTCACCTAAAGAAACCATCTGCTTCGTGACTGGTAAATGAAGAGAAACCACTTCTGCATGAAGCTCCACACATCCCATGTGAGGGAATAGGATGGAAACAACCTTCTACCCTGACGATGTGCTGAATAATACCAGAGGAATTTCAAGCATCTTCAATCAAGACAGCATGATGAAGAAGGATATCAGCTCCGAGGATCAAGGCAGTGCCAACCTAAAGCAGGATCTACCCGATACCGAAGGCATTCTGAATACTCCGGACCTACTGAAACTGGCGTCGCCGGAGTTGGAGAGGTTGATTATACAATCTAACGGTATGGTCACGACGACACCGACCTCTCAGTTTGTCTATCCGAAGTCCGTGAGCGATGAACAGGAATTTGCCGAGGGCTTCGTGAAAGCGTTGGAAGACCTACACAAGCAGAACCAATTAAACGGTGGACCGTGTTTGCCTCCCGTGAGCCGACTCAGTGCCAACACAACCCTTGCTCTACAGACTGACCTGCCGGTGTACACGAACTTAAACACCTATGGTGGTAGCCCGCTGGGCACTACAGTGAATTATTCTACGGACACCATTCCCTTTCCTCCGCCGCCTTCGCATCCCCTGGGCGCGCAGCAACAAGCGCAGCAGACAAGGCTACCGTCACTCAAGGACGAACCTCAGACTGTGCCGGACATTCAGAGCTTTGGCGACAGTCCGCCTCTTTCGCCTATCGACATGGACAATCAGGAGCGCATCAAGGCCGAAAGGAAAAGGCTTCGCAACAGAATAGCCGCTTCAAAGTGCCGTAAAAGGAAACTAGAGAGGATATCCAGGCTGGAGGACAAGGTGAAATCCCTGAAAAACCAGAACACCGAGCTTGCGTCGACGGCAAGTTTACTCAGGGAGCAAGTGGCCCAGCTTAAACAAAGGGTCATGAACCATGTGAACAATGGCTGTCAGCTACTCCCAAATCAAGTTCAAGCCTATTGAGGGAGAGGAAGGCGAGTGCGCTCATTCACTCAACAGGACACTTTGGAGTTCTCAAAGGACCCAAAACTCTCAATGACGTCGTCAGTTGCCTTTTCTCGCTACAGCCTACACGACAACTATTTGAGACGATGGGCAGAGGAATATGAACTGGACACTTCATTCGTGGTGCTTATGTACATGATGGGAAAATCTATGTTTACAGAGCTTTTGTAGCATACAGATATTCTATTTCATCCTCGATGTTAGGAGGGAGCAATCATCAGTCTGTTAACAGTACCCTTTATGTCTGTCAGTCCAATGGCGTGAATAAGCTATGAGCAGCTATATTTTGCATGAAAAGACAAACTCACTGAGTGCAACTTCAACACAAGGATGCCATGCATGTCGTCCCAGTGTAAATGCCTTACTTGTCTTCAAGAACTTAACCAATGACAAATGTGTATTTTATATATCGGCCTATTCAAATATTCACACTTTGTCTTATTTCTTTGATGTTCTGATGTGACTTTTGTTCTGTCTCAAGTGTTTAATGTTTGAGTATTTAAACTCAATTGTTATTTTTAATTGTCAATGGCATATGAAACCTATACATTTCCAATGAGATACAGTGTACTATAGGTTCATTAAACATTCTGAACGTCTAAGATTTGTCTCTGCCTGCTTTCATGGGAAGTCAAATGTTGGTTTATGAGAGGCCTGGGGCTCTAAAGTTACCTAACTTGTTTTGGCTGCACAACAAGAAGACCCTGTCAAAATGTTACATTTACATTAGGCCCACAGGGAAACAGAACCAGCAATTAACATTGGCAAGACACCATCTTCCTGTAAAGGGACTGAAGTAGGCTATTCTTATTAGAGCCTTACTTCATATCACACACTATGTAATGCTGCCCCCTTGTGTTGTCAAGGTGTGAAGTTCCATATTGCATAGGGGTGAACTTAAGGTTTTGACACCACCGGATAAACTCACTCTTTGCCACAATGTAATTGAAATTGAAAGAATTGAATTGAAAGAATACTAAAAGTGCAGTAATGCCGAGACAGGGAACTTCAAAACAAAGTACATGTTGGGACAGGCAATGTAAAAGCAAAGTACATGATGGATCTAGGACAAAATGTAAACACTGAAATAAAGTGCACCATAAAAATCAGCCACCAGTGAATCCAACGTGTGGTCTATTACAGTGGGGTGCTGCAACAATCAGACAAAAGTAAAAAATAAATAAATAAATAAATAAAAAACGTGGGTTAACAAGGCATTCAAAATTGTTGGCTTCTTCCAGCCTTCAGCTGAATCTCATACACTCATAGGACCATAAAACGTATGCTGCCTGTGACTTCCAGCCCCTTCGATCGTCACATGTCAACAGCTTTTAACCAATGCCTCTCTCCTACCCATCTAATGGAAACAACAAACTTAGATCAACATGTTATTATTCTTAGCGGAATAACTCCGTCTTCGCGCTGCGCGCGTCGCCGGAGTTCTAGATTCCGCCTCGACAATTATAAATGAATAACTGGACACCTCGTCGGCCGTTATCCCTTACTTATTTCACAACTCTGGGTCATGGGCAGGGGCGCCGCTAGGGGGGGATGAAGTTAGGATGATTCTAAGGGCCTGACCCCAGAGGAATTTTTAATATTAAAATTGATATTTGAGGGGCCCAAAATTATTTTTGTCATAGGGCCCAACATTTCTAGCAGCACTCCTGGTCATGGGTGTGGGAAGATCAGCACCTTCACCCACCATCATTTCTGCCAAATAGAGATTTTGGTTTGACCAAAGTCAAGTGTTAAATAGCAGATCAGGGACATTCATGATTTATTACTATAATAATTGATCTGTAATATTCCTTCCATTTTTATTCCACTGGAAGTGATCTCCAGTGTCATGTTTCCTGTATCACAGATTAATTAATTGCCCTTACCTTTTAATGTATGTGCGACAAACGGAGCTTACTTTATAAACACATAATAAAGAGTTGTAATACATCCATCGAGTTTTATCATTTCTATAGTTTTCATAGTTACTATATATATACACTGTACATACTGTATAAGGCATTGTAAGTGTTGGTTTTTACCTTTAATGTCTACAAGGCACTTTAAAAATAAACTCATGCTATACCCCCCTTAACTCTCACCTTAGATTTTGAGGAGAAGTAAAGGAAACACTGGCTGGAAGGCAACGTTAAAGGAGAGTACCGGAGTGAATTCAAGCATAGCCCTGTTGAAAGAGCTTGCTAAATGCGCTAGCTAGCGAGTGGAACAAAATAATTTGGTACAGCACAGACCGAACATACACTGAATCAATGGGACCTGACTGTTGGAAACCGAAAGTAAGATCTGAGGTTACATTGACTCAATGTAAAGTGTTTCGCGTTCACGTTAGGTCTGTGCTGTTCGAAAATCTTTCATTTCATACAAAATATATTGCTGTTAGAAGGCTCGTGCAGCAGGACTACTTAAACTTACTCCGGTATATTGCTTTAATAGTCAGGAGGGAATTCGTCCAAAGTCAGGAAGATCGTGCACTTCTGGACAAGTTTTTGATTTTTGGCAGGGTGTTAGATACAGGTATAAGGTTTTCAAAAATCAATGGATACAAGTTGGGGTGACCCCCTAGTGGCTGGTATTCATACAATCCAAAATGGCCCCCAACGGAAAAAGAAAAGACTATATCTAGGTTTCCTTTAGTCTTAAATTGTTGTATAATGTAATTTTTCTACTTTGTTTGACACAAGGAATTCAATTCGGATATGTTCCTCTCATTTTAGATAAAATTTTATATTAAATCTATTATCATAGTCATCTTTAGCTAAAATAAACTGTCAATGTCTGTAAAAAGGTCAAACAAAAGGTAGCAGGAGGTAACAGATCATTATAACACCTTCCAATTGCCTGCCAAGTTTTGTGATATTCCGCTCATGGGAGGCCATACAGCAAATTGATTTACGACATTTTATACCAACTGGCCAGCAGGTGGCCGGACATTTTTCTGCAATATCTAAAGAACCATAGGGCCTAGGGGGACCACATTTTTATATGCTTGTCTTCAGGGGCCATGTAAACCTATCCCATGATCACCCATTCCATGTATAGCGCCACCTGGTTAAAAATGAAAAAGCTAAAGTGAAGTATTGTAATCAGTGTTAGCAGCTATCTCTGGCTGACGGTCAAAACTACACAAAATAAAGCGTGTCGAAATGCATGCCAAGTTTCGTGTTGGCATGTTGGCAGGAGCTGGTCACTAGATAGTGACTCGATCCCACCCAATATGGCTACAAAAAGTTTGGACCCTGGAGTGGTGGAGTGGGGGTGGAAGATGACTCATAGGCGGCCCACATGGTAATGGACCTTGCAACGTAAACAACAGCTCTGGTAGGACACAAGCTACAAAGCTGCATATGTATCTGGAAAAAGATAACATCAGAGAAGGGTCTCAAGATCCATCAAGTTAGGAAAAAAAGGGTCGAATCTTGTGGCCAAAATCTTGTCAGAAAAATGAGTGGGGAACCATCAATATAGACATAGTCCTTCTCCTGGAGGAGCTGAAAGGTGGTGTAGCGAAGAAGCTGGACAAGATTGGAGAAGTCATCTACAGCTATGGGGCAAAGAGATTTGGGGTGAAAAGCGAGCGCCGTAAGGTACTGAAGGAACCAGCTCATTCCAAGTCCAGAAAGCAAAGAGAGATTGAAAGGCTGGTGAGGAAAAGAAGGTGCATGAGAAAACAGTGGAAGAATGCAGCAGAAGTGGAGAGGAAAAGACATGAGGCACTGTAAGGTGACATTAAGCGCTGCTTAATGTCACCTCAACGCTGAGAAGAGCTGAATGCTTGAGAAAGCAACACAAGAAGGAGAGAACGAGGAGTGCCTTCTACAGAGATCCCTACAAGTTTGTGAAAGCCCTCTTTGTCAAGGAGAAATCTGGGACCCTCAAAGCAACCTTCAAAGACCTACTCCGATAACCAGAGGCACATGCCAGCCAGCGGCTCAGAGGCTCTCAGCTTTCCTACAGAAGAACAACTTTGTTGACAGCTCAGTGCACAAAGCAGGGATAAGTGGATTCTCAGGCTGTCTGGAACACACAAATGTTATCTGGCACCAGATACAGATGACGAGGATGGAGAAGAAAGACCTGCATGTGGTCTTCCTAGATCTCGCCAATGCCTTTGGATCTGTGCCGCATGAGATGTTGTGGACAGTGTTCAACTTCTTCCAAGTCCCAAGAGGGCATCACAAGGCTGGTCAAAGCCTACTTCTAGGACCTTCAGTTTTGTGTCACAGCACAGGCTAGCACAACTGCCTGACAGCACCTCGAGGTTGGCATTATGGTGGGCTGCACCATTTCCCCACTTGCATTTACCATGGCGATGGAGCTCATCATCCGGGCATCGCGATGGGTGGTTGGAGGAAATCAGTTGAAGAATGTGCTGCGTCTTCCTCCAATACGAACTTACATGGATGGCATGACAACAATAACAACAACACTTGCATGCACCAAACGCCTACTGGATAAACTCCAGAAAAACATTCAAGGGGCACGGATGGTGATCAAACTCAGCAAATCCCGCCACATCTCTATTGTCAAAGGCCAGCTTGCTAATGAAAGGTTCCATATCAACAACGAGCCAATGCCAACAGTTAAGCCTGTCAAAAGTGCTGGTACAGCACAAAGCTCAAAGATGGACCTTAAAGAGGTGGACTATTTCTTTAAAGCAAGGACATCACTAATTTGGAAGGATAGAGGGGCTTAACCCCTTGGGTCTATGGAGTGTGAATAAATCCATAGACCTGTGGTTTGATCTCCTGGGAGTACCCATTCTCCTTTACGTGCTCCATTTAATTTCACTCTGCAAAGCAGCATGGTGACCATGGTTGATTTTCTTGCCTGCTTTTAGGTAGCCTGGCCCGCCCTCCTAGTGACGTAACACCTTCAGGCAGCGTTGCTTCTCACTGGTCTAGCCAGCTACAATCTACACAGGGTTTCTGAGCTCCTGAAAGATCGGGACATCTACTTTGTTGAGAATCAATCAACTATGCAGCTCCAATGGCCCTCGTTAGAGGCGTGTTCTAGGCAGTGACGTTACTCAGTCCTGTTACTCAAGCAGTTCCCTTCGTGTCACATACGTCAGAGGAAAGAGTGGTTTAAGCTTCAGCACAGCTTTTTCTGACATCGACCAGTAGCAAACTGAGGCATTTGAGGGAGGCCTCCAGTTTTGACCATGTCAGACAAGAATACCCATTAGCACGATTACAATACCTTACTTTGGGTTTTCATTTTAAACTTGGTGGCGCTATACATGGAATGGGTGATCATGGGATAGGTTTACACGGCCCCTGAAGACAAGCATATAAAAAATGTGGTCCTCCTCGGCCCTACGGTTCTTAAGATATTTGCAGAAAAATGTCCGGCCACCTGCTGGCCAGCTGGTGTAAAATGTCATAAATCAATTTACTGTATGGCCCCCCCATGGGCAGAATATCACAAAACTTGGCATGCATTCGGAAGGTGTCAGATTGATCCTACACTTCCAATTCTGTGTGTCTTTTTCACAGATATTGACAGTTTATTTTAGCTAAAGATGACAAAAGATGATAATAGATTTTTTTTTTTTTTCTAAAATGAGAAGAACATATCAGAAGTGGTTTCCTTGTGTCAAACGTAGAAGTAAAAGTAGAAAATGACATAATACACCAATTTAAACTTATATACAGCCTTTTCTTGTATGCATACCAGCCATTTTGGATTGTATGCATACCAGCCACTAGGGGGTCATCCCAACTTGTATCCATTGATTTTTGAAATCCTTAGGCCTATACCTAACACCCTGCCAAAAATCAAAAACTTGTCCAGAAGTGCACGATCTTCGCAAATTCCCTCCTGACT
>JAODXP020000004.1:8563930-8616459 GCA_027497455.2 Sardinella longiceps | reverse complement strand
TAAGGGCAAAGATATCAAAGGACTATTTAAAGGCCTTTAAATCCTGAAGTGTCAAAGCAATAAAGCTTCAGATTGTTAATTGTCCTTTTATATGATCTCTTATGCCAAAGAGTTACCGGTACAAGCAATAAGTGCATACTTTGAGTAAAGTATGATGAACACAAAATCATTATTTTACTGTTACAGACATGTAGTGTAATACATTTGGTAGCACTTTCTATGAATCCAGCATTCAAAGCATTATACATATTCATTAAGGTATCGGTGTGTGTGTGTGTGTTTTCAAAGGGGGGGGGGGGGTAAAATGTAATTGTATATTATATACAATTAATCATGTTGCTTAATTTTGCTTGCATGCTTACTACTTCTCACTTCAGGTTACATAAATTGATCACTGACTGTGCTGTAAGTTTAGTGCATTAGTGTGTAAGCCTAAATGAAATACTGGTACATAAATGTAACATTATAATAAAAGTGTATGATGTAAGACAAAAGCTTTCCAAATTAAGACATTTTCCCTTTTTTTCCTCCAAAAATTACAAACTAAAATGATGGAAACCCAAATTGGATCAATTGGCGTAACTACCTTTGGGCAAATTATGCCACACTGCAAACACACTACCATATTTTACATGTTACTCTCCAGCAGGGGGAGTTGTGAATCACAGAGAATGATTTTCTTAGTCAGACCATTTTCATTCTTTATCAAAAGGTAAAAGGCACACATTAGAGTTGAATAGAGCGCCACCCCCTGTTTAAAAACCTGAACTTCCAGTTCTCCATTTTCTTCCAGCTGGAATTTTGCCCCCCATGATGACTATCAATATTACCTAAATTATATTATGTAGTTTATTAACTGCCTCTAAGTTGTAATAGGAAGAGGCAACCGATGAGAAAATGTCACAGTCTCACAGAAATAAAGAACATCTTAATTCTGATCTCTCCTGGCTCTTCTGTATCCTTAGTGATTTATGCCATCAATTTAAATAAAATGTGAGTCTAATTAAATTGTCCCTGCTGATGAATACGATAAAAGGCTGACGTGGCAGATGCACGGCTCGCCTTTAAAGTGTTAGCGTGAGCAACTCGGACCGCAATGGATTGTCTACAGTAAATCACAAAGGCGAGGAGAATCACCCCAGACCTTGTAATTATGGGAAGGAAGCGACTGTTTACTCCCGTTATAGCCAGATGGAACGTGGGCCTGCGTACACTTTCGGTCCCAGAGGATCTTCAAAGATCTTGTTGGGTGTGTGTGGGCAGTCAACAACAAGTCATGGTGACATTTTGGTCTTCATTTCTAAATCACCATTGCTGCTCTTGATATTGAAATGAGTTTGAATGAAATTCCTTGAAAACATGTATTTTAATCATGCACATCCCAAACTTAAAACTGGAAGCAGGACTGAAATGGTCAACACAGGTATACAGTAGCTACAGGGGGTAATAAACAATCTGCTTCAACCAGAAAATCTCTCCCAATAGTTTATTTTAAGTCAAATTACGTTTGGACCTAACAGTAACTTTCCATATTCACTAATTAAAAGCAATGTATTTGGAAATGACTGGCCCATTGGATTCTAGAATGGTCTTATTTTGTTAGCTGCCACAGTAGATGACATGATGAGTGACACACCACATAGGCCCAATGAATCTGATCTGTCTCCCCTCAGCCTAGCTAGTAGTCACAAAAATACTGAGACCTAGTCAAGTCAAGTCAAGTCACTTTTATTTATATAGCACATTTCATACAACATAGTTGATCCAAAGTAGCCTGACATAGCCCGACCATAATACTGCTGTTCATCCGTATTCATGGTCTGGAGGTTCTTTAACCTGACGCGATTATACTGCGGGGTGGGAGGGCATTCACTTTTGGTTTGAAACGATTGGACAGCTCGTCTAATCAACTTCGCTTATTGGCCGGTAGACTCTCTACCGATGTAAACACGCCCCAGAGGACCGTGCCCAGACCATGATGCGTATGAACATTCGTATTATGGGCGGGCTATGTCAGGCTAGATCCAAAGTGCTTTAAAAATAATAATAATAATAATACAATAATAATAAACAATAAACAAATTATAATAATAACAATACTAGGCCTAATAATAATAATAATATGCAAATGACCAAATAAAACAAACAAACAAAAATAATAACAAAAATAAAAGAGGAAAAGGGTTTAGGGAGAATTAAAGGCTAGGGAAAAAAGATGTGTTTTTAACTTAGACTTAAAAAGATCAATGGTATGAATGGACCTAATGTGGGAGGGGAGACTATTCCAGAGCTGGGGAGCAGAAACAGAGAAGGCTCTGTCACCTCTGGTTCTAAGGTGAGAGGAGGGAACAGAAAGAAGAAGTTTAGAGGAAGTACAGTAAGGACTAAGTAAATTGCAGATGTATTCTGGTGCTAATTGATGTAAGGCTTTAAAAACATAAAGTAACAATTTAAACTCAATTCTATATTTCACTGGTAACCAGTGCAGTTCACAGAGCACAGGAGTGATGTGATCACGCTTCTTAGTTCCATTAAGCAATCTAGCAGCAGCATTTTGAACCATTTGTAATCTAGCAATAGAAGAGTTGGGAAGGCCAAAATAGAGTGTATTACAATAGTCTAATCTTGAAGTGATGAATTAATGAATTAGAGTTTCCATGTCTTTAGCAGAGAGGAAAGATTTTAACTTTGCAATAGTTCTCAATTAGAAAAAACTGCCCTTCACCACACTGCTTATTTGATTACTGAATGTGAGTGAAGAATCCAGGTAGACTCCAAGGTTTTTGACTACACTACTGAAATTTGAAGATAAGGGACCAAGAGCATTACTCAGGTCAGATACAGAAGTAGGAGGCCCAAATATGATCACTTCAGTTTTCTTTTCATTAAGTTGTAAGAAATTCATTGCCATCCAACATTTGATGTCATTAAGACAGTTAAACAGGTTTACCAAAGAGCCAGAGTCACCAGGAGTGACTGGAAGGTAAAACTGTGTATCATCTGCATAGCAATGGTACTGAACACTGTATTTTTCAAAAATTGATCCAAGTGGGAGCATATACAGTGAAAATAAAAGAGGGCCCAAAATGGACCTTGGGGACACCTTGATTGGAGCAGAGGAAGAGGAATAATTATCCAACCTGACTGAAAAGGTTCTATTGCTCAAATAAGACTTAAACCATTGCAGAACTGTGCCCTGTAGACCAACTTCAGCTTCCAGTCTTTTTACAAGAATTAGGATTAGGCTTTTTAAGTAGTGGTTGCACTACCGCCTGCTTAAAACTAGATGGAACCTCTCCATATGTTAAGGAGTTATTAATTATAGCCAGAACACTAGGACATATGGCTGTAAAGACTTCCTTGAAAAGGCGAGAGGGTAAGACATCGAAGTGGCAAGGGCTAGGTTTTAAAGGAGAAGTTTGGTTTTTAACATGTTTAGCCCCTTTTCTGGAGTGTCTAGGATGAAATAGAATCATCAACACCAAAATTTTGATGATTGCTCCTGTCTCTGATATTTGGCTCATTTAGAATCCCCCTTTTCTGCTTCAGAATGGCTTCCTTTGTGCATGTCCGATAATGTCCTTAAAACAACCTTAAACCTTTATTTTAGAACTTGTGCTGCTCACCAAGTGTTTAGTGGTGTCCATTGATGTTCTGAAACAATTATAGTAGCAAAGTACAGTTTCTGTCACATTTTATATGGTATTTTGAACATTCTGGAACTATTTTTTCGGAGTAGCAATACCAACTAGCACAACAAGAAGACAAATAAAGCTGGATAGGAACTGTATTTCGCTATGACAATTGTTGTGGATCATCAACGGACTCTACTAACCACTTGGTGAGCTGCCCATGTTTTAAAACAAAGGTTTAAGATTCTTTGAAGGCCATTATCGGACATGCACAAAGCAATCCATTCTGAAGCGGTAAAGGGAGGATTCTAAATGAGCCAAATATCAGAGACAGGAGCAGTTGTCAAAATTTTGGTGTTGATGATTCTATTTCATCCTAGACACTCCAGAAAAGGGGCTAAACATGTTAAAAACCAAACTTCCCCTTTAAATGAGACACCACCTCAGAGAACTGGAAGGGAGACACAAGTTGGAAGTGTTTGAGAGAGCTGAGTGATAAAATAGGAACTGATGGGTCATTATCTGAGGGTGGAATAAGGGATTTGATATTGTCGATCTTATCAATAAAGAATCTGAGAAACTTTTCACAGATCTCAGTGGAAGGGGCAACAGTGGAAGTGGCAGCAGGAGGATTTAAAATTGAGTTAATAGAGCTAAACAAGATTCTAGGTCTATGAGAATTACTATTAATTAAGTTTGCATAATACTCAGCCTTAGGCGTCTTAACAGCTCTTTGGTACATTTTAAGAGAATCTCTATAAATGTCATAGGACACCTGTAATTTATCTTTTCTCCATTTACGAATGGTGTTTACGTTTACGTACAGTGTTTCTCAAAGTTGAGAATGCTTCCTAGGTAGCCTTGGAAGCCGTACACTTCAAAAACGAGGATCCATCAGTGCATCCTTGAAAAATCTATGAACAAAGGCCTCTGAATTTCAATGGATGCTTGACTTTGAAACAGTACTTGGCGACTGACAATGACGTGGAATGCTCGAAAAAGCAGCCTTCCAAGCATGCTTCCTCGACTTTGAGAAACGCTGTTAATTGTCTCTGTCTCTCATTGAGGAGTAGAGACCAGAACCATAAACTAGGAAAGCACTCAAAGAGTGCAGACCTTGGCCAAGGCAATATGGTCATTGACACAATATTACTTCCAGGTGGCCTTCTGGATCACTACTTACTACCAATGTTTGACGGAGTCCCTTGGGCAAAGACGTCATATGTCATAAGAATCCATTTGTAACTTTTGCAAACTAACAGCCAAAACACACATAATTCTGTCCAGGAGAATTCAAGGCACAAATCCAGCTAACAAAGTCTAGCAACAGGCTAGAAATCAAAACGGGACATCTTCAAGTAGGCCCAGCATAATCCAAAAGTTATCACGAAAGAAGGCAGAACGAGTATGGTCAGTGTGGCTAAGTATAAGCCATGAGCATCAGGGGCATAGCACCAAATTCTGTGCCCTATGCACAAGCAGTGGCCATGCATTCAGTGCAACTCAGTCCCCCTTTTCTCCCCACTATGACACCCCTGATGAGCATTAAAGGGTTGCTCCGGAGTGATTTCAAACGTAGCCCTGTTAAACATGCCTGCTAAATGCACTAGTTAGCGAGTGGAACAAAAGAATTTGGAACAGCATAAACCAAACGCATACACAGAAGCGAACAAGCACTTTACACTGAGTCAATGGAAACTCAGATTATTTGACTAACTAAAGTCAACTGAAAGTAAGATCGAGGTTCCGGTGACGTAAAGTGTAAAGTGCTTGTTTGCCATTGCGTTCCCCTTCAGTCTATACTGTTCCAAATTCTTTCATTCCATGCGCTATCTAGTGCTGTTCAAAGGCTAATGCAACAGGGCTATGCTTAAAACTACTCCGGAGCTACACTTTAAACAGTCCTGAGAGTTTGACACAAACAACAGCTGTTCGCTCAGTTGGTCAGTTGGATATGATGATTGCTGCTCTTTCATGTCTTCACTCTGTGACTGATGTGTGAAATGATTTGTAATAATGCGTATTTTGTGAATATTTATATTAAATGTACAACAATAGTCCTCTTCCAGGGCTGGACTGGGACCAAAAAATGACCCGGGCATTTTTGGCCATAGCGGCCCTCTATGATACGCAGAGGCACGCGACAAACCAGAAGATATATGCACACATTGGGTTGTGTCAAACACATAAGCGCAATAGCTGGATAGTCCTGCCATAATATCATGTGTTGAGCATTTGTACACTTTTAAGTCCATAATTTCTCCCCATACTGAATTAGTGAAGATCTAGGCTACCACTCATTCATTTGTTGTTCAGGCCTCTCAAGTTTTGAACTCGGAGTAAGATTTTTCTTTTTTTGCCAGGAATAGATCTACAGTTGGCTACAGAGTATGTGAGAGAGACAGTAGTCTATTAGCCTGACACGCCAGACTATATCATAAGAATGTATAGTCTGAAGACCACTGATAGACTGTACCTCAATGGAGGGGCGGGTGATTGCGTTGTCTTTCAAACTGCCTCTCCACGTAATAGGCTAGCGTTCTGGCCAGTGGTACCAGCTGGTATATCAAACTTTTCCCGTAGCCCGTCGGTAACACGGCAAAGATATCTTTTTCAGAACGAAAAACTTCAGTGCACTTTCTTGTTTCACTTTCAAAGAAAATGACAAGTGCAATTCGTCCAAAACTGAAGCCAAAGACGATTCCGCTCTGGTTTGAGCAGGGCTGTCGTCATCGTACAAAGCCCGCCTTACGATTTCCTGTACACATACCGCGCTGTGATTGGTTACATTCTGTGCACATCACCATCTTTAAAAGTATTGCTATTTAAGTGCTTTAATGCTTAATACCAAGGGCGTAGGTGTGGTCTCAGCATTGGTGGGGACAAGGACATGGACTGGCTGCCCCCACCCTCCTTATACAGGTGTTTTAGTTCATTCTGTGTGATTCTGATTCTTAAGTGTTCAATCCAGCAATCGTTTGACGTTGGTGGAAACATTTGTGTCACTTGCGTCCACCCTAAATCTACACCCTTGACGCATTGTATGTTTTCTTGTACAAGACATGCTAGTATGTCCTATCAGTAGGCTTACTTGTTACCAGAGCCAATAATTGAATAGGAATGCTTACAGGCATTGCAATATCGGACTCATGCTGGCAGCGTAAATTAAGAAATGATCTATCCATCCTGCTCTCCATGTGCCCACCATGTGAGCTGGCCAACTACCTCCACATTTTGCTATGTACTGTATTCTGTATACATCCCTGTGGCACATCAGGTAGGAAGCCCTTGCATGAAGGCCAGTTTTTTTTTTGCACAATTTCTTTGCACACCCTCTGTGTGTTGCCAACATTGAGTGTGAATGTGCAAGTTGATATCTCACTTATCTTGACGTCATTGGCACCTCTAGGCCACTGCATGGGTTTCCAGTAGGGATGCAACGGTACAGTGTGCCCACGGTTCGGTATGTATCACGGTTTTGGGGCCACGGTGACGGTACGGTTTCGGTAATTTCCAACAAAAAAGGGGTTATAAAATTGTTCTTTTAATGGCTATATTCCTTATCAACCATCAGCCTATCTATCAGTCTATCTGAATTTTCATTTGATTTCTTTCATAAATTGCCTAGTAGATAGGCTACTAGAGGGGTAGACAGAATAAAATAAAACCAACAATTACAGTAGGCCATCATTGTTAATATTCTTGAAATGCTATGAAATGTCCTAAACTAGTAAATATCCTCCAGTAGCCTAGGCCTATTTTATTGTTTGCTCATTTCCAAATTAGGACATAGTTTCACTATAGGAAATGTAGCCTACATAACTGTCAGGATGATGTCATTGATTTCAAGTGCTGCTGGTAGCCAACAACAGAATGAGAGGCCTTTTATTCCTAGTACTTAAGGGAAACGGTCTGCGTGACAATGGATTGCATGACATCCCAAACTTCAGAAATTAATTTCTGAGTCTACTATCAGTGTCTTTACAACACTATGCTGCAAAGAAGCTTGCCTTTATGTTAATGTTACAATAGCTGAGCCTGGGGATGAGAGGTACAGAGGACGTTTTTATTGTGTAAAACGTTTAGCCTGTCACTTTTTGCATCCAAGCCCAGTCTCACCGTACTCGACATTTGATCTAACTCATCGCAAGATAAGCATTAGTAGCATGTGTTGTAGGCTATTAGACGCATTTTACGTTATTCAGTCCCCCCAGGATTTCGCGGGCCTTTTTTGTGATTGTTGCGATCAAAAATGCTTGATTTCGCGGCAGGTTTTCTGAAAAGTTGCGGCAGAAGTTGCGCTGATTTTAGGCATTTTATTGCGAGAAAATTGCGGGGGCCAGGAAAAGTTGCAGAAAGTTATGTGTTTTTTTTTTTTTTTTTAAAGCAGCACATTTTGATGTGTTTGATGATGGTAGGTGGTTATAGCTATGCAGTGAACAATGCCATATTGCAACTATAGATTTTCTTCTATCTTGAGGTTGTTTACCATCTAGAACTGCAGAATGCACATCATGGATGGCTGATGGCAATTATGGTTTTAGTTGACTACATGCCATCCAAGTTCATCTGTAAACCAGAACAAAATATTATATTAAAAATATATCTGAAATAGTGATGAAAGTGCTGCGGTAAAGCAAAGAATGAGGGAGTGGTTGTTGCATGTCATCATCTTCCGCTTCATCATCACCATAACCTTAATCATATTGGCCTTGATTGATTGCACTAGTAGACTGTGACTAAGCATTAGTAAAACTGTGGTATACCTAATGTGAAGCCATTGCCAAGGAGCTAGCACTCTTTATTTTAGAAGCTACAAGTGAAGTAGTTCCACAGCATGAAGCAAGGCATGAGCTGTACTGTTTGTCATACAATAAATAACTGTGTGGCAATTACTTGGCTGAAAAAACAATCTGCTTAATTTTAATGCAAAAATATAAAAGCCATCTAATAAGCTTTGTACTTCATACAAGCCAAAACAGGATTTGATATCTTAAAACATGGAAAAGATGCAGGCTACAAACCGAAAAAAATTGACTGTTCTGAATTCTGATAAGACCTAAGAATGGGAACAAACGTAATGTGCGTTTAGTGTCCTATGACAAAGGGGGCTCGGTGAAAATCAATTTTGACGAATTCTTCGTGGAGATAGTTCTACAGTAGTCATTTAGATAACTTGTGATTTTGGAATTCACAGGAGCGCGCGCACACATGGAGGGAGAGGGAGAGAGAGAGAGAGACGCGCAACGGAAGAGAGCTCATTAAGTCCAATTGCATAATTTAAGGTAACTTGCCTCATAACATAAACGTAACGTAAATGGCAATAGCCTAAATGATCAAGAATATTGTGATTAGCAGCTGTTTTGAACAGTAATATTTGCACCGCAAAACAAGGAGCAGGAAAAGGTGCACCCGTTGATCTTCCACTCGCGAGTGATCGGTGATATTTCGAGCAACCTTCCAGGAAGTTGCGGGAAAAGGTGCGGTGATTCCTCAAAATTGCATGGCCGCGATGAAGTGGCGGGGATTGGTTGAATTTGCATTGAAGTTGCAAATCGCAACATCGCGAAATCCTGGAGGGTCTGGTTATTAACACTTTGAATGCCAGAAATGTTATATGCCGTTATTACTTGTCATGCGTTGAGTGCCAAAAACGTAATGTTACGTTTTTGCCTTTTTTTTAATTTATGAAAATAGAAACCCTCACACAGGTTATATATGATTTTTGGAACTCTGTGATAAATAGAACTGAAATAAATTACGATCGGAAACTCATAAAAACTCACGATCTGCACATTTTGTCTGGACATTTTCACATCACAAGGCAGCATTTGATTACTATTGCAGCATTTGTGTCAAATAATGCACGTCATGTCATGTTGTCCTTTCGCGGGTTCGTCACTAGGTGGCAGTCTCAGGGTCGAGTGGAGTGAGTGACAGGCCGCGACGCGCATGCAAGAGGCCTTGTCAGAGTGCCGAATATGTCGGTGATATCTCCTTTTCTAGAAAAAAACAAGGATTTTGATGAAAACTACCCACTGTTTAGCTTGGGATTTCTCAGGAACGGAGGCATGTAGAAATAAACGGTTTTCACCCACTGAGAGCTCAGAGTCTTACCTTTCAAATGACCCATAGTATGTGTCCATAGCTATAACACAGAATACGCTGTGGCTCTATAAAAATAGGCAAGAGTGGCCTGGATTGCTGGCACTCTGGGCCAAAGCTTGTTAAAAACACCTGGCAACCAAAGTGTTAAGTGCTTTGTTTGTGTGAACGGTCATCAGTTTGCACAAAATCTACCACAGCAGCAATTCTTCTGGCTTAATGTTGCCTACTTTCCGAGTGGAGCTTTTAGCTCATCTCTCTCCATCTAACGTGCAGTGAGTGAAAAGTTTCACACATTTGACAGGCGGAGCTAATTAGCATAAAACCACGCTGATTGGTTGAGGGTTCTAGAGCTCAGCATGTAGAGCTCGTGAATGCTGGCTGCATAAGCAAATTTCAGGGAGCTTCAATAGATTCACATTTTATTAATAAACCGAAATATTGCGTTTTACGAAAGTTTATTGAACCGTAGAGGGTGTATAGTTCGGTAACCGTAAAATTCAATAACCGTTGCATCCCTAGTTTCCAGGGGGCAATTGATTAATTGTGGGCTGCCCACACATAACCCAAAGGTTTGGGATTGACCTGGGCAAGCCCATATTGGCCCTATTTGGGTTTGGGTTTGGTCAGAGCAGAACAGAAATCTTCAACTTCATCCAAGCAAAGAATAAGGATACTGAAAAGACAATAGACCGACATTCGCATGCAGGCTACCATAGCTGTAATACGTACTTTGAAATGCATTTGCGCTTAATTTTAATGGGAGAAACTTTAATGGGAGCAACACATTGTTGCTTTAAGCAGAATGGAGTGCAGTTTGCTGTAGCCTCTATGAAAGTGTTGATTTATTTATTGTGTCTAATGACGGCGAGAATTGTGCATTATATTTTTACAAACTGATGATAATACTGCCACCTACTAGGCCTATTTGTATTGAAAATTAGAGTACAAAAAATTACTGTAGGCTATAGATAGACCAAAACTTTCCAAAAATCCAGAAGAACACATTTGGCTTTTGTTATCTTTCATAGCTATTTTTGATCTAACGTCAGATGCATTCTTATCGTGCGTTTATCGATGCATTTTCTCATTTTATGCCAGCGCAGTGAGCGCACCCACATGTTTTTTTTTTTGTTTTTTTTTCCTTGAAATTATTGATGGGGACAATCCAGCAATCCTTTGACATTGGTGGGGACATGTCACTTGCGTCCACCCTAAATCTACACCCTTGCTTAATACTGTATCAGACCAAATTTGCAGAGACAATGCCGTCAGCAGCGGTATCAAGAATAGCTTAGGCCTACTTTGCCGTGCTTACTGTCATACTTTTGGATTTTGCAGGGTGCAATCAAGTTGCATGGGTAAATATAATACCATGCAAATTCAAGTTTATTGTTATCTTTCGTTGTGTATCACAGAGAGACTAGTAGTGAGTAGTGCCATTGATACTGAAGAAGTTATGCGATAAGCACGAAGTTCTCCGCTATTATGGTGAGCTTGTGGGTTTGCTGGTTTATACAAATAATTGTCTTGCGCATCTCTGAACACTCGAGGGGTGGCACAACTATTAAACGTTTGTGTGTGTACCCTACAAACCTCCAAATGTGAAAATTAATTCTGCATAATTGTAGCGGAATTGTTGAAAAGACAGCTCCAGAAAAGTGGTGCTGGTGCGTGAGGGAACTGTCATTCGCGCGCGAGCACACACACACACACACACACACACACTCACTAGCAGAGCGTAGACTTGTAGACTTTGTTGCCCCACGTTTCTCTTGGCTGTTGTCGATTTTGGCAGACAAACCTTTACTTCTCTCCGACCCTGTCCAGCTCAAGTGGCAGAAATTGATAACTTGAGTGCGTGAGGGGAGGGGCAGTCCGGGCCGAGGGCTGAGCGATTTCATTGGACTAGCCCAGTGTCCTTCGAGAAATTCTACCAATGGCCGCATTTTGTGATTGAAAAACCATCGCGCTCGAAAAAAAATAATATATATCTTTTTTTTTCAAATTAAATTATGACAGGCCCGGCCCAAAATATGCGTCGGCCCACCGGGCATTGCCCGCTACGCCCTATGGCCAGTCCATGCCTGTCCTCTTCTCCTACTGTGGACTGAGATCAAGTCAAGATCAAGTATTTTTACTTTTGACTCCTACTCCTACTCTGAGAAAGCAGAAAGTGAGACTGAGACAAGACTCGAGTACTACAGTACTAGCTAATATTTAGCTTGCAGCATCGCTAATAGCAAACACTGCCTTCAAGCCTTTTTCCTATCCGTGCAGGTTATTATCACAGGCTGGCTAAAAGTATCAGCAGTGGATGCTGATTTGTCCCTGCCCCAGTTCCCGAATATGTAGCCATTTAATACCTTAAAATGATACTTTATTAATGTACTGTAATGCCATGTAATCAGACCTTAGATGACAATCAAGTACAAAGTGTGATTTCTTGCATTTTACTGGGGACAGAGACAGACAACCAAAATCATAGCCTGACATCATCAGAGTGTATAGTCTGGCTATGAATGATAGACTGGGTTCAATCTAAGGGGCAGAGTTGTCTTTCAAACTGCCAATGCATGCAATTGTAGGCCAACTCACAGACTGTGAACATTTTATAATGCAAATGGATTGTGCAAAATTGTGCCATGAGAAAGTATGCAGTGACTGTCCATGTTTGCAAAAAAAAAAAAAAAAAAAAAATCTGGGTGTCCCGTATTTTCCCAATTCAAATGTGGGCAAGGGGTCACCTTTTAACCGTCACTCACTTGTGATGCTAATTCTTTTCCTGACTACTCCCAATTGACTGTTTTATTATATTTAATGGTTAAAGGCTAACTGATTCCTTGTGGCTGTTATTTGACTAAAAAAGAATTTACAATCCATCATCATGGCTTAACAAATCACCATAGGCTAAATATTGATCAGTGTACTGTAGTTTAGGTTGGCGTTCCCTTGACTGAATTTCAATAGCTTTAAAGCCCCAATGTGTAGCCTTCGAGAGAAATTAAGCGTAACGCAACGCAAATTACGTTTACATCTACGGAAGCCTGCATGCGGATGTCGGTCTATTGTCAGTCTATAGCAAAAATGCGAACGATATGACCGCTTTCAGCTTCCGTATTCCAAGATGGCGGCAATACATGGAGAGTCTACCCAAGTTAATGTGCGTGGAAATGCGAAATTTCAAGTCAATACGGACATAGGGAATTGATAGTGGTGGTTAATATTTATGAGAAAGGACAAGCTTGTCAACAGGTAAAGCATATTTTGATATTGAACAGTAAAAACGTTACACATTGTACCTTTAAATATTCTGTAGCCTACCTCCAGTTATGGAGCAAAGGGCAATGCAGTAAGTTTACAATAAAATCTTAATGTCCAACATGCTGTGGGCTAAATGCAATGCAGTTTTATTCTTATTAATTGTTTTTATTTATTATTTTAGTCAACATACTCTACATGAACTAGGCTATTTGTAAGACTGCTTGTGCTGCAAGAAACTTTCATTATGGCTGACTATTAATAGAATCTAATGCGAGAGAGATACAGGTTGACTTTTAATGGTACGTCAGACAGGCTCTCCAGTTCTGACAGTTGAAGTTAAGAAGTTCATTTACCATGTCACTCTAGCAGAGGACCCATTGTAACTTTGATTTACCACGACAAATGCCGACAGGGGTGTTACCTGAAATGTTGGGCCCTATGGACGAAAATAATCTTGGGCCCCCAAAACATTGATTATAATATTTCAAATGTTTTCGGGGGATGTTGTCAAGAATCTGTCATAAACTTTATAACCCTGTCATGACTATTACATACCCTAAACCTAACCCTAACCATGACAAAACTGGGTGACACTTAATGACAGAAATCATGACAGGTGAATAAAGTTTATGACAGATTCATGACAACGTCATGACATAGTTAATGACAGTATCATGTCAGTCTTATGACGGTACCTTAAAATAAAGTGTAACCGCAAAAGCATTAGGTTTCTTATATGGCATGTCTAGATTTATAGGGTACCAAATTTGGGCACTTTCCACAGGTTGTCTGCTTATGTGTCAGTTCAATGCCACGTAATATAAAGCCAAACTAAGCCAAACTTTTTGCCATAGGATTTATCATCATAATATGAGGGAGATTGAAACTAGTGTAACGGATGCCAACAAGCTCGGGTAGCTGACAGCAGTACGTGTAAATCCTCACAACCCAATGATTCAAGAACTCTTGCTAGGTTGGAAGCCTGGGCTTTTAGTTCAGTGGTTAGAGGGTTCGACTTCTATGCTGTGGGTATGTTGTAGTTGACAGCGTGGCAAGTTTGAGACCTGAGTGCGATGAGAAAGGCTCCGGCTACATTGGTGCCATGACCCGGATGGGAGTGAGGATTTGGGGGGGTGATTGTAACGGATGGCAGCTAGCCCGGCTAGCTGGCGGCAGTACATGTAAATCCTCACAACCCAATGATTCAAGAACTGCTTCTAACTGCTGAGTTGGAAGTCTGGGCTTTTAGCTTAGTGGTTAGAGCGTTCGACTTGGTTTATTGTAGTTGATGGAGTGGCAAGTTCAAGACCCGAGTGGGGTGAGAACGGCTCCGGCTACACTTACACCTGTAGTTGAGATATTTCACTGAAAACCTGTGTATGAAATCTTGCTTTTATGAACTGATCTTTGTAATTGTCATTAGGCTCCTCTCCTTTATCTTAATCTATACAGAACTGGTAAGGGTACATTATCTGTTATGTAATTACTAGTTATCGTTTCCATTGCCCACATTTGCTTGAAATGATCTCATTCTGTTAGCCATTTCTTTCACTTGATGGTATTTTATTCTCTTGGCTCTTTCAGTGTAAAACAGTGAATGGAAGGATGGGACCAGCCTCCAGTGCAACTGAAATAGTCTCTTTTCTTATCGCACCGCAGTGTCCTTGTGTGCGCTTGCCGTATGTCACCATAATGACAAGCCCATAAAGAAAGAAGCCCTCTCTTTTTTATCAAGTATAGGTGGAATCTCTTCTTCTGTCCCTATCTTCTTCCCTCTCTCTCTCTCTCTCTCTCTCTCTCTCTCTCTCTCTCTTTTTCACTCACACACAAACACAAAGTGGAATATCTCCTGCTCTCGCACTAACACACACACACACACACACACACACACACACACACACACACACACACACACACACACACACTCACGTACATGCACACACACACATACACACTCACACACATGCATACACACATACTGTACATACACACATACATACACACACACACACAGACACACTTCTCTGCCATTATTCATTTCTTCTCTCTATCTTAAGGGGAAGCAGGCTGACAGTGGCTGTGTAAAATGAGAGCAAAATTAGTGCTTTTCCTCATTTTTTTTCTCTTTTTTTCCCCTTTCCTTTTTCACTGTCGGCCATGGCAACAACCTTCCTCTTCTGCTCACAGGATGGCTCGATACGTCAGCATATGCACCCTGTCATCATCAGAGTTTAATTGCCATTTTCATCAGCCTGTGTGTGTGTGTGTTTGTGTGTGTGTGTGGTGTTAACATTTTTAATGTTATGTCCAGTGCACACAGCCAAATGGCCAGACTGAAGTAGAATAATAGACGAGGAAATGGCCGTGACATCCAATGCAATCAGAAATGTTTAGAAGTATTAATGTTTTGATGTTTACACAGTAGTCACTGCAGTAACAATTGGTAATCTAATTTGAAACAACAACAACAATGTTACAGACAGCGTGTTAATCAAACATCATTCTGATGAAATGATATGTTTATGCAATATTACATATGAATTAAATCTATGCCTATGTAATCTATTTGAAAATGTCAAGTTGTATTTATATTTCATGAGAACTGCCTGGATTTTACAAAGGCAAGTCAGACCAGAAGTGGGACACTTTCTTTCCACCCAGACCATCTGAAGACAATCTGTCTCATTTGTATCAACATTATGAAAATGAATGAATCAGCCTTGTAGGATGCTATCAGAAATGTCAGATTTACACAAATATGACGGTTTCCATAGAAACTCGATTGGACAAGAAAACTTCCAGCCCAAAGTGCCCATGGGAACCTGAGTCCGATTTGTAACCCATGGTTATTTCCCTCTCTCTCTCTTTCTCCCCTGCTCGTTTCCACAATCTCCCTACAGTCCAATCTAAATAAGGACACTTCATCGCCCTCCCTAAGAAATCTAGGCCTACTCAAAACCACATGTGAGATATGCAAAAGAATAAAAATATGATACAGAATATGAGAGAAAGCAAAAGAAGAGAGAGAGAGAGAGAGAGAGAGAGAGAGAGAGAGAGAGAGAGAGAGAGAGAGAGAGAGAGAGAGAGAGAACCATTAGCTGAAAAACAGCCTGAACCAAGAGAGGGTCATTTTGACCATAAAGAGAGTCCAAGCCGACCCTGTGTAAGACACTATGACTTCCCCTTAGGGGAGAGTAGCTGCTTTGTGTCCACAGTCTAAGAACTCTGAGTTCAACCAAGGGGATGATGTCTAAGAAAATCAGAGAACTGTGTAACAGTCTGTGTGGCCAGTCCAGTGCAGTCGTCGGTAATTACTTTAATAAGACAGATGCCATGATGAGGCTAAAACAGTATCATATATCTAAGTCTGTGGCTGAGCTTGCATCTAAATTTGTCTCTGATTAAATGAGTGAACTGTCTGCAA
The DNA here is from genome assembly GCA_027497455.2 of Sardinella longiceps. Classification (NCBI taxonomy): domain Eukaryota; kingdom Metazoa; phylum Chordata; class Actinopteri; order Clupeiformes; family Clupeidae; genus Sardinella; species Sardinella longiceps. The sequence continues at coordinate 8,600,034 of JAODXP020000004.1, read as the reverse complement.
AGAGAGAGAGAGAAAGAGAGAGTGATGAGTGACGCAAATGGCCTTCAGGGAGACCTTTTTGGTTTTGTGTGAGAGACTGTGCACCACGCACATCCTACACACACACACACACACACACACACAATTAATCCGTGGATTGCAGAGGTGTAGTGAGGACTTTTCTGTTATGGGGGTTGCAATATAATGTTAAAAATGAATGCCTAACGTTTCAAAAATGAGAAATAACCAACTACAATGGTCGGGGGAAGCCGTACGCCTGCGTCCAATGCCAAGTACACCTCTTATACATTGCAATTTGTATGGTATGACGTGTAAAAATGTTCTGGTAAAGTTGGCCATTCAATGTTTGTCCTTGACATTTAAGAATAAATACCATGCTGTGGTGTCTGTATGTGAGTAGGTTTCTAACGTTTGCTGGGTTGCATTTCTTTGTGTGTGTGTGTGTGTGTGTGTGTGTGTGTGTGTGTGTGTGTGTGTGTGTGTGTGTGTGTGTGTGTGTGTGTGTGAGAGAGAGAGAGAGAGAGAGAGAGCGTGAGTGTGTTTGCGAATAGAACTGTGATGTGTATGCATATGTGTGTGGGGAGGGACCATTATCATGTATGTGAAACGTTTTTGTGGTTATGTCCAGCATACAGTATCAACATGTGTGGGTTAGAGATTATGTGTCTCTGAATGGGAGTATAAATTTGAGTGTGTGTGTGGATTACGTGTGTACGTGTATGCACGTGTATGCACGTGCATGGCATGTGTGTGTGTGTGTGTGTGTGTGTATTTTAGTGTGCAGTGTATTGATATCAGAGAATGCGTAAGAGCTTAGGAGACCTAAAAATTCCCAGTGGCATTGAGCTATGGCCATATGTCAGTACAGAGAACTCCTCTCTGTCCTTTTCAGTCAGAGACAAATCCTTCAGAATGTCTAACAGAATGCCTAACAATGTAACCCAATAAATGCAAATGTAACTAATGCAAACACTGAACACTGGAACTCTTTTTTGCACTCTGTGTGTGTGTGTGTGTGTGTGTGTGTGTGTGTGTGTGTGTGTGTGTGTGTGTGTGTGTGTGTGTGTGTGAGCTTTCAGTGTGTTGTTATTTTTAGAGAACTACAGTAATAAGCCAAATGGCCAGTGAACCACTTGCTTGGTGCCTGATGGCCCACCTGCAGATCACAATTCTCTTGCTCTCTGGGTTTCCTCTTCACATTGAGTTTTTCTCCCTTACTAACTCATAGAACAACTTTTGTGAACTACTTGCATGCACATTATTTCCAGGGAATAAGCTTGTTTTTTTTTCAATGTGAATGATATGGTCATGGTTTAGATGAATTCAACTGATTTGATTTTGGAGGTCAAACAGGGTCAAATTGAAGGATATAATGATCACATGCCTTTCTTATGTCCTGAAATGGTTTTGCAATAACAGTTTAAAGGCAGGGCAATGACATGCCCATTTTTATGTTTTGCAGACTGTTTCATCCAAAGAATAAACTACAAAAAAAGTGGAATGTGCATATAGGTTAGTATGGGCAGTACAGATGGTCTTAAAGAAGTCATATGGTTTTGGCATAGATATTCAATGGTCAATTTCTCTGAGCAAAGTTGAATAGCTGTATGGCTCTGGGAACAAAAGAGCCTCTCATCCTGTCAGTTGTGCATGACATGATAGCCTAGGCTATGTCCTCTGTCCCACAGGTTATTGTGTGTTTATGCAAATAACAGTTCCTGCCAGCTCTTCCAATTTAGTCTTACTTGCAAGATATTACTGCATCATTGCTTGTTGCCTTATTAAAGTAAGTCCCTGTAGACTATTTGAATTCACAGCAGTTAGAATACTGGTAATGACACACACACACACACACACACACACACACACACACACACACACACACACACACACACACACACACACACACACACATTGAGCATAAATACCTCCAGCCTCAAATTTATGTTGTGGACAGGAGAAAAAATAACATACAGTAAGCGTTGATTTCCTAAGTGCCCATTATCTGTCCTAGTGAAGCTTGGACAGGATTTAAACAACAGATTACCATCGGTTTTCATTTGAGCTCTACAGTATATGCGTGGATTCTTGAGGGCGATAGACAGAGCACTTAGTGTCTGCATTTTGGTTCAGGTTTTTGGCTCCGTGCTTTGGCACTCAGCTGGCTGTAATATATCAGCTATACGAGGAAGGAAGAGAGGGGCAGAGGGAGCGAGAGAAAGACTGGAAAAGGGAGGGGGAAAAGAAAGAGAGAGAAAGGGAGGAAGGGAGAAAGAATGATTTTGTGTGTGTGTGTGTGTGTGAGAGAGAGAGAGAGAGAGAGAGAGAGAGAGAATGAGAGAATCTGGTTCACACACACACACACACACACACACACACACACACACACACACACACACACACACACACACACACACACACAGACTGCTTGTTTCTGTAAAACAGTGCAGTATCACCCAGACACACTCTCAAGTCTCTGAAGCACACTTACTCACAGGCAGTTGAAGCGAGAGAAGTTATTTTGAAACCCACTCCCCCTCTTGTCCCACCCCTCCACTGACCTCCTCCCTTCCATGAGGAGTTTGCCTCGCCCCCCTTAACGCCCCTCATTCTCCTCCTCCTCCTCTTCCTCCTCCTTTCTCCCCCGTTCCTCTCGCTCTCTGCGCGTTCAGTACCTCCCTCCTTCCCTCCCTCCCTCCCTCACTCGCTAGCTCGCTCATGTTAGGTCCTGTCTGAAACCCCACCTCCTCGTCCGCTGTCTCGGCTGTAGATTCCTGGGCAGTGTTTAATTGAAGAGTGCCAGAGCTTTCGCAAAGAGAAACAAGAGCTGAGAGCCAGTAGACAGACAGAGGGAGAGAGAGAAAGAGAGAGAGAGAAAAGGAGAGAGAGAGAAAGAGAGAGGCAGAGCCGCACTCACATGCTTACGCAGCCGCTTACCGCGATCCTACACACACCCTGGATTTACACTCCCGAAGAGAAGAGGAGCGACTTTTTCAGCAGAGAGCAGCACGGTGAGGAAAGGCAGAGAATTCCTGTTGTGAGGGAGCGAGCAGGAAAAGCTGGGAAAAGAAGACGGAGTGCAGGAGAAGAGGAGGAAACAGAACGACGGGAGAGGTAGATAGAGAAAAGAGGGGAGGAGGGGAAAAGCAACAAAAAAGAGGGGGATAGAGGGGGGGAAACTTCTGAGGCAGAGAATGAACGACAAAAAAAGAACGAGTGAGAGGTGGGGAGAGGGGGGGAGGGAGGGAGAGGTGGAGGGAGGCCCATAGTAGGAGAACAGGCAACAGGCAGACAGAAGAGAAAAAGGGGGGAGAGAAAAAGAGAAGTCAGGAAAGTCCAACAAGGAAGGCGGTGGGGAGCTGGAGAAAAGAGTGGTGGAAAAAACAAAAGAAAAGGAGAGAAAAAGGAAGAGGGGGAGGTGAATGTTACAGGGTGGTTTGAGTGAGAGAGAGAGAAAGAGTGTGTGTGTGTGAGAGAGAGAGAGGGAGAGAAGGAGCGAGAAGGAAAACAAGCTGAAAGGAGGTGTGTATGTATGTGTGTGAGTGAGTGAGTGTGTGTGTGTGTGTGTGTGTGTAAGGGGGAGGGTGGGTGGTTGGAAGCTGAGTAGTGGATGAGAAAAACAGGCCGTGTGAATGGGCCAGGAGTGCAGGGAGCTGGAGAGAGGAGGAAGCTGCTGCTGCTGCCGCTGCCACCTCTGCTGCTCTCACTCCAGCTCCAGCTCCAGCTCTGACTCCTCCGGCCACTACTGCTGCTGCCCTCCTCCTGAGTTAGCGCGGCCGCTGGGTCGGGCCGGGCGGCATGCACTCCCCCAACTCAGACGTGTCCGCAGTGTCACGGGGTCCAGGACCCGGTTACTCGTACATCCAGCCTGCTACTGCTGCTTCCGTCACCACCACCACCACCGATACTCACTGCTACTGTCACCTCTGTGCCCACGACAGGCCCAAACCCACCGCCCCCGGTGTCCCCATGCCCGAGCTCCGCTCCGGGGGCCGCTTAAGCTCAAGGGCCTCGCCAGAGGAAGAGGAGGAGGAGGGTGTGCCGGTGCAGGAGGGGCCCCATGCTAGACGTTCGCTCCCCGTGCAGAGCAGAAGGAGGAGGGAAAGCAGGGAGGAAAGGCTGGAGAGGAATGGAGGAGTCAATGGTGGTGGCTATTTTCCGCCAAGGAATTTGTCTAGGAAAGTGGATTTTTACTTGGGGCCAGACCACTGCTCCGTGCCGGGGGACACTACGCCAGGCTTTCCACGGGAGTGGGACCCATGCTACTCCCCTCCTCCAAGATGGAACTGGCCGGTGGTGGAGCCATGCCGGGAGCACTGTGCGTGCACACGGGACGTCTGGCCGTCTCCGGAATGGGAGAGGACTCCTCTGCCACCACCACCACCCCCACCACCACCACCCCTTCTGCCATCCCCTCCGTGCTGCTACTCACCAGAGAGACGACCCTCCACCTGTGTCAGCCATGTCCCATCATACCTGCCTTCGCCAGAGTTCAGGGGCTACCCAAGACACAGAGAAGTGCTGAATGGGGGCATGATGGGGGAACCCTGCTGGGACTGCGTGCGAGACCGCTACTGGAAGGAAGTGCATCGCCCCGACCTCATCGCCGTCGACCCTGTATGCGGATACAGCGCCAACGGTCAGCGCCAACGAGCGCTTAGCCCAGCGCACGAACCCACGGGCCGCCAGCACCAGCTACTGAGCAGACAGACAAGCCCTGAGCACGGAACTTTCAACGGGCCGACAACGCCGGGTTCCAGAACCTTCTTCTCCACGGAGGTTCCCCCGGCAAAGCTACGAGGGCCCTACGATGTAGAACCCGGCTCTTGTCGGGCCAAGAGTGTGGTGAACGGACCTCTGAGGAGGGAATCCAAGCCAGAGAGCCATAAGGAACGGGAGAAGGAGAAGAAGGAGAAGGAGAGTACATCTGGAGCGGTGAACCAATATCAGCAGGATCAGGGCAGCGTGAGGGAGCAGATCCGCAGGGTGGTCGGCGACCTGCAGGAGGTGCTCGGAGGCCTGAAGCAGGTTCACCTGGAGATGAAGGAGGTGAGGAGGAGGACGATGATGATGAAAGGGGGGTGGGGAGGAGGAGGAGGATGATGAGAGGGGGGTGGGGAGGAGGACGATGATGAGAGGGTGGTGGTGGTGGTTTTCATCTTAGCAAGCAGCTTCACAGTGTTGAAATGAAATAAGTGAACAGCAACTGTGTTTGTGTACATTCACTTTCCCAGTCTTTCAGTCTATCACATACAAAATGCACCACCACCACCATCATTTTAAAAACTGAATGTAGGCCACAACTGAAGTATAAAAAGCTAAAGCTAAATTCTGCACTCTTCTATTATTCAAGTGCGTTAGTATGATTACTGATTCGGGATCTGTCTAATCCTCTTTTTTTTTAGTATTAACCCAGAGGTTGATGAGGAGTTTTACCCAAAGCACAGAGCATAAATTTTTAGGGAGATATTCCCAAGACAATCCAAGATTGGATTTACTTTGCCTGCATGAGCATCGTCAACCCTGTACCATTCCCAGTAGGAGCAGTGATGTAATCCCCTTCAAAATTGCAGCTTTAATCTTCAGGACGGAAGTGTTATACAATAAGCAAAACGCAGAAATGAGTATGTTTATCAACACAAACAGTCTGAAGACCAGTGTGCACCAAAGAACATGGCTGAGGTTCTCTTTGTGTTTTTTCTTTTTTTCAGGTGGTGCAACAGATTGATGTCTTGACGTCTACCATAGACCTTGTCGAAGACGAACCAGGCAAACAGATTTCCCATGAGTCTGTGCAGCAACAGACTGTCCGCCATGAGGTGAAGGCACTTGTCCACAGGCCGGCAGACACTCAGACAATCACTTATCAGAAGCCAAAACATCGGCAGCTGCAGACGCAGGAGAGCCAGCCGCTGCGTGTCAATGGCCACGCCACACCTCCTGTGCCCCGTCTCACCCCCAGCCCCAGCCCCAAACCCTCCACCTGCCACCCTTCTGTCACCCAGCGAGGGCACACTGCCACTGGTGACCTTTCCCAGGTCACAGCCCTGATCCCAGGTCATGAGGCTGCCAAGGACCAGAGTCAAATGAACGGCACCTGCGTAGCCCCTCGTCCACCCCGGGACCGGGTCAAAGACGCCCAGAGGCGGCGGATAGAGCTGGTGTCTCCCTGCAGCTTGCCGACCCCCAACGGCAACGCCGCCTCCATCAAAAACCACAAGCCTCCACCTTACCCAAACCACAACGGAAGGGTGGAGACTCTCCACAAGAACTCGGACGGGCCCGTGGGTGCTCTGCGAACTGGTGCCCACGCCAGGAAGGGCAGGCAAGTCTCCACAGCCGTGTGAGGGTGGGGACGGGGGTGGTTGGGGGGGTTGGTGGAGAGAACACGACATGGAGTCTCCCACCTGGTTGCCATGGACACAGCTGCGTGGGTTACTGTACTTGGAGAGGAATGTCCCTGGAAGTGATGTCGTGTCTCGGCTACTCAGGGTGAGTATTGAAGGAGGTAAGGAGGAGTCAGTGGTGCACTATAATAACAAAATAGTTGTTGACATTTGTTTTAGCTCAATAACCAATCACTTTGTACCCTTTTCTTCCCTTTTTTTTTAAAAACAATACACAAAATGTGCAGGGGAAACAAGTATTACCAAATAGCTAATTTGACTACACATAAAGTACACTGGAGTCGAATTACAAATGGTACCTTCGAGAGGACAGGAGTTACATTAATCTTTTGTGCTAAAAGAAAAGGATCTTGTGTTCATATTGCTCTAAGGCCAGGAACATTACATTTGAAATCCTCTTACCTCCGCACTGAGGAAGTGGAATGTTGCAATCCTACCTCTAATGAGCTTTTTAATACATGTTGCGACCCAAGGAAATGACTTCTCAGTGGTTTCTTATGCAACTGTACTCCCTCCGAGTTGAGAAATAAGTACTTGAAAAGTTTCAGAAGAGTATGTTTCCAGACTTGGTATGGTGCCTACCTTTTTTTTCTGTTAATGAAGTTATTCAAAACACATTTCACTTCAGGACTTTCTTTTTTAGTCAGTCTTCATTTGTCAGATCAGATTCTGTATTGATGCTTCGCCACTTCTCCCGTGGTGAGTTAGTCATGCATTGCCCAGACCCCGGGGAATCCCCTCTCCCCAGTTCCAGCAACACAGAGAGAGAGAGAGAGAGAGAGAGAGAGAGAGAGAGAGAGAGAGAGAGAGAAAGACAGAAAGAGAAAGAAAGAGGCTTGTCTCTCTGAGACACATATGGCTCTTGTTGGGAATCTGATGTGCCAGATGTAGACCAATCAGAGGCCAGAAGTGGGCCAAATCCGTGTGTGCTGTAGATGTGGTTAATGCTGGAGATGAATAGCATCTGATGAGCGCTAATCAGATTAGAGCTGGAATGAGGGCCTAGGTATCCAGAAGGAGGGACAGCCACAATGCCTCTTATTGACCAGTCTTGTTGGGGAGGAGGCGGTGTGTGTGTGTGTGTGTGTGTGTGTGTGTGTGTGTGTGTGTGTGTGTGTGTGTGTGTGTGTGTGTGTGTGTGTGTGTCTTATGCTGTTTAGTACACATCTTATGACACAAATGAATGGCCTTTCCTGGCAATAAACAACTGTGGCTCCTGTCCTGGACCGGAGCAGGGACAGGACAGGGCAAACACTAGAGTCCCTTATGCCCCAGCAGGATCACACAGCCTGCCAGTATACAGTATACAGTATGACCGAAGATCATGCTCCGCTTGAATCCTCTCTGGTATGACAGTCTCCACACACACTTCCTTCTTGCCTCATCGCATAGTGCCATCTCTAGTGTGTGATTATGGCCATAATAGTGCAATGTAATTGAATGTCTGTGTGCAGAAGCAAACACCTCGACTACACTAATGTGTCTAATCAGTGAGAGACAGGCATGCATGTAAATAGCAATTTTCATTATGCCAACATCTCATTTGGTTTGCCAAGCTGAGAACATTGGCTGGATTAAAGTAAGAAACGTTGAAAGGCCAAACACACAAACTTATGTGTTTCTACCGAAATAGTGTTGTTTCAACAGCGCCATGCTTAGATTTGATGGAGGTTTGTGTGGGAGCGAGGGTATGTGTCTGGCCACGAAAGGGAGGGAACAGCCACACATGTTACAATAACAGGTCCTGTTTCGAAACACCAAAACACAGCATCGCTGCTCCCTCACTCACTCACTCCCTCACTCAATGCTCCTTCTGGGAAACTGTAAAGAGGGGTGGGGTGTTGAATCATGTTTCTGGGAATCGTTCTGAAAATGTGTTAATGTGCTCTCTGGTTGAAAGGTATTGTGCTCTCCCTCAAACAGCGCCCCCATCAGGAAAGGACCATATTCTATTCTAAAAAAAAATAAAAATAAGTCCCATTACTCACTCACTCTCTTAGTCATCATCAAGATGTTAAGAGCTCAACATGTTTACATCTCATCTGAGTCAATCTGCGGCCATGTTCTCGTTCACGGTCACGTGTGTTTTGTCCAGCGAATGTTGTAGATCCTCGGTTTGTGAAAAAAAAAGAACAAAACAAACTGCCAGAACTAGGATTCAGAGAGCAACTTGTACAACAATAGCTTCCCCTTCCTTTTGTGGTGGGGGTTTGGTTAGAGCAGGTTAGGTTGAATGGCCCTCTAGTGAAGACTATGTGGAAGTGCAGTCTATTTTTCTTTGCCAGGGCCAAGTGCTCAGTATGGTTTTAATTATAAACCTCGGCGGAATGCCAGACTGAACAAGGCCGGCTCATATTGTATTTGTAATGGTCGCATAAAAACATAAGCACTCTCGCTGATTATTTCGAGAGCAGAGGAAAAGAGAAACTACGTCAGTCTGATCAAACATGTCTAGCAGAAAAGAGAGAGAGAGAGAGAGAGAGAGAGAGAGAGAGAGAGAAAGAGAGAGAGATTTAAAGATAACAACAATTAGGGCTGATTCTGAAGTGATTCTAAACTGCACCCAAGCTCACAGCCTTTATCAGCTACACAGCCAAAGAGAGTTTTGGACACCATCCATGTTTAGTCATTAATCTCCTGTGCTGGGTGGGTGGGAGAAAGGGAGGAAGGGGGGGGGGGGCAGTGATGGGTATGGGAGCGACGGTGGAGCGACCGAGGCCTGTGCTCGCTTGGTGGCTGACTTGCAACCACGGTGACGGCTTAATTGCTACGCCCTGCGCCACTCGTTAGGCAGGCGCCAGGCAGAACCGTTGAGAGTTCCAACACAATGACATCCATTTCCGTCACAGGGCAGGGCCAAGCAAAAGACAGATGAAAGAAAGGAGTAAAAGGAAGGAAGGAAGGAAGACGGAAGAGGAGGGGGAGGGGAGGAGGAATTTGGAAGGGGTGGGATAAAATGCCCGTGGCCTTTTTGGATTTGAGGTATGAGCATTGTTCGGATATTTGACCAGCTGCTTCTCTGCAATTTTGGTTGTTCCATATAACTGTTGACTCTGGAAGAATGTGATTGTTCTGCAGTGGAGTCGCTCTATTTTCTGTGTGTGTGTGTGTGTGTGTGTGTGTGTGTGTTATTAGAGAAAGTAGTAGCCACGTGAGTGAGGGAGTAAGTTGGCTCGTTTGATCCCTTCTCCCCAAGTCTGTGGATTCTTTCCCCAATCCCCAAACTGCCAAAAGGTCTTTCACATCTTCCTGTGCATGACATTATAGTCCACATTGGATGATAAAAATGCCCCCCCCCCGAAGGAAGCTGAGGCCTGCGTCAAGGTTAACAATGCGTGAGGGAATAAGGGTTTGAGTGTTTCTGTGTGTGTGTGTTTGTGTGTGTGTGTGTGTGTGTGTGTGTGTGTGTGTGTGTGTGTGTGTGTGTGTGTGTGTGTGTGTGTGTTGAGGTGTGGCAGGGTCAAGAGTTCATTCAAGAGTGCCACCATTTCCTAACTCGGACCTTTCCATGGTATGCATGTCAGGGCCAAACACACTCGTAGCTCAGCTGCCCTGGCCTATCATGGCATCCTTTGTCTGAAAAGTAAAAAAAATAAAAAATAACACATAGCCTACTCAAAGATTTAAAAAATAGTGGTGTTACTATATATGCACAAGAAGCACATGCAGGAAATGACTTGGAAATGGCTGTTTGTCATCCTCACTTAAGTGGAGTCCTCTGTAACTTAACCAGGTGCAGCAATAAAACTTCCTCACCGAGAGACATCTGCAAGATTTAAGGGCCATTCTTTCCCAAAGTACCTTTCCCAAGGTGCAAGTTTATATTGACTGATTTTGTAGGTCTTTACTGAGACAAATAACTTATTAGAGGGCTTTGTACTTTGAAAAGATTCAAGTATGTAATGCATTTTGATGCATTTATTGTAATAATGTAGGACATGAAGAAACCTGTCCTTTCTTTTCTTCCTCAGAATGGATTCATCCTCATTTGATACCTTTTTCACCAGGTTCACTGATAGTTTCTATTGGTTATATTTATTATTTTAAAAAAAGACATATTTAATGACCTTGAACTGAGGCTACTTAACACAACGGTGTAGACTGTGTTGTACTTGAGTTATAACTCTACTGAGCTAAAGCAATGTGATCACATCACACAGTGCCCTCGACATAATCAGCTGCGGACTATTTTCAGATGGGAAATAGAACAGTCATGTGATGGCTGAGATAAGCCTTAATGCCGCCTGTTATAGGCTATGTGTAAAGCACAACATAATCATACAGGGATCACTAGTGTTAGTCACAGGGAGGAAAATTCATATTTTCACAAAACTATAAAAGTGTGGTTCCAACAAATATATTACTTTTTAAAGTTAAAATAAATAAATAAAAAAAGAATAAAAAGTTAAGTTGTATAATTGTGGATATCATGTTAATTTAGCAAAAATAAATCAAGTAACAACATCCCAGCTTCAGTTCCACTGATATTACGAGAAATAACAAACCAAATGTGTGATTTATGAAAATTCATAAATGCCCTCTGAAGTCAAACACTAGCTCATATCACATAACTGCCAAATGTCACTTTTTCTACATGAGGTACTTATGTGTGCTTGTGTATACAGTAGAAAATAAATTGAGAAGCGCAAACCATTACTTTAAACTCTGGTTAAAAACTTTGCAAATAAATAATGTAATCACCATTATTAGTGTAATGTAAGCACTTCTTCAAAGGTAGAGTTATGCTCACAAAGGTAATTTCTGGAAAATCTGTGTTTTGTAACAGGTATTGAAGCCAAAGAGGGGGAGAGAGAACGAGTGGGAGACGTGAGGACTGACGGAGACTGAGGGAGTGTGGAGTGTTGGGAGGAGGCTCGCAGCCTGAAGGGGGAGGCATTTCCAAAGGAAAGGAACACTCCGGAACATCCTGTCACGCACTGGCGGACTCTTACTTTCCCCAGTGTTCATTCAGTCAAGCTCGGCTACTCTCCTCAAGGGGACACTTACTGAACACAGGAGATTGGTCTGTGTGTGTGTGTGTGTGTGCTCTTTGTACATTTCTATGCCTGCATGCATATAATGTACGTGTGTGTGTGTGTGTGTGTGTGTGTGTGTGTGGGGTTTGTTGGTGTATGTGTTTGTCTGAGCAAGAGTTTTGAATGTGTGTGCATACCTCCATGTGTGCATGTGTGTGTGTGTGTGTGTGTGTGTGTGTGTGTGTGTGTGTGCATACACACATTTATAGTTACCTCAGACTGAGGATGGACATCTAAACTACCAAAGAAGCATTGGAGAACTCTTTTGAGTTTTGTGATTTTGAAAAAGAACACAAACCCTCCTAAAGACACAAGGTCATCCTGCAATGATGGAAAAGTGTCTGTATTTTTGCTGCTCTGATATTTTTTCAAATAAGCTCTGCTATGCCTGGTCAGTGACCTCTCTGGCTAATGTCACCTTATCTGGTGTGAGCGCACGCCTCAAACTTCACTCTTCTGAGGGGGATTTGTAAACTGTGAGGAATAGCGATACTCTGTCTCCACTTTTGGATTAGTGTTTTCATTACAAAAGCTATTGCACAAATTATGTGTTGGAACTGTAGCCAAAGCACTTAATCCTAAAATAAAGGAGTTGTAACTGGTTGTCCTGTTTCAGTGTCTCAGTCAATTCCATACAGTCACCATGGGAGGGCACTGTTGCATCCACTAAGGGCCAACTGGTGTCTGACGGTCTGTGTTGTTGTTGGGGGAGAAAGAAAGACATAAATGTAAATGTGGAACAGTTAAGATAAGATTAAGCGGTCTGAGCAGGGTTATTTGATGCTTAAGACAATTACATGAATAAACTTTCAATTCTCTCAGATTTCAATATCGAAGTGAAAAAGCACATCAGAAAGAGGGGTTAGTCAGACACATTAAGACAAAGAATTCATTCAGAGAGGAAAAAGGACGTTGTTTTCTTGGAAGAGAGTCTTTTAATAGCTTCAAGATGAAGACAGGATGCAGTCTGCCCTGATCCATTTTCCACAGTTACCTCAACAATCAAAATGAAAACAGCCGCTTGTCTTGATTCCATCACAGTAACATCTTTGCCATCTATGAAAACATTGAAAGATAAAGATAACGTTGATTTCACATTAATGTTTAATTACTTCTAATTCACTCGTCTCTTTCGTGCTGTCAAATGAGCAGCCTTGGCAGCCGAGAGTAGAGAGCAGATTCACTGAAGGAGGCCTGATGTCTAGAAAGTCTGTGTTTGTGTGTGTGTGTGTGTGTGTGTGTGTGTGTGTGTGTGTGTGTGTGCGTCTCTCATTCCCTTACAGTCACGTTTGCTCATACTGTATGTATTCCAGGGTTGCTCCTGCCCCCCCCCCCCCAACCACCACACACACACACACACACACACACACACACACACACATACACATATCTCCCTTGGCTTCCCGCCCTGCTGTGAGCCGTCATGCCTCTGGCCCCTGTGCTGGCACTGTCTGTGTTTCTGTTTATTTAAGTCTTGTCTGAGATATTCCCCACTGCTCTCTCAGCAGCCCCTTGCCCCATCACCTAGCCCACTGCCCCCTGCACACATACACACACACACACACACACACACACACCTTCTACCATGGTCCAGCAGTCCCATCTCTCCATTGGCTATTTAATGGTCCAAACAAACTGATGTTCTGGTGGTGCTGATCCAGCATGTGGGCCCACTCTACTGTACCGGGGCAGACTTCTGTCATTAATGGAGAGAGCCAAGGTGATATGGATCAAAAGTATATTGCAACCTCATAAGTTCGAACATTTGCCAGGGAGAAGAATTTTGGTACATTCGTGAAGGCCGGAGAAGATTACTTTTAGTTGTAGATCTTGGGTGCATCGAGCTATGTGGAAAGTTACTATCTGTACAATTACAGGTTTTCAGTGCCATGTTGTTAGCCTGGGAGTTCCCATGCTCCTTTGCGAGCTTATTTCATTTCACTCTGCAAAGCAGCATGGTGACCATGGCCGTTTTTCTCGCCTGCTTTCGGTATCCAATCGCAGAACAAAAAGGGATTTGTACGGCCCTCGATTGCATTTTACGTCACGTGGTGGCTCTGGTATTGGCTCCGAGGTATGTACAGACGCTATGATAGACATTCTTAGCGCCTAATAAACGGTTCAGAACGATGCTTCCGCTACGAGAAATTCAATAGGTAGCTCTCCAGACTAAATATCACTTGTGATTTTAGTTTGGCATTCACCAGGCTACCATGTTGTTGGAACCGTCATTATACTATCAACACAGTGTTGGGCTACTTTGAGCCATTCTATGGTTTAAAACAGCGCTTTGGCCAATAATACCTAGCTTGATGCCCTAAAAAGCTACAACTAGCAAGCGGTCTTCTCCAGCCTTAAACTTTTTATGATGTTGCAAATTGCAATATTAGTTTGGGTCATATCACACCGGCTCTCTCCTTTAAGGAAAGCATATTTTTAAAAATCTACACAGCGCAGAGACACTATAGATATGATAGATATGTAGGCCTACAGTGAAATTGTGATACTGTATATACAATACGTTACACACTACATGTTTTTTGTCAAACATACTGTAGGTCAAGAGCCCAAAGGATTGATTGACAGTTACAGTTACCTCAATTTTGAAGAAATGTAACCTTCCTTATCTACCCATCACGTCACACACACATTTCAAAGCTTTCTCCTTATCCTTATATTCCTCCCTATCTCCTCCATTGTTCACCAGTAGAAAAGGAATTCCTCCCTGTTATGCCCCCTGTGATCCACTGTTGGCATCCTAGGACCACGGCTAGCTACCAGGCCAAACAGGCTCACTGTGCACCCAGCGCAGGGGTGGACTGGCAATATGGCACACAGGGCAAATGCCAGGTGGGTCGACACACTATTTGGGCCGACGGCCCTGACATTCTCACTGTAACTGTAATCATAGGCTTATTTTCAAATGGTCTGACCAGTATGGTGGGCTGGTCTTGTTCGAAAAGCCAGGGCCGATTTTTTGTCCCAGTCCACCTCTGACCCAGCGCTCATAGCAAACATCTATACCAGAAGAGATATTACACAATGGCCAGTGTCATGTTTTGTTGAGGCAATTTACTATAAATCTACCGTAGACAGTTAAACCTAAACTAATGCTTTAATCAACAGGTACAGTATGTCTGAACAACATAACCGTTGAAGTCTGCCGTATTTATCAAGTTTATGACTTCACTGATCTGGAACTCTGGCTGGCCCTGAAGACTGAGCATGTCTGAAAAAGACTGGCCAAGAAGTGAGTCATATGTTACACGGAGCTGCCAGTGACAAATCTCTGGATTTAGTTATGGCAGGCACAAGGCTTCAGAGCAGTGTTGTGGTAACAGAATCGAAGAGTTCTTGTGTTACCATAGCGCACTGAAGAATTCTCCAACTTTAAGGTCACAGGTTTAATACCCAAAGAACACTCAGGCTGATCAGAATTCTTGCACTGCTTCTTGCTCTGCTTCAGTGTAAAAGATGTTTTTCAATGTAACCATGTATATCTAGGCATGCCACCATGACCACAAATGGCAACATGTAAGTGTACATGTGGTCACAATGCAATGTGGGGCGCTAACAGTATTTGACAGACACTGATCATTAAAATATAAGACACTGCATTACTCCATGATCTCTCAGCATTTGCTGAGTGCCTAAATCTGTGCAGAGAATAATAGAATGTTACTGTATACCTACACCAGGGCCAAGTTAGCCAGTGGGACAACAGGGCCCAGGCCAGCTAACCATTCACACAATAACCCCCCATAATGTCCTTCATCATTGACCAAGCCTGAGAGAGAGAATGGGTGTGTGTGTGTGTGTGTGTGTGTGTGTGTGTGTGTGTGTGTGTGTGTGTGTGTGTGTGTGTGTGTGTGGGGGGGGGGTTATTTCATAATGCATGCAACGCTGTGCTGGACCCATTTATGACAAATATGCTGCTTGCCTGCTTTACTAAGGGAGGCAGGGAGTCAGAATGACACCCAACACGACCCCAGTGACCTTGCACCCATCTCTCTCTCTCTCTTTTTTTTCTCTCTTTCTCTTACAGGTCTCTGTGTTATTCTGTGTCCAGACAGACAGATTGCTCTGTGCTAGGCTGCCCCACCCTTAGTAAAGGCGAGAACAAGTAGTGATGGTATTTCAGACAGAAACAGAACCAAAAACAACACCAAACTCTTATTTTAACAAGTACAACATCCCTCCTGCCCCACCCTGTTCTCTCTCTCTCTCTCTCTCTCTCTCTCTCTCTCTCTCTCTCTCACCGTGTTTGTGTGTGTGCACATGCTTGTTCCATACCTCTAGATACACAGGAAGGATTCTTCCTTTTTTCCAAACTCTCTCTGTCTCTCCCTCTCTCCCTCTTCCTTACAGTTCCCCCTCCTCTCTGTCCTCTCATTCTTCAGCCACCCTTTCTCTCCCACTCCCTCACTCCCATTCCTCCACCTTCTCTTCCTCTGTCTCTCCCACTCCCTCACTCCCATTCCTCCACCTTCTCTTCCTCTGTCTCTTGCTCTGTGCCATTACCTCTGCACGGTTTGGCTAAGAATAGGTGTGTGTCTCCTACCCGAGAAGAGAGGATGTGGGCAGACCCACATGTTTGTGATGGAGGGAGGGAGAGAGGGAGTGGAGGACGGATGGATGGAGGGAGGAGGGGGGATGGAGAGAGGGAAGGGTGGAGGGGAAAAACCCAGAGCTCCAATTTCTCCTTCTACCATCCACCCATCCATCCACCACCTCCACCTCCACCATCAACCCCATCCCCACCCCCACCCTCGGCCGCTCCCTTGTTGAATGACAAGGGTGTGCTAAGAGTTACACTGTCAGCCTATGCTGAAGCCCCCAAGAACACAGGGCTTCATGGATCAATCCACAAAGACACCCAGACGGGCTCAACCAAAGCCCCTACCTCCCCCCACCCTAACACACACACACACACACACACACACACACACACACTCACGCATGCATGCACACATCTCCGCACACCCGAAGAACAAGGTTATAAAAGTTGTTTATGTGTTTTAAATGTGCTGCTGACTTTAGCCGGAAAAGTACTTGCTGGGATTTACTCGGTGTTCTCACCAGGAATTTACGCCAAATAAACCAAATAAATATATGCCTGCCACAGAGGCAGGAACATAGAAACACAGACACAGTGTGTCACACACACACACACACACACACACACACACACACACACACACACACACACACACACACAACCACAACCACAGACACACACAAAACTCTAATTGAGATGATTGATGTTCAGTGGTGACATGGCATAAATAGCCACTGTGACACTCCATAATGGCTCCAGTGGCGCAGTTGTGTCGCCGTTCCATGGAGCGCTGGGAGAAGGCAATGGCATATTTGTCTTCCCCAGCTGATGTCATTCTCACTCACACTAAATATTTTCACTCTGTCACGGCAGTGACAAGGGGAAAGCAGGTAAACATCCTTTCAGGAGCCAAGAGCTAGCGGCTGACGGCCCGCGGGTCCCACCAAACCTCGCCATCCCCCGACAGCGCAATGGTAGCCACATCAGAGCACCGGCCGCCGCACACGCCGTCCAGGAAGCTGCATGGCACGATTTACGACAGGGAAGAGAGAGGCGCACGCATATTTGTCTGCCTTGTGCAAAGCAGCTAGTTGGTGGACCAGACAGTGCATAAGAAGTTGGTAGAGCAGATGATGATGATCAGTGTATTCTTTCAGTGTGTTAATGTATTAATGTAATGTTAATGTACTAGTATGTGAGGCATTTTGCAGAGCATGGAAATTATTATAATATAATGGTCCTGCAATGTAAAGACTCACATTTATGTGTATGGTATGTACAGTAGCAGATGTTTTTGCTAAAAGTGACACAAAATACATTTTTCACCGTCAATGCAATTGTAAACAATTGGCCGTATTGGATAAGAAGAAAAAGTTGTTTGCGTTAGTAACTGTTGAAGGAAAACTCCTGACTTGTGCAATTCAACCCAAAGCCCTCTTGTTTGAAGTCACCAAGTGCGGTCAGTGGGGAAAAAAATGAGAAAAGTTAATACAATTAGTTTTAGTTACATCAGAAATAGAAAGGTACACACTATATAAAAGACCAATGTCAAGTCAATCTAGATTTGCATAATGATTACTTTTTATCTGTTGAGCATCAGAAAAGAGTGTGTTTCTTACCAGGGTAATGTGCATCTTACATCTTACTTGTCATGTAACTCAGACCTAGCTACTGTATATCAGGGCCTGAGGTCAATGTGCATATTATTATTGTATAAAAGCAACAGTAGTTTATACAGCTTCTTGAACCGTGAAGCAATGCATGGACCGTTCCCAGTCTGAGCTCAGGACTTGGCTGTGAACTGTGCTGTTTATATGTGTTCAGGAGATTTGATTTCTCACATGGGGCCAGTGTTTATACTGAGCTGTATGTTGGCCAAACCGTCTGTGAATTTTTAAACTCGTCCATCAGCCTACAGTATAGGTGTCTTTGGGGTGATTCATGGAGCCATTTTTTGGCAGAGGCGTCTTTAAGGGGGAATGCTAGCCTTTATACATTATTCTATGTGGAGTCTGCGGGTTTGAGCTATAAACGTTTCCTATGTAGGTCAGGTTTTTTCTTTTTTTTTTTTTAACTACAGAGGTACCTACAGCCGTTGTCTATTTTGTAACTTACACGAAAACATGTTGATTTGTTTACAAACAGGAATACAAACCAGCGATAATAATTTCAGAAGAGTATGAGGCTCATACTGTACATTAGGTACTTTTGGTTTTGTCCATCAGCTTACTGACGCTAGCATCTCGGGGAGCTATTTAAGCCTTCATTCACCCCATAATGGCTAATTTAGCCTTAAAGGGAACGCTGGCACATACAACATACTCTACATTGCTAGAAGTCGTTGAGTACTGTCAGCTGTCAAAAAATGAAACAAATTCGTGTTGCCTAGGCCAAGATATGGTTAGCAGCGAACCTGCCAATGCAGCTAGCAAGCAAAGTCTATAGAGCTCCTGGAACCTGACATCAGTTAACCTAGCATGCTAGCTAAAATTGCCGCCATTTTATGAGGCCACGCTGCCTCTCTAACATACAAATTTCTTGAAGTAATGGTCTTTCTTACCTGCTTTACGTCGCCACAGACATATCAGTAATATAGAGGCGAAAGGGCTTGTGACAACGACCCCATTTTCCACCATTAATTTGCTTCGTGTTATGAAAATGAGACAACAACAAACCATTGTTTTCAGTGTATTCTCAACTTAGCTGTAGTTATTGTGGGCGAACGGTGGGTGGCCAAATACCTGGAAGGCACATCCCCTGCTCTATAGGGCAGCTTTCTAAAGCAAAACTTATCGAGACCCTGCAACTATGAAAAGACTAGGTACAAACTAATATTTACCTCCTGTGCAACACACAGTAGCTGCGAGTGTTACAAATGGAAGTCATGGTTTGCCCAGTAGAGGTACAGAAATGTTTATACACAGCATTTTATGTAGAGTAACTTACCTCGGTTAATTTGACGTTAGAAAGTTGCCCTATAAACTTTGCTTGCGCGCTGCATTGGCAGACATGCTGCTAACCATGCTATCTTGGCCTAGGCAACACAGATTTGTTTCATTTTTTGGCAACAGCACTCAACGACTTCAAGCTAGTGTAACGGAGGCCGGCTAGCATGGCGGCAGTACGTATACGGTAAATCCTCATCACCCAATTCCATGGGCTGAGTATCGGCTGAGTTAGAAGCTCTGAATTTTAGCTCAGTTGGTTAGAGCGTCCCACTCCCACACCGGGAATTTGTAGCTTGCGGGGTGGCGGGTTCGAGATCCGTGTGCGGTGCGGATTGCCACCGGCTACAAGCTGGTAAATGAATCAATGGTAAATTCCTCCATAGTGTACCTTTAAGGTGAACAGTATGGCTGTTAATTCACATGATCAGATAACCTACTGTATGTCTGCAGTGCCTGCAAGGCCTCTCAAACTGAACCTAATGGCACTCCTGCACTTTTTCTTTATCTACTGCCTATTTTTGATTTATACATTCTACACCTCACTTCCTCCTCTTAAATTATTATTTTATTATTTTTTATTATAGCCACTGCTGTAGTAGCCTGTAGTCTACTTGTAGCTTGTCTTGTGTTGTCTGTCCTGTCCTTTGTCTGTTCTATAATTCACTACCTGAACTAAGTAGTCATAGCACTTTATCTTTACCTCATGCACTAAATATATTATATAGCCTTGTCTTGAATGTCTTTTTATACTGTTTAAATGTAACACCACTTGATCCATGGCAAGATGGTGTTTTGTCTCACTGTGTACAGTACAGTGTGTATGGTTGAAATGACAGTAAAAACTTGACTTGACTTGGCGCCAGGGGTCAAGGGGGACGCCTGGCCTAAGGTCTGCATGCTATAGCTGAACCCAGTGCCTCTCCTAATTCCTGCCCTGTGACACAGCTCCTGTGGAATTTCTCTGGCCCCTGCCTAAAGTGGCCGTCCAGCCAAGTGCAGGCCTTGGCTCTGCTGCACGTTTTTTAGCTGCTCGGCGGGCGTCTCTCAAGCAAGCAGCCTGTCAACTGAGTGGCGTGCAAGAGCCTCTCTCCAATGGGCATCCCATGACTTCACTGCACACAGACGTACGTGCATGCGTGCACACACACACACACACACACACACACACACACACACACACACACACACACTCGCTCATGAAGCCAGCTCTTGTAGTCTAAACAGACTCCTGTCCAAAGACAGTGGATGGCTGGTCCAAACAGGTCACTCTACACAGCAGCACTGTGCTGCCAGACATTCTTTTCCATATGACACAAGGAGGCAGTGAACGTGTCACTTGTCAGACTCAAAGCAAAGAGCTGATTAAGCATTGAACATCACTCATACTTTTTACATAAAGGCATGAAATCGCTCATGAATTCAGACATGAAAATTCAGCATAGAATGTAGACCTACCTGAATGTGACAATGTCTGTAATGATTTCCATAATGTATGTTGGTTACATTTCCATGTGTTCATTCATTGTCTGCTGTTTTGTATGCATATTCTTTATGCTAGAGTAACACCAACTACCAGAAACAAATTTGTGCGTGTGTGACCTTACTTGAACGTTAAAACTGATTCTGATTTACATAGTGGCCAGAAAGTTTGAAGTTACTTGAGCATTATGATGAAGAGTGATTAGTGTAATACACTGGCTGGCTCTTGTTCTCTGGCTTTCATCTACTTGTTCTCTTCTCAAAGACAGTGACAGCCTCCTTCCAGATGCCTGAGAGAGACTCCATTTACATCCTCCCCAGCTGAACAAATAGCCACCTCTCTCAAACGTGTGACGTTTGCTGTGTGTGTGTGTGTGTGTGTGTGTGTGTGTGTGTGTGTGTGTGTGTGTGTGTGTGTGAATGTGACGGCACCACCATCCAAAAAAATTAAAGCATTTCCCTGCACGGCCCCAACTTTTTTCTTGCCTTGAAGAAAAATCTCCTTTGGTATCCGAGACTTGTGTTGGTCAGTCCAATGTCATGTAATGTTGTTGGCTGTTTTGCAGGCTAGTTTCTGTTGGCGCTGCTGCCCTGCCCTGCCGGGGGAGACAGTGAATTAGCTCTTGGCTCTGGTGGGGCCCATTTCCCATAAACACCCCAGGGGGAGACGGACCTTCTGCTGAGATCGTCACCCGGGGTAAATATTGGAGCAAAATTCCGAGACAGACAAGAATGGAGCTGAGCGGGGCGGAAGGGGATTTTCCAGACACCTTGAATAACACACCGAATCTATTCTGGCAGGGATGCACCTCGGTCACGTCCAGTGTAAACTGTTTGGGTTTACGTTTGACACTCATTTTCACCTCTCATCAACTGGTTTGCTTTACGCACCACCCCCCCCCCTTAACACACACACACACACACACACACACACACACACACACACACACACACCCCAACTACGCCAAAAGCCGGTCTCGGCTTCATCCACTTCTTTTCTCTCTGGGTGGGTTGGTGAGCCAACAGAGTCAAATACTTTACATGTTAATCATGAGGGACAACAATGTTTTTCTGTATCCACAGCTTTTTTTTCTTTTCTTTTCTTTTCTTGGTGCCAGAGCCTGGAGCCAGGAGCATGTCCTTATGAGTGACACCATTCTTTTAAGTGGCACATTTTTATTTCACAAAGAGGTGGAATTATGACACTTTTCTTTTTCTTTCTCTGCAAACCAATAGTGCAATCCAGTTATTCAGGTGCATAAAGACCCCTCTCTCCTTCTCCCTCTCTCTCTGTCGGTCTGTCTGCCAGCCTGTCTCTGAACAAGCGGATGCGTTTCCTGCTAACCGAGACCTAGAGAGAGAGAGACTGGAGAGGGAGGGTCATAAAAAGACACAGAGATAGAAGGAGAAACAGAGAGAGAGAGAGAGAGAGAGAGAGAGAGAGAGAGAGAGAAGGAGCTTATTCATGCTTCTTCTGGCAGCTGGCTCTGAGACAGACACATAACACAGCGAGGCTCACAGCGAGTCCCCCGAGCTCTTCTCTTCACAGGGCCATGTCAGCAAACACACTGGCTGCGCCGCCACAGCGTCTTTATGTGCCATGACTGAAAGGGAACCTCAGGACCCCGGACAGTGGCTCCCCTCCCCACAGCCAACACCCTCCCCCACACACACACACACACACACACACACACACACACACACACACACACACACACCGCCCAGTGTGAGCTTGGCTAGGCAGCCATGGAATGCAGACACTGAAGAGATGCTGAATGTATGGAATAGAATGTCTGGGATTACTGCCATGACGGTGTATCTGTATGTCTGTATGTACAGTAGGTGTGTGTGTGTGTGTGTGTGTGTGTGCGTCTGTGGTTGGTGTGTGCATGTGTAGTGTACATCAGTGTGTGTGCCCATGTCTGTGCCTGTGGTTTTTTTTTTTTTGGCATTCTGAGTGAGGACACCCGATCCACATCCTTGATGGTGCTCTTTTCTGATAATGAACTATTTTGTCTTCTCATACTCAACTGAAACGTGCGCCTCATCCAATGAGGAGTGCTATATCAAGTCATGCCTATTTGTTACACCTCCTTTGTGTCTTAGACAAACAAATATTGCTAAGCAATTATGCTTTTTTTAAATACCTGTATTATTACGTAATTAAAGTATCAAAACCTCTCCACTCGTTACGTACTTTTTACAGGAGGTTCATTTAAGCAACACAGGCCCTGACTTAACAAGACAATCGAGCACCACATCCGAGGGCCACTGCAGACCCAGAATGTGCAGGAAATCAGAGAGTCCAGGAAAAACACCTCTTTGGCTGGACGACGCCAGATTTGTGTCCATTTTTGGTTCATTTATATGTCCTGTTGAATGGACACTGGATGAAAATGCACCCTACTGAGCAAGCACCTCTAAGAGCATAGAAAAGCACAGCTAAGCTATAGGTATGGCAGAAAGAGCTAGTTAGTTAGTTCGTTAGTTAATTAGTTAGTTTAGAGTTTAGTTTAGGCAAAATCTGGTGTAATAAAATCAGATGAAATTGTTGGTAATCATATCAACCTCATAACGTGTTTATTGTCTGCAAGCAAAACAAAAGAATATGGCATAGTACAACTTATCCAGTGAGAATCCAGGGCCTCTTAAAAAAATATTACAGTACATCTCAAAATGAATAAACATTTTAGTATGTGTGTAACGATACGTCATAGGTATACAACATAATCCCTAAGTGTGGCATTGGTAAAGAATGAAGTCATTGTTATTGTTTTTAACATCACCAAGTGGTTTAAAGGTGTCTATCTATTCATTTTCAATTCATAAAGTTTTATACCAAATGCAACATTGGAGGCAGCTATTAAATTTCACCTCATTCATAAATTAAAAAAATTATCTATTCTGTATTAAAAAAAATACACAAGAGAAATAAATACATTTTCAAGCAAAGACGGCAATGAATAAAAAAAAAAACAAGCTCATTTGCTAACACATTACATTTGCACCTACATATATAAGCACAACATTTTCTTTGTCATAAAAGCAAATTCAGTCCCATCATTTCAGTTCTTTCTTTGGCATGAAAATGACAGAACATATGCTGCACTGCAGTAACCTATGGTACAAAAATTATTTATGGAAAACATTGTGTTCGTTCATAGTCGTGTCAAGTTTAGGCTGAAAGCATTCCTATTAAAAACACTCATAAAAACGATGGTGCCTCAAAATTGGCAGATCCAAAGGTCCTCGTGGACAAATCAAAACAGGAGCCCAAACAATATTTATATATTTATATACATGTATATCTCACCAGCCAGGAACCATTTTGTTCCAAAGCTAAGCTCAGCTTTCTTTGCTCCAGGTTGTTTAGCTCCTGTTAAGGGAAGAGAAGATAAATGAGTTGTATCGCCAGGAGAAGACAGCTGTTTTTGTTACAGTCAGCATGTTCAGTAATGTCAGCGCCGGCCCTACCTGGTAATTCGGCAGTTTCGTGTCTGTACGTGAGAGCCAGAATATATAACATCACACCTCACCACGTTGTTGGAAAAATCTGACTCCTGCACTAGAAAATTGGGGTTGACTGTGACCTACAAATAAAGAATATATGTGTGATATATACAGTTGAGCACACATGAACAAGAGAGAAAAAATTCAGGGCACAGAATTCATGTTAAATAAAATAATGGCATTCACAACCACAAAAATATAACAATAGTTGTTCCTTCACATGAGTGTTGTGAGGTGTGACAGATGGTTGTGTTGTGTTACCTTAAGAATGTAGCTCCCTGGTGGAACATCCGTAATATCAATCCACTGGCAATCAATGTTGGCAGCGTACGTGTCATAACAGCCAGGACTTAAACCCTGTGGATGGAAGAGAGGCCATGAAGTCTCAGTCTCATTGTTATGAAGCAGAAATGGTCGACAAATGTGGTAACAACACAAAGAGCTCTTGACTGTCAACAAGCCTATTAGTATGACTACCATACCATACTGTAAGTTGTCTTGGATCAAATTATCTGATAAATGACAACTCAAAGTTTTTACTATGTTATGTTATATGTCTTGGTATGGGTTGATGGTCAAGATTGACTGTTATCTACAACTCTGTGTGTGATTGCATGTGTGTGTGTGTGTGTAGACTGGTAAGAGTGCGTCTTACCTGTGTGTGTGTGGTGCAGGCATAGCGGCGGCGGAATCCCGGGTCGCAGCCCGTGTCCTCCAGACAGAAACTGGCCTTATGTCCCTCGGCCACTTTCCTGCCCAGCGCATCCAGGAGGTCATAATTACTGAAGGCATCCATGCTATGATAATGCCTACGGAGAGGGATGGGCAGGGAGAATTATGGGGTTAATCAATAGAAAAGTCAATCAATCAATCAATCAATCAATCAAATCTTAGCCTGTCAACTGTACTGTTGGTCATGTTGTGGCTTTAGGTAAGTGTGAAATCCACAGAGGAAGTTGGTATTACTCACTGATGACAGCTGTGCCATTCCCACTGGTGTCTGGGTTTGGTGGGAAGAAAGTCTGCTGTTCCTCGGTTTCTCACTCGCTGTGGGAAACGCAGTAGCACCCTGTAGTCTATGTCCCTCACGCTGGGTCTATATGCCGACCTACACAGGGGGCATTACAACTACATCACTTTTTGTTTGCCTAAATTAATTCATTTTGGGACTCAATCAAAAGGAAAAACATGATTTGGTTAACTTTTACATGCGCAAAGGCGCCATTTGCTAGAGGAGAGTCCATTTTAGACTGTTTTGTTAGAAAATATTTTGTGGAAAGTGATCGGACTATGCTATGTTAAAAGTTAGCGGAATGCAAGCATTTCCCCTCTAAATTGTAACTTGGATTGCGTACCTTGACAAGCAGTTCTCTTCTGCTGCGCAACGCAGCGCATACATTTGCACACGCTGAATATATGTACCTGCCTGAATGGAATAGGGGTCTGGAACAAGGTCCGGGAGACCTAAAGAGAGAACACATTTACTTATTAATCATGCATTAATATTACTCGAGCAATATTGCTGCTTGTTCGATAATCTGAATGTTCTCGCATACCGTTGTGGAAATATCTGGTGCCGTATCCTGTTCCCGGCGGACGGCGCGTTCTGGGCACTGTCCTGGAAGGATGCGCGTTATAAAATATATTATTTCTATGGTTTTTAAGAGGATTCCTGGGGTCGTCATTGACCATATCATCGTTGGCTGCTGTTTCGTCGACTGGCATCTCTTCCCTGTTTGCACCGAACCCTGGAGTAGCTACAGCAGTTGACTGACTTGGTAATCTCTGGGCTGAGTCTGGGGATGAGAAAGAGTTTGGATCCTCCAAGGCAACGGGCACTGATTCTGCGGGCTGAAATGCATTTTCCTGATTATCGACACCAGCTGAATAAGTTGTCCCCCTCGCGCTGTTGTCTTCGACTGCGGGGGTACCTCCACGCCGGGCCACCCCACTACCTGAAAAGTCGGGCGGTATCCCATGGGTGCTGAAATTTGTCCTGTACGTATACTCTGGCACGTAACGGCGCGCCCCTGGAGGACCCGTGAGCGTTTGCCGTTGAGATGGCGCGGTTTGAATTCTCGCCCCAGGTACACGGCTGTTAGCTGCAACCATATTTGGCCTATTTTCCCGCCTCAGACTATTAGCACCTGGGCTGGATACATAGTTCGCCTGTTGTCGCCCAGCGCCGGATGCTCCTGCTCCTGCTCCAGCTCCAGATGTCCTCCCAGAGCCAGAGACTCGACCGGCATCGGTTCGGGAGCTCAGGTATACCCTAGACTGCGCCCTTGATTGCACAGGGCTTTGATACTCTGAACCAGTGCTAAGCAAACTATATACCTGTCCATTGTTTTGCCACTGGATCCTTTGCCTCCACTGACCCGATCGATCCCGTGGTTGATGCTGCTGTGCAGTGATACTATGAACTAAACTGTAGAGAACGTATAAAAACAACGTTGAAAATTTTGCCATTTTGGTGAGAGAGCGAGCTAAATAATAAAAAATATATATACAGTATTTGCTATGGTATTATATTATCATCATTCTGTGGCTATCGTGCTGTCAGAGGGAAATTGCAAAGTATTCAACCCGTCTGTTTCCCTGCGTAGGCTGCATACCCTCCCGTAACTCTGGCAACGTGAAAGAGGCAGTCTGGTGCCGTGCGTAAATTTATCAAACTGAGCCAGTTTACTTACGCATGCACAGAACAAGGCTAAACTCATTGGTCATTTCAGCCTTACACAAGTTGTTACAAAACGCAAAATCCTCTATGAACGTCAGTCTTGCAAAAACTGCACATTTCAGAAAAACGATAGATAGATAGATAGATAGATAGATAGATAGATAGATAGATAGATAGATAGATACTTTATTGATCTCAAAGATATATACAGAATCCAGCAGCATACACAATTGCAATATAAATAACTGTAATACATTTCTCTACCTTACTTAATGACACTTTTTCTTTCTTTTCCCTTAGCCACTTAATGGGTAATTGAAGTTGGGTTTGGGTTAAGATTACCAGAACTCTGTGTTGTTTCAGGTACATGTGGTGGCTCCAATTAAAATACAAAGACAGAAATAGTATTCTGATAAATTGTTTAATAGGAACACAGTAATGTGAGCTGTGAGAGTAAAGCAACAGCTAACTGGTGGCAAAATCAACTACATTACAGTTCTGGAATATGCATTTGATGGCCATCTCACAGTTTGAGTGTGAGGAGACAGCCTGTTTATTTGTGTAATAAGGAATGCAAAGCTATTAAGAAGAATGACTCAATCACTGCTTTTCTTGCTGTATGTATACAGTATAGCATTTACCTCTGCAAGGAGGAAATGTTTTAGCCGGTGTTGGTTTGTCTGTTTGCTTGTTTGTTTGTTTTTGTCTGGGCAAAAAATGGATTTTGTTGCATTTTGCAAACATGGGTATTAAAGCGAGAAGCAGAGGATGTAGATGATCCAGAACACTATTCTAGAATTTGTATGGTGCCAGTGACCCAATGGACTCTATGAGTGGTATTCTAGTTTGGTAGAATGGTAGATAGTTTTGCATCTACTGCTCCAGAAGTAGATTTGATAGAAACTGAACCAGAGATAATATGTGCCAGCTGTATTTCTTCAGAATGCAGTTTGCTGTACAAATCCAAGAAGCAACATCTAGCAGCCTTAATTTCGATGTCCTTCATGGACATTGTTTTAGGTAGGCTACTACTAAATGTGTTTTCTTCTTCAAGCTTTTTGGACTGTCTGTGTCAAGAGTTTACTTTGATGTTGGTTCAGGAGTTTGGCGAATTGCATCTCTTTGTTCCCCAATGGAGTGGAATAGCCATCAAAGGATGAACTTTCACAATCTGATTGGGTTCTGTGAAGCTCACACTGAGATGAACATCTCATCCTGTAACTCAGTGAGAACTGGAACTGCCTGGAATAGAGGAGGATTCTCTTGAGAAGCTCTGTATTAAATGTCTGGTACATCACCTTTTGTAAGCAGGCAGTGCACAACATGTTTTCTGGATTATTCTAAGTGTGTGTGTGTGTGTGTGTGTGTGTGTGTTGGGGGGGGGGGGGTGCTGTGCAGTATCCTCTTCCAGTTGGACACTGTTATTGTCTATGTCAACATTTTTCTCTGGTACATCAGACTAACTTTCCGTCATGTGGTGGGCCAACATTAAGACTGAATGTGTGGTGCAGCAGACAAAGGAGCCACTCCTCAGGTGGATTTCTGCAGCCTTCCACCGCATTTCTGGCTTGTCTGACAGCCTTTGAAAGCCACCAGAGCGTAGATTCTTTAACTCTGACCTGCAAGACGGACTCACGAGCCAAGCCTCAAAGAAGGTTTGTTTTTCGCTTAGAGTGAGAGAGGAAATTTGTTTTAAATCTGAAGGGCTGATGTGCCTAGTCTTTGCCAATCCATCCAGTAGGGGGGACTGTTCTCTCACTGTTAAAAAATGCTTTTTAAGTGAGAGAGATGGCTTTCTTCATCCTTTTGTCAGACATTGTTTTGAAAAAGTCTGTTTCCTGTTGCAACATTTTTTGCATGGCTTTTAAGAGGTGATTGGACATTAGCAAAGTTCAAAAGGTGGAATGCTTCTAACATCTCTATAGTAACCCCTCTCTCTCTTTTTCTTCAATTTCTTCAGGTCCCATACTCTGGTGTATGTGTGAAGAGAAGTGCTTCTTGTTGGGAAGTCATTACCATCATCTTGCCCCTTTCTATCTATGAAATCTCACAGGTCAGTGAGCACCCTATAATGTCTTGTCACTATGGTTATCTTCTTTCTCATCTTCACACCATGGGTGACAGCAGGGCCCTCAGTGGAACTTATTTTGCTGTGTTGTGCCTGACCATGAATCTTAATCTTAAATCTACAGTGTTCTATAATAATAATAATAATAATAATAATAACAACAACAACAACAACAATAATAATAATAATAATAATAATAATAATAATAATAATAATAATAATAATAATAATAATAATAATAATAATAAAAAACTATTACTCATACTCATATCTAACTATTACTCTTATCATACTCACCCTGTACCTTCTACTGTATGTAAAAGGGCTGTACTGTGAGTTGGTCAGAGGGGGGCACTGTCCAGCTATGCAGCCTATGGATAGGAGACTTTTCAATGTGTTGATATAATTATGGGAATTAAGATGTTGTCGATTAATAAAAAAAAACAGAAAACATAAAGTCAAGAGAATCTGGAAGATGTGTAATGTGTAATTGTTGCAATAGCTCAGTCAAGAGACACTCTTGTGAAATGCTATGCTACAGTATATGTGTCATTGGTACGTTTTCTGAGAAAATTGGCATGGGAGACCAAAATTCTATCTCAATTCACATGGTCTAAATGAGTTAAAGGTCTCTAATGAAATAAGCACCTTAGTGATTCAGAGGTGGGTTGGGTGGGTATTCAGTGGATAGCTGAGTCAAGACCCGGAGACATTTGAGAATGTTAACAACTTGCAGTTTATTTAAGGGGATGAGGTTAAATTCCCTGTACAGGGTATTGATTTAACTTCTTTTTTTTATTCATAATACTGTACACATTGACCAGATACATGTCACTACAGCCCTATCTCAGCCTAAATCTCTATCTACCCCTGTTTGATTCCACTGTTCGACAAGAGAAAGGATCACTAAAAAGAAAATCGTATGCTGTCTGATATTTCAAATTTAGACAAGTTTCCTGTCTTAGCACAGACATTTGTACATTCTTTGCATGTGTAAGACTTCAGCAGGGAAACTTTGATGTGGATCAAATGTTGTGTCACAGGACACAGAACACCTGACCGTGAGCTCGGGTAAGCACCCCCTCACTCACTCGTCGGGATCCAAAGTTCACCCTGTCGAGTCGAGTCGGAGAATGACTGGACACCCTCGCCAAATAGGGCAAGAGTACATTCATTCCCAGCTATTCTTATCACAGAGAAACCCGAGTCTCTCCCCGAATAGAAACACACACGCCCCCTTTTGCTAGCCTCTATAAGAGCGGCGAAGCCTTGTGACACGTTTGGCACAAGACACTACCCCCTGAGCAGGATACTAAGACACAAAGTTTAGTCGACAGTAAGTATGAATGTTGCATTGAGTATTTACTTGTGTGTCTAAAGTATACAACAGTAAAAACACTACCAAAAGGGTTGCCACAAAGTTTGAACGTACAATAGGTCTGAATGCTTTATTGGTTGGTTATTTGGAAAATTGCTTGAAATAAAATGAATCACATTTGCTTGACACTCCTGGTTGTTTCGAGAGAAAAAAAAAAGGTTGTTTCGGTGAATAAAATCTTCCCCTTGTTTTGCTCCCTCCATCAAACTAATGTTTCTACCGCTCTGAATATTCATTTCATGAATCTAGGTATCCCAGGCTGCACTGATCTTTGCATCTTGTGTGATAAAACGAAGATGATCTTTATTGGTTTTACTACAAGATCCCAAACGGAATATACCTTCCTCTCTCTGTTGTTACTACCGAAGCCAAGTAGAGAAACTTTTCCCTCCAAAGGAATACCCAAGCTTATGATATATCCCGAGGTCTGAAGGTCACCTTACTACCACATTACTACTGATCATGGGGGAACAATATGACAGGTGAGAGATGTCCACACTGAAAATGGATATAATATGTTTATCAAATCATCACACTCTTTGAAACTCTTTCAAAAAAGGACTGTACAGAAATCTTACTCAAGAAAATGGAAAAGAAAGAGAAATTGATTAAATCCTTACGATAGATTAACTACTTTGGGAGCATTTCTGACCTAATTGAGACTTGCACTTTTTTATTTTATTTATACACATATTTATTCTTGGAAAGCCATTGTTTTTGTTATGTCAAGACAATGCGCCTGCTGTAACTTACCAAGTGTTACGTAACTGACTTTACGTAAGTGACAGTGAACATTGTAAAATGTTTATTGTTCATGTCATTCTACCATTATTGGTCAAATCCATTTTTATTTCAAATGATTTAATCACTCTCTAACACAAAGTAGTAACCTGATAAAGAAGCTTTTGATCTTTGTTGACCTTGAATGTACTCCCTGACATTGAGCAGTTAAATTTTAACTAGCCTACAACGCTGACATCAATTTAGTAGATTGTCAGGTTTTATGATTGCGCCGCTGATATCAGTGGCACACGTGTCGACCTCCCTCGTGTAGCCAACACATAAGAACGTGACCCACATAGCTTAAGGCGCATTTAATGAGTGCATGACTCTTGGCCTGAAACGGCTACTCTTTAATTGGGGAAACTTTTAAGTTGCCAATCACTCTCTTTAAAAAAAGTAAACAGAAATGGACTAACACTAACGTCACATGTTTCTGTCAACATTGGAGGAAACTGTCAGTGGGTTGTTGATGTCCATATGTGGGCATAATTCTCTTGGAAAGAGTTCAGGCACTGCATTGATTGACAGTGTCTCTGATGCTGAGCTGTGATATTTCATGAGAATGACACCTATTAATCTAGAGAGTTATATAGGCCTGCAGTACCAGTAAATGTACCATATTACTTCAATGTGGGGCAAAACTGAGAAAACAATATAAGTGATTTCTATTTTATTAATTTAGATGGATAGATTTGTTTCACATTCATTAAGGAGATTGGAAATCCCCAGGCCTCCAGCTGCTGTAGAACAAATGTAAAATGGGCTTGAAACATTTCCAGCTGTCAGAGGCAACATACTGCCTGGCTGTGAAAGTATCTGAGTTATGAGCCACACTGACAAGTCGCCTCTCCATGAAACTGCCCCACAAATAATGTTGCCTGTGTACAAGTGTGGCAGACTAAGCACAGCTATTAAATATAAGTCCCTGGTAGATGACCCTGACAAAGGTGATCAGAATCCCTTTAACTCTAGAGATTTACTGAGATCATTTGGATGCATCACTGCCTACTTAAAATCTGTTTTAGAACAACATATTTCTTTAAACATTTAGAGATGTTCATAAGATACTGTATATTGGTAACACTTTCTATGAACCCAGTATTCGTAAGGCTTCATAAGCACATTTATAAAGGGTTATAAGGCACTCATAGAGCTTTATAATTATTGACATTGACATGTATGATATATTAATGCTGTCATTTCAGTATAGTAGTTAATAAGTAGTTAAATTGTAGCTACGATGTAGTCACGTTTCGTTTAATTCACTTAATTTGGACCCGACCATTGAATAATGTAAATCTGTGGTACTGCAGTTTATTCATTGAATTATAATATATATAAATGAATAAATAAATAAATAAATTAGATTATCGGCGCCTCGCCCAACAACACTTCCTTTTTGACCAAACATGGGTGAAACGTTATTACATATGGAGACGTTTCCACTGTCACATACGCAGGCATGGGCTGGCACATGCCAAGTGGTCTCTCACCTCTCCCCCTTGCAAGGCTCTTAGTAAAATGGTGGCAATTGGCCTGTGAGCCCATGGTCAGACTGGGCACTGGTCAGAGCACGTCAAGATCAGAAACATCCCCTCCTATTTAAAGCCCCCACTCTACCCTCTTGACACCGCAGGCATCTGGCCTATATATACATTTCACCCAACACTCAGCCAGCCCAGTGTGGGCATGCACGGCCTCCTAGCAATGCATCACATGATACTGCCATGGCGACCATTTACCTTTTGTATATATATATATATATATATATGACAATTGCTGTGGGAGACCGGCTTCTCTGATTTATGCACTTTGTGTGCGTCTTACAGAACGGCTTCTTTGATTCTTGAGGCAATAACGTTAAAGTTCCACTAGTGTTACAAATCAATATTTGTATTAGTATTGATGGTTGGTTTCATATAAATCTGTTCCTAAGGGCTTGTTTAAATGTTATTTATTTTTTTTTTTTTACTGATGAATGAAGATGTAACACAACTTTAAACAGCTGGGAATAAGCTGAGTCCATGTTTGTGGGCATTGAATAGTGTTTGACCTCTTTGGTGAAATAAAATGGAAGAGTTCACTTTATTTCCTGGTCTTGTCATCTATTATCAGCAATGAAATAAACCAATATTCCCTTGCAGTGCATCATGAGTCTTAAGTTAAATTTCTTAATCAGTTGTAGTGTTGTCAATTGTTAAAAATTGCATGATATTTGTGTTTCTGGACTTTTATTCAGCCAGGTGGTCACTGATCAGTGTTCACGTTTAAAAATGATGAAAAATGATGCAACTACATAACTGTGTGGCGGCTTTATGATAAAAAACAACAACAACGCAAGATGAAATAGTTTGAAATAGTCTCTTTGTGTGAGGTCAACAGTCCTCCAAGCAAAGGTTAACATTCATGTGAGACAACATTCACTCTTCATGCCAGCTACACTACAGTACATTACAGTAGAGCATTTGGCAAATTCTGAGGTGAGTCAGTTAAAAAAAAGTTCACAATACGTAACATACAAAATCCCTAACTTCCGTCTTAAGTTACAGTGAATAAGTTATCTTTCGTTGTAGTATGTACAGGGGGGTTCACTTAGATGTAAAAATTTAGTTTTGTCAACTGAAGTATTATATTTACAATTCTATACACAAGATCCTCTGGCCCATGGTCCCACTGTAAACAAAAAGAAAGACAACACACATTTAGATGTCTTGATAAGAAACAATGTGGACAAATGTGAGATAGATACAGTATGTGAAGGTTTACTGACATGGGAAAGTGCAGTACTTTACCTATTAGCTATTCAACAAGGTGTTCTGAATGTCTCCAAACGCTTGAGTGTATATCTCTTCTTTTGATTTCAAGCCGTCCAGATATACTAGAGACAAAAGATGATTATTAATTACATTGTTATGATGAATCATTACATTATATTACCCTGCTGTGGCATTAGTAGATGAATCAATGGACAACAAAACAACAGTGACATGCTTCTTTACCAATAGCATTGCAGTTGTTATCCATCTCCTTCCTGTGTCTCAAATACATGGGCCAAACATGGCCGTCAAACAGGCCAGGTGGGTCAGGAACTGTGTACGTCCTTGAGCTACAATAACAATGATAAGATTTGTTTGTAAACATTACAGAAAGTAAGCAATATGTATACAAATACACACTCTACTGAATTACATCTTGCTGTTCAGAAGCAGTTTTGACACCTGCCTGAGGCAGAGCCATACAGCAGAGTTATCTGTGCAATGGAAATAACGTCTCACCTTCTTCTCCTCTTGCACTCCTCGTATGGAATGGAGATGTAGTAGCACTTGTTATAGATCTCAGCCAAAGGCCTGTGATAAAGCACAAATGAAACATTCACTGTTATGGCTCACACACAAAAAAAGGAGACATTGTCACACCAAGTGAGTGGTAAAGTGGACCTACTTGTAGTTGTAGATTAGAAATCCCTCAACAAGGAGGATGTGCGTGTCTTTCTCAGGGTCTTCGGATAAAGGTGACACCGTCACACCGTGGGAACGGGCAAACTTCACTGGATTCTCCAACCAACCTTTCACGGTGTTAACCATTGCTTCCATATCCAGGGCTGAGATGACTGCAAAGAGAGAGAGATAGAAAAAGAAACAAAGCTTGTTTTACTCACAGAGAACACTAAGACACAGAATATAGATCTTTTTGGGTTTGTTGGTTTGGTTGTTTTTGTCTTGTTTTGTTAGCTAATGATATAACATTAAGAGTGTTATTCATCTTTTTTTAACAAAACAAATGCTGTTTTTGTAGGTGAAGTCAAGTCAAATTTAAGAGAAAAATGCTGTACATTACTGTTCATTTTCCTCTACAGCGAAATCCAATCTTACCATCCCATTGCCTAAAGCCGTCTTCCCCGACCTCTATTTGATCTTGGGGCTGAAATAACAGTGACCAATAAAACATTGCTGCATTGTGCATCAGACAGTGCTGATCACACCTGGACATGGATAGCCAAGCACCGCCATGACACCTGGAGAGACCACTGGCTCAAAATGAGCCAAGGCCTCTTAAATGGCGTGTTTTCTGTAGTTATTATACTACTGTATTCTTGACTTGGATGAGTTCATCTGTGGTGTCATAGCTTGACATTTTGCTACACAAAGTAACATTTGCCACTCTTCAGGCTATTCAATGTGTTACTGAAACACAGTTAAAACATTCCTTGGAAATATTCCACTAAATAGAATGACTATGAAAGGGTTTCAACTTGAACTTGAAGTTTAGTACAAAGTCACAGTTCTTGAGTGTTTACTTTGGATGGATTTAATGTAACAATGTTTACATTTGTGTTTGGCTGTCCAGGAATTAATCAGCATATAGGTTTAGTTCTTGCATGCCAAATACTTCATGATAGCTGACTGATAAGAATGAATGGAGACCTTCACATGTCTCAAAGCTGTTGTTAAGCATGGACAAGTTTCTTACATGATGTAGCCTAAAATCATTCACTTTTCAACCAATTAATCAAGAGGTCTAAGTGAAGGTCCTAAACAGAAATTATATAGATATAACATAACATGATTTACTTTAACTTCTTAATCTAACATAACTTCATAAGACCCCTCATGCCTTGCAAGAAAGAAAAGTGTTTACCTTGAAGAAGTCGTCTTGATGTATTACACAGCAATTAGGCAATGTTTTCAGCAGTACATTCGTCAACGTGGTTTTGCCACCGTTGGTCACGCTAGAAAAAAAGAAAACATTTCGTTTGAAAGTCATCTAAGGAAGAAATAGTAGTTTAACTAAGTTCTTATCGTACATTGTAGGGCTACTTACCCGCCAATCCCAATGATGTATTTCATTTTGAAGGTTTAATTTGTCTTGGTCTATAAAAATACGGTTAAAGCCGAGGCTTTAGAGAGCCTTACACAAGCTAACACTTCAGAAGGCTTAGGAATGCTTCTCTCCTCTTTCTCTATTCCTCCAGAACCCCCCTGTCCTTACTACTTCATTGATAGAGTAGAGTTCCCTCTTCAATATATAGCCCGCAGGTACTTGCGTCACGGAGAATTACCAAGACACGTACTCCCCGCTCCAATGGGTCTGTTGCATGGCAGCCAATCAGAAATATTAGCTGACCGCCCCTGTCCAATCAACGACGCCAAAGTCTGTGCTGAATTTGCATGATGCCCATGTCTAACTTTGCACCTGTTACATTTTGTCCTTCGTCAAATGCAGGTGGGTACCAGACCGTCAGTCATAGCCACTATAG
>JAODXP020000004.1:8451430-8561430 GCA_027497455.2 Sardinella longiceps | reverse complement strand
AAATGGCAGGCACATAATATATTGGTTATCTATTTATAATAGTAGGGATTTAGGCATGTGTGTCTAGATCAACGCACAATAATGAGTATGAAAGTGTGCAATGAGTATGTGTTTGCGCGTTCATAAGAGTAAATGTCATTGTATGTTAATACTTATTCATGCATACTACAAAAATGACAAGCATCCAACAAAAAATCTTCTGGCTGAGTCACACTTCAGTTGTGTCTCTGTGGTCACTGTGGAGTCATCTCCATGCTGCTGCTGTTGACAGCCTGGTTTACATGTACAGTATGAAAGCAACTTCCATTCCTAATTCTTTTTTAAAAAAACTGCCATCACCTCTAATCTCCAGGCAGCAGCCTTGCAGTTGCGTCACATGGGCACTGAGTCAGCTCTAGCCTGTTAATATGGCCTCCACAATATTGGGCGGTTTGCTCAGTTTTGTCCCTAATCGTATCAACAAGCACAAAGGTGTGTAAAAAAGGCAAAGTATGCACAAAAGACTCCGTCTGTCTCTGTCATTGACTTTTACGTTGGGTGTAAATGAGCTGCTATGCCACGCCTTTGGTGTGAAGGGACCCTTTCGGTTCTTACTGATAACATGGATGCAGTTATTCTCACACAGTCAGACAGATTTAAACAAACTCCAGTCAACTCCAGGTAACTTCAGTTCTCATATTTTCATTTAATAATTTTAAAAGGCCACCTCAGGTGGTCAAAGCATTTGTTAATTTACAAGATTAGGAAATTTCACATGGCAAAAAGTAGGTGACTCTTTGAATTACAGCCTTGGAAGTATTAGGTAAGGAGTAGATAAGAATAGCATAACAAAAAGTATCACGGTATAAATTATAGAGCACTACTTACGTATGCTGGAATAATAAAAACATCGTAAAAGGAGCTTGAGTGCTGCTGCAGACTACTGCTGATAAGATTACTGTAGGTGCATCAGAAAGCAGTCACACCTGAAACTGTATTCAAAGTGTAGTCTAGTGGTAGGGCTGTTCATTGATTCATTAAAAATGCATGGTGTAACAATCACAAGTACAGATGTCAAATTAGTGCCGGCATTGTAGGAAAGCGATATTGGGCAAATTAAGCAGATGACTATCAAGTAGTTTGTATTATTCCAGCATACTTAGGTATGCAGTAGCTACTCGGTTAAATACTTGATACTTTATGTTATGCCATTTTTACCCATACTCCTTAGCCAGTACTTCACTGGCCGTAATTAAAAGTGCCACCGAAAAAGACTTACATAGGCTACACTGTGCATACAATACTGCATTTTACAGAACAACCACCTCACCTCACACAATCCTACCCAGGATACGTATGGTCAGTAAGTCAACCACAAAGTCAAGTCATGATAAACAACAAGTCAGGATATCTTTTGAGCAAACTGCATCATGAATGACAGACGTTGAGAAACAACCCTGTTGTCAGTCAGTTTTGGTTTGTGGTCCCTTGATGTTACCTGCATAATGCAGAACATGTGATCCCTTCCCACTCATAAGGTGGGACACCCAGTTGTAGAGGGACTGCATTCTGCAATGTACAAGAAATCACTGACCTTAGAGTCACGCAACATGACAATGGACAGGATTAGTTTTCATTCATTTTCACAACAAATATTACATTACATACATGTACAGTACTGCACAATTTATGTTACCATGATTTGAACATTTCTCTGTTGCCTCAAAAATGGAAAAAATTGGAAACGTAATGAAGCAAGATTGAAACCAGACGCACAAATAAGAGCTCAACTCTGAGTCTGAGTCTTTTTTTTTTTTTTTTTACTTTGTTTGGAACAAGATGTTCAGTTCTATGGTCTGGCAGGTTGTGAATCAGTCTGTGGCAGTGGGCCTTAGTTGTGCTCTGATGTGTATACCTTCAACATTCGCAGCTGTGTCTCCTCTGAAAAGCTGAGGAGACTGAAGACAGATGAAGTTTGAGAGGTACTGTCCTCTAGTCATAGATACTTGACCTGTATCTGAGGACCATGTGGTATGGAAAATGCTTTAAGCTTTTTTTTTCTTCTTCTTCATCATGATGGAAAATTCATTCTGTAGGCCAGTGTTTTGTTTCAAGAGATGTGTGACACAGGATGTGTCCGGAAAGAAAGAGCTGGTTTAGTATATAGGCTGACTAGATTATATGGGTCTTTCGGCAGTGAGGACAAGAATGTCAATACATCTGACGGTCATTCCGGATTCTTTTTCTGCATGCTGTCCCTTCACATTCCATTGCACTTCCATTGCAAGACTGGCAAATCAGGAAGTGAGAATATCTTCAAAGACCCCTATTTTAAGAAAGAAATAATAATATTAAAAACCATAGAATAGCATTCAGATGTCATTTACATACAATCTGAATCAGTTTGTGCTTTGAGCTCGTTAGAGGGCACCTGACTGTTTCCAATGAAACTGATAGCAGACATCACGAGCAAAAAAAGATGGTCCTTCATTCCTTCCCCTAAAAGATGATCCTTGCCTCCATACAGCGTGAGATTAATGATCCAATCAAGAAGCTTGTATTGGCGCAAGCTACCCACCTTCTCACATGCAGGACTATTTTGGTGGGTTAATATTATATTGGGCACTTGGACATCCACAATTACCATGAGTTCAGCCAGCGCCGGTTCTAGGCATAGACGAACTAGGCAATCGCGTAAGGCACCACATATCAGGGGGGGCATTACAATACTTTATTACTTTTTTCTTCAGTTTTTCGCTTGTGAAAAAAAAGAGGGGGCAAACCCCAAATCTGGCTTAGGGCTGTGAAAAGGCTAGAGCCAGCCCTGTTTCTAGCTGAATTACCGTAATGCAACATCAATATCAATATCAGGGAGAATTGGAAAATTGAGACCAGTTAATTTGGGGGGACAATCTAAGAGTATTTCATATATATTGCAAATGCAATGCAACCAGGTGTGAATTCTGCATTTCCTGCATTCCTTACAACTGCATAAAAGATTATTGGATGTTTGATCTGTGAGATGTACATGTAAGTCAGATACAGAAGGCTATGCATGTTGAAGTTCAGGACAGTGAAAGCTTTAAGTGGGGCTTTCAAAGAAACAGTGTGTGTGTGTGTGTGTGTGTGTGTGGGGGGGGGGGGGGGGTTCACTGAAAGCTGACACACTGACCGTCTCCCTGGACCAGGGAGGACATTGGTGGAATGTTCCTATGATCATATATTATGACAATAAAATGAAATCCAAGCACTAAATGTTAACTGTTTCAAGGTCCAAAGATGCACTTTCAAATGCAGATACAGGCTATTGATAGCTAATAGACAGACATTTTTAACCTCATCTTCCTACTTAACCTTATAATGTGACTATGATGTGACTTGTTTCAAAGTGCTTGTGAACACCCCCTGCGAAATATTTGACATTTCAACCCTCTTTGGTAAGAATTTGAGATCAAAGAAATGAGAGAATGGACCCCCCTGCAGGACCACATGCTGCACATTGCGCAAGGCGGCCCATGGGCACAAGGGCTAAGTGACACCCCCGTGATGTATGACCCAGCGCTCCGGTCAGAACACTGCGTGACTGCGCTGCATGGCATTCTAAAATAAATCTCTCCATCCCTGGTGTGTCTGTCTGTGTGTGTGTATCTGTGTGCGTGTGTGTGGAAAGGCAAGTAAGAGAGGAGAGCTGTCTGTCTGTCTGTCTGTCTGTCTGAAAGGGTGGTGGTGCAAGATGGAGGCCTGTAAAAATAGCATTGATCAATGATGGCTGTGGAAGTGGAGGTTGTGGAGTTGCAGGAGGGTGGGTTGCTGCTTCTATGTGTTAAAGAGCCCAGCAGATGTGAGTTTATGTAACAGTACTGAGAGACGGGAGGGAGAGAGAGAGAGAGAGAGAGAGAGAGAGAGAGAGAGAGAGAGAGAGAGAGAGAGAGAGAGAGTCAAATAGATTCCGGGTCAGGAGGGGTGTGTGCTCGCCCTCGCTCTTTTTAGGCAGGAACATTCCAAATATGGTGTAATGTTCCGGGGTGGCCGTTAAACTGTCGATCGTGCATCTACAGTTACTCAGTCACCAGGTTGGTGCTGCCAACCTTGCCGACTCTATAACCCTTCACTCACCTTTTCTGAAATATCAGGGCGCCGCCTCTTCTGCCAGCGACAGTGGACTGAAAAAAGTAAATAAAAAATATAAACAAACATAGCAACACTATGAAGGCTTTTGTGTAAAACTAGTGGAGAAGCTGCCTGAAAGTCACAATAAAACTTTCCAAACATTTTTCTATTAATGATATTATTGGCACTAATTGAATATTTTAATCGGTATATTATATTGATATCGGTATCAATTTGATAAATAACAATATAATTAATAACATATAATGCACAATAATGACAATGTCATGCAGAAAAGTTGTATTTTTTACTGTGGTTTCCACCCTTCTCCTTGAACTAGACAGCGCATATCTGAATGAAGGGTGGGAATAAAAGTTATCCACCCTTCATTCAGGTACATCCGTGTTTTCACCAGCACAGCATGGGGTGTGTGTGTGTGTGTGTGTGTGTGTGTGTGTGTGTGTGTGTGTGTGTGTTTGCATGCGTATGTGTGTACATATTCACATACTCACCTCTCCTTAGTGGCACATGTTTCTGGCTGTTGCCTTTCCCCCTCTAGACTGTAGTGTTGAGAGAAAATCCCAAACAAACCAACAAACAGCCAAAAAAAAGGAAGAAAAAAAATGAAATAATGAATCAATTAATTAATAATAAAGACTTGATCTTCAATACATGTTGCATAACAGTATGACATCATATGTGTGACACCCTATCCAGACCAGTTGACACCTGGTTAAGAACTTTGGAACTTGGCGGAACTTGTGTGCTAGTTGACTGAAATGTTTTATTGGTAAAAAAAAAAAAAAAAAAAAAAAACTTTGATTACCTTTCCCTGTGGGCCCTCATTCTCTCCTCATCAGACCTGAAAGCAGTAAAAAAAAAAAAAGATGTAAAACCAGATGTAGCAGCTTCTGACCTTATCGTGTGTCCACCGCTTGCCTGACACTCAACCCAGTGATCCTGTCATGCCATCGTCACCTCACCCTTTTCTCAATTTCCAATTTCCCCTATAAGCCTATGGAGTGCCCTCACCCCACCCCACACGCCCCCCCCCCACACACACACACACACACCAATGCCTCCCTGCACACACACATACACAAACACTAATGCCCACCCTCAAAAGCTCAAAAGCACAAATACACACACACACACACACACACACACACACACACCAATGCCTTCCTGCATACATGCACACATACACACACACACACACACACACACACACACACACATACACTACTGCCCCCACCCCACACACACACCCCACACACCAATGCCTCCCTTCTCACACACACACACACACACACACACACACACACACACACACACACACACACACACACACACACACTCTGAGCTTGAAGCCCTCATTGACCTGTTTCGACCACAGACACACACAGCCTATATCAGACTGATAAATAGCAACACGGCTGAGTTTATAACAGATCTAGAGAAGTGTTCCAAATGCAACCCTGTGTTCCATTCAAGTGATTAATTGTGGATTAATGTACCCGACCGAGTTCCCCCAGCCAACCTGGAGCACAGACCTGGCATGGACTCTGATGGCTTGCAGATGCCCCCCCTTGTTCATTTGTTCATCTACACAGTGCCTCCTGGTGGTCATGTATACTCACTGCAGCACGCACTCCGGGATCTGCACGTGGTCCATGGGCACCATCTGCGCGAGCTCCTCCAAGCTCTGCACGTAACGGATCTTTTCCATGAACTTCACACTGCACAGGGTTGATGACAACAATAACGAATGAGCTGTCAGCCCACTTACGAGAGAGATATAGACAACGTGAGAATACCAGGCTATTTTACCAATAGGCCTACGTGTCCTAATAGTACACCAAAGCATTCTGTTAGTAAAAAGAGCATTTAAGGCTACTTAGTCATGAGAAAAGAGGCAATATAAGCCTTTAAACTTTAAACATATAACAGCTTCTGATGCTGCTGCTGTAAAAAAAATGAATGGTTTCCCTTTCCTGAACTATTTTCAGCCTGATAGGCCTTGACAAGCATTTGGGTTTTCATCTTCAGAGACAGGGGATGATAAAGGCATATGCTGACCTGATGAAAGGCCTTGAGATAGCCAGAACAGTCCGAATGAACCACGATGGGTGAGCAATGATCAGACACTTCAGATTCTTCCGTAACCTGTGGACGACATAAGAGGAACAAGTGCAACTGCTGTTGGCCTACAGGACTAAGAGACAAATAAAGCTAATGACTCACTAATGTTATCCATACCACAGCCACTCTACTCGTACTCTACACTCTACTCGTACTCTACATAGCCTCATCATATGCCACAGACATCAGCTATTGTACTCTACCTCCTGTCAATCATCTGGTAACACCTCTTCAACCAGTTGATGCCGGGCATCTTCCTCCGGGGAGTGGCTCCATTCAGGTAAATGATCATGTAGTCCTCTGCCACCAACAGTTCCAGGCTGCTGATAACATACCTGCATTCAAAGTACAGAGAAAAGAGTATGTACTACATATACAGTGTACTATAGTATAGTGCATTATACAAATTCATTGAACAGGTGTCTGTTGGTTGCAATGCAATTTCCCATTGGCAACTAACTAAGTTTCTAACTGGTTAGCAAGTATGCTTTTGGGAAACAGAGGGCAGAATGCTTATTCACCGAACATTTGAATCGAGAGAGCAACAGGGCAGTTAAACCAGGCAATTGCCTGGGGCTGTTTAATCATTTTAGTAGTTTAGTTGGTGGTGTTTTTCAATAAACTATGACAGACTTAGACAATTGTAAGTTCAACGCAAACAATTATATTAATGAAAATTGCTTGAAGATTATAACAATGTGGTTAAGTAGATGGTTATGGGAGGTGAAAAGCCCCCATGCCCTCTAAATACCTTGAAACAGCCCTGGGCTTACGCTAACTGTAGGGTGCTTATATTTCTACCAGAAGTGGTTGATGAAAGTGCTAAAATGTCTTTGTTTGTACCATACATGAATCTATCCTGCTGTGCTGCTTTGTGAAGACTAGCACAGTGCAAGTGATGAGAGAGGGGGTGTGCTTACAGGAAGAGGTTCTCCATGATGTAGTGATAATCCGCACAGCTGCTGTCTGGGAGATGGCAAGCTGCAAACACGATGATGGCATTCAGACCTTCGCCATAGTAACCTGAGTGAGAGGAGACAGGAGAGGGGGCAACCACACACACACACACACACACACACACACACACACACACGCAAAGAAACACACACAGACACACACACACACACACACACACACACACACACACACACACACACACACACACACACACACACACACACACACACACACACACACACACACACACACACACACACACACACACACACACACACACATACATACACAGTGCTTAAGGTGCTAGGTAGGTATACGTAGTACATACAGTATGGTGTCTACACAATGATCATGCAGCAGCACCTCCCCACCCCCGCCCTCTCTGACATCACAATGCTTTTATCGATTCCCCTTAGTAGGCTGACCTCCGTGGGTGACGACGCGCAGGTACGGCCTGATAGCCTGCATGTCAATGCGCTGCTCCTGCTCCCCGATGATGACCGTTCTCCACAGACGCCCCGTCCCATCGGCCTCCTCTCCCCCCTGGCCCGTGCCGTCACCTGGGGGACCCTTTGCTGAGGCAACGGGAGTGTCATCTGTCAGAGGGGAGTTAGCACAGCTCATGTCAGCGGCGTGGCATCCTCTCAATGTCAAATAGCCACCAGAGTCACTTTTCAGCCTAAATACAGACACCAGCAGCCCAGCACCACACTTCCACGCATAGGATTTTACTTCTTTATCATTGTAATGATTTATATTTTTTGTCATTTCATTTTTTTTAATAATACACTTGGCTATGTATCCTCCTTATTTTGAGTTATTTCCTGTAAGTGGGTTCCCGACACAAAAAAACAGCTACAGTACATTCTTGTATCGATTTAGGCACTATAAAAATTGAACATTGTAAACAGTACATTTTGTCAATATTTCACAAGCTTGCATAAATTAATC
Organism: Sardinella longiceps; assembly: GCA_027497455.2. Lineage (NCBI taxonomy): Eukaryota > Metazoa > Chordata > Actinopteri > Clupeiformes > Clupeidae > Sardinella > Sardinella longiceps. The sequence continues at coordinate 8,553,291 of JAODXP020000004.1, read as the reverse complement.
TTATATTACTTGAAAGAAGTGATGAATTTTCACATACAATCCTGTTTATGAGGTTACACCCATCTTGCGGTTGACCTAAAACAGTAACATAATTCTCCTGTTTGCTTGTGACTGAAATCCGTCCCACTAACCCTTCTGACCCCTAGCCAACCCTATACTGACCTTCCCATTCCAGCTCGTTGCCATTGGTAATGAACTCCAAAGAGTCAGTCTCATCTGGAGTGTCAATGTCATCCACATTAATATCCAAGTCATCAGGCGTCTCCAGGAAGTCATCTGACAGGACGGAACCTTCACTGCGGTCCAGGGACAGGTTCATCTCTGGGGCAACCAGAGTCCGTCGTTTACGGCGTGAGGAGGACATCATGTCCTGTCCTGCATGTAGAGGACCAGGAGCTGCAAATGTACACCAATAATTACAGCCCTCATCACAGAAAGAAATACATGAGGCTTTATTGCATTAATGTATTCTTCAATTATGGCAGTAATTATGTTATTGTGGTATTCATTATGTGGTATTGCTTTGTTAAGTAGAAAAACTTAAATGTATGAATGTATTCACCGATGCTCAATGATGGGGAAGTTGATAACACTTGTGCTTCTGTTAGCTAACACTTTGTCAAGCAAAATAATAATATTGTTAGTTTTAACCAAGAAGAAAACATGACAGAAAGGGAGCACTCCCCTCCCCACAGTGCTTATGGAGAGACTCTGTGTTATCCCACTTTGTTTGGGGGGCAGAATGCTCTTGCTTTTCTCCAGTTTACTGAACCAGGGCATCAGAAGGTGTTTTACAAAGCTGTTAGTGAATGCAGAGCTAGCAGAAATTATATCAAGAATTACTGTTTAGCATTGCTGACAGAACCCGAAATATACAGTAAATGTGTGTATTTGCAGACATCTGTAATAATTTTTCACTTCACTGTTTTGGTAAAAAGTACCGGTAAGCTACCTGCATTTATTTCAGTCTTAAATGTGTAATAATAATAATTTCATGCCCACTGTTGTTGAAGGATTGGTGAAACAAACAAAAAAAACCCAACAACAACAACAAAAAAAAAACATTGCAGCTACCAAACAGCAGAGCATCGATGTTTACACTCAGAGTCTAAATATGGACATGAATGTGAACAAAGTTTTAGCTGTGAGTCATGGTGGCTCATGGAGGTCTGACTGAGGGCTGTGTACTCACTGGATGTGTTGTCTGTCAGGCCGCACATATCTCCATCCTCAGGCAGAGGTCTGCGGGGAAGGGCAAAGATAGGAGACATTTCAAAATAATGCTGCACCCAATACACAGAAAGCAACCACAGAAGCAACAGACACACAAGCAACACAGAAGTAACCACAAACACAGTGTTGAGCAGATGTGTTATAAAACCTCCTGAATATCCACAGCTAAATGGAAGAGAGACTAGCAGATTGGCCACAGTGGTCAATGACACAACCTTTTATATTATTATTACTGTATTCTGTCAGTGGAGAGAGTTCACACACACACCAATGGCCTACTTTTGCAAGACCCAGCTGTTAAGTTCTAAAATTTGCAGACAATACTACAGTCCTTGAGCTCATCCAGGATGGTGACAAGTCAGCATATCGTCAAGCGGTTGATAAGTTGGTGCTCTGGTGCAGTCAATACAGGTGCAGTCTTTAGAGTTAAGAACTAACTGTATGAGACTGTAACTGTATGAAATGGTTGTGGATAGGTATGGGTATTGATAAGATTTTATCAATATCAATGCCATTATCAATTCTGCCTACCAATCCAATTCCTTATCAATAATATCGATTCCTGAGTAGCCTAGTTCATGCCAAAAAAAAGGCTTTATAGGCTTGAAAACAGCTATGTGTCACTGTCTCCTCAATATGGTAGAATGTGAATCACTGGTGTTAATGTGATAGCTTACTATGAAAATTGCAGTTAGCAAGTACGCTAATGCACCGCGATGTGCGGGCAGAGAAACTAAAGAATTGATAAGAGAATAGATAACGTTTGGAGACGTACAATATCGATGGAATTGATCATTTTGAACCGGTTCTGAATTGGAATTGGTTCTCGATACCCAACCCTAGTTGTGGACTTCAGAAAGTGCCCCAGTCCTGCCCCTCTGTCCTCCATATAGAAACTGTACATTGTAAGGACCAGGAAGCCAGCAGAGAGCATCATCAAAGACCCCAAACACTCTTCGACCTCCTTCATGTGCCCCAAAACAACAAAAGCTCCTTTCCCACTTGGCCATCCACGCTTGTTGGTGTTTTGTGTCCCCTACACAGTGCCTGCCAATGACCATGGCAACCTTGACAGGTGATTGTATTGATCATGTGTAAGCGTATCTTGTTATAAATGCTACAGGATGCATGAACCTCTACTGCATACTACCTAATTCCAAGACTTTATTTCTCTCAACTCGTGGGAGATTTTAAGTCACTCACGGGCATTCATGAGCCACTATAGAAATACGGTAGACTTTGGATGTCTCTTACTCTCTTATTTGTTTGTTATACCTCCTCAGGAGGCTAAGGCAGTTCAAGATCTCAACTGAGTTACAAAGTACTTTCTATTCTGCTCCCATAGAGTAATTGCTGGAAACATTACTAGCTGGTATGGAAATTCTAGTTCCCTTAACAAGTCTGCCCCCCCAAAAAATCACCAAATCCACTCTGCCTGACCGGAAATACACACAATTGCAGGACATTGCAGGACTAGGGCAAATAGAATCCCCAAAAACTCTCACCACCCCAGTCACAACATCTTTCAAACATTGCCCTCTGGAAAGTGCTTCCATTCTTTGAAAGCCAGAACTGGGAGACTCAGGAGGAGCTTCTTCCTCCAAGCAAAATGGGGAATTTATAGGCAATGTGAAATTTTAATATATTTGATCAGAATTCTCATTTGCACAGTGGGAGATGTACAATAGTCGCAATATCCATCTCACAGACCCCTTTTTTGTACCAGTACATTTATGCATGTGACAAATACATTTCCCTCAGTATAAACAGCATAAGCGGAGACACAGTCTCTGTTTTGCAAGATAGTGGTTAGAACAGAAACCAATGAGCATGAGATTGTTATTCAGTGAAACACACTGAAGTGTAAGCAGAAGCTGTGGCTTTTCCTCCACTGAGGGAGGATATTTCAGCTGCCACGTGCTAAAGACAAGAGTAATACTGCACACACCAAGGGGCTTCTCACACAACCAAGCCTGTCAGCATGGCTCCTAAATAGAGGAGAGGGGCGGCAAGCGCAGTGACATTCTAAATACCATCCCTCTTCCTAAACACATACTCGCACACATACACACACACACGCGCACAAACATACAAACATACTCCACACACACACACACACACACACACACACACACACACACAGACACACACACACACACACACACACACACACACACACACACACACACAGGATAAACATACAAGCATACTCTACACACACAGACACACACACACACGCACGCACACACACACACACACACACACACACACACACACACACACACACACACAAACACACACACATACACACACAGAAGACAGAGGAGTAAGATTGAAAAGGATTTTCATGTTTATGTGTAGTGATCATCTACGTAGCTGATTAATTCTGAGCTACATGCGTACTGGCTGTGTGAGGTGGCAGTGCAGCACACTAACAGCAGTAACAGACAGAGAGAAAGTGCTCTTCTAATGAGCGGCTTATCACACTCCCCCCGGATACGCTACAGCGGGAATTGAAAAGGGCTAATTTTCCGATCCGATCCTCCCCTCCCCTCTCTATCTTTCTCACTCCTGCTTTCTCAATTCTTCCTTTCCTTAGAAGACCTCTTCTTCCTCACAGCCATACTCCTCAGAATTAGTCCTAATGCTGCAGCCCAAGTGAAAAAGACTAAGTTTGTATGCTGTGGGCCGAATGCAAACACTGCATTCATTTCTATACGCTGAACGTCAGACAACTCTTGGCTCTGTGCCTACAGTATGTTTGATTCTAAATGGCACAGAGGACATTGGATTGTGCTTTGGATTTCCTGATTCGCTTTGGTCATAATGATTACTTTTGTGTTATGTGGCCCCCTGCAAATGACTGTTAGTGTCTCTCAGGGCACTGAATAAATGGAGCTATTTGTTTACAAACAAACATGGAAATGAGGTATACCTACCAGATTATATTGAGTTTTACTGACTACAGGCGTCTCATACCATCTCATGTCATTGCTCTTTACTGTAACATTCAAGATGTTTCTAAACTTTAAGGGAAAAGTTGTAGAATCTCTGATTCTCCTCCTTGAGGATGTCACTGTATTCAGGACACACATTTCTGCATTGGCTGACTGTGCTGACTGTGAGGATGGGGGTCTGGTCTATTCTGGTGTTATGTCCCCAGGGGGTTGTCACCCGTACCAAAGGGGATTCCGGGAATTGAGACTGACAGTATTTGCTCTGCTTTTTTAAACAAACTTTGAGGACTTTGAGTCTTCCTGCGTAACTCCCACACAGTCTGCTTATCAACTCCACTCCTCCTTTTTTATCACCCGTTCCTGGTTTTATTATCTCAGTCCATTCTGTAGAAGGGCAGCCCGGCCGCCTCTCTATCACTATTTATAACTTCCTCAGAGGTGTTGTAAAATGCATTCTTACTATCAGGTAGCAGATTAACACAGAGAGCACCTCACGTGCTACCTGAGCTAGAACAAGTCTGTCTCGAATCTTCGAAGCACATAAAAGTAAAGCATGTCTCCTATCGATGGATTGGAAACACACTCAAAGCCCACTGGGTTAATCATTGTGAGGGTAAGGTTGGAGGCCCACCTTCAAGACGTTTCATTATTACTAATGTGGGGTTGAAACTGGGCCAGAACTTCTGAGCCTTGATTTGTTTCATTAACGAAATTAGGCAGAATTAGGCTACTCAAATACAGGAGGATAACAGTGTTTATTTCCTTTGGAGAGAAAAAATGTGCAAAACACACTCACTGATTAAAGAATGTATAAGTACACACACACACGCGTGCGTGCACACACACACACACACACACACACACACACACACACACGCACGCACGCACACACACACACACACACACACACACACACACACACACACACACGCACACACACACAGACACACACACACACACACACACACACACACACACACACACACACACACACACACACAGACACACATGGCTAAACTGGTTGGGATGGGTAGACAGGTTGGCCTACCGGGGAAAGTCCTCGTCCTGCCACTCATCCTTAACCTCCATATTCTCCATGCGTAAGGTGGCCTCGGCTGTACCCATCACCCTCACAGGAGGTCACGGTTAGGGTCACTGAGAGAGAGAGAGAGAGAGAGAGAGAGAGAGAGAGAGAGAGAGAGAGAGAGAGAGAGAGAGAGAGTGTTACTGAATGCTGTTGTCATTTAATTTCTTTTAAAAGCTGGCCAAACAATGTGTGATGTTATGCACTGGACTGTATTGAATATTGTTTACAGTGTAATGTGCAGTGCAAAGTGTGTGTAATGCAAAATGACAAATGTTGCTGATACATAATAAAACAGCAGTAGCAGTGTTCACATCCCTACAAATGGGGTGCAGGGCAGAAAGGCTGGTCACACCCAGAAGACAAAGATCCTGCACATCCTTGCATCTAGTTTTTATAGACATGAAAAAATAATAATAACCGAAGCTGAAATCAAATAGCAACTCATTTCAGATTTTTCATGAATGCTTCATCCACTCTGATCATCTTGGATTTCTGACAGTTACAGTTAGTCCTATTCCTCTGTTTTGATAGCCTGGGAGTTCCCATGCTCCTTTGCCGCTTATTTCATTTCACTCTGCAAAGCAGCATGGTGACCATGGCCGATTTTCTCGCCTGCTTTCGGTATCCAATCACAGAACAAAAAGGGATTTGCACGGCCCTCCATTGCATTTTGCGTCACGTGGTGGCTCTGGTATTGGCTCTGAGCTATGTACAGACGATATGATAGACATTCGTAGAGCCCAATAAACGGCTCTTGACAATCGAAAACGATGATTCTGCTACGAGAAATGCAATAGGTGGGTCTCCAGACTAAATATCACTTGTGATTTTTAGTTTGGCATTCGCCAGGCTACTGTTTTGATCAGTTACACTCCCATTTTTCTCCACGGCTGCAAAGTTACTGTAAATGCATTAAAGAGATATTCCACCTTTTAATGAAAATTGGTTATTCACCCCTTTTACCTACAGTTACATATGTGGGTGAAAGTATTTTGCTCTCAGCGCATGCATTTTCCTAGTCTGGCAAACCCAATTTTAGCTTTAGCTCAGGATAGGCACTGGAAAGTAAAATAACCAGAATGTTGCCATTCAATAACTCCAGGTAACAGAGTGGTGATGATGAATAACCAATTTTCATAAAAAGGTGGAATATCCCTTTAAGGGGCAAAATGGTGAGCACTGAACTCAAGAGAAATTGGGCCCGGTTATAGCCTGGCTTGCGCGACCACATTCAGAAATGAACTGTGGTCTGGCAAAAGTAGCATTGCCCAGGAATTCCGGGCAGGATTAAGCCAAACGTCTCATGAAAATGTTATCAAACTTCAATCAATGTTATAGGACAGAGCTGGACAGTCATTATAAGCTCGTCACCTTCAGCTTTCTCGTTCCTCATTGGGACCTGATTATTACCTCCGCCAAGGAGGTTATGTTTTGCTCGTCGTGTGCGTGTGTCTGTGTGTGTGTATGTGTGTGTGTGTGTGTGTGTCTGTGAGCAACATAACTCGAAAAGTGCTGCATTGATTTGGATGAAATTTTCGGACAACGTGTGTATTGGGACAAGTAAGAACTGATTCGATTTTGGTGGCGATCGGTGATCCAGAACACCATCTGTGACCACATTGTCTTGGCGGAGGTCTGCGCTCTCTGAGCACTTTTCTAGTTGAGAAAGTGGCCTCCTTGGCCATACTGACTTGATTGCGAAATTTCATGCAGCGACAGGAAGTATGGGCAGGCCCAGGCTAGCCCTATTAGTGTTGCAGACAAAGGATCAATCTCCACTGCCCAGAGGTCCCACTGGGCTGGCCCTAATGTGCGTGGCTGCTGCGCGCGTGAGTTTGGCCATGTGGAAAAGCAAGACATGCTGGGTAAAAGCACAGCCCTGAGGCACTCACTCACTCACTCCACACGGTGGAGAAGCAAACAATAACATGCCCACGTGCTGGACTGACATCAAACAGTCATTGCAAAGATCAAGTGTTATGCTTATATGCTAACAACAACAACAACAACAACGACAACAACAACAACAACATTATGAACAACAAGCCCTGAAAAAATCATTGGAGACGACTAAACTCATTGTGTTAGTCATGCCTTTTACAGTTACATGAAAAAAGAAAAAAAAATCATTGCCAGTTCCACATTCATAGTTTATACATGTAATATGAATGTTACACATGTTCCTAGAAAAATCCCTGAGCAATGCAAAGATGTGTCACGTCACCCATACTGTTTGTAAGCACACAAGGGATAAATGCTATGTTGTGTATAGGGTGAGCGTAGCATGTTATCAGGCATGAATGCTATGTTGTGTATAGGGTGAGCATTGCATGCTATCAGGGGATTAGAGGAACTGCTTTTGCCTGAGCAGATGTCAGTGCTCTTCAGGGCTGCTGCTCTTCTGAGTCCAAGGCTCTCCATGCTCAGCAGTAAGCAGTGCTAAATGCCCACTAATGTGCAGATGGTTGCCCCTTCCATACATATGTACACAGACGTCCACACACACACACACACACACACACACACACACACACACACACACACATACACCTGCACACACACACACGTCTCTCCAACACATACAGACACATGCATCCAACTCCCCAAACACACACACACAAACATACAGACACGCCCACACACAATAAATACAAACACAGACATGTACCAAAACCTGCCACATAGAGACATATAAATGCACATTACACTGGCAAACACATACAGTACAGTATAAGGTGCATGCACAGGCAACCACACACCACTGCAGTCGACTAGTCTATGTATGCACTGTGCAGTCTACCAAATACAATTTCACACTGCATGCAAAAATCACCATTTCATAGCGGTGACAGACAGACGTGATGATGCTCCCTTCAGCACAGAGTGCAACTATAGCAGGTGGGCAGGCATGCAGAGAACATCAACAACATTCCTCAAGTGCAAAGCTGAGCAAAGATCTGATCCCCTAATCCCGACCATACTGTCAAAGAGCAAAGAGACACATTTGGATAAACTAGGTTTTAACATCGGATGCAGAGTGCAGAGAGTAGAGAGAGAGAGAGAGAGAGAGAGAGAGAGAGAGAGAGAGAGAGAGAGAGAGAGAGAGAGAGAGAGAGAGAGAATGGAAGCTAGTGGTCATGAGAAAATGGCAGATCCATATCTCCTGACGAACAGAATCAGACAACTGCCTGTGTTATTTAACCCTGATTAGAGGGACCAAATGTGGCGTGAAATTAGGATCTGGCCAGAGAGGGCGTACAGGGCTCCTCATGTGTGTGTGTGTGTGTGTGTGTGCTGCTGCACTCAGACTGCATGCCCATATTAATCAGTCCACCGTCGGCACCCCACCCCCCTCCCCCCTTTTCCCTCAATTTGCTGACAGAGAAACAAAAACATTACATCATCACACCCAATTAGTGGGATTAACTCTCAGACCAGGAGAAAAGCAGTTCTTTTTTCACTTTCCTCTCATCCTTGTGTTCCCTCGCTTCTCCACTGTCATCTCTTTCTCTTTCTCTCCCTCTCCCCCTCTCTCTTTCTCTGTACTGATGAGTTGCTGTCATCCTTTCATGCATAGCTACCCCACAGTATATATCCAGCAGCCTGTTAGCACTGAGAGTACTCACCTCAGATTTAGACTGTGTATCTTTCTCTGCGTTGACGGAGCAGCCGGTAACGAGGAAGAGCCCTTGGCGCCTCTCTGCCCACCCGTGCCGAAGAAAACAAACCAAAAAAAAAAGAAAAAAAGCAGGCAGCTCCCCTTGGCGGAAAGCGGTGGGTGGGATGGTGAGTGGATGGTGGGTTAGCTGGCAGCCAGTTGGCTGGGCTGGTGATTGTGATGGTGCTGCTGCTGCTGCTGCTGCTGGTGGTGGTGGTGGTTGGAAGATGGGGTTGTTTTGGGCAGGAGCAAGTCCGCTCAGGTCCGTATGCCTGTCTGAGCTCTCTCTCTCCACCACCTGCCCATCCTCAGCCCGTGGCCATGGTGACACGCTGCCTGCTCTGATGCTTCCTGGACGGCTCGTCTGTCCGTCTGCGGTCCTCCATCTCTAGAGGAGGTGAAGGGGGTGGAGGGGGTCTGCTGTGTGGCGCTGTGGCGTGGCGCGGCGTGGCGTGTTGTGTGTGTCAACCTCTCGGCTGCTGTGGTGATGGAAGAGGCAGTAATCCCAGTGAGGCTGGGCAGTGTGCTGCTGAGCTCTATGCTACGCTGTGCTGCTGTTATGCAATCCCCACCTGAGGTACGTATTTGCTTCCTACCCTCTCCCGTTTCACCTACCTACTCTCTCTCTCTCTCTCTCTCTCTCTCTCTCTCTCTCTCTCTCTCTCTCTCTCTCTCTCTCTCTCTCTCTTTCTTTCTCTCTTATGTTATTATATCTTGACTCCTCTTTTCTTCTCTAGCCAACGCAAGCCATCCTGTTTGTATTTGTCTGTTGATCAATCTGTCTGACTGTCTGGTTTTGTTCACCAATAAACTGTGAACACTACGCGATTCATCCTTTTCCCTGTTCCCTGGCAACAGCATCTCTCTGTTACTCTGTCTCTCATCCCTCTCTCGTTCTCTCTCTCTTCCATCCTTACAGGCTCCTCCTCCATTTACTTCCCATCAAAACCCCCCTCCCCCCTCCAACACCCACTCACTCACACACACACACACACACACACACACACACACACACACACACACACACACACACACAGCTGCCTGCCGCTCTCGGCAGTGGCAGTGCACAGAGGGACCCAGTGATCTGCCCAGCAAGCCCTCTGATTGGTCCAACCATCCAATAAAGCTTGCATCTCATTGGCTTCATGGGGAGTTCACACCGAGTATGACATCATCCTTTCAGCTCTCTTAATGCTGCTGCTATCTAGAGTGATTCCAAATGACTCTCAATGCTTGGAGTAAAACCTAATGAACTGAGATGCTGGGGATGCTGCCTTTGCTGAGAATGCCTCCCTCCCCCTATACCTTAAAGTTCAAAATCACATAAGGCTGATTAAAAAAGCCTAGTTGTATACACGGTAATTCACAACAATGATCACTGACTATTTTAAACTGTCATTTATTTTCTGTAGCATGTAAAAGAGAGATCAGAAAATGGAAGATAACTATGAATAAAACAAAAAGAGAAATGACTATCCTGCAGGATGAACTATTACTATCATTTTTCACTTTGGAAAATGAGCCACATTTGAACAGTTATTTACAATGGCCATGTGTTCCAAGCAGACTTGTGTGAGAAGAAGAGCAGCCCAGTGCCTGTGGGCTGGTCATCAACTCAAATAAAAGGGCTTGTGTGGCTCATCAGTGCTTTCACATTCATGAAGATGCATCCACACACTCACTCATCCGTGTGGAATAAGGAGACAGCCGGAAGTGTCCCAACAAATGACTATTATAGGCTAACCCAAACCAAAGGTCATGGGAGAAAAGTACCAGTGAAATGTACCTGTAATGCAATGATCATACTAGATTGGGATGTATGTCACTGATCCAAAGCACATCATTGAAAGACATATAATAGTGAGCAAACAGCCTAACGGGTGTAGGAACATTTTTTTATTTTTTTTATTATTGATTGATTATTTTTGTCCCCAGTGCTTTAGAAGGGCAAGGGCACATACTGTAGAAAAGGATTTCTTTCAGATTGGTTCCTTGCCAGGAGTGAACAGATAGCATAGCCTCCTTTTCCTTAGGGGATACAATGGTGCTTCCTATACAAAGTCAGTGGTACCTTCATTCCAATTGTGACAAGTCTAGTAAAATTTGGTTAACAAAATTGACTTTTGGTACATTACTGTCTGTAGGGATAAGTTAATCAAACAGTACTTTCACTTCACCAATATCAATTGATGACTTATACAAAACAACTGTCATAATCATCAATAATTCAGAACATTTCAATTCACGTCTTAGTTACATCATTCCTCTATAATAGGCCAATGCCTCTATTTGTAAAGCTGGTACATTTTTATTTCGTTTTTCCACAAGGTGGCAGTAGTGATATGCTCATCACTTGGCAGCATATTATTATACTATTACAGTGACGGCCAGTAAAGGAATCCAACTTTTTTGGAAATGTCTGGAAATGTTGAATGTGAATATGAACATTCAAATTTAAAGTGTCGGGGATACATCGTCCGGTTCAGCCCCATGGCAACAGCAGGCCATAGAAAATCAAAAGTTTCAATGGCAATGAAATTATTTTATCTCAATTACACTGGATGAGATGTTAAGAATCTGAGGCGCCTATTAATTATGCAAGAGAGAGGCGTAATTATCTCTCAATCAAGCTTACACCTGACCACATACCTGAAAAACCTAAATACTGTCTTATATCCTTTGGGGGGAAACAGGCTAAACAGCATGTTTTTGGGTGGGAAAGAAAGTGCCTTTCTTCTTGGAGCCCAGCAGGGGGTGCAAGGAGATTACATGGTGCATATCCTGTCACATGAAGTCAGGGAATAGAGTGAGAAGAGGTCTGCCTGGGAAGAAATGTGGACATGTACTATTTCCCAAATATAAATGTATTGCAACATGGAACCATTAACCATTACAGGAAAAACAAGGCAACCTTTTTGCAGTTAAACTAGACCTAAACTTTATCACACTCTTCTTTCTCCAGAAAAAAAAGGAGTGGCATGCAAGGCTCTGAACAAGTCCTTGCCACTGCTGTTTCAGCCACCTTGGAATCAACTCCAGTGTCATATGTATGTATGTTCTTTACACACTATATCTTGTCCTGGGCCCACCACATTTAGCTCCCCAGCAGCTGAGATCTAGTGCGGGTCATTGCATACATTTTTATCTTGAGCGAGCAACTGATTTTGAGCTTCCAGCAAAGTACTCCCCGTTGGTGAGGGGACCCACCTATTGTACAGCCCAACAATGATCTGGTGTATTTAATATTAGGTTCATTTATTAAGTTAAAGGATACAAAAGACGTTTGCCGGGAAGCAGAATGTTGATATGTTAGTGCAGACCGGAGAAGACTGCTTGCCAGTTGTAGCTTCTAGGTCTATCAGCTAGACTGGTGATATTCTCTATAAATCCTATGGTGAGGCATCATGAGTTACTTGTCAAATCAAAGATCTACCTTGCAGTGAATTTTCAGACTGAGTAACATTTTCACAAATGTCTTGCTCTTCCATCGTTCCCCTTTTGGATATACAGTAGTACATTGTCAATCTCAATAAATGTAAACACCACACCTTTAAACTGCTTACAGACGCCTCTCTTAAATAGACTAACAGATTTCTTCTTGACCTAAGGCCTTTGTCCTGAGTTCACACATGAGGCCGCTCCAAGGCCCCTCCCCACCTTTACCTAAAGCCCACGATGTCAGAGGCTCATGTCTGCCACCGTTTCCTCCCGCGCCCTGGTCTAATGGTATTTACACTGTTGCTTATTGGTCACAATGGTTTTATTTTTGTCAAGTTCTAGATCTAACCCAATGTCTCAGTTCAGGGCCCGGGACACTGACCTGTGTGTGGGAGAGGATATTCTTCGGCTGAGCTGTTTAGTTGAACTCCTCATGGTCACTATGGTCGTAAAATCACTCCTATTGGAGCAAGAGTAAGGGTCTCCTCAGGGTCCCCGCCCGGCTAAGTGTCAGGCTAATTCAATCTGGCCTCTTAATCATCCCTGACTGTAATTGGCACATTCACTCCCTCATTCTCCACCTCAGGCTGGTTGGGTTTCATCATATTTGAAAAGGATGAGGTAGATCTCTTTTTTATTCTGAGCTTATCTGGATACATATGAAGCCATAGTGACACAATGTTACATTGCAAATGTTGCATTTTAAAGAGTGATTATATTATATATATATATATATACCTACAGTATAGAGGCTATATCATGTGTACCCCCCCCCCCCTCCACACACACACACACACACACACATCCCTCTTGAGCCTTAAGGTGGACTTGACTGATGGCTATATATATATCATATAATATGGGCAATTCCATGAAAAAGTAAACCTCACCTTAAAACTTCTAAAGTCTCGTCTACATGGACATACAAATTCTTTCAGAAAACTTGCAATACAAAAAAGTATCGTCTCCATGTAAATATTCAACTGAGCAAGTTTCGAAAGGATATCTGTTTGTTAAAATTTTTACCCTATTCAGCTATAATGTAAGTCTATGGAGGGGCTTATAATGGGCATAAGTGGGTGATAACACACACAAAGCTGCAATGCTATCAGTTATTTTTTATTGTTATATTACTATTTCTGTGGTTACAGGTTAAAATCCACCATTCACAATTGTTTTGTATCGTTTTCCAAGGTTTTTCCAGGCGTCACGTCCATAACGTCACATCCATAACGCCATTTCTCCCAATGAAAATCAACTTTTTTACATTTACATTTGAAATTAAGTCTTTCTCTGTCTTTACTGAGGTGTCCTGTTTGGTGTGAATGTAGTAATATTTACATTTCTCTAGAAATTTCACACACTACACAGCAAAAACTACTCTCTCTCAAAAGTTTGTCCGTTTTTCATCACGTCCATAACGCAAATTGAAAGGCTCATATTCTTATAATGTAAATAATGATATGAATTTTTTTTGTTTGCCTACATTCAGCCATGGAGTTTGCATAAGAATATGAACAAAATTGTAACAGCATATTGTAATTCAGTGTTTATGATGACAGCTGTTTGTATGTCTTTATGAACCTGCAATAATGGCTGAAATTCAATAAACTAAACTATATTATAGCCTATATTAATACCGTAATTTCCCGACTATTAGCTCAAGATTCTTTTTTTTTTCAAGATTCAAGATATCTTTATTACTTCTCATCATAGGTTTGAAGCCTATAAAAGAGTAAAAATTCTTGTGTTTTGTCTCCTCAAAAAAGATAAATAAATGAAAGGTGTGTGTGTGTGTGTGTGTGTGTCTGTGTATGTGTAGTGCAAAAAAAGTGCCTTATTGTCTTCAGCATGAGTTGAGCAGTCTATTAGCTTGGTGAAAAAAGCTACTTTGGAGTCTGGTAGTGCGACCTTTCAAACTTCTATACCGTTTGCCAGACGGTAATAGCTCAAATAGTTCATGGTTGGGATGACTAGGATCATTCAAGATTTTTTTTGCCTTCCTGATGCATCTTCCCTCAAATAGCTCCAGTATGGAGGGTAAGTCACAGCCGCATATGGTCTGTGCTGTACGCACAACTCTCTGAAGTGCTTTCCTGTTGTATTGAGAGCAGTTCCCATACCATGCGATTATGGTCCCTGTCAGGATGCTCTCAATGGTGCCTCTGTAAAAAGACTTCAGGATCTTGGGTCGCATACCAAACTTTCTCAATCGTCTAAGGTGGTAAAGACGTTGCTGGCCTTTTCTAACAATGTTGTGTGTGACTGGCTGGTGATGGCATCATCAGTTGATCTGTTCTGTCTGTAGGCAAACTGGTGACAGTCAAGCGCAGGTGGAATCATTTTACAGATGATGTTCTTCACAAGCCTTTCAAAACATTTACTCACGATGGGGGTGAGGGCCACAGGTCGCCAGTCGTTCAAGCTGGTGATTTGTTTTTTCTTAGGCACTGAAACAATAACAGATGACTTAAAGCTGCTTGGCACAACACTCATGGACAGGGAGAAGTTGAAGATGTAAGTCTGTAAACACACCAGCCAGTTGCTCTGAACACACTTTGAATACACGGCCTGGAATCCCATCAGGTCCTGCTGCTTTCCGAATGTTGACTTGCTTGAAAGACTTCTGCACATCAGCCACTGTGAGCATTAGGCCTGGGTCAGAGAGGTGAGAAATGGAGGGGGATCTTCTTACTGGAGGTATGGTGTTGACCTCAAAACGTGTATAGAACTGGTTCAGCTCGTCTGCAAGTGAGGCTTATACATTGATTTTGCAAAATTTCTTCCACTATAAGGTTAAAACAGGGGAGCAGTTAATATGGTGTTAATATGGTTTTGTTTTTTTTAACTTGCATAAAACTGTCCTGCGGCTTATAGACAATGCGGCTTATATGCAGGAAATTACTGTATATATACTGTATATTAAAGCCATTAAGGAATGTGTGGTATCAAGTGTGAAGTAAAGGCTGCTCCTCCTTGTTAGTAATGTGTACTAGTAATGTTGCACTAACAGCCCCATAAGATCATGCACATAATAGGATTCCTCCTAAAAAACCACAACCTGCCTGGCTAAGTAGGCAAATCAACAATAAGCAAATTCTGACACAGGAGGCTTTAAGCCTGAGCTCGTTATGACACTAAGAGCATTGTGAAGTCAATTAAGGCAGCAGGTCTCCACCTCTGCCCTGACTTAGCATTCCACATTCTGTCACAGGGCATAGAGTGTGCCACAAAAGGCGTAAAAAAGGTTCATTGCGAGGTGAATATGTCCTTAGACCCAAAGGGACAGGAAACACACGCTTAAATGGTGGTGCTACTTATAGTATTCTAGAGGGCCCTTATTCAAAAAGTTTTCCAAATTGCCAAAAAACGAATCACATACTTTTGTGTAGCAGTGTGCTTTTCATACTTGCGAATTTCTTTGATTACTATCTGGATCTAATAGGCTAGTGTCTGTGTGTGTGTGTGTGTGTGTGTGTGGATCCCAGGGTTTACTTCGAGATCAGTTCCGATCAGCATAGGTGACCACCACCTCTGCCCTTACTTAGCATTCCGCATTCTGCCAAAAGGGTCAAAGGTCATAGACTGTGGCACAAAAGGTGTGAAAAAAGGTTCATTGGGAGGTAACGATGTCCTTACACGCAAAAGGACGAGCACATGCTTCAACTGTGGTACTACTTCTACTCATTTAAAGGGTCCTAATTCAGTGTTTTCTGAATTGCCAAAAAAACATTAAAACTATTCTCATCCACTCGGTTGGCTTGCAGTGAGCTTTTTATACTAGCAAATTGCCTTGATTACTACCCAGATCTAATAGGCTACAGTGTGTGTGTGTGTGTGTGTGTGTGTGTGTGTGTGTGTGTGTGTGTGTGTGTGTGTGTGTGTGTGTGTGTGTGTGTGTGTGTGTATCCCTGGGTTTACTTCGAGATCAGTTTTGATCAGCATTGGTGACAACTTTTAAGTTCAGTAAGGAAGGGATAGTAATCCAGAATTCAGAATTTGGAGAGGTTGAGACCTCCCTGTCTAAATTACTGCCTGTACAGGACACCAGCTCTTCCTGGGGTCATAAAAGATCCCATGACACTTGTCGCAAAGAGTAAGGGGGTTCCCTGGTGTCCTGGCTAAAGTCCCAACCTAGCTCATTCAATCTGGCCCCCTAATCCCCCCCCCCCCACACACACACACACAATTGGCTCATTCGTCCTTTCCCTCCTGTCCGTTCCCTTACTCTTCCTCAAGCTGGTGAGTGGTGATCATTCTGGCGCCAACTATGATGGCTGCCATGCATCACCCAGGTGGGTGCTCCACATTGGTGGTGGTTAGTGAGGCCCCCTTTCCACTGTAAAGCGCTTTGGATCAACTGTCTTGTTTTAAAATGCGCAATATAAATACACTTGACTTGACTTGACACTTCAGGTGGTCGTAAGAGCACCCAGTTTTTTTTTTATTTCACTTGTAATAGCATTCAACTCAGAGTCCCTGGTGCTACGAAGTCTGTGTTCAGTGGAGTTGTATGGTTGGAGGCCACAGTCACAGGCTGGTGGCAGTTGATCTACTCCTTGCTAGCGACTTGCATCATCTGTAGACCTTAAGACAATTTGGCAGACGATGGTTGGGTGTGGTTTGAAATTGTTTTTTAAAAAAAAATGCTATGGTTGGTTGGATGGGGAACGGATGATAAATTTTGTGATGCAGTTGTGGATAAAATAATATGCCTGCCGCATCTCTAGTGTTCATGTGTCCCGGTGAGTGCAATGCTGAATGGCACAGAACAACAGAGACTATAGGCCTACTTCTGTAGGTTATCGTGTGAATGGTAGGTTAACCCTCTTGCTCTGACGCATGTCTCACTCTTGTTGATCCATCATGATCCACATGATGATTCAAGACAATGTTAAATAATAACCCACAATCCACTATTTTTTTTTTTACAACTTTTTTTTTACACAGATTCTTTTTATTATTATTGGCTTGGCCAATAAATGGCAGCGAATCAGCAGCAAGTGTTTACCTGACTAACACAGCAACGTGTGAGGGATTAGCCTGACAAGGACACGGATGGAAACAGGGAGCTAGGTTTCATCTGAGAGTGCGCATCAGGTAATCTGGATAAGATGACGTGTGCGTGTGTACAGCGCGGGGGAGGCTGCAGAAGTAGAGGTGGGTTGATAAGTTCCGGAACTGGTGGTTTACTACTTGTGATGCTTAAGTACGTCATCACTGTCCAGTGATGTATAATGTGCCCTCCTTCTAAGCATCAATCAAGTCACTTCTGACAGTCTAATTGAACTGAGTAGTCAATTAATGAGATTTCCAGACAACTCAGAATTAACTGTCTCATACATGTATGTGTGATCCTAACCATTTTAGTCAGTTAGGGAGACATAGGCTACAGCTCTTTACAGTCTCTACTGTCTGTGTCTTTGTCACCCAAGAATCATTATTCTCTTGTTCCTGATGTGACAGTATTTTGAGTGGCTGAATAGAATACACCTATGAACACAAGCAAGGGAAGACTCAGAGAATCTACTCAACTCATGGAACAACTGATACGGTTTATTTTGGTGCCCCCTTTCCCCTGAATTTACATACCAATTAAATTTGTTGATACATATTAAACAGTATAAACTATGGATTTAGTAAAAAAAGAAATCTGACAGAAATAGTTTTTTTGTTAAACAGTAGGGCTAATTCAATTCCTTTATTGTAATTGCACAGTGCACAACAAAATCCACTTGTTCTTTTGGTTCTGAAAAAAAAGGTGTTTGCCATGACGTGAACAATAGATGAAATAGAAGACAATAATAAAAACACCATATGGCAATGAAATGATTAAAATAGTTTTGTCACTAGAGGCAATAGTATCACTGTTACCATGATTGAAGTGTTTATGCTCCCCACTAATGTCCATCTAACAGTACACTTTCAGCCCGTCAGCAGAAATTAGTTAGGTTGAAGTGTTGTTTAATTTGATTTTCTTCCACAACAAGATTAGTTGCTGCTTTGTTTCCCTTCCTTCCAAGGCAAAGGAACAACATCAAATGGAGACTAATGACACTAAGCCATGCTATACTGCAGGCTTGCTCTAGTCTAAAGGATGATGGTTTACCTCAAAGCCCCTGCTAGGGTCAACAGACTTACAGTATATATATAGAAGATGAAACTTTGTTTCAGACGTGAATTTGTGAGCATGTGAATTTGCACCCTCCCTCCTGCCAAAAGTTTACAACTTCACTCTTTCACCCATTCCTGTCTATCCTGCCTTTTCTTTTATTGCTCTCCTTCCCTCTATCTTTCTTCATCCCTTCCCCCCCTTCCTTGCTAAGCTGACCCAGCTGCTTTGGACCGAATAGGATTACGATGGCTTAAATTGTCATCTGATAAAACTAAGTAGCTTGCCAACTACCCAGTACCCTCTTAACCAATTTGCTCTTAATTAGGATAATGAGGAAACAAGCAAATAAGGACAGCCTTAATATTTTAAAGTGATAAAATGATGGTAAGCCCTCTCATTGATGGCATCTCCAGTCTCATCTTGATGAGGAGAGATTGATTGAACATCTCAAAAGATTTCAGAAAGCCTGTTGCTGACGTAGGGCTGGAGTGGGGGCACCATTTTGCACCATTTGTAGCATGCATTTTATAATTGAAGTTAGCTTAACTTTTCCACTCCTTAAAAATAAATAAATGAATGGAGATTGGATTATTTGTGCTCTTTATCTGAACAGTCAGGGGCACTCATGAGTATTTGAACCACCTGGTCCTGTCTTGGTTTTTGCAGTTCTTTCATTTATCAGTTGTTTAGCACACCTTGGATCATGATATGTAGAAATTGCTTGCCTGATTAATATTGTGTGCACATGCATTGGAGGGCGAAGTACATAAATTATATGAAAAATATGTTAGATTTGTGCAAGGGATAGACAGTGTACAGGTATGTAAGAAAAAATGCAATAAAAAGCCATCCAAATTACTGACCAAGCAGGGGGTGATAACAGGGTCATAGCATGGCATGAAGATTTAACAGTGCCTTTTTGAGTAGGCAGGCATTAGGGAGCTTTCACTCTACCAGATGGTAAGCTTCCCTCAGTTTAAGCCTATCTGAGGGTTTGCTATCCAAGTCCGTTTTGCTACCTTTGGTCACTGTCAAGGGCCAAGCAAAAACGATAATAGGCTTGTGTCTTGTCTGGACTTTCCTGGAAAAGGGTTGGCCCGTCAAGAGCATAAGTTCACTCACACTTTGCAGCTAAAGATTTTTCACTTTTCATGTATAAAGTAGTAGAACATGCACATTCACATTGTGCAAAAGTTTAGAAATAAACCTCAACTGGTCATGCAAAAGTACATATTGAAGAATGGGAACCTAAAGGGCGCATGTGACATTTTGTCAAAAGTAAGTTATAACACCTGAAAGCTCTTGATGAGCTCTTTCCTCTGACAAAATTGTAAGAGCAATCTAGTCATTTTTGTTTTGGCTGTACTGTTAACTTAGACCCTTTTAGTCGTCAGAACCCGATATTTAGCCCTCAACCATCGAGAAACCCCATGGGCTTTGCAGATTGTAAGACCCCGAGCTTTCATCTCATTTGTGCTGCTTTGCCTTGTGATTAGGCCTGTTATCCTGGTCCTATTCCTGCATCAGGTAAAGGTGTTAAAACCACCTGTTTGCCAGACCAGCCTTAGTGCAACATCTCTTTATAATGTAGTTCCTACCTAACTGTCGCCGTCTAATTAGCTACTTCTGTGAGCAGGCTCCAGGAGGTATCACTTTACTAAGACAATTAGAAAAGACAGAGTTACCCAATGCAACGACAGGGAGGCTACAGTATGTCAGTAGTTATAGCTGACAGAAAACAAACAAACAAACAAACAAACGAACATTTTTAGAATTGTGTTTTAATAGGGCTTTTTGTTTTTAATTGGACAAGACAGTAGAGAGTGAGAGGAAATGAGTGGGAGAGAGAGAGATGGGTAAGGATCGGGAAATAAATAACCTCAGGTTGGACTCGAACACAGGTCCCTGGATTTATAGTACGACGCTCGATATCCCCATTTGTAGCGTTGTTGTAGTTTATGGGTACCTATAAGGTACTTGTAATACATTCATAGTACACATTTCTTAAACACTTGTCCTAAAGAAGATTAATATGACTATGTAGCCCAGGGGTGGGCAATTATTCTGGCCAAAGGGCCACATTGGCTTTTAGATTTTGACTAACGGGCCAGGTTAACAGTTAATCAGTTGATGCCGGTAAATTGCCAAGTCTCAGACCAAAGCAGGCCTATAATCTAAGTCACCATGACTAAATAAGAAATTATTTTATTTTGGGAAGGCTCCACGGGCCGGATTAAATAGCTCCGCAGGATGCGCAGGATCACTAAGTGTTGAGTTAGAGTAGCCAGTTCATAATGACTGAATGGTGATATGTCTATCAAAATCAACTGCACTCAAATTTGTCCCTACCCATTTCCCCTCTGTGCCGTAGGCCTCGTTGGTCCTGTAGCCTAGCCTACTCTGGAAGTGGGCCTTCAAGGGAAGTCTAAAGAAAGCATTTTCAAAATTGGCCGCATTTGGACACAGGAACAGGCCACAAAAGAAGAGAAACCCTTAAAGGAAACCGGAGTGTTTAAGCATAGCCCTGCTGCACAAGCCTTCTATCAGCAATATATTTCGCATGAAATGAAAGAATTTCGAACAGCATAGACCTAACGCGAACGCGAAACACTTTACATTGAGTCAATGTAACCTCAGATCTTACTTTCAGTTTCCAACAGTCAGGTCCCATTGATTCAGTGTAAAGTGCCGGTTCGCTTCTTGCGTTCGCGTTCGGTCTGTGCTGTACCAAATTATTTGGTAACTGATGCATTTAGCAAGCTCTTTCAACAGGGCTATGCTTGAATTCACTCCAGTATTTTCCTTTAAGTGTAATCTTCTCAAACTGCATAGCTGTACATTTGTTGAATACTCATGTACTGTAGAAACTGAAAGTAAAGGGAGCCCATGCTGCAATTAGACATGCACACAAGTTGGTAAAATGTACACACGCCTGTTCTACGGTTCTACGGGTAAAAATTGTGAACTCATACTGACTGGTAATAACACCAGCCCCCCAATCTACACTCCATAAAGAGCGTATGGACATTCTCCAGGTCCGCCACAACAGGACAAGGAAACCAATCAATTACTTGAGGCCCTTAGCTGAAGGGGGTCCCCTGAAAAAATAACAGTAACAGCTGTGTGAGCACCCCTTTAAGGAACTCCTCCCCAAAGAAGTCCCACCCTTAAGCCCCAGCCACTGACTTGCCGCCAAAAAAGATGTTCCAGAGTCAACTTTGAATGAATCTCACCTGCATTGGGGAGTAGAATGAAAAGAAAAGGTAACTGGTAACTTTCTATTCAAAGGTAACTTTGAATAAATAATACCAAGGGATTAATACAGTATTTAGCAGGCTAGCACCATAAACACTGGTTAGTTGTCAGTCAGTGTTATCAATAACAGCAGTAGCATGACTTGCTGTCTTGCTTGGACTGCCGTTGCTTTTCTGTTAATAAAAAATGCTAAAATTGCTCCCTCAACTGCTAGCTTCTGCCCAATTCAAGTGCTAGTTAAATGTTATCGATTTGATAATCAATGAGCGCCCAGCTCCTGTTTCCCTGGGCCTCCCAAAGAAATGGCCCTGACATTCGCTAGTGAGAAATGATTTCTTGCTGGAGCCATTACAGTTTAAAAACACTGGATCAGCTCTTAACTGCTAGCCTGCCCTGAAGTGGTGGTTGGTGTCATTCAAACTTAGCCCTGCTGCACAAGCCTGTCGACTGCACTATGCACTAGATGGTACGGAGAGTGGAGCAAAAGAATTTGAAACAACACAGGCTGGATGAATACACAAAGAACTAGATATACACTCAGAGAGTGCCGATATAAGGCAATATGCTCAAGCCCCCCAGGTCTTAGTGTTTTAGTGCATCCTCCAAGGTACCCCCCCCCCCCCCCCAAAAAAAAAAAAAAAAAATCTAGGGTTAGGATGAGGGTTAAGGGGGTTAAGGTTAGGATTAAGGTTACATTAGTGCCTGGAAGGTGCGGTTTAGGGTTTGACCATTGAGCCTGCCCCCATGTGTTAGCTGCAGGGCCGTCGCAATAGGACAGGCAAAACCAGGCAATTGCCTGGGGCCCCAGGCTGAAAGGGGCCCCCAAGAATGACTGTTTAATCAATAAATAAACTGTTTTTCAATAAAATATGACAATTAGACAATTATAAGTTCAACAGAAACAATTATATTTATGTCAATGTGGTTTATGTAGGTGTTTATGGGAGGTGAAGGGCCCCCATGCCCTGTTTGCTCGGGGGCCCCTTAAGTACCTTGAAACGGCCCTGGTTAGCTGTCATTTCTAACTCCCTGTTTAAGGAGACCTAAGTATGTTATAGACAGTGGGCTTGTGTTAGCTGTCATTTCTAACTCCCTGTTTAAGGAGACCTAAGTATGTTATAGACAATGGGCTTGTGTTAACTGTCATTGCTAACTCCCTCTTTAAGGAGACCTAAGTATGTTATAGTCAATGGGCTTTTTATGATCTCATTATATGTTGTTTAGAATAGAATAGACTTAAGTACAGTAAGTTAGTGCCGTTGTGCAGTCCAGTCATTGTGCAGTTGATCTGTCCAAAAATGTTTTGTTGAAATTTGGTTGGGCTTTGCAACATCTAAAATCAATGCATACATACTGTATACTCAAAAGGGAAGAAATTGCATCTAGCATCATTCAACTTTTACAGTATTTTATTGGCCCTGTCCCAACTTTTTTGAGAAATGTTGCAACTAGCCTATCAAATTTCAAATGAGCATAGAGTAGGCGTATATTTTCCCCAAAACAACAATTGTGTCTCCATCAATTTTATGCCCTGCAGTTAAAAAATATATAATTAGGATAGGCTATTTTGTTATTTTTTGCAATTTCACCAAGGGACTGTACGATATTTACCGGGGGGGGGGGGGCCGGTCGTCAGGGGGGGAGGGCCTAGGAGATTTTTTTTAAGCCTTAGGGGAAGGCCCAGGAGAATTATTTTGGCCTGGGGGGAGGGCCGAGGAAAATATTTGTTTCCTGATCCATGATATTTTTTTCCCCTGCTCAATAATCCGTTTTCGATATAAAAGGTTAGCCCATCGTCCCTTTATAATAGTCTAAGGTTAGGCTACATCCAGAGGTTTTGGAACGGGGCTATCCGAGCCACATAGGCTATATGCTGAGTCTACTGGTGGAGAATGAAAGTCGTGGGAAAGCCTGTCACTCACATAGTTTAGGACTTTTGTCGTCTTTGTATATATTTTCTATTTGTTGAAGACTGTACATGCCACTTAAGACAACCTGCGGAGTTTCGCACCACCTCTCTGTTGGCTGCGTTATGCAGAGAGCAGAATTGGATAGCCTATATGAGATTGGACAGTTGAATGAATATTAGGCTATATAT
This sequence comes from Sardinella longiceps, assembly GCA_027497455.2. Lineage (NCBI taxonomy): Eukaryota > Metazoa > Chordata > Actinopteri > Clupeiformes > Clupeidae > Sardinella > Sardinella longiceps. Next base: position 8,529,450 of record JAODXP020000004.1, on the reverse strand, counting down.
CCTATTTATTTGTAATCCTTTGTTAACAAACCACCTAGGCCCCTGGTCCCCAAATGGCGGCCCGTGGGCCAGATCCGGCCCGCAGGAACCAAATGAGTGGCCCACAGCACCATCAGACTTATCAATTTTCTCCATAAACATGCTTACAGACCTCATAAGCAGTAGGCCTATACCGGCAATCATACTATATGAAGTTTATTGAGGTGCATTAAAGAAAGCAGAAGACTAAAAGAAGACTACTTTGTGATGTTCTAACGACCATCCTTTCAACGCGTGGTTTTGAGTGTTTGCGGGGTTGGCCCTTGGCTTGGTATGCTTGATAAAATTCGGCCCTTGAGGAAAAATATTTGGGGACCACTGACCTAGGCTATTGTAGTGGTCTGCAAGTAAGCAAGTAGCCTAGTAAAGTTTAGAATATCCAATAAAGCTCAAGGCAAAAGCTAGGGACGTCTTTTGCTCAAAATCTCTCATGTAGGCTTGACTTTTTTGGTTATTAAACTTTTTCGTTTAATAACCAATGTATACCGCGATCAAACAGGATATCCGTAAACTTTGATTTTGGGGATAATAGTGCATTGAACTTTTCGGACTTGGTTGTTTGTTTTTGTGTTGATTTAGGCTATACTGTTTAAAAGTGTCCGCTTATCCTGCACGGCGGCCATGCACCCGACGTTTGCTTATCCCTACAATTTCTCCAAGTTTAGGCTACTTGTTGTTGCCAGTAGGCTATATTATTTTCGTTAAGATATTAACCTTGTTTGATTCATAATGTGGTGAAACGTGGGCATTAGTGCCGAACAGACCGCGGGTTTGTGTTTAAACCAGCGCACTTTTATAGCAAGACACCTGTGATTTGGTGCAGCCTATTTTTTTTTTAGCTCCCTGAAATTAAGGGTGATATTTTCATTATGGAAATAGGCATAGCATAGCCTACGCAAAGGCAACCGAAAAAAAAAACAAAATAAATAAATAAAAGTCCATTTAGGCCTAACTGCTTTATAAATTCAGGCGCAGCCTGTGTTGCTGCATGAAACAGCAGTGAAGACAATTGGGACTGTTAACGCGTTAAGATAGCCTAACTAACAATGCACTTTACTACAATGTAAATAAAGTTAAGTTTAGTTTTAATCTTAATTTTTTTATCCATTTGAATAGGCCCTATGCTACAAATTCAGTTTTTTGGCTTTCAATAATGACAGGCGGACCTTCTTTGGCTTTCTCGTGGCAAGACTGCCTCATGTCGGAATGGCGATATGTTGAAAAAGCACGAAAAAGCAAAAAACATGCTGCCACTCCGACTAAGAAAAAAATGTTGGGAGTGCAGGGACGTAGGCCTATGCTATAACTGGAAATACCAACACTCAGAAAATTAGACGTCAATGGCAGAACTTTTGCAAGATGATCACACAACTCAACAGGCATAGCCTACCGATGTGTGTTCAAGCAATCTTTATTATTTTTAGGTAGAAAAGGCCCACTCTGATATTATTCTTAACCACACATAAGACGACATGTTATCCCCTTTTCTGAAGCATCTCTACAAGTCGTAGTGCTATTGTAGAGATCAGCGCTGCGTGTGTAGGCTACCCGTGTATGTGTGACATTTGCTGGCCGTTTTAACCTTAAACGTCATTTTTCGACCAGTTTTATTTGATTAATGTAGGGGGGAGGGCCTAGGAGAATTTTTTTGAGCCGGGGGGAGGCCCCTGGAAAAAAAAATTGACCAGGGGGGAGGGCCAGGCAAAACATTTTTAACCCTATCGTCTGACGACCGGCCCTCCCCCCCCTCTAAATATCGTACAGTCCCCAAGCATTTCCAACTTTCAGAGAGTAGTTGTTATAAGACTTTCATTGTACTAGACTTACATTACATTACAGTAACATTACACATAGGCTACTGAATTTCTGAAGATAAGTTAGCTACATCATAAAGCAGCATTTGGTAATGGATCTCTCTGACTACAGATGAACGTGTGATGAGCGTATAGTGATTGAAGAGGTCGTTTGTCCCTGTTTATTGAGCCCCTTATCACTAAGTGTTAAAGGGCTCTTAGAGATATAAAGGTCAGACACAATCTGCCAAAAAAAAACATATGCCTTACTTAACTGGTTGATCTCTAAAACTACTTCAGTAGCTTTATTATTACAAGCTAGTATCATTAGCCAGCTGACCTGGAACCAGTCACTGCTACATTCAGTAGGTATGCATCGTAATGAGTAAAAAGGATAAGACTGATTGACAAACTAATTGGGCAAATGGATGAGACTGATTGGTCTCTAAGACTCTCAATGTTCTGTCTGTGTAGTGAACCAGGACACAAATTGGAGACTGACATTTTTGACAAACCCAGGGCTTTAAATTTTCAGGATGAAAAACTTTTAAAATCATGGATATATCAAATATATAAAATATATACTAATCATGGATGATTTTACATTTGCAGCCATTTACAGTATTCCAGTATTTAACTATTCAATCACAAAACCTTCATTTTCATCTCTAAAACACCCATGGAATAGACTATCACCATATCCCTTATAAGCAAATTGTCATCCATGGACTTAGCCTAAAGATACCTTTAGTTGAGCCAATGACAGCTTTGATTACAAAATTAAAACCGACTCAATAATGAAGCCCATTAATGATTTTCACTGAAAAGAAAAATAGGATTTTTATGTAAATTGTATGTAAATTTGATTACTGTAGTAGTTGATTGGAAAATAATGTATCAACATTTATGTTTCACATATATATTTCAGGTGTCAGAGCAATATGTCTACTGATATCTGACATTTTGGAGAGATAAAGCAGGTGCCTGTCTACAACTTACATTAAATCAAATGTAAGTTCATGTTTAAATCAAACAACAAACAAAACAAACGGGAGAGGTTGTTCATCCCTGCTTTCTGTGCTGATGGAGAAACCCACTTTGTACTTAGTAATCATTATTTAGTGCCATCACTTCAATTGCTTTTTATTCACATAAACTAAAAATAAAAAAGTGTTTAAATTGCCAACCCTCACCTTTCATGTTTTTATATAAAATGTGTAAGGGAGGGGGGTGTTAGAACTAGAAAAGCAGTCGTAATGCAGCATTTAGGGCGATTATGCCTGCATACCAATCAGTGTCATAAAAAAAATTACAGTATAGCCTACATGATTTTCAATTTTAATTTCAATTGAAGCCATAACAATGATGTTTCGAGTTTGAATAAATTCTTTGCTACTTTTATGAAGTTAAACTAAATGGAGCATATAGCCTATAGGTCCAGGCTGACATAAAAGTTCTGTCAATGCATCATCTTTATACTCTCAGAAACAATTAGGACCTACTTTCAGCACAAACCTCCATTATCATTTGAACAAAAGAACTTTTTTGGTGAAGAACTTTTTTTTGGAACAGCTTCATTAGTCACACTGTGTGTGTGTGTGTGTGTGTGTGTGTGTGTGTGTGTGTGTGTGTGTGTGAGAGAGAGAGAGAGAGAGAGAGAGAGAGAGAGAGAGAGAGAGAGAGAGAGAGAAATTACTTCACTTCCCAACTGCCAGTCATCCTTAAAGGGGCAGGATCTCTAATGAACAAATCTCCAAAGCTCCTCCAAAGCATGTCCATTCTGCTTACAGTGCTGCAACAGTTGCACACCATTACCAAGACTTTGCTACAACTGTGGATGGCTGAGGATGTAATTCATTTAAAATGGATATTTACTGATTAACTTGTGATCAGTTTATCATCTTTTTATCTGGTGATTTTGGAAGGCTTTTAAATTGTTATTAACCCTTTTCGTCACTGGACACAAGTGAAGCGTGGAAGACAATTCGAAGGAAAAACAGGTGTGTGTTAAACTTTACTGTTGCGCCATACTTGTATCAAATCCCCATCTACAGACACCTAGATACATGGGAGGATTGTTATTGATCTTTTGTAAATAGGCAACACTAACAATAACAAATAATAGCTTAATAAGTATTCCAAAATATACAAAGGCTCATGGAAGATAGTTGATGTGTTCATGTGTGATGACAATATGTTTGCAGTCTTTTCCGGGATCCTTGTAGCAGTTCCTTTTTAAAATGAATAATGACTTGTACCACACTTGTCTACTGTATGTAAGCAAATTGTGAAAATTATTTGTTAATAGTTTATAATAGTGATATTGATGAAATTATAAATAATAATGATACATTAACGAAAGCTATTATGAAGTATTACAATTTAATTACGCTAAAAGAATAAATACAAATTAATTACATCTATACCTCTATGCTTTGGGTATATGATGAAAGGCAACTGAAGATACCGCTTTGCGCACTTCATCTATGCTTGTATTGACAAGAGTTATAATTGTTTTCTGTGCTGACACAGTGTATAAAAAATTTGATTGCTATAGAGGAAAAAAAAAACAAAACAATGAATTCCCTGTGTCCAGGGATTCCTGAAAGCATAATTGTCATCCTGCTTATGTCTCTTCATAGCTCTGGCCTGGCATATGGACCTGGACAATGTGCAGGAAAACTTAGTGTCCCAGTTGTCTTTTTATTAGAATCAGTGAGCCATGAAAAATGGAGGGGTCAAAGTTGTCTGCTCTCATTTACTGAAAGAGCTCGTGTGGAAAGAAAATGTTCTGACCAGGATTGACAGTTTCTTAGTCATGTTCAAAAGAGAAGTAATGAGTAGTTCTTGTCCCCCAAAACAACTGTTGCTCTTGGAAGGGAGACCATGTCAATTTAGGGGACAAAACTATTATTTTCAATATATTTTTTTTTAGCAAACATACATTTGTATTAGTGCTGAATAAATGAATCATCTTAAACCCAAGTTATTAACCAAAAAATATGAATGCTAATATTAAACCTAAAGCTAGATCATAGACATATGTAGATTAACCTTTGTAGATGTTGTTCAAAAAGGTCCTGGATGTTTGGGGAAACAGTGGGGTTAGAGGATATATGTGAATTGCACCCATTTGAGAAGAGTTTGAGAAGTTATAGTAGGCCATTAGCAAGAGGAAATTATTTGCAATAATAGGTGATTTATCATCATTATTTATCATGGTAAAAATGTTTGATTTATCTGATTATTTATATAGCAATCATACTTTGAGGGGACTAGTTTTTACACATACAGTATGTAACATGAATTCTACCATTGGTCTGCCACCATGTAACATTCAGTTAATTGAATTGAAAGTGACACAGACACACCTAGAAGCACAAGCAAATAAATGTTTATATATACATCATACGTTTCACAGAGCTAAGCCACATTCTCTTAACATTCATATTTGATCATATTTAGGCCTGCTGCTGGAGTTGTGAAAGGAGAAACTTTGGTCAACTCTTTCCCCCTTTTTTGTCATTTCTTTTTATGCTGGTCATCAGTGGATCAATGTGAAGACAGCCTCCTATCTCCGCATCTTGATCACTTACGCCATCCCACCAAGCAGTGGCTCTCGGAAGCCAGGAGCTCGGATGCATCTCTCACTGGACACCACGCCGACTATGGTGGATGATGGCTGCCTTGCGTCAGACTACCACGACCTGAAGGGAGGCAGCTCCAGTGTGGGAGGCCGAGTGCACAGCATTGACGTCATTCTGGGCTTCAGCAAGGACCAGGATCCCTTGCTAACCCCAGTCACTACCAACAGTGCCCAGAAAATGGACTCCGAGGACATTCTGCAGGGCAAACAGGGCCCTACTGACCTGTACGGAAACCTCCCAGGGATTACAGAGGACGAGCCACAGACAGCATATCAGGGTGAGCTCTCAGCAGTCACTGAAAGTGTTGGATGCAAAGTAACCTATGTACAACTCAGTAAAAATATAGTTGAATAAGTGCTGTCCATCCTCAAGTGAAACGGCTTTTGGTACAAAAGTAGCTGAAATTGTTCTGCCAATTTCACAAAATTTGAAAAATCTTTATAAAAAAAACCTATGAAAAACATACTGTCATTTGCTAAATTAATTCAAAGCTTAGATGAAACCTAGAAGATACATTAATTAATTTGATAATTTATGTGAAATTGTGTCATTGGCTGTTTGTACATCATGGTTGACTCAACCCCAGCCAATCTCATTAGTGTGCCTGAAGAGTACATTTGATCTCTGACACTTCACCTCAAAGCAGTGTTACACCTTAAAGGGAATCTCTAGTTAAATTAGAGCAACCAAGCTGATGAGGGGTAGGCTACATTTTGCTTCAAAATGAAAATGACATGAATACAGTAAGTAAAGGTTTAGATAAGACTTGACCTGCACCAATTTATGGTTGGTCTACTTTGGACTCAAATGAAAATGTGTACTTGCTATCATACGAAAAGTACAGGTACAGTACATCACACAAAGCACAATCAAACACTCTTAATGATGATGGTTTCATGCACATATAGTGTCACATATAGTGATAGTGATAGTGGAATAAGGTCAATTTTCTGATTAGAGGGAGATGGTGAACAATTTGTTTTCATGTATGGAAGAGTAGTGTGCTATAGTGTCATTTACAGTACATACTGTATCACTTGCTCTACTCCAGTTAAGTCACTAATAGCTACAGTAGAGTAAGCAAGTACTGTAGCCTTGTATTGGTTGCATCATCTCAACTGAACATGCGTACATGCGGAAAAAAGAAACGCTCCATTAAGGAGCATTTTGTGATTAATTCGTAGACATGACCCTCATACCAAGGTTTATTTGGGTTTTTGGAAAACAGGAAAATCCAGAAGGTTAATGGCTTGAATAATTCACCTGACAACAGGATAAGCCAAAATTCTGTTTAAAACTGGAATAGGCCTATTCTGTGCATATAACCGTCGCCATTGTCCATATTAACTGACAGACAGCTCTCCTATACACACACACACACACACACACACACACAGACAAACCCGTGTCACCCGAGGAGACAAAGTTACACAACATCCCCTAACCTAAAGGAGTTAAGTGTGGAGTAGGCCTATTCCCTGCATGTATCCGCCGCCATTGTCCATATTAACGGATAGACAGCTCTCCTATACACACACACACACACACACACACACACACACACACACACACACACACACACAGACAAACCCGTGTCACCCGAGGAGACAAAGTTACACAACATCCCCTAACCTAAAGGAGTTAAGTGTTCCATTACATCAGAGACTAATGAGCATGATGGGAAAGGCGAGATGCGAATGCAAGATTTTCTGGACTAGCCAGAGCTGATTCCACAGGCTGTAAGAACCACAAGTCCAGGTCAAATTTACATGTAGGTTAATCTGTGAAAAAAGAACATAGAGTAAAAAGCATGCCTTATCCAGTTTAGCTCTGCTCTCAAGGTATGGCTCTTGTGCGCTCATCAGCTTTCTATCTTCAGACGTCACATAGACTCTGGAGGTCACTGAAGGCAGACGTCCTAATGTACGTTCATAGTAGCATGCATGCACCAACACCCCCTCCCTCCAACACGTACAATCCCCCCACCCCCCCATACACACAGGCACGCTCACACACACACACACACACAAACGTCTTGATCGTTTGCTTTCTGTGCACTGACCTAAAGAGCATTAAGCCGGTTGCAATAAGATTAATATATCTCATTCTTTATGCCACAGCAACATGTGCAGAGCAGAGGGCTTCCCCCTGCTTCTCAGAAAAGATCTTTTCCCTGCCTCCCCTGCTGCTTGAAGAGGGAAATCTCCCTCTTTCCCTCCGTCTTTGCCTCTCTCTCTCTCTCTCTCCCCCCCCTCTCTCTCTGAGGCTCTTAGAAGGATTACAACAAAGGGTGTCTAAGGTTTACAGGAGCTTGCACAGATCTGTGTAGGTTGCATCTGTTGTTCTGCTATAAGCAGCAAGGCTTTACAAATTGTAGCGTTCATGACTGCTGCCTTACAACTTTATATATGAACTATTCAAAACATGCAGACATGCATCATGGAAGGAGGGTTTGATGCCTGTTTACAGAAATTGTCTACACTTTGATAACATGATGCAAGTGTCACGTCGCTAACCCACACACACTCAAGCACACTCTTCTTTGTTGTCTATTTCCACCACAGACCCAGGACTCTTCTCCAGTAATGACAGTAACAGTAAGTGTGACACAGACCTGTGCCATCTCCAGAAAGGCACGGACACCGACAGGATGTCCCCGAATGGCCATGAGGAAGACATGCCTAAAAAGAAGCACCGACGCAACCGCACCACTTTCACAACCTACCAGCTCCACGAGCTTGAGCGTGCCTTTGAGAAGTCCCACTATCCAGACGTGTACAGCCGCGAGGAGCTGGCCATGAAAGTCAACCTACCTGAAGTTCGGGTTCAGGTGAGTGTTGTTGGTGTGCCTCATGGAATTCTGGCGTCCGTTTCTCACAACCATAGTTGCTAACTTTTTAGCAACTTAGTTGGCAATGGGGAAAGTGCAGTGCAGTAAACAAAGTTGCTAACTTAGTCATCAACTATGCTTTTAAGAACCAAACCCCTGGGGTTTTTCGATGGAGGTTGGAAATTTAAGATGGCTGGATGGCATAAATATAATGTAAGATAGAGTGACCAGATCACCTCAATTTCTGACAACAGTCCCTGATTTTGGTGGTCTGTGTTACTAGTAAATTACATGCAGAACATGCAGAATTTCATTTAGCTGTCTCTTTGGATGCATCTATTTCATGAATTTATCTTTATACTGTAGGTTTGGTTCCAAAACCGCCGAGCAAAATGGCGACGTCAGGAGAAGATGGACACCAGTACGATGAAGCTGCATGACTCGCCCATGCTCTCCTTCAACCGGCCTCCCATGCCCACCAATGTGGGGCCTATGACCAACTCCCTGCCCCTGGACCCATGGCTGGCATCCCCATTGGCAAGCACCACACCCATGCACACCATCCCTGGCTTCATGGGTCCCACACAGAGCCTCCAGCCTGGCTATCCCCCACACCCTGGCTACCTCAACACCTCCCCGGGCATGGTGCAGGGAATGCAGGGCATGCAGCCCATGGCGCCTCCACCCTACCAGTGCCCGCCCACGTTCAGTGACAAGTTTCCCCTCGAGGATGTGGACCAGCGCAGTTCTAGCATCGCAGCACTCAGGATGAAAGCCAAGGAGCACATCCAGTCCATGGACAAAACATGGCAGCCCATGTGACAGTGGAGGAGTTGAGTTCAGATCTTGACTGGGATGGAGAGAAAAGGGCAGCTTCTTCGCAGTGGGTTCAGTCCAACAGAACTGAATTGTTCTCCAACGTTTTGGGAGATTGGAACAGCAGGGTGATTCTTATACAGTATATGTGGCCAGTGTTAATGCCTCTTTATTTTCCTTTTACACTTTTTCCAGAAACTTTTATAAGGACTTTTATAAGGACGTTTCTAAAGTCTTCTCAGTCTGATGACCAAAGTGACCCTCAGAGGACGAGGTGTGAGTAGAACTGCTTGCGCAGACGAATGACTTTAACGCTGCTTGACTGTATCGCTGCTGTGACAGAGTACGAGCTGCTATTACGATTGCATCACAACAATGACAATTTATGACATCCATAATTCTTAGAGGGCTACATCTTAAACTAATAGTATTGCCAGACCTGGATAATTTTCAGTGCTTCATCTGCTTGTTTTCCAACCCAACTGGACTTTATTGCCCAGGTCACGACATGGGGTGAAAAATTTAAACTTCACAATTGCACGTGTAACATACTGTATAAGAGATTGAAGAAAAATTCAATCAGCCCCCATGCAAGTAGGTAGAGATGATTACTAACACACCCAACCTTCAAACATTCAAAGCCAAGCAACTTTTTGAACTGACAGAATTCTGTTCGGTCACCAAGGTATAATTCCTGAACACAGTCCAAGGAAGGTATTGGTCCTTGCAGCAAGTCATGGGATAAATTAGACTGGGTGTCTAATCTGTTTACACATCTAGTCAGTCTTCTCTCTTTCGAGAAAAGGAGACTCTAGGAATCTGGCTTTGCGGCTTGACACTTGTTAACTAATTTGTGGAGGATTTGTTGTCAAGGTATCTTTCTAACAGCTTTTAGTTTAATCTTAATTAGACGTCTGCACTTGTATCCTCACGCAGTTTGAATTTGACAGGTGGTTTCCACGATATGTTGGTAAACTGGCCTCCACATACAATTTGGCTTGAGGAAATTTGCCATGCTATTTATTTCTGCTAATTTACTGCAAATGCAACCAACAACATTGGCTTAAATCCAACAGATGGAACCATCTAAATGAAATTGAATATCTAAACAATCCCTTCACAACATTGTAGCCTTAGCTCTTACAGTATAATAGAGGCTGTGCACGAAAAGAAAAGCAAAGCTGAGTTTGAATGACAATAATAAAGGAGACTCAGTGTTTTGAGATGGGTGTTTGTTCGAGAGCAACATATTTACAGTTTTTCTTGATAGCATTGATGCTGTAATCAACACCATGTTTTCACACCGGTTAACACACAGCAAAATATTTTCTTTCCTTCAAAAAGCTCAAATTGTTGTCAGGTCAGTGAGTGCTTTCAATGAATTATAACACAATAACAAAACGTACAATATGCCAAGAAAATACAGGTTTTGGTATGTCTGTGTTACTTAATCATATCCAACGGAATTGAGTGAACTTTTATGAAAAAGGTTGTGAAAAACATGTGAAACCAAGGAAAGCGTGTTAACTGCATGCTGTGCCAAGAACGTGAAGATAAAGATCAAGTTAATCCCAGTTTCGTTAAGAGCATCTTCGCTACCAAGAAAACTGTCCAGAGTGTTGCCATCTTCTAGGAATCTGAATTACGGTAACCACCGAAATTAGACATGTGAAAGTACAAATACAGTATACCGGTATGCAATAAATTTGTCTTCATATAGAGAGGAAGAAAGCCTGAAATAATTCTGGCCAAGTAACACAATCCCAATGTTTCTTCTACATTTGTTGAAGTGTACTGAATATGAAAGACATTTTGTTCTTTAACACCCCACTCACACAGGGCTTTTTAGCTGGGACTTTTTTTCTTTGCTTAAAAACAGAAGCTATACCCACACATAAAATCTGTCACACATTTTATCCCAATTGATGATGTGTTGTGATGGTATAGACAACAAATTAAGGTGAGACCAATTAGATTCAGTAAACTTGTCCTCAACTGACAAGTGTGCTTGTGATGAGAAAGGATTAGGTCAAAGTTAATCAGTATACTTTGCGGCTGTGTAAGCATCAGTTAGATTTACATCTTAATTTTGTGCTGATGATAGCAAATGGGGAAAACAATATTTTTCTGTCAAATTCACTGTTCATGGCAGTTCGGTTTCCACTGAAAGGCTAGCCTTTTGGGTTATCTGTTGTGGTCTGAGGCAGCAAGGATCCAGGTTAATCTTTTGAAACAAAAGTGCATCTTACCATAGAACTCTTTTTTTGTGATGGACACATTGAAAAGGGCATTTTATTGATCAATTGTAGCACTGTCTATTTCCATAAATGAAAGAGTGAACTGTGATATTTGTTATTATTGAATGTAAGATTTTTACAGATTTTTACTGTCAATAGAAAACAAATGTTTTGCAATTTTTGAGAACTCATAGATTTTATTTATTTGTGTTCTATTTTTGCTGAATAATGAAAAAAAGGACTTGACACAGTCTGACTGTTATTGGTGTGCTGTGACAGTCACGTTGGTGTAGATTTAGCAATCTCTTAGGCATAGATCATTCAAAGCACTTGGTAATGTGAATCAACAGGTGGTCATAGATCGTTTTTTTTTTTTTTTTTGTATATTCGCTGTCTGGATATCAGCGTTTTTTGTTGTTGTTGTTTTTTTTTAACATACTAGACTATAGCTTAGTTCTTTCATTTTTCAAGCAATGGGTTGAAGTCTAAATGTGATATTTTACAGAAGCTTAGTGTTTGGTTAGTGATCCAAGAAAAGCCAAAGAATACTGTTTTTAAGTATATTGATTTAGCACTCTGAATGTTGTCTGGTCAAGTGCAGGTTGGAAAAAAATGTCATGTCTATGCAGTCTTTTATGTCATTAGCCTACCCCTTCACTTAGGCCTATTTTTTTCTTTTTTTAAACGTGTTACCCTTTAAAAAAATAGTCCTGATGTGAATATTTGCACTAACAATTGCAAGACAATAAAACATCAAATATCAACATCAAGTGGATTTTATTGTCATTTCACGATGAAACAATGTTTCACCATTAATCAACTTTCAAATTTACAACAACAACAACAACAACAACAACAGCAGAGGCAGACTGTTGGTGCCCACAAATTAAAAGTAGGGCAGGAGATTTTTACTACTTTGTATGTTGCTTTAAATCCCAATCAATCCAACCAATCTGGATTGCAATCCAATCATTTTGAGCATAATGATTATATGGTGATATATCTATCAAGCTCAGCTCTGTGCTATAGACAGCGCTCATCCTGTACTCTTGAGGCATGTCTTCAGGGAAAAGTTTAAAGAAATGTGTATTTTGAAATTCAGGTCGCTCAAATGTTTTTCCAGGAAGTCCTATTTAAAATATACATAAAGTGCAATTACTTAAATTAATACATTAAAGAAAGGCAAAGAACAGGACACAAACAAACAGCAGACAACATTGTAACAGTGACATTTAAGAGAGTAGTAGGCCTACTGGTTGTTGTAATTTGCATTCACAGTTAGAAGGAGGTAGAAACTATAGCAGCAGAGAAAAATGCAGGAGTGCATTTATAGGTTTAGTGTTTGCATCTTGTTTTGTTGTTCAATATAGACAAATTTTCTTGATAGAGGAAGCTCTCTGGAAGAAGAGTTACTCCTGGTTAAATAAAGGTTAAATAAATAAATAAAAAAAATACAAGAAGCTATTCTCCATTCTGAAGGTGCAGGCAGGTACCTTTTGAATGATGGATTGATGGCAATAAGGGGAAAAGAGCATGGGGTTATGTTGTGTCCTTAACAATGTTTGTGACTTAGTAAAGACAGTGGGTGTAGCTGAGAGGGGAACTTGCTGCAGGACCTTTCGTTCTACAGCAGTGCAGATTCCAAACCATGCCTTTAACATTAAAGGAAAGCACCGGAGTGAATTCAAGCATAGGCCTGTTGAAAGAGCTTGCTATAAGCAGTAGTTAGCGAGTGGAACTAAATAATTTGGAACAGTATAGACCGATCACGAACGCAGAAGCGAACAAGCACTTTACATTGAATAAATTCAAAACCGAAAGTAAGATCTGAGGTGCCTTTGACTCAATGTAAAGTGTTTCGCACTTGCGTTAGGTCTATGCTGTTCGAAATTCTTTCATTTCAATATATTGCTGTTAGAAGACTCGTGCAGCAGGGCTATGTTTAAACTTACTCCGGACTTATACTTTAATGTAACATTTACATTAAAGCTTCTACTTCCAACATCTATCATGCTCCATGTACACAGGTTAATGGTGTGAAAGCCCATCCTTTTTTTTTTTTTTTTTAAAGCAAAGAGAATTCTTAGTTGTCTGTTCACAGAATTTTTTGAACTGCTCATTTATTCATACCTTTATCATAACTGTGTTTAATACATCTTAACTAGTTGATTTATATTAAATGCATACTTGTCACATGGAAACTCTCCAGTGTCCAAATTACTTGTGAAGTAGCAAGCTCTTTCTTTGGTAGCAATAGACTGCCCTCCAGTAGCCAGACCAGAAACACAGTGTTTCTTTGGTACAGCCTGCCCTTTGCACAGTGGCACACAGCCAGACTGTTAAAAAGATGTGGCTCCGGTCAATCAAATCTCCTTTGGCAAGGCTTGCTTATGCTCTCCACTTCTCTTCCCCTCCCCCCTGCACCTTAACCTTGGTTAACCCTGGGAGCAAGAGAATTCTTGGTAACCAGTGGGCTAACTGCTTGAATCTTCAACAGGTGGACCATAGCCTATATCCTCAGAAGACCATCTGGCTAAGCTACAGTTAGCTTTGCAGCAGAGGTAGCCTACACTTCAGGACATGAAGTCTTTTTGTGGACTCTGCTTAAACTTTAGTTGAGAATGCTGCCACATTTCTTAAGGCCAGATGGTGATAAATAATTGCCAGCTTGTACCTCAAGCTTTCACAGAAAGTCAAAGCCATTTCTTTAGCTGGCAGAAGTGTAGCATGACCTTGTAAGCAGTGGCCAACTGATCGCAAACCCACAGTATATGCAAAGTCCTTTATCAGGAATCAGAAGCTATACTCTGCAGCGAGGAAATTGTTGCATTTTAATTGCATCCTTTTGCTAGATATATTGATCAAAATCTAGCCCATTTTGCTGCACGTCCTCTGTTGCATGCATTTATGGTTGGGTGCTTCCGTGTGTGTGTGTGTGTGTGTGTGTGTGTGTGTGTTTGTGTGGACCACAGAAATCTTGTTAACTATATCAGACTTGAAAGTTGAGATGTGACAGGACATAAATGACCACAGACTGGTTATCAGGCATCTAGTACTTTGAGCAAGAAGAGAAGAGTGATGTAGGCCTAAAACAAGGCCAGTAAATGCCATATTGGTTAGACTAGATACAACCCTGCAGGTCCTTTGCCTGAGGTAAAGGAGATCAAGAAAGAAAGGTAGAACAATTAATGGTTTCTAGGCTCCTTTCCCTTCATCTCCCCATCACAGCAAGTAATCTGGGGTGAGTCTGATCTCCTAGCAGAGATTTTAAAGGGAAGAGTCGTTATTACAACGGGATTAACTGGATTAATTTAACTTTAATTGAAAAAAAAAGATCATCATTCTGGTGTGTGTGTCTGTTGCCAGGCATTTCAGAATCTGGTCTAAACTGAATTTTGCGATTGCCACAAACTACAACAAATTGTAATTACCATTTACAAACCCATGTGACAATTAATGAAATTAAATAATTAATTATAATATCTGCACTTTGACAATGGAGTCCATTTTCCTTGGCTGGTATGATAGCACAAGATGAAGGGACATTAAGCACAGTCAACTGAAACCCAATGCTGCCCTCCTCTGGTAGGCACAATGAAAACTCCTCACACAAACCAAAAGTCCCTAAATAATAATTAAAGCTGCTTATTGGTTGAAGCTGAATTATTTGTTGTCATTGAAAGATTTTTTTCACCAGTCTTCACAGATAAGAATTAGCCTATAGAGCTCTCATTGATATATGTCCCAATATTTTAGTACATTATAATCATAAATACCACTATCAAATGGTACAGAATACAATTACTAATCCTGCATTGTAAATATGTAAAAGATTTGTTTAATAGAATACAGTCATATTATCAAAGCTTAATAGCAATGTCAAAGACATGCCAAACATTTTTACAAAAGGACCCTCTCCAGTTTGCCTACCGCTCAAATACTGATGATGATGATGATGATGATGATGATGATGATGACATCTCTCATGTCCTTCAGTCAACTGCCTCACCTGGATAAAGAGAAGGGGAATTATGCATGGCTATTGTTTATTGATTACAGCTCAGAATTTAACACTTCGTGTCCACTAAATTAATTATCAAGCTGAAAGATCTGGGTCTAAACCACTCTCTCTGCTCATGGATCCTAAGCTTCCTGACAGAAAGAACCCAGGCAGTGAGGACTGAATGCTGTATACCCTCATCACTGGTGCCCCCTAAAGGATGTGTCCTGAGTCTGCAGCTCTACTCCCTTTATATTACACCTACGACTATGACTGCACTGCCACTTACATCTCCAACTCTGTGGTGAAATTTGCAGACACCACAGTGGTGGTTGGTCTCATCTCTGACAAGGATGAGACAGCCTATTTAGAGGAAGTTGAAGTGTTGCCATCGTAAGGTTGACAGCATAGAGCTTAATGTCACCAAAACAAAAGAGTAGGCCTATAGTGTACAGGAAAAACAGGTCCATTAGACTCCTCTAAATATCTATGGTGCCCCAGTGGAGAGAGTGAGCAACTTCAAGTATCTCTGCATTCACATTTCTGAGGTTAGACGGCGATTATATCACCTCAGGAGGCTACGAAAATTCAAGATAGCATCCGAATTACAAAGGACTCTATTCTTCCAATATCGCCTAATAAGATAATTGCAAGTCATTTTTTGGCCAAATTGAGATATTTGCATGAATGTACTTTCCAACCACTTCTGCATCACCCTGTCTTTGTCCCTATCTCATTGGCCAATCATGACACTTGGAATAACAACAAAAACACTATCTGCCATAGACACACATTCATTTGAAAACAGCTAACAGCCTTAGCAGAATCTGTCAGGATACCTTATCAATATTGTGGGGAATATAGTGTAACATGACGTAACCATAACTAACTTCAACCTTAAACAAAAATTGCCATCGTTCTTTCAACTGATAGCTTACTATAACATTAACATGTAGAATGTGGCCATGAACGATAGACTGAACTCAGTCCTGGGCAGAATCAGTGGTTGTCTCAAAAAACTGTTGGCAATGGCAATTTAAACGACCGCTGGCTGTCACACACAATTGTGATTTGTGAACACCACATGTGTCAGACCAATCACAAGACCCTATGGCTCGTTTCCTGGGGTGATTTCAGCCAATAAGCTGCTTTGCAACAGTTACTGTTTACTAATTGAACAAGGACTTTGTCCGCAACCTAATGCAATGTTTTACAACCAACTTTAGAGTTGTCTTTTGTTTGGTGGGTGTGTCAGAAAAATCCCTTATCAGCACTGAGGTGTAAAAAAAACCATTGACCATTGACAATGAGCACAGTATTCACTTCCAGTTGAAAAATAAGAGTGTAATGTCCAAAAGTAAGAATTTCCATATTTATATTGGCTTGCATAAAAATGCAAAACAAATGCGTGAGCAAAAAAGTGTTCGGCTCATCACTTTTTTTGTTGAATTAAGCCTGACCGTAATGCTATAGTTAGAGCCACAGGTGTCATGGTGATTTATTAAAGTGTAGGTAGGCTTGTAAATGGAATGCTATCTAATATTGACATAGGCTACAATTCTGCTCCCAAGTGGGAAGACTCTATCCATCCATCACCCACTAAACCCCTGGTTTGTGAATATTGAACTCGACTCTGAAGTAGGGCCTACTGGCTGGAACGTGATTTCTAGGCTACTGTACAATGGTGAGATGTAACCTAATGGGTCTGGAAAACATGTCATTGCATTAAGACAAGAGATGTATAATTAAAAAAAAAAAAAAAAAAACAGTCCTATGAAAAGTTGCTTCAAAATGTTTGAGGGAATTAAGTTAGAATGTTGGGAGTACAAGTAAATTAGGCGAAGGCAGATCCTACTATAGCCTATACTGTATATTATTGGCACCGACATTTTGTGGATTAGGAACTTCACATGCCAACATGCTACTGTAATCTTAATGGGATAAGAGTTCCAGTATTATTAACCCCATTTAAATCACAATATATCAAATTCAACTGGATCGGAAACTTAACCGGAAAATTATAATGTGAATCAGTCACCCTAATAGCCATAGGTCAATGAGTGTTGTATGTAGGAAAAAGAACCAGAATATTTGATATTTATACAATATTGACCAAATAGTGAATTGGCACCTAACTGATAGCCTGATTGCCATCGACTTTCAAAGCTCTGTGTTAAGTCACTGGGAGGGTGTGCCAGGCTACCTAACTGAGGCCTATGGGTGGCAGACCTGGATAAATTAACCCAGAGTGGTAAACCTGGGTCTAAAATCTTTTTTTGAAGGATTTAGGTTAGAATGGTGGAAGTACCACTCTGTATTCATTTGTCCAGGTCTGGAACCCTGTAGGTCTTGTAACAGCTTGCCTCAGTCATAACTGTGCTCCTGGAGCCTGAGGTTTTGTTGTTGTTGTTGTTGTTTTAGCCAAATTAAGGCTAGCATCTTTTTTCCTCAGCATTGAAATATTGACATGACCTTTGTATTTAGGGCTACAGAACATGGGGCAATTACCTCATATGCTGTTGGAAATACAACACGGCTGATAATTAATTGATAGAGCGTTCACTCTGCTCTAAATAAGCATGTCTGGTCTTGAATCAGTGAGGGCCAGTCGTTGGGTGAACGAGGGCCTTCACACAGAAATCAAATCGAAGCGGGCTGCTGATCGGGAAACTGTGATGTGGAATCTTTCCGGCGAGGGCGAGTCATGCACTTCGTGGTCTCCTCTGATTGGTCTGATTGTCAGCGTGTCCACCAATGAACAACAGACATCTGTTCACCCATGCTTCCCTGAAATTGCTAATAACCTCTCTCAAGATTTGGTTTAGGAGGGTAGAGGACTGGTACTACTGTTAGGGCATAAGTTAGAAGTGGTGTCCTGAAGAGGCAAAAATGAAGATTGCCGTCGTTTTCTGCACCATTGCAATGGTAGCTTTATCAGTAAATGCTACAGTCTTCTTCAAGGAGCAGTTTTTGGATGGAGGTAAAATCATTTCTAACCTTCCTTCGAACTCGACTGGAAGTGGATAGTAACGTTAACTTCGCTAATTCACCTTGGAAACTAAGTTTTTGGTTAATTGTTACTGAAATGCTGAAGCTAATAATTTTTAGTTTTGTTTTAATGTTGTAAAAGTGTGCACTTACGCAAATTGTCACGTTAGGGGAACTAACGTTAGTTAAACCTAATGTAGATTATGCGCTTCTACGCATATCATACTTTCCTTGTGGGCTATAACGTTAACGTACTGGCCTAATGCTAGCTAATGTTTTATCACAACGTTGGTGATAGCTAAGTTTGTTTGAGCAAAATATAACGTTACTCTTACCTTACCACCTTATTTTGGCGAACGTTAATGTCAAATGAATAAACCACATGGCTGTCTCAAATTGCTAACGTTAACGCTACTTTTGTAACGTAGGCCAGACTCTACAGAACCATCGAAACCTTTTGGTTATTGAGGATGTCAGCTTAGATTGTTCACCTATCGGTAGTGAACACAAATTATTCAAACAAGTGCATACAATTTAATAGACAAATGCAACCGAAAGTTTTTCAAATGTGTTGGTTTGCGTGATCACATGACCTGAATGATGTGTATTTGAAACGAAAGTAACTTGCCAATGTACAAACCATCTTGGTCGCAAGGAGGAAGGTCCTACTTTCGGGCCGCATAGCAGGAAGTGTGTGATGAATATTAGGATGGCCTCAGCTTTGGGCAAAGATCTTTCATACTGACCCACTTCAAATCCTCTCTGGTTGTACTTCCTTCAAGCAGAATCTTGTAAATTATGAATCACTAAACTAAATAAAACCCATACTGCCCATTCATAAGTTTTTTGTTTGCAATATATTGTTCATTGTCAGTCTCTTGTTGGCTATCCTCAATGAAATCATTCACAATAGCATTGTTTTTTTTCCCTCCTCCACACAGATGCATGGAAGAGTCGCTGGGTGACCTCTGAGCATAAGTCTGACTATGGCCAATTCAAACTCACTTCTGGAAATTTCTATGGTGATGCAGAGCTGGATAAAGGTGTGTTTATTTGTGTGCTTTGCTTTTTAAAGATTCAAGGAAATTTTTCACATGCATGTGAGTATTGGTGCAGGAATTTATGCCTATGATCTGCCTGTTCGGCAGAATAGGTATAATACAGTACAGAATTGCAGTAGAAATTGGGCTACATTGGATGGTTGGTTGGTTGTTTGATGGATTAGGTGAGTGGGTGGGGCACCAGTAACGGGCAAGGTAAAATGCCCTTACCTATAGTAAGAAAGAAACCTTGGGCAGATTCACGGATGTTGTGTCCATGGCTGCAGTAACTCATGTTTGAACCAATGGATCTCTAATGATATTTTGATTCTAAAAAGGTGTTTTTCTTTCCTTTTTTTCCCAGGCCTTCAGACCAGCCAGGATGCCCGCTTTTATGCACTCTCTGCCAGGTTTGATCCCGTCAGCAATGAGGGCAAGTCATTAGTGATCCAGTTCTCTGTGAAGCACGAGCAGAAGATAGATTGTGGCGGAGGTTATGTCAAGGTCTTCCCTTCCACTCTTGATCAGGCTGACATGCATGGAGACTCTCAGTACTACATCATGTTTGGTGAGTGTTCTATACATTCTGTTACTGAAATCATATGACTCTGACACACACACATAGTTAGGAACAAAGTAGGAACAAAGTAGTCCTCTTCAAGTCCATTTCGACAGTGCTTTTTGTAAAAAGAATGTGTTCACTTAATCAAAAGTGCAGAAGTGGCAACAATTCTAAAACAGTTAAATGTAAACTGCTGCTATGTTAACCCTTCGCAGGACCTGATATCTGTGGCTACAGCACCAAGAAGGTCCATGTCATCTTCAACTACAAGGGCAAGAATCACCTCATCAAGAAGGAAATCAAGTGCAAGGCAAGGCTCTATGAAACTGTTTTAAGTTGGGAAAGATCTTACAATTATTCTTACGTTGCCCAGAGCTGACTTTTTGGCACCTTCCTCTTTTTGCAGGATGATGAACTTACGCACCTATACACGCTGATCCTCAACCCAGACCAGACCTACGAAGTGAAGATTGACAACGAGAAGGTGGAGTCGGGATCTCTGGAGGAGGACTGGGATTTCCTGCCCCCCAAGAAGATCAAGGACCCAGAGGCTAAGAAACCAGAGGACTGGGATGATCGCCCTAAGATTGATGATGCTGACGATACCAAGCCAGAGGTATTCTTTTCTTCTCTTTACGTTTCTGCACACATAGCTGTTCCTTTTTTTCAAACCTAATATTCTGATTAGATTGTAATAATCACTGATTAGGTTGGGGGTTATAATGGCTTTTTCTTTAAATAAATATTATCTTTTATACTAAAGCTAAATTCTTTCGGTAGGATTGGGACAAGCCCGAGAACATTCCAGACCCTGATGCCAAGAAGCCAGAAGATTGGGATGAAGACATGGATGGCGAGTGGGAGCCTCCAATGATCCCCAACCCTGAGTACAAGGTAGGGGGCCCAATAAGACTGGTCTTGAAGGAAAAATCCAGATCATTCAGCCCATATCCCTGTTCCTTGAGGTTGCCGAGTGTTGTGAGTAGGTAAGGGAATAACAGAAATGGACACAAAGTAGACCAAATTTGCAAACTGTCAGTTAGTGCTAACAGTGCTTTGGTTGCTGCTGGTCTACCTTGAAACAAATTCTATCTTAATTTTACCTACAGACAGCATTCGGCAACATGTAATAGTTAATTCACTACAGTTTCACTCCTTTAATAAAATGGTCTGGAGGAATTGTGATTGATTGCAATGAAGTGGTTTTGCAATAAGACTAAAGGATGAAGCCGTTTTACTCTCTTGTCTACAGGGAGAATGGAAACCCAAACAGATTGACAATCCCAACTACAAGGGGGCTTGGGTCCACCCTGAAATTGACAATCCTGAGTACACACAGGATGCTGAGATCTACAAGTTTGACAGCATTGGTGTCCTTGGCCTCGACTTATGGCAGGTAGGTACCTGTTGCTCATGCTCAAGATTAAAGATGGGGTCTTAGTCATACTCTAGAGACTGATTGTGTAATGATTTGTGTATTTCACTTTGAAAGGTTAAATCCGGGACCATTTTCGATAACTTCCTCATTGGTGATGATGTGAAGGAGGCTGAAAAGTTCGGAGCAGACACATGGGGAGCCACAAAGGTACAGAGTATCAGACAAACAATGTTATTGGTTTTCTTTATGATAATAAAGAAGGGCATTGTCCTTAATCCAAATCCTCTTTGGTTTTCTCTGCGTTAGGGCCCAGAAAAGGCAATGAAAGATGAGCAAGACGAGAAGAAGAGGAAGGAAGAGGAGGAGAAAAACAAAGAGCAGGACACAGATGGAGATGACGGTGAGGAAGAGGAGGATGACGACGAAGATGGGGATGGGGATGAAGAAGATGACGAGCCCGATGTCACGGAAACAGAAGAGGCCGACAAGCTAAAGGACGAGCTCTGAGTGGCCAGAAGGACATTCCTCCATGACACACCTGTTGTGCCGTTGTGGTCACCAGAAAACCCACCCAAGCGCCTACCTTTTTCGATTTGTGTAGCGCCATAAATCGAACGTGACTAGCTCCCAGTCACACTCATGTTGTACAGGGACTGAGGGAGAGTGGCTCATATCAGATGTGATAATTTAATTTGTTTAAGTTTTGTCTCCTTTTAAATAAATACCCATTTTCTCATTCAGCCCACCACACACCTGCACAGTAAGCTACCCTGGCTCAAATCTCAACAGAATCTCAGGTGTACATACATGATTACCCCAACTCATTAATTCTGTTAAACGGGATGAACAATCGATGCACAAATGTAGTGTCATCAAATAAAGGAGGCTAAAAGTGGCTAGATTTGGAATGTTATGTCTTAGTAAGTACACACACTTTTCCTCGAAGTGCCTTTTTTTATTTGTTTAGGATTTGTTTTTATTTAAATTTTGTTTACAAACAAATGTGGAAAATAACTATGGTTACTGATCTAACTCCCAATTCAATGCTGTATCAATCAGACCACTGAAATGAGAACATGCTGACTGCTTGGTAGACATGTATGTTTTTGGTTGGTTGGGCTGCACAAGGATGTTTGACTGATGTGTTGAATGACATTAAAGCATCAGTTGTGTTAAGAACATGCAATTTCTTATTGCAATTCAAAATGTAATTCAGAATTCACATATTTTTTGGCACTGACTTATGTTTTTCTGTACTGCTTTTCTACCCCCTACAGAATTGTCCGATGAGATTACATGTCGCTAATATGCTGTCAAGGGCCTTTTTCATACAATTTTTGCAAACTGTGACCCCTTTAATGTATATGTAGATTATGTTTTCAGATGTGGATAAATTGGCCAAATTTATCTCTGAGAAGATTATATATTTTTTACTTGATAAATGTTTTGTGAGGGAATTAGTTGAGTTTTATATTGCCAGCGTCACAAAACCAGTGCATTCCACATTTGTCCATGGACCCACATTCTGGATTCTGTCAACAAAATTTCCTTTTACTGTCAATGTCACAATTGATGCCAAAGGTTAAATAAAAGATGTTAATATTATCCACTGCGGTCCACTCTAAGCTGATTTCCAACCATATCAGATCATGCAACAGTTTTGAGATGCTCTTAGTGTGCCGTGCACCTTTTTTTTTTAGTTTCAGCAAAGATCTTCCCGAGACACTAAATGAATGATAAATAGCTCAATGTTTGAGTAAGATCCTTATTGTTGGATGCCTTGATTTCAGGCAAATAGAATGAACAAAAGAAGTTAGGAATATCCACGTCAGCTCAGAGATCTTGACAGACAGGAAGGAACTCTCACGCAGTTATCGTGAGCGCGCACGTATTTACCGAAGGAGGAAAACATGGCGGCCCACATGACACTATCCCAGGTAATCAACTGATAAGTTTGGTAACTTCAAGCAAGATAAACTATCAGGGACATCTTTTAAACGTACTATGGAGTCGTTATTGCCAGTATTCTTGTGAAGTTTAGGGGAAATTGTGACAGTTGTAATTATGGCGTTAACTTCTCAATTGTGTTATAGCCTACTCATAGCTGTTGTACTACTGGGACGCTAACATAAGTTATGATTATGGTGGACTGGCCAATAATAGATAGTCACTTGCCCCTTTGTGTCTCGGTATTTTAGAAGAAATGAGATTGACAGATAATCGCCCTGTAGACCAACAGGAATAAGAGTCGTTAACGTTATCAGTTTAGCTAACGTTAACGTTGGTTAATCGTTATGTTGTGAATCGGTAAACCAACCGTTCTCCTTCAACATTGGGTGTGAATGATACACTAAACTTTCAACTTGCCGATGGCAAATCCTTCAAAATCGCCAACATCAAAATCAGGTCATAACTTGAAGTAACCACTCTAAGAACTCTGAGTTAAATGGCTGACAAAGTAGCAGATGCAATTGAATGTCACATTTGTTTATGATGTATTCCTTAGATTTCAAATGGAAACCCTGCTTACGACCATTTCTACAGACAGGTAAGTGTACTGGTTGGAGGTTAGGTCGTCATAACTGTGACTGTAGTGGCAAATTGTGTCATCCATAGTTATCCAGTTATGACAAACGGCCTAATACTGGCTTGCAAGTATCTATGAAGTTGCACTGTTTCCACAGGTGGACCCTGCAAACACAGGGAAAGTGGGAGCAGCAGAGGCTGCGCAGTTCCTTAAAAAATCTGGCCTTTCAGACAGCACTTTAGGAAAGGTAGGAGAAGCACATTGAGGATTTTCCTCTTGGAGTGTTTTCATTATTGTATTTACTCTATATAAGCTGGCAGGAATAGCCAGACTATTACATGATATTTACCTCACTCACGTCAGATGCAGCGCTAAGGTAAGAGCATCTGATGTTGAACCATAGCAGAGTTATTTCAGGAGCCAGAAATCCTTGAATCTAACTGGACAAACGGCTTGTCCATCAATTTAATTGACGTGCCACTTCAGCCAATCACATCGAAACCAACCGATGACGCTGGTTAGGTTGGTTGGATTCAAAACAGTCACTTCTCCGCTACGTCACATCCTCTACAGCAGCTGCTACACAGCCAGCGGTCCTGATTGGTCCGGTTATAGAATCTCGGGCTTGAAATCCCTCCCAATAGCTTCAACATCAGTGGCGTTTTCAAGACGACGTAACGTTACGAAACATTTACTCCGTCACCCATAGGGATGAATGGGAACTGTTACGTTACGTTACAAAACGTTACGCCTGTTGAATTCGCCCCAGATCGTTGTGCGGGAGTGGCTTAAAGCTACGTAGCGCATCATCTGACGTGAGTGAGGTAAACATGATATATGTCTGGCCACGATGGATAGACTGCGGCTCAATCCTCGGGGCGGAACCTTTTTAAACTGCCTCTGCACGCAGTAGTATAGTGCAATAGCATAGGATGACCAGAGCCATAGAAAGCCCAATCAGAGCAACAAACAAGTCGATTCACACAACGCTAAGCCCACCCAATGACTCCCTGCACACATTTGCCGGTATTCTCCCAGGTGCTTAAGTTAAAAAAAAGCTTAGCTCCATGCGTTTCAGCCTGAATTAAGCACTTTTTTGGACTTAAGCACCTGGGAGAATACCGCCCATAGAGAGTTGTGATTGGTCCTTCACTACAGAGAGTTGAATATCACAGTTCACTATGGCCTGTACTTGCTGAGCAATACAATTTGCTACTGTTAATGTAACTCTAAATTGTGTAGGCTATTCTGACTCAATCAGAATAATTCGGCCTGATGAGCAATGAAGGAATAAGCAGTTGTTAGCCCACACCACAAAAATACACAATGGCAAAACATTTCTGAGATTTGTGACTGAAATTTAAACAAAGCACTCTTACATAGTATGCACCAGTCTACACCAACCACATAGTATTATGAAATTATTGCTTGTTCCATCTTGTTTTAATGAATTGTTATTTTTCTCCAGATTTGGGAATTGGCAGACTCAGATCGTAAGGGCTACTTGGACAAGCGGGTAAAGTTGGTCTTTCCATGGTTTTTCAGGCAGAATATTTTAGGTGGTTGTCATAGAAATGATTCATGACCTGAATATGCAGAGCTAGAATGGCATCAGTCAAGGACTGATCTAATCTTTGTAAACTTCTGCACCTCCAGCAAGCAATCTTTTCTCACTACCGAAATGCCAGGCAGGCCCTTACTACAAAACAAAATGTTGAACTTGGTTTTATTACCAGGCTATGAATGAGCTGCAGGAGTTTTTTTTTCCAGACTGTCAAGCAGCTTTGTCATTAATAAAAACATACTCTGTGTTGATAATGGTTTGTTGATTGACCAAAAAAAAAAAAAAGTCTTTACCCAGAAACGGGCACAAGAGGGTGCTACTAGGAAATATGGGGTATTTTTATGAATGTACCCTTTTGGCTTTTCTCTTTATTTACATATTTTACATCAACTGTGTTGCATGTAAATGAGGCACAAGTTTGGACAGATTAATGAGTTTGAGTAGCCAAGAAACCAAACCCAATTTGGCCCGTGTTCATCTGGATTCCCTTGGCTATTGTGTTTTTTCATTGTGTATCATGCATACTTACAGTCTGTTGAAATCCAGTTCAGTCATGCTATATTAATATATTTAATTTTATTTGTCACTGCTTTGACCTAATGTTGATAACGTGTGCTCCACAGGGTTTTTTTATTGCCTTGAGATTGGTGGCATCCGCCCAGAGTGGAAATGATGTCAGCTATAACAGCTTAAACCAGACCGTACCTGCTCCAAAGTTTGTGAGTTACCCATAGCATTCAACACCTGTCCTCACTGATATTACCCAAACTCATTGACTTTCTGTTCTGTTATGCCCTGAAGAAGGCCACAAGCCGCTATGCGTGGGCTTTTAAAACTAGTCCTTTCTTTGGATAATAAAGACATTTTAAAAGGAGTGCCTTGGTCCAAGGACTTTTTCTCCCCCTTTTTTTTTGAAGTAACCCATAGCATTGCCTGGATTCATTATTGAGCGCAGATCACTTTGATGCCTTGTCTTACATTGTCTTACATGTGTATATGTCTATTATGGAAATGTAAGATGTCTCTCTGGGTTTGTTTGTTGTCACAGAGGGACACAGGCAGTCCTTCTTTGATTTCAGCTGCTGCTTTGTCCTCTACTGACTCCAGCTGGGCTGTGAGGGTAAGTCCCAGACTAACTTGTAAATCTACCTGTTCTGTCAGTATTTGTCAGATGCAGGTGGAAAATAAACCACAGAAGAGGAGGAACCTGCTGAAAACCAAGTCAGGCCTGTTTAAAGTAACTTCAGTGGTTTTTCTAGTGTAATACAAAATGTTACAATCACACATGAATCTTGTTTGCTGAAACTCATGGATCAGTGACTTCAGAGAATATTAAGAATAGTGAGTTAATGCTAGCTAGTTTTTACAAGGACGTTCACATGTCGTACCTTTTATTGTGTGTTCTATTCCCTTCGATTCTCTCCCTATCTCACAGTCTGATGAACGAGCCAAGTTTGATGGGATCTTCGAGAGCCTAGGCCCAGTAAAGGGCCTCCTTTCAGGAGATAAAGTGAAGCCGATTCTCATGAACTCCAAACTCCCCCTAGATGCACTTGGCAGAGTGAGCATCTCATCCACTCCATTTATATTAATAGCAAAAACAGTAACAGTGGTGATATTGGCCTGTGTTTATCAAGCAAATATAGAAATAAATTGGCACAAGTACGAGCGAAGGAATCCTCTTATGACAGTTCAAATGTGATTTATAAAATTGTTCGTTCTATTCAAATTTCTGTGTGTGGCAGTAATCTTTAATTAGACCCCTCATTTGCTGTGATATGTGTAAAAATTGGTGTACACTAACTAAAGCAGAACCACATGTCACTTCTGAAAATGCTAATACTGGGTACAGTACAATTTTGTTCAGATAGAGAAAAAATGGGAAAGCTGACTCTGCTACAGCATGAATTTGACACCTTGGTGGTAAATTAGGTGTTGAGGATGTAGCAAAACACAAACAATTGATTTCCTAAATCTTGTACACTTGTTTCCTAGCTTGACGTGCGTTCTCCATTTTTTTTTTTTTTTTTTTTTTTTCTTTTTACCTATTCAGATTTGGGACCTCAGTGATATTGACAAAGATGGGCATTTGGACAAGGAGGAGTTTACTGTGGTAAGGTGGCTGCATATAGCTTGCAACTATTGTGTGTGTGTGTGTGTGTGTGTGTGTGTGTGTGTGTGTGTGTGTGTGTGTGTGTGTGTGTTATGTTTATGTGGCACAATATACAACACAAGGCAGTACTAGCCAAGGAGCAAATTAATGTTACACCAGCCAACCCACTCTATTTTCATTTAGCGCTCTCTCTGTCAATCTCTCTGTCCCTCTCGGTAGGCCATGCACTTGGTTCACCGTGCCCGTGAGAAGGAGCCGGTACCAAACACACTTCCCCACTCTCTCATTCCCCCATCCAAGCGGAAGAAGAGTGCGGGATCGCTGCCAGGCTCAGTGGCTGTGCTACCCTCCAGCCCCTTCATGCTGAAGGAGAACCTAGGCCTGCGCACAACCACCACGCCTCAGGGCAGGCAGAGCCCGCTGCTGGGGGGGAGCACTGGAGGCATCAGTGCTGGGGGCACAGGGCTCTCCTTCAAGAGCAGCCACTCGCCACAGGTAAGACACACACACACACACACACACACACACACACACACACACACACACACACACACACACAGAAACACCAGCAATTACACACATACACACCTTGTAATTAATTTACATAGACAAGCTCAAAGCCAAAAGTACTGTACAAACAAACTATCTACTGACAGACAATTCTCATTGTTGTCTTGTACACAAAGAATACATACACATCCCCAGTGTACACTGTAATTGACTCAAGGAAGCGTTCTCTCTCTTTTTTTTTTTTTCTCTGACGCACAGATCACAAAAGCGCACACACACACACACACACACACACACACACACACACACACACACACACACACACACACACACACACACACAGACAGTAGTCCCAACCCACAGAGGCAAACAAACCTGAACAACCACACCTTCCAGGTGCACCTGTGTGAGCTGCTTTACTTACTCATCGTAATTATGTTTTCACAGAAACACACACACACACACACACACAGATAGATGTACAGTATGTCCACAGAACAGTGTGCTGTGTTGACAGAAATAGGGATTTAAGCACTCAACTTGTATCCAGTACACACACAATGTAAGTCACTGACTCTGGACACTAAATAGCTAAGACACTGTGCAGCTTAAAACACGCTTAGGGCTGATACAGCCAGAGCGACCAGCCACTTCTCTGCATTTTTGATCCGTCTGAATGAACTTTGAGGCACTCCCTGAAAATAGGCTCCTAATCCTGCTGCATAGCAGCACACTGACTTAAGTACTATTCTCTTCAAGGCAGCATTTCCCCCAAGTCTTAAATTGACAGTAGATACATCTCTTGCAATCTAAAATATACACCTGGCCTTTTGTTTAGGCTGGTCTGAAGTATGATCGTTTTCATTTAGGAATTTATTAATTTCATTTACTAGTACAGTGGTCATATAAATGCTCCATTCACACTTTTGTATTGTAGGTAGTTGGTTATTTCTCTACGCTGCATTGTGTCATAAAGTAATCTAGCCTCAGATGATGGTGGAGCTGACCACTAATATAAACCTTGCAGCCCAAATTACCATAGTCTACTCTAAATGCAGTCATTCCTGTACAAATGGGTTTACCATAGTCCAAATGTAATCCATTTACCTTGCTTCATGCCAAGGCTTTGACTTTTCCTCATATCCTTATACTGTCATTTCAATGGACATAGAACAGGCTTCAAATTCCGTTTCTATTTCCTCTATATCCTGAATTATCATTGACAAAAAATGGGTCCGAGTGTTATTAACAACACTGATAAAATAACAACAACCACCACCACCAATACTATTACTACTACTAATAATAGCTCTGTTTACGTAGTGCCTTTCAAAAATGCTGAAGATTGCCTTACAGTAAGCTATATATCTATACAATATTGTCTTTTGCTTGATTTCTCCATTGTCTTTCTCTCATTGTCTCACAAAACCCCGGGTTTTTTCCTTTAAAAGAAATGTGTGGATGGACAGTGTTGGCTGGTCCCCTGATCAGGTTGCCCAGCATTCTTCTCTCCATGACAAGTTCTTTTCTGTTCTCCCCCATCTCCTTTAAAAAAATATCACATGCTAACAAAAGTGCTTTTGCTTTCAATATGTGTCCAGTGGGTCAAATTTTACTCACTAAACCAAGGGGAACAACATTCCTCATAGTTTGTTGTCTGACGTGTTCCTCAATGAGAATTAAAGTTCTGTGTGTGTGTGTGTGTGTGTGTGTGTGTGTGTGTGTGTGTGTGTGTGTGTACCTTTGGCCAGAGAACCGGTTTGGTGAGCTGAGGATAGTTTTTCTTAGTAAGGGGATATTACACAGCTGGCTACCTTGGCCACATTGCTTGTACTCGTGTGCCCTCTGGTGGAAAGTAACCAATGATGCATCACACCTTAGCAAGTGTCTGTCACGGATGGAAAGATGTTTAAATTGAGTAGGGATTTAACAAGAGCTTATTGTTTCATACACCAGGATAATTCAATATTCTCATTTTGTTGATAGACTGCGTACAACCCTTTTAGTTATAATGGCAAAAAGTTGTCCAATGTTTTATTTACAATATTTAAAATATCCTACTTTTGTCACTATTATCATGTTTTCAAATTTCCACATTGTTACAGAGAAAGCTAATGGTATGAAAGAACAAGCAAAGGGAAAAAACAGCCATAGATTTGGAGAAATATACATTTTTGCAATAAGTGGTGGTGTCAACAAGAAAGCCACTTCACCCATGGCAACCCATCAAAAGAACTGTTGATTTGACCAAATAATTCAAGTCTGTAGAAGCAGAATTAGCTGAGCATAAATAATCTCAACTGTATACAGTGTACATCAGCTGTACCTACTGTGCATGTACTGTACAAAATTCTGGCAATGAACGAATAAATGAATGAATGAATGACTGTGAATGAATGAATGAATGAATGAATGAAAGACAGAAAGAGAAACACTTATTGGGTGTCATATTCTACCTACCCCAAAGTGTATGTGCAATACAGTTTGTTTTTGTCTGATTTGTAGCCTGCGGTAAACTGGGTGGTCCCACTGTCCGACAGAGGGCGCTATGATGACATCTTTGCCAAAGCAGACACTGACATGGATGGGCTGGTTGGGGGCGCTGAGGTTAAGGACATCTTCATGAACTCAGGACTGCATCAGGGCACACTCGCACGCATCTGGTAAGAGAGAAAGAAGGAGAGAGGCAGATAGAAAGAAAGAAAGAAAGAAAGAAAGAAAGAAAGAAGCAGAAAGAAAAGAGAGAACAAAACATAACAGGACCTAATGAAATATATTATATCCGAAGAGAAATAAGTTAAGGTTGATGGACATCTCAATTGCAGTTATGCACTAATTAGACTGTATTAGCCCAGAGCCCATTATGTCTAAAGGACCAAAGGACCATAGGATCTCTTGGCTCCGTTAGATTGAAGATTGATGGGATGAACATTTAGACGACTCAGTGTTTCAGCTCTCACTCTTCTGTCTTAAACTTTTACCCTGGCATTGAAAGACTTGGAAAGAATATTAAAAATATGACAAAGAAGTTGGCAGAAATGTGTGATGATGAGCACTGTCCAGTTGACCTTGTTGACCTCTTCTCTTCTCTCCTCTCCCCTGCCCTCTGCTGGTGGCTTCAGGACCCTGTCCGACACCAAACAGAGGGGCAAGCTGTCCAAGGAGCAGTTCTCGCTGGCCATGTACCTCATCCAGCAGAAGATCACCAAAGGCTTGGAGCCCCCACAAAGTCTCACCCCAGACATGATCCCACCATCGGAGAGAGGGACATCAGTGCTTGTGAGCAACATCTTACACACACACACACACACACACACACACACACACACACACACACACACACACACACACACACACACACACACACACACACACATAAATACATACACACACTCAGAAGCTCCATGTTATAGGCTCATAAACACCAAATAGGCTACAGTGTTGAGAAATGATGGACAGCAGCCATGATTAATGACCTTCCTTCAGAGGGTTTTAGAGGTGGGGTTGAAATGAAGTCTGACATCCTTTTGACCCTCTGAACTAATTATTAGACTGATGAAATGGGGGAAAAAAAACTTGTGCATGCAGCTAAATTCTACCTGCTAATGAGCTGAGAATTTATTTATTCTTTCTGAAGAACAATCTTTACCTGACCAATGCTGGGTATGGTTCAAGGAATGTGTGATTTGGGTCTTTGCTTTTATAATATTATACGGCTGGAAAATCTCTGTTTTTCCCATATATTTTGGTTCTTCCTTTTGGAAGAGGGTGACTAACTCTGATGTGCATTTGTACCATACACCCCAATCAACATGGCTCCTCTTTTTCCTGTTTGTGGTGCAGCTATGTGTTTTCCCTTTCTTTGTGTGTGTGTGTGTGTGTGTGTGTGTGTGTGTGTGTGTGTATCCATGTCATCTCATCTCAATCCTCTTTCCAGCAGGGTTTCTATGGCTTTACGGCTCCCCTTCTTACACCCCAAAGGGCTGTGTTTAACAGCCACCGCGTGAGTAAAGTCCTGTTGCGTTGCCTAGAGTAGAATAGAATAGCTTCTAGTGAAACCACCCCCCAACACATTCTAGTATGTAGTCACCCCACGTCATCCTCAGAATGCCTTAGACACACGCTGCGTCTCACTCTGTCTGGCATAAGTTCTACCGCTCTCTTGCACCAGTGCTGGCTGTCTGTCTGGCTTGATGAACTCTACCTCACACACGAGCAAATACTGTCCCCTAGTGGCCGGGCTGCACTCTTTTCTTCCTACCTTTCAAAGGAGAGCTCGGGTACAAAAATAAACCTGTAATCTGCTGATGGCTTTCCACACTTTCATCACTTGGTCAAAATGATGAAAATCCATTCACAAATGAAAGTGTGAAAACCCCTCGGAGCAACAGAAGTACAGGGTGTACCTGCTGGAGTTCTCATTTAAATGGTTAACCACTTTTCCGTGTGGTTGGTTCTGGAGTTTTCTGCCGTAGTGTATTCTATGTTCAAGGGTTATATTAATCTCATAAAATCACATGTTTCTAAGAATTTTCCACTTCCTCAGAACTGAATGTTATGTGAAAAATTCCATGTGTATCATTTTTAGATTTTCAGATTATGATTAGATCTCAATGTGTGTGTGTGTGTGCGTGTGTGTGTGTGTGTGTGTGTGTGTGAGAGAGAGAGAGAGAGAGCAGTGCAGTGCAGAGATGAGTGCTGTGAACTAGTGCCATGTGTGAATGCTGTGGTTAGAACTTGGTGAGATACTTTGCCGCAGAACAACTCTCTGCCTCACCGCAGTTGCAGTCAGCGCACACGCGCATGTGTGTGTGTGTGTGTGTGTGTGTGTGTGTGTGTTCCACCGTGTGGTATTGGTACTTTGTGGACCGGATTTATAACATCTCTGCTGAAATACACCTCTCACACCTCTCTGACCTTCTCTTGCCCTCTACTCCATATCTCTCTCTCTCTCTCTCTCTCTCTCTCTCTCTCTCTCTCTCTCTCTCTCTCTCTTTCTCTCTTTCTCTCTTTCTCTCTTTCTCTCTCTCTCTCTCTCTCTCTCTCTCTCTCTCTCTCTCTCTCTCTCTCTCTTATGCCCACAGGACACTAGCAGCAGTAGTATCAGCACAGTGGTGCCCCTGGAGCTCACTGGTACCAAAGAGCTGGATGACATCATCCAGGAGATCAATCAACTGCAGAGGTTTGTGTCTGTGTGTGTATGTATGTGAAAGTCATGGTCCTAAGGCTATGACCATTCTAATGTGGACTTTTATAAATTGACAGTAACTTTGTTAATGGAAAACACCACTGTTTCGGCCAATTTACTCATATTCCACCTGCCCTTATGATAAAATATTGAGTTTTACCTTCAGTTTATCCAGCCTTTGTCTCAGTCTGACGGTAGAGTTTTTAGTTAACCTTTACCAACCTGGGCCCTTTTTTTCCAAAGGTTTAATCTGGATAAAACTGATCTGGATTTGGTAACCTTTTTTTTTTTTTTTTGCTATCCAGGATGATGTAATCCATCTTCCTTTGAGTCGGTTTTTCAAAGCAACATCGGATTGGATCAATCTGATCCGGATAGAAACTTTTCAGGATCATCAAATCTGGATAACCAGTGCTCAAATAGGATAGGAAATATTAATGTAGAACTATAGATATGTAAAGAGATACATGTAGAAAAGCCACAAAAAACACCCTCTTCCGTCAGTGTGCTCATCTGAGACCTAACACCGATGAATCAAAACAGAGCACGGTTCAAATATAGATTTATTGAATTCGATAAAAAGACTTAATGTCAAGTACTCAACAATAATTTCAGAATTCTTCATCTGATGTGGAGAGACCAGTTTCTCTTAATGTGGCCTCTCGGAGGCGAATGTGACAGAATTCAATCTATTATTTGTGGTCAGTATTGACAGCTGTTTTTAGGGGATTTTTTTTATTTTATGAAGCCAAACTTTCTACTTTGCTGTACTGTAGGCCTATAGTGAAAGGCTTGATATACATTATACCTAATCACTGTAGTCTGACGGATGAACAAATCAAATTAAAACCTTATGAGTAATAAATAGGATATCACATATGCTATACTGCATACACATATAATATATTATTTGATGTAATTTGAAGTTTCATTACATTTTTGCCCTGAAATCCACACTGAATCCACCCTTCTGATGGGTTCCGATGAAGTGATCCCAAACCCCTCAAAAATTTCGGAAAAACCCGAATTGATGTTTTGATCAATTAATTGAATCAATTGATCAGATGAAGATTTGATCAAAACCAAGATTGGACTACGCCATCTAATCTAATAACGTAATTTATTTTTTCTTTTGAAAAAAACATTTTCAAGGTTTGATCCAATCCGTTATCCAAAATCCGTGTGGATTACTTTAGAAAAACCAGGCCCTGTTGCTTGGTGTCCATATAATTACAGTATTCTCTTTTTAAAACCTCACTCCTCTGTATCTACAAGGTGAACTAAGACAGACGGGAAATGAAATGTGGTGATTTAGCCTGAAACGGTTTCTATTAAGGAGGCACCCATCATTCATAGAGTAGCACCTCACCAGTTTTGTTTCTGTGAAATGGAACAATTCAAAAATATTGTTTGTCTTGGATTCATTTGAAAATGTTGCATCCCCTTAATGTGGATGACTTTGAGAAAGGTGAGGTCTGATTACTCACACTGGCACTATCACATATCACATATCACATTCCAGAGATCCTTGCAGAGAGGACAACTATAAAAAATTAACTTTAAAATGATTCATTACTAGTAATGTTAGCAAGTTAATAGAACATGACCCCTTTGTCTATGCTGACATCTGTTGAGTTGAGATTTCCTTCATTGATTTTAAAATTTAAAAAGGGCAGAGCTGAAAAAATAGGGAACCATTATTTCACAGTACTGTTTACAGTAGCCTTCAAAAAAGCATTTTACTCAAGGCTTGAGTTTGTATGAAGATGGTTTCTGTTTTGATAATCCAAAAGAAGATAATCAAAAGGCCCAGTATAGACTAGTTTTAAGCCCTATAAGATTGGCACTGAGCTGAACCATCTGTTTTTAGCCTAGCCTAGACCTTTCACCTCTGTTTTTAGTTTTGGTGAAACAGGGATATGTGTGTGGGTTTTCCCCATTGTGAAGTTTTTGCCCAAAGGGTTTTAGGATTGGGTACTCATTTGTGAAACTTTTCAAAGTGAGAGTCTTTGTGGAGTGAGCTGAATGACGTTTTAGTTCTTCTGCCTTCACTGGGCTTGATAGTGATTCAGAATTAATGTGTTCTCTGTTGTCGTGGTCACACAGGGAGAAGGTCACGCTGGAGCAGGAGGTCAGGGAGAAGGAGGAGACATTGAGACACAAGAACAGTGAGCTTCAGGTGAGACTGTGTGTGTGTGTGTGTGTGTGTGTGTGTGTGTGTGTGTGTGTGTGTGTGTGTGTGTGTGTTACTCAAAATGTTGTCTACTAGTAACCGCTGTGGTAATTGTGGATTTGTTCTGAGCCAAATATCCGAGACAGGACTAGTTTTGGTGAAAAAATTTTGGTGTCAATAATTCCATTTCATCCTAGACACTCCAGAAAAGGGCCTGGACATGCTAAAAAGGGAACTTCCCCTTTAATGGCATGTAAAAAATGTAAAAAAAAAAAAAAAAAAGAAAGAAAAGAAAAAAAAAGTTGTTCAGGGCCATCTTGATGGCCTGTATGACCTCCAGTATTGCCGATAAGGGGTGTGTACCGCCATTCATTGAGTTACTGGAACTGGATGTTAAGTGTGAAATTTCAAGTGCATTTCGTGTGTGTGTGTGTGTGTGTGTGTGAGAGAGAGAGAGAGAGAGAGAGAGAGAGAGAGAGAGAGAGAGAGAGAGAGAGAGAGAGAGAGAGAGAGAGAGAGAGAGAGAGAGAGAGAGAGAGAGAGAGAGAGAGAGAGAGAGAGAGAGAGAGAGAGAGAGAGAGAGAGACAGAGAGAGTCAGAGAGAGAGAAAGAAAGAGTGTCAGAGAGAGCGAGACAGAGTCAGAGAACGAGAGACAGACAGAGAGAGAGACAGAGAGACATGTCATGTGTGAACGTTGTGGTTAGAGCTTGGTGAGACACATTGCCACAGAACCTGTGTGTGTGTGTGTGTGTGTGTGCGTGCGCGTGTGTGCGTGTTCACCGGTGACGTTCTCCCCAGAACATGCAGGGGGAGCTGGAGCGGGAGAGCGGAGGCACCCAGGACATGGAGGCCCAGCGGCAGGTGGCCCAGGACCGGCTGCAGGAGATGGACCAGCAGAGGGCCAAGCTGGAGGACAAGCTCAACCAGGCCAAGAGCCAGTACCAGGAGGAAAGTCAGAAGGTCAGCATACACACACACACACACACACACACACACACACACACACACACACACACACACACACACAAAATGTCTTCCCCCAATACACAGTGATGTCCTCTAGATTACTCTCTGATAAATGATAACTGCACTTCCCTGTGTGTGTGTGTGTGTGTGTGTGTGTGTGTGTGTGTGTGTGTGTGTGTGTGTGTGTGTAGATCTCTTCCCTTCAGCTGGAGATCAGCAGTCAGGAGCAGGAGGCGCAGAGCCAGGAGAAGGAGCTGAGCCGCACACGCACTGACCTGTACTGCCTGGAGCAGGAGGAGGAGCAGCTGCAGGAGAGCATCCGCGCCGGACAGGCCAAACTGCAGAGCATCCTCAAGCTGCTCCAGAGCTCTCAGGATGAGATGGAGGAGGTGCGTCTCTCACCCCCCCCCACACACACACACACACACACACACACACACACACACACACACACACACACACACACACACCTGTACCAATCTCTCTATATATTAGGGCCTTATCTGAAACTACTGTTTTCCTTCCCTTTCTGTGGTTGTGAAATGGCCTAACTCTGTGTACTGGCATGTTCTGTTTTTGCCGTTTTTCAGCCTCTGCACGTAGCCTTTGCCCTTAAAGGAAAAATCCGGTGTGCAGCAACACGTAGTCCTACTGTTTTATAGTGCCAAGCGCTATTGATAGCCACCTCAATCACTGGATTTCATGCAAGGCAGACTGAGATGGCGAAACGGCAGGTAACGGTAATGGAATGGGGCATTTCAAAACGAATGCAAATCCATTAGGTTTCGTTTTTGACATGCCTCATTCAGTTAGTGTTAGCTGCCGTTTCACATACTTGGTCTACGATGCACAAAATTCGATCATTGAGGTGGCTTTCAGTAGCGCTTAGCAGTATAAAACAGCAGGGCTAGATGTAGATTCACTCCGGATTATACCTTTAACTGCATATACAGTAGTTAACTACTGTATGTCCCCTGTCACATGCCCTACACAGCACAGCGACAAAACAAAAAAAAGTTTTTTCAGGTTTGACCGAAAGTAGAGGGGCTGTGTCAACAGTAATCAGCTTCCATCAATATGGATATCAATATAGACCCTCCCACTTTCTATCCAGACAGACGGATGTATTGACTGATTTGGCCAATTTGGTCATGTAGACTTGCGTGTCTTGCGGCTTAAAATGACGCAGAATTAGTAGAGCCGGAATTGCAAATTCACAAGATGAAATTGATAATAACCAATTGTTAGATCATAAAAAGTCACAAGTACTGTACAGTTATTTGCATATTTATAACATAAATTATGCATAAAAACACTATGCTTTTAATTTCATCAGTGCTGGTTGAAGGGGGGTAAACTATATGTGAAGGTGCTTAAACGCTATATCTGAAATTTAGGAGGTGTGTAACACCCCTACAGGAGCCCAAAGCCATATCGAGACATTGGGTCCAGGGATGTTCCAATGGTGTGGGGCGGGAAAAACGGTTGTCTTTCAGTTCCCTACCACCAATCAGAGAAAGAAGATTTCCACGCTTCACAATGTGATTGGCCCAGCGAGTTTTGTGTTTCCAGTTTGCAAGCAAATGGAGAGCTATGTTAGACTCTCCCTGGCTGCCAATTATATTTGCTGCTGCAAGGGGCTTATTCATTTGTAGCCTAAGTATACTCCACATTATCCCTACTTTACTTCTAGAAATCAATACATCTTCCTTTGTGAAGATGAAGACTCCGACAATAAGTGCATGTGCAAGCGATATTAATGTGACATTTTGACCTCTTTGTACATCCAACTGTCAAGATGTTTTTAGACAGCAAGAATAGAAGCAAACTGACAGCGATCAGTTCACGTAGATGCAATCAGATGATGAGGAAATGACAGAGAGACTTAGCTGGGCTTAACCGGGCACTGCCCTGTTGCATGCAACATTCTGCAGAATCAGGCGCTGGCATGCACTAGTTGGTTGGTTGGTTTTGACTGTGTGCTTATGTGGACCCTGTATGCTTCTTCGCATGTAAACGGTCAATGTGAATCCATTGATTTAGATTTTATATAACTCTATACGTGTTGACGCAAAAGTAGATAAAGAAATGAAGACAAACTGGAAAAATAGGTGTGGGCTGCTTGAGGTGCAGTCATGATTGTATCCCTGTCAACATGTCTTCATACTGTATATGTCTTTATATATATATTTTATTAACACTTTTCTGGACACTTACACACACACACACACACACACACACACACACACACACACACACACACACACACACACACACACACATTTTCTTTAGGCACCAGCATCACCAGTGATATACCTTATCAGAAAAAGCACTCAAAATCAGGTCTATGGCTCACACTTATTAAAAGACAACAGCATGCTAGCCTGGCATTGTAAAACATTTAAAATCATGTGGAGACAACAGGACCTCTCGGGGTTGTGGTTGGGAAGTGTTAGAAATAGCAGGCAGACTGGCAGGCAGCGCGCGCGCGTGTGTGTGTGTGTGTGTGCGCGCGCATGCGTTTGTGTGTGTATGTGTGTCTAAGTGTGCACGTTTGTGTGTGAGCGTGTATGTGTGAGCAAGCGCATGCGTTTGTGTGTGTGTGCGTGTGTGTCTGTAAGTTTGCACGTTTGTGTGTGTGTGTGAGCAAGCGTGTGTGTGTGAGAGCATGTGTGTGTGTGTGTGTGTGTGTGTGTGTGTGTGTGTGTGTGTTTGTCTGTGTGTCTGTAAGTGTGCACGTTTGTGTGTGTGTGTAAGTGTGGGAAAGTGACCCAAACCTCAGAAATAAGCTTCTGAGAAGTCCAGATGCAGCATAGAAATCTTATGCAAGAGCTCAAGACTTTCTCAACCTTACTTGATTTCACAGCATCGCAAGATCAGATAGGGAAGGTCTTGGCACGTGCTGCAATCCAGTATGAATACAATATTTAATTCATTTATTTTCGCAAGAAATGTACCTGATCGTATCGTGCACTCGCATCCATCTATGTGCTAATACTCTGTTTCGATTCGATTCGTTTTTTTTTTTCAATCTCAGTGAATGTGTACATCATATAAAACATGTACAATAGACTCTGTACTATAAATGGTTGCACTAAGCTCTTCATTAGCATTTATTTTTTTTTTTTTTATTATTATTATTTTTTTTTTTCAATATATATAATGTACATGTCGAGGTCTATAATAAATATATATATATTTTGTAATGTGATATTTTCCCTCTTTAAGATATGCTGCATACATGATATTCACACTTGTGAAGTGCTGACCATCATAACCTATTACAATAATAATTTTAAAAGGAAAAGAAAAAAATGGTTGCAGTGTTTTGTGTTTTGATGTGAAGCATGTTTTTTTATGTGGGTCCCCTCTGTTGTCCTTTACCCAGACCACTAGTGAGCTCGCAAGAATCCAAAGCTGCCAGCAGGATCTGACTAAGACTATCGAGGAGTATAGCAACGTCTTGAACGGAAGCCTCAGTGACTTGGCCCGCTTCCCGGAACTAGATGACCCACTGCCCGACAACAGGCCCCTGGAACGCCTCAATGGGGGACATGAAGGGAAGGTGTGTGTGATTGCCCTTTTGTTCTTGGGCTTTGTTTTTGTGTGTTTTATGTGTGAGTTTAAATGTGTGTTTGCATTATGTTTCTGATTTGTGTGTCTGTGTGTATATAGATGAAGGAGGTGATGTGTTTGGTGTGTGTGTGTGTGTGTGTGTGTGTGTGTATACTATAGGTGTGGTTTATCTTCTCTCACTATCCTGCCTTAAAAAATTCAAATTCTGAGAAGCTCATCCCGTTCCCAGGCCCCCGCTGCACAGGTCTTATCCTTTAGCATATCTCAGTAGCTGAGTGAGGCTGTCTGTCTCTGGCACTGCTGCCAGTGGGCTTGTTGTTAAAGCACCATGTTCCCTCTGCTGACGTTTTGACAGCTGTACCTTACCTGACCTGCTTGTTTACATTACAGTACTCTCGGAATGAAGACCAATTCCTTACTGTGTGTGTGTGTGTGTGTGTGTGTGTGTGTGTGTGTGTGTTTCCCTCTTGACAGGAGGGTAGCTCCCTGCGTTCCCGAATAGCCATGTTCAACAGCACAGCCAAAGAAGTCCCAGCAGATCCCTTCAAATCTGAGGACCCCTTTAAATCAGACCCCTTTGGAGGTGAGCCTTTTCCCCCAACTGCTTTGCTGACCCCCTCTCCCTACTTGATCACAGGACCTCTGCGTCCTTATACATACCCACTTAATTAGTCACACACACACACACACACACACACACACACACACACACACAGATGCACACACATATTGTACTCTACAATACATACTGTATGCATATGCTCACACATATTGATGTGTGTGTGTGTGTCTTTCGGAGTATTTTCATAGCCCTATCTCTCTTCACTGTGTGCGCGTGTGTGTGTGTGTGTGTGTGAAATTATGACAAGTGAGTATGTACTGTATATACTGTATAAGGGCCAGTGCTAAAGCAGTGGATGCTCCTTTAGGACACTGTACATTTTGCACACTGCAGTACTTAGTACTCTCGATGCACGTTGGGGTCCTGTGTCCCACAACAGCAACATTGTTCAGTTACTGAACTTCAGCCATAACTAACAAGTTTAAACAACCACACACACACACACACACACACACACACACACACACACACACACACACACACACACACACACACACACACACACAAGCCAGAAATACATCCAGGTTTGTTCCACAAATGAATATTAGTTTTAAATGCTTATGGGAGTGAGTGCTCTGTGAGGCGGGCTTGCGCATGTCGCAACCATGCCACAATTCTCACAAGTCACATGCTTGGTGTGTGTGTCTGTGTCTGTGTGTGTGCGTGCGTGCTATGTGCACAGAGCTATGCCATTGGCCTTAGACCTTGGGTGATTTTGTAAAAACAAGGGGGAATCTCTTTGGGCAAGCGGCTTTTGAATTCCATCGATAAGGGGGAAAACGCTTCCTTTTGAATGTCATGGTTCCCACACCCGGCTCTGTCTGATCTCTCAGATCCGTTCGGAGGGGATCCCTTCAAATCGGCCGATCCTTTTGCTTCTGCAGACCCATTTGGGAAGAGTTCCACAAGGGTAATATCTCTGTCTCATTCTCTCTCTCTCTCTCTCTCTCTCTCTCTCTCTCTCTCTCTCTCTCTCTCTCTCTCTCTCTCTCTCTCTCTCTCTCTTTGTACTTTCTTCTCAGAACTGCAGCCAAACTGTTGCTATTCTTATCATATCCACACGTTGTTTTGTTTAAATTGCAGTGTTGTGCTATTTTGATACTGTAGCTTTGTTTTGATATTACATTCCCTAAGCTGACCTCTCCCTCTCTCCCGCCCTCCCCCCACCACACCCAGA
The DNA here is from genome assembly GCA_027497455.2 of Sardinella longiceps. Lineage (NCBI taxonomy): Eukaryota > Metazoa > Chordata > Actinopteri > Clupeiformes > Clupeidae > Sardinella > Sardinella longiceps. Next base: position 8,487,703 of record JAODXP020000004.1, on the reverse strand, counting down.
CCAACTTATCCCGAGGTGGGAGCCCTTTCGCCCAGTCCAGTGCTAAGCCCAAAGACTCAGGTAGTCCATCCTTCCATCCACTCACCCAGCTGTCATGCCGCACCCTCTAACTAAGCATCGCCTCTCTCTCTCTCTCTCTCTCTCTCTCTCTCTCTCCCTCCCTCCCTCCCTCCCTCCCTCCCTCTCTCTCTCTCTCTCTCTCTCTCTCTCTCTCTCTCTCTCTCTCTCTCTCTCTCTCTCTCTCTCTCTCTCTCTCTCTCTCTCTCTCTCTCTCCCCACTTGTTGTGTGTTTTTCTGTCTGTCTGTCCGTCAGTGTGTGTGTGTGTGTGTATGTATTTATACTCTAACCAAAGTTTTTTTTCGGTGTGTTGTCACTCATGAAGCGATAAACATGCCTGACTTTCTGAAAATGGGACACCACCTCTGCCTGTGTCTGTGTGTGTGTCTGTCTGTCTGCCTGCTTGTATGTTTCTCAAAGTGGGCAAGTGCAGTGCTTGACACGAGGCTGTTTATTTCAATCTGTCTGTCGTAGATCCAGTGCATGTTTGTTTGTGTTGGGCTGGGGCCTTGCGTTGTCTGCCCAGGGAACAGAACAAAAAAAAAGAGGGAGGGAGGGAAAAAATGGCTCCCGTCCTGAAGATACTTTTTGCCCCAAATTATGGGTGCGCGCTCAGTTCTCAGAAGTTTGAAAGTAAAAAGTTGTAAACCCACACTTAAGAGTGCGGTGCATGGACATGTTGCAGCCCAGGCCTTCATAAACATCTGTGTAGACAGGGAATCTTTCATCGTCTGATGGTGATGGTGTATGTCCTTGCATATAAAGAATACGATAAATCATCAATCTTGTTGGCTCAGTAGGAATTGAAACCACATACACACACACACACACACACACACACACACACACACACACACACACACACACACACACACACACACACACACACACACACACACACACACACACAGAGAGAGAGAGACTGGAGAAGGACCTACGGTGGTATGTCTTGCGTAAGGTGGGTCAGGACTTTTTGACAGAGAAAAAGAGGCAGAGAAGAGAGCGTTGCGTAAGGTGGGCCGGGACTTCCTGGTCAGGAGCTGGAGCCAGCGGGTGACTGCCTCCAGGGTGCTGCAGCGAGTGTTGGGTACAGCACAGCACGGCACAGCAGGCTTCTCCGGCCTCTTGAACTCATGGTCATGCTCCTATCTATGCTCAGTGTCAGTGTGGCGCTGTCTTCCAGTTGGCTTTCTGACTCCTTACAGAGTATAATGATCAGCAGTCCAGTCACTCTGCCCTGTCTACTTTTGGATCGGGTGCAGTCATCAAAGGCAGTTTTGCTCTGATAAACATGTATAGTCTGGCAAGGATCCATAGATCAAGCTCAATTTGGGCCGGAACCAGTGGTTATCTTACAAAACTGTCTGCACGCAGTAGGATAGTACTACGACCAATCAGAGGAACGAACGTCATGTAAACAGGAATTCTGTTCTTGGCTAAGCCTGCCCAACGACTCTACACACATAGAACATTGTGATTGACTACTGACTGTACCGGTTCATCACTGGAGGTTTCCTAAAAAATGACTAAATTACTGCAAATAAAAGGGAGTGTTTCCCAGCCCCAGTTTCTCATGGGTGCTCTTCATACTGTCTATATAGCGCCGCCAGACAATTGAATTGAATTGAATTGAATTGAATTGAATTGAATTGAATTGAATTGAATTGTCAGTCACAAGACTAAACTAGCGGTACTACTGCTACTGAAGGCCCTATGACTCGTTGCTAGATGTACTTGCTGAGTAAATTGATTTGCTGCTGCTAGGGTACGTCTAGATTTCGTGGCCATCGCCATCATTTACTAAGTGGGTTAACACAGTAACATATACTGTACAACAGAAGGGACAGGTTTTCCCATCCTATATGTTAGAATGCATTCCATCCTAATGGGCATTAATCAACTTGTCAGTTGGGTTATTTTGTAAATACACATCTTGACACCTTTTACCGTTTGTTGATCACACTTGATTTTATTCTGTGCATGTGTCTCATTTTGGTAGCGACAGTTGACTCTAGGTACCTCAAAAATGTTTATTTATATTTCTCTGCGTATGTGGGCAATCATTCTAAAGCTATTTCACTAGCTAGTGGTGTGGCTGTTCTTTGGTTTTAGTGGATGGGTGACCTATGTTGTGGCGAGGGGTGAGGGGGGAAAGTTCCACCCATTAAAACCACATTTAAAACCTGCCATCCTATAACATTAAAATGTATAGTCTGGCATCGATAGATAGACCGAACTCAGTCGTGGGTGGAACAAGGCCATTATCTTGCAAACTGCATCTGCACACAATAGGATAGTGCCATGACCGACCAGAGTAACAAACAAGGTGTAAACACCAATTCAAAGATTCAAAGACCATTGTTTTTGGCCAAGCCCACCTTACGACTCTAAACACATACAGCGTTGTGATTAGTGAACACCAACGGTGTTCGACCAATGAAATTCACTATGGCGTGCTACTAGACGTACTTGCTGAGCAAATCTATGTGCCGCCACTAGAGTACGTCTAGATTTCTAGGCTAGAAGCCTGCTCCATTGAGGCGCCCTAATTTTGGTGCATTCCAACAGTGTAGTGCATGGGTGTCAAACTCATTTGTATTGAGGGCCACATGAGCATTGGGATTTTCCTCAGAGGGCTGCCATGCATTCTCTCTACATGTTAGTCCCTCCAGGATTTTGCGCTTTTTTTTGTGTGTGTGATTTTTGCGATCAAAATGACTGATTTTGTGTCATCGTTTCCTTAAAATTTGCAAGGAATTTTGCAATTTTTTTCCCCTCTTGGTAAACCATGTCATGTGTGACCACAAACTGGGGTGAAAAAACACATTTCCTCATGTTTCTGACCATCACCAGCACAGTTCTAATGATCCACCACTTCATTTTGCATTCATTTCCTGTTGGTTACCTGATTCACCTCAAAGAGAGTTACAAGCATTATGTTGCGGAAATGTGACACAACCCATTTTTTGCGTTGCTGCCCATGTCGCTAAAATCCTTTTCAAGTTTTTAGAGCATGAAATGATGTAAAGGGCCGCATCCCGCCCGCGGGCCTTATGTATGACACCACGGTGTAGTACAGTAACAAAACAATTTGCGGCTGCAGCGTGATTGTAGTTTTAGAATGGCGCTGATGTCAGATGAAGCCTTGCTGTATGTGCTCAAGATGAGGAATCATGGACTTGAGGTGAAGTATTAGCCGTCTGTGTTGCTAGAAAGTTAATTCCCCACAGAGAAATCTGTGAATATGTTCACACTTCATCAAACTGTAAAGACATTAACCATGAGGGTGAGTTATGGCTTGTATTCCATCTCTAAACGTTTTTTACACGCATCGCTTGCCTTGTAGGCGGAGAAATTAGGAAAATCTGTTTAATGCAACACATCCTTGACAAGGTCATAAGTCATCGTTCATTTTGTTGTTGTTGCTGTTGTCATTTCTAGATTTACTTTATTATTATTTTAAGCAGAGGTTTTATGGAAATATATGTGTAACCTCACATTTTCCCTTGGTTGAAGTCTATATTTAGGGTACCTACCTACACGTTTAACTGCTGCCCAGCTGAAAATAGTACGGAGGAACAAGCATTGCTTTGTAGCCAAGCATAACAGAAAAGCTCAGGCACTCTATTCAGCAGAGAGAGAGAGAGAGAGAGAGAGAGAGAGAGAATCCATTCCCCAATTATCCTCTGCCGCTCAAGCAAGGGAACTGTTTTTACACTCTCTCTTTTCACTCCTGCCTCCCACAGCACACAGACCCACATGTGTACACGCGTCTACACAGAAACACTGACACGCTAACACAGAGGCAGACTTCGAGACGCACACACACACACTCTCTCATCACACACACACACACACACACACACACTCTCATCACACACACACACACACACGCTCTCATCTCACACACACACACACACACACACACACACACACACACACACACACACACACACACACACACACAGTCTCGTTTGTGTCACTCTTATTTTTCTTCCTTCACTCTCTCTCCTCTGAAGGAAGTAGTTTTAATTTCTGAGAAACACACAGACTCTAGATGCACATGCATGTGCATAAAAGCACACACACAGATGGGGCTGTTTTCAACATACTCCACACACATAACACCCTCGGAGCTGAATGAAACATTGACAGAAAGAAAACACACTTTAGTGCCTCCAAGAATAATTACAGGATTCATGCCCTCATGAATGTCACACTTCAAACCTTGGCCTCACAGCAAACAGATTCTGTTACAAAGGTAACAGCAGTTTTGTTTTGTTTTGTTACCCCCTCCCCCCCCCAGCTCATTTTTGCTTTCGTCAACCTGCATTTGTCAATTTATTCATTAAGACTGTGGCATGCCACAATGTTGCAAACAGAGAGCCTGTCCGGTAGACAGAGGGGCCACTTACTGGCTCAAATCAGTTAATTAGAGACATACGTCAGGGCCAACAAAAAAAGACTTTTTTTTTTTTTTTTTTTTGCGGCTCTGGTAAGTCATGGAAAAGCAAACGGTCAGGCCACATACCCCTTTTCACTCTTAAAATAGCACCTGGCCGTTTGACTAAAGCGGACGCTGAGAGTTGAGAATTGTTGGCACAGAGGTGGGGGCGCGGGGGTTGGGACCAGTGTGTGGGTTTTCAGGAATTCTGTGTTACTAGATGTTTCCATGAAGTTGTGTGCGCGTGTGTGTGTGTGTGTGTGTGTGTGTGTGTGTGTGTGTGTCTGTGTGTGTACTTGTGCGTTTTCATCCTTCTTACCTCCTTTTTTCCTCCACCCCCCCCTCCCCCTCTCCTTGGTCTCTCTCTCCAGATCCTTTTGGAACAGAGGACCCCTTTGCTGACAGTGCCTTTGGAGGCCAGAGTGGCTTTGCCGACTTTGGGCAAATGTCAAAGGTAGGGGGGGGGGGCTAAGTGCAGAGTGGGACGCACTTCCTCGGGCTTTATTGGTATGATGTCGTCACACAAATAAAGCAAACGCACATACATAGACTCATACTTAAATCCCTTCAAGATATATTTCAGTCCTACACGCACACATCTTCAAAATGGAAATCTTGTTGGTAACAAGTTTTTGCTACAGTTTTTTACTTTTTCTACAGTGTGGTTGCATTTTGAATGACCTTCTACATGAATTATTACATTAGTATTCACAATAATTGATAACAATCAGGAGGCTGCTTGTATCCACAGCAGCACACAGCAGGTTAGAATCCCTATGGCTTCTATGGCCTCTGGGCAGTACTGATGTCTCCTTGTTTCACTCTGGGTCCGACTGCTCCTGTCTGCAGAACTTCTCTGGGTCTGCGTTTGAGAGAAGGCCCTCCCATCCTGCTAAGAAGAACCTGCCTCCTAAGCCAGCCCCTCCGCCCTACAGTGCTAGTAAGTACATGTACAGCATTCAGCTCCAGCCCCACCCCCATTGCCTAACCCCTTAGACCTAGTTCACCCACACAGGCCTGAGTTTGTCTTTCTTACTACTGTGTCCTCTGGTGCATTTTATAGCCTCTCTGTACTTTTCTCCCCCTTTCCATCTTTTGATGTAGTTGTGGGAACAAGACATCCCATATTATTATGGGGGAAATTATGAGGTCTTGACCTTGAGTGGTATCATCAAAGCCAAAATATTATTGAATGTTAAAAAAATTCCTTCATATTATATTTTATTTTAGTCATTTTAGTCATTTTAGTCATGTCATTGTTACAACAATTAGCCATCTTTGTGTTTTAACTTAAACATTTTTGTTCAAAATCATTCCAATCACTAATTGAGACATGAAAATCTTGATTGCTTTGTTCTTTTTTTGACACCGTAATGTTAAAAATGTAGTCTTGTCAAAATGCATAAGCTTGACCAAAAGACACTCAAAGACTTTTGTCATTTAAAACTGCTGAGTATCTTAATCTTCTTTGAACAACACTAATACACTTGTAGAACATAGATAAGTGTTTTATGTACTGTATTGTCTATATACTAGGAAATATCTCCACAACAACATGGTCAAGTTAGTGGCCTTGTTTTACATCTACAGTATACAGCCCAGCTCTTTCCACTTAGCTCACCGCGCTGCACTTCTTCAGTCAGCTGATGAGCGTAGGCCACGTTCACCAGGATGAGGCTTGTTTCCGTGAAGCAGACACATCATCTTAACATTTTTTTTTTGTTTTACATTAATTCAGGGTGCATATGGTTTTTATTGTAAGCCAGGAGTGCCTTATATCTCAGAGATTGTGTTATAACCGTTAAACATCAAGATTAATTAATGATCCTTGAAAGTCTCTTTATAATTCACTTCTGAAAATGACCAATTTTACACTACAGCGTAAATCATGTGTAACGTTTATAAAATAATTTTACCACAAAAACACAAAACAGGTCTATAAGCACTTGAATATTATAATGAATTGCTGTACACTTTAGAAATATCTACTGCATGTTGAAGACAACAGACTGGAGGATAAATCTGAGTTCAACCGTTGGGATGTCCATAAGATCATGTCTCTAGTCTGTTTTAGCTTGCTAATGAGCTTTCCTCATTACAGCCCTGGCCTTCTGGGCTTTAGACTTTGCCGGCGATTAGGCTAAAAACACCAAAGTAAACTAAACTAATAGGATTATGTTTTTTTTTCTCACTCTATTGGTCATCTGGTAGCTGAGCAGTCTGAAGCGATGCCGTGAGTGGGCTTTGACACTTTACTTGAGTTTGCTGCAATTATATTGGTGTCCAAGAATCATGTCGTTCTTTTCTTTATGTACGGCAATAGCGGCAATGCTAATAATTTGTTTAATTTGAAAAAAAATTGGGCCTCATTCACCAATATCTTCTTAAGAATGTTCTTAAATTTGTTCTTAAGGTACCTTTTAAAAACCTTTATTGGTGAATGCAAGTCTTCTTAAGAACTGCATAGATGTGACTTAAGAACAAATTTCTTGGTAAGATTGGTTGGTGAATGAGGCCCATTGTTATGCCCTATATCAATGACATACTAGCATAGGGAAGCCTTATTTCTCACCTACAGTAGATATTGATATTACCTTACCCCCTCTACTAGGCACTGCTTCTGAGTGAAGGTAGGTGATTGGCACCTGGTCCATTTGTGGTTGCAAGTGTGTTGTGAACTGAAATAATTAACTGAAACTGGCTGAACTGTTGAACTCACCTAATTACAATGATGGAGGGTAGACAGCCATGGCTGTATGACAGTTTGAAAAAAAGTGTGTTGGTGTCCTCACTCCTCAGATGAAGTGAGACCTGCTGCATGCCTTGAACGTGTACGTGTGCCTGAAATAACTTCCCCTTTTTTTGCAAGTTTCTCGTTTTTTGAGCTTATCAACAGGAAACTGTGAGGGCATGGAACCGCTTGGTTCTCACCAGAGTGAAGTGTGATTTTTTTTTTTTTTTTTTTTTCCCTCCCTCCCTCCCTCCTTCCTCCCTCCTTCCTCCCTCCTTCCTCCCCCCCACCTCACTGGCTTGTTGGAGGTTGTGTGGTAGCAGGGTGATGAAATGTACACACATCTACAAACATTTGTCATTTGTTTGAATTGGCAAGTGAGCCAGTCATTTGGCAAAATTTCAGAACTCATAAAGATCTATTAAAGAGATGGAAGGTCAAGTAGAGATTAAGGATTCTCTCTCATTATTCAAACTGAGGCCCAGTACATTGTGGCGCCGGGTGTGACACGCTTATGACCAGTAATGGTAATACTGTCCAGTGTCCAAATGGCAAATGATCATACTATAGTATCTTAAGAGTATCTGACAGGGATCTGACTGTAATAACACAGCTAAGCAGCAATTGTGAAATAAAGCTGTTACTTGTAAGGGTGCATTAAGGAAGCTATCCTACAGACAAGTCTTGTAAAACCATTTGTAGAAAGAGTTTATTGAGGGTTTATTGTTTAGAATGTCTGAATGCTCTTAGGATTTTTAGTCACTGGTAGGATTTTTTGTTGACGGTAAACAAAGATCTTTAATAGTACTGGTAATAGTCACTGGTATTTCCAAATCCCGTCCAAGTTGCATCAATTTCCAAATTGATTTAGCAAGTAGCATCTTGTAGGCCTATAGATGACATATTGGCGTACGTCAAACATTTCTGGGTCTGCAAGATTTTTGCGTGACTAAATTGGTTTATTGTGGAACACATCCATGATTAATTTAGGAACAAGTGCAAGCCTTTTGGATAATTTTAGCGCTGTCAAAAAAATCGTAGATTCATACTGTACATACCCTAAAGGCAGTTATGCTTTGCACTGTACTGTAGACTGCTGGCATGGCTGTCATTCAGAGAGCAAATCTGGGAATGTGTGGGTGTATTGCTTAGATAATGTCTGTGGTGTATGACTCAGAACTTCTTTTATCTGACCAGGAGCCCTCATTGAACCAGTAATGATTGAGGCTTGAAAAATCACTGACTTTCAGATTTGTTGTTGTTGTTGTTATCAAATGCTTCCGTTGTTATGGATACTTACAGTAGTAATGTGAATGTCTGTACTCTGACCTCCTGCCTCAACTCTTTCGTGGGTTGTATGGTACGTTGCTTCTTCTAAATTTAAACAGTGTGGGGGTCATGCTTTACAGCATTGACCTTAGCCAACATCGTTCCCTCGGACTGTGGAAAGTAGGACCATTACCATTAAGCTAGCAAGTTCAGCTTTATTACCCCCCCCCCCCCTCTTAAAATTCTGCTACTGTTACATTGATAATATCTACAAAATTGCCATGGTCTTGGATTTTCTTTCCTCAAGAATTCAAACATTATTTTAGTCACTAAGCCTGGATTAAAGACACATTAAGACATTCCTTGAAGGGTTTGATTATAAATCTTAAACCAGCGAGGGCAAAATAGAATCACTATTTATTATGTATAATATTTCTGCATATTTGGATGTGCTTTCCAGCTATTCTTCTTGAATGTTTTAAACATAATTTCCTAAAGAATATTGTTGTTGAACTGCTTGTGTTTTGGATTAGCAGTGATGTGCTTGTCGTCACTTTTATTGTTGGTGTTGTTGTAATAGTACTACTACTTAGCATGGTTCTGGAGCTTAAAGAACTGACAGATCCTTTTGTTGAGAATGAAAAGGTGGCAATTCTGTCTTTCTGCCTTTGTGTATCTTGTACATCTCTACACATTCTCACTCTTTCTCTTGTCCATTTAGCACTGATGAGTCATCTTCAGGGGTGTGGTTAACACCTTCTTTAGCAAGGGCCAAGTGAGTGTGATGTTCTCATGCAGGCCTGGGCATTACTGGAGCCACACACAGTCAGTTCAGTTCAGGGCTGCCTCTGCCTTTTGCCAACAGTTCATCTCTCTCTCTCTCTCTCTCTCTCTCTCTCTCTCTCTCTCTCTCTCTCTCTCTCTCTCTCTCTCTCTCTCTCTCTCTCTCTCTCTCTCTCTCTCTCTCTCTCTCTCTCTCTCTCTCTCTCTCTCTCTCTCTCTCTCTCTCTCTCTCTCTGACACTCTGACTGACTGAAAGTTGCAGAGAGAGAGAGACAGTCTTCCCCTGTAAGCTCCTCTTGCCAACTACATGAAAAAGGGAGGAGGAAAGGTTAGGAGGAGTTGGAGAGAGGCCGAGCTAGCATATGTAGCATATGCAGCTACCCCACACAGGTCTGTAGGAGTCGGTCTTCATACACTATGTGTAGAATCTCCATCTCCAGCTCATCATTTTCCCAACAATGAATGCATGTGGTGTTTGTTTGTGTTTGGCTTTTTAGTATATTGATTGATTAAGTTACACTTGGTGTAGATTAGTTTTTGTTTTTTGTTTTTGTTGTTTTTGTTGTTGTTGTTGTTCTAGTACTGACTTTGTGTATGTACAGCATTGGGTGCTGGTTTTGGTGTTTCTATTGAATGCAGAAATGAAACCTACCCTGTGGTTTGTTGGTGAGCCGCGAGGAGAATAGGCTGTAAAATGCTCCCCCCACTCTCCTACCCCCAGTTCATTGTTGTGAACAACCAAAAAGCTGTGGTACCCCCAACCAACCCTATAAACCTTTCTATGAAATTGCGGCTGCTCTTTCCTAATATGCAGTGAATGACGCTGGTAGTTATAGTAGAATCTTATCAGAGTTCAATCTGATCAAGCTTGATAGACCAGTGGTCAATTTCTGGTGTTTCTCTGTTGTGAAGACGAGAATGGTCTTTCTTCCGCAAACTTTTCCCAGGTCAGGGTGCGCCTGGACACTCCGTGAGGCCAGCCAGTCACATCGTGAGTAGAGGCCAGAGAGGCACATCGCCCGCCTCTTTGGCTAATATTACTGCTGTAAGTTCAAATAGGATCCCGTGTGTGTGTGTATGTGTTTGTGCCGCCATTATGTTCGTGCCACGCGTTCTCATTAGCGCCGAGCTTCATAGCAAACCATCCCTTTCTCTTTTGCTCTCTCTCTCTCTCTCTCTCTCTCTCTCTCTCTCTCTCTCTCTCTCTCTCTCTCTCTCTCTCTCTCTCTCTCTCTCTCTCTCTCTCTCTCCCGGTCGATCGACACCATCGCCCCACACTCTCCTCAACTACTCCACGAGTCAACAACTAATCCAACCCATTTGTGTCAGTGATCCCATCTGTGCTTTCCCCTACCCACCTCTCCATGCAAACCCATTTGCTTCTACAGCATAACAATCACGCTGGGTGTAGTGTCCCAGCATCTCTCTCCAATAAAGGCTCACAGGTGATGTTGTTCCAGAGGCATCTTCTCTCTCTGAACTTCACCGACTTCTGCTTTAGATCCAGCCCTTGCTGGTAGTAGTGGCAGTAGTTCATTCAAGTGTGAAAGTAGTAGTTAATATAGACAGGTCTAAGCTAATTTGAGCAGTACAGGTCCATGTACTGTAGTCCAATTCATTTCATTTCAATTCAATTAAATTTTATTTGTAGAGCGCTCAAATACAGTGCATTGTCTCGCGGCGCTTTACAGACAGTACGGGAAGCATCCATGAGTAACAGGGGCAAGGAAAAACTCCCTTCGCTTTACTAATAGTTCGTTTATAGGAAGAAACCTTGGGCAGATCCGTGCCTCATGGACTCGGCCTACCTGCCTGGGGCCTAATAAAGTATCCGTAAAGTCAGTAGTCTGATGCATAGATTGACCATGGTTTACACAGAACAGCATGAGTACTGAATGTAGTCTGAGTCTGTAGTCTCACCCCTAACGAACACTGGACCAGGGGTCCTATGCCTTTTTTCACTGAAGATCTTAAGGCTAGATGGTAGAGTAGATCTGGACTGGTGTAAAATTCTTGGTATAGTAGTTGGTCGTGACCGAAATATAAAAAAAGAGTGGTCTCAGCAGTATTGTGAGTGTGGGCTACGGTTAGCTATGTTTTAGTCAAAAAACGAGTGTTATGCAGTAAATTAGTTTTCCTTTATTTGCACTTTGTGATCTTTTAAAGTAGCGCAAAAAAAATTCTCTCCTTTGAAGCTTAGCCTGTTTAACTGACTTCCTGGAGAAAGCCTTGAAGCATGCTGGGGAAGTCTGTCTGTGAGTGCGTGTGTGCGTGCGTGCATGTGGATGCATGTTCAGGGGTTTACACACCAAAGATTCATGACGAAACAAAATGAAAGTCCAATGAAAAGGCTAGGACGTTCAGACAAGGTTCAGACCAATGCAACAACTTGCAACGGCACCGGTTTCCCTAGCAATGCCAAGATACAGTAAGCTAGCAAGCTGACATGTTACCTTGTTTAGCGAAAGGGCGAACTAATGTTTACTGATGGCTTGAAATTGCTTGCACCACCATAAAACATTTGATGCACACCGCCGTGACTCCCTTCTAAAAATGTCTTGTCTCGTCACGTATCTTTGGTCTGAATTACCCTTTAGAGGTGGACCTGGGAGTTAACAGATGCTACCGTGCATTCGTGCTCTATGCATCCTGGGATGACTAAGAAAGCAAGCAGAAGTCTGTAGGATTACCAGTGTTTCCTAGCCTCTTATCACCTGACCCCTGGCCTTTTTGTGTTTTCTTTTTTACTCCCATGGTGAAGTCATTTTCCAGAGTTCTCTCGTGTTTCCATGATCCAACTTGTTAATCTGTGTGGAGTCAACTGTCAACCTTTCATCATCAGTCCCATGGCATATACCTTTCACCATCTCGGTCACACATTCATTGCGTGTGTGTGTGTGTGTGTGTGTGTGTGTGTGTGTGTGAGAGAGAGAGACAGGCATCTCATGTGTGATCTTAGTTCCCATCATCGTGGGTCGTCTCTCATGACCTCCTGACCCCTTAGCACCATCTGCATGGCCGTGCCCTGCCCTGTTGTTTGTCCTCATCGGGCGCTAACCGCTCCTAGTTGTCATTTTGGTTTGTGCACTTTGTGTGCTAGAGCTGGGTGTGTCTGCTGCTGCTACTGCTGTTGCTGCTGCTGCTGCTGTTGTTGTTGTTGTTATTGTTGTCACCTTTGATTTGGTTTTGTGTGTGTTTTTAATGTGTTTTCTTACCTCAGGCGCAGGAAGTGGCAAGGTAAGGTTACTTGCGGCCTTGGAGACCACAACTGAAATCTCTTGCATGTGTAAAACGGAGCCTCTGCTCGCTCGCTCGAACACCGTAGAAGCACCAGTTCCCACGCTCCACCCTGTAGGCCCACTGATTTGCGAGGACGCCGATTTAATCAGTCACCAAAACAAAAACAATTTTCTCTCTCTCTCTCTCTCTCTCTCTCTCTCTCTCTCTCTCTCTCTCTCTCTCTCTCTCTCTCTCTCTCTCTCTTTCCCTCTCTCTATCTATCTATTTCTCTCTCTCAATTTCTCCATCAAACTTGTTTTTTTCACCTCTCTCTCTCTCTCTCTCTGAGAGGATGATGGACAAAGCACAAAGCTGATATAACGCCAGTACTCTCAACCAAAGCACTGTGACTGGTTCATTTAGTGCAAATTCAACGCCTTCTAAATACCAAGTGAGAATGCTCTGCCAGCATCGAGTTGATGAACTGCCCTTTTGCTTTGGCTGTGGGTATGTGGTAAATATGAGTCACGTCTTACTCTCATCTTTGCACTACATCAAAAAAAAAAAAAAAAATCTGTGTCTGAATCAAAAATTACACGCAGTACTTGGAAGTCTTCACTTACTTTTCCTCTATCTGATCAAATCCGTCAGAGAGTACACTCATACTTAAATTGAATCAAGCAAAATTGGCATGTGAATCTCTTCCTGTAATCAGAATGAACACTTTGCTACATAGGCTAATGTGGAGCTACTGTATGATGCACCTCAGCCTACATCACTGTGGCCTACAGCTTGGTGTGGAATGCACGTTTAGCACAAGGGAATCAGTTGCTGTGCACGATGGGAGTGTCGGATTCAATGTTCAGTGTCACCCTGTATTTTATGCTGTGGTCTTGTGTGTGTGTGTGTGTGTGTGTGTGTGTGTGTGTGTGTGTTTGAACTGTCGGTCTGTCTCTGTGTGTGTATGCTGTATGTGTTCTAGTACATTGGGGTTTTTGAGCATGTGTTGCTGTGTGTGTGTGTGTTTGCCCTGTCTGTGTGTCTCTCTGTGTGTTGTGTGTTGAATGTGTATGTGTCCAGTATGTGTGTGTGCTGTGTGTAAAGCCTGGTGTCTGTGCTATCTCAGTTCGGAAGTGAAGCGGATCAGCTGGAGTGGGCCAAGCGGGAGAGCGAGCGAGCGGAACAGGAGAGGCTGAGACGAATCCGGCAGCAGGAACAGGAGGACCTGGAATTGGCCATCGCCCTTAGCAAAACACTTACCTGAACACTTACCTGAATACCCCCCCCCACCCACACACACACACACACACACACACAGACACACACACACACACTCTTGAATCCGCTATTGTTGCCTTCCCCTTTTAACATCCAAATATACCTTACCCTGGTGCCTTTCTGCTCTTCCTGAAAACACACACACACACACACACACACACACACACACACACACACACACACACACACACACACACACACACACACACACACACACACACACACACACACTCAAATATACCACCTCACCTTTGGATTCTGCTTTGATATGTTCACAAATACAGTTGGTGCTCCAGTTTGCAAGAAAGAAAGAAAGAAAGAAAACAACAACTTGATACCACATTGACAGTGTGGTGTGCTTAATGCTCACCTAAAACCTGCCTTGGACATTTTCATTGTCAGTACAGTACATGTCTAACCTCCAACCGTACTCTAACCTCTTAGAGCCAGCTCCCTTCTGATACAGATTGAAACATGGTCAATGAAGTCTTGCTTGTCTGCACATTCATAATATTCACATCCTGCAACACCATCCTCCAAATAATTCCATGTCCCAAATGTCAGAAACTAAAACCAAAGAGTCCAACATCTTCCTTGTCCCGATCCTGACCAAATAGGTCTTCAGACTAAAGGACTCATGCAAGCAGACAACATTCTGGATACACTCAACATCACCCAAAACTTCACTGATGAGATTCCCAAATCTCCTGCTAATCATAGATCCTCTCTTCTCCCCGCCTTGCGTCCCCAACACCCCCACACCCGACATGGAGCGACACAGATGCTGCTCCATGGCTGTTGCTCCAACGTCGTTCAACAGAAATAGCCACAGATGTCTCGGTTGTATTTGTATATATATGGACTATGGAATATATGAAGTGATTATGAATGCACTGTAGAAAAGTAGTCAAAAAATCACTCTGTAGTGTCCTGCCCCTTACTGTAAGTCTCATTAATTAATGCATTAGGGTTCCTTTTGTAGGTCCTGTTGGAGTTATTGAAAAAGTTGGAAAGTGTTTTAGTTTCTTTAATGTAAAGTATATAGTTGTCTGTATGGAGTTGTATTTATCTCTTAATATTCATCTGTTTCCTTTTAGCTTTAAGTTGTACTTATGGGGGTGCTGCTGGACATGTGTGGAACTATTGAGCTGCCTTTTAAACTTTTCCTTTTAGCGGATGTATCTTTTATGATACCAAAATAATGCACTAAAATGTTATGAACATACTTGCATCTGCTTTGTCGCCGTTTGTCATTTCTGACTTCTCATCAAGAGGTAAAAAATTAAAAAAAAATAATAACCAAAATGTAAGAACTCATCTACCTAAATGCTCAGGCTTAAAGCACACAAAGGAGCTTTTTTGGACACATTAGACCTTATACATGCATTTGTGCATAATAATGCTGCATTGGTTTGCAACCTTTGAAAGCTTTTCTATCTCCAGATATACTGCACTGGAATACAGCTCTAATGCCAATAAAGCGTAATATGCCAGTGATCTGCAGGAATTTATAATGCAGTGGAGTTAAATGTGGCACAATATGATGTGAGTTTGTGTTTTGTGGACTGTCAAGCTCATTATGTTAAATGCAGGTTGTTAGAGTTTATTGGCGTCTCTTTTGCAACTTACGCCTGCTCATCAGGACCCAAAGACTTTTGAACTGCCAGCAATTTATGTGTTTAAACAAATCCTAATGAAGTCTAAATATGAAGATTGGGGACATAAAACTTTTGTGGTGTTTGATGTTTTCCTTTGAAGATTATTTTATTTCTCTGTTGCTTGGTGTACAAATCTAGTTTGGTTTGTGTTTCTTTTTCTCGTTTTTTTTTTTTTTTTTTTTTTGTGGTGGCTTCGGTTAACAGTTACCCTTTTTTCTACTTTTCTGTCTTCAGAGTCATGTTTGTTTTATTTTAGTTCTTTTGTCTTACATGATACTGTAGTTTGAGCATTTTAAGGCCATCTAGACCTGCACTGTACTGCATTGGAAAGAAAGTGGAATAGATTTCTGTGATTAGGAATAATGTTTTACCTGTCGTGCTTACTTTTAAATTATGAAGTTTGACTCAGAACCCATTATAGCATGTCTGTCACTGTTACCATTGTTCTATAACTCCTGATGAATCAGAAATGATGTAACCTTGTATAGCATGCCTGGTGAGATGCACTCCTGTGGATCACTTTAGAGGCTGTTATTTAGCCAATGCCTTTATCAGTTACATCTTGGTTAGCTTATCTGGCTGATGTCTTATATCAGGCTAAGATGCAGACAGACATAATACTCTTAGTTATTTCAGGATTGTACCAAGGTAGTCTTACCTTTTGTTAAGCACACTGTTAACAATGTTGCCTTGTTACTTCCCGCAGTGAGTAGGGCGCCCTCTAGCTGTAGCATTCATGAACTGGAGGCTTGGTGTGCTGTTGAGGGTTTGAATATGTAAAACGTGCAATATACAACAAAGTACATTGTAATGTAATACAATGAATTCACATTAAAACATTAGTGGACTGTTAAATTTGTGTGCCATTGTCTCCTTTGTGACTTGGGAGTGTGTATGGGTGTGTTTGTGTGTGTGTGTGAGAGAGAGAGAGAGAGAGAGAGAGAGAGAGAGAGAGAGAGAAAGGGAGCCGATTATACTTCTGTGGAACTCAGGAGTTTGTCAGTTCGTCATTCAACACAAGGCTACCCCTATAGATCTGTATGACAGTGTCAAACTGAAAACCTCTACTTACTGCCAAGAATATGTCTGTACTGTCAGCAATACGTTTAGTCAACAACACGTGTATGATCATGGAGATAAAAGATTGAGAGTGGAGAGGAGATGTGGCTGTATGACTCCGAGTATGTGTGTCCTTAGCTTTCCAGTGAATCGTATGTGATCGTACTCATGCAACACTTTTTTTTCACTGTAACAATGAGGATTGTTAGGTAATGTTAATAGAGGGAAGCATCTGTTTGAGACACCACCTAGAGAGTGCTAGGATCGCACGTGTGTACTCTTGCTCTTATGTTTAATAAAAGTTCCAAGTAAGCAATACATTGCTTTAACCGTCCATTCTGTATAGTTAGGAAACAGAATAGAATGAAACAATCACCATTTGTGCTTTCTCATTAAAGGATGTAGACAGTATCAAACTTTTTCTGGAGAACTCTGTGAACATCCATCATCCATCCCCCTTCCCCATCTAAGTCTTGTAACACCATCTCTTTAAAAGTGATGTTGTCAGAGGTGGCTCCTCATTGGTCTAGCAGTGAGGCAACTTCATCCTTGCAGGTGACATGGCAAAGACATTGCTTCACAATGTGTGTGTTACTTTCTGAAGTAGTTTTCTGCCTGTTTGCTTTGTTGTCTTAATTGTTTGAGTAAAATCAGTTGTAGATATTAGTTACAGATGATGTCTATAGATGTGTCTGTATTTGATGCAGAAATATGAAATGGTGCCACTTCGTTTTTTACCCAATATGACGGTTTGAAAAAAAGGAGAACACCATGTTTTTATTGAAGTGTGTCAATACATATAGTAAAAGTTACTATGATGAGAACAAAAAAAGTGAAATGAGACTGCTACTTTTGCACTTCACTGAATTGTCTATTTATAGATGTGCCCGGAGCGTGCATTTCTTCTTTTTTCGCAGAAATGGAGTGATGTTGTGTAAGAAAGAAATGTATGCCACACCAGAGACTGTGGGGTGTGTGTGTGTGTGTGTGTGTGGGGGGGGGGTCACCTATGACATGGTCACTTATGATTCATCTTCTTGTAATGGTTGAAAATTGCCTTTCTCTGATTTACCTTTGTTTAGGACTCATTTCCAAGAGGCCTCCCCTCCGTTTTGAAGTACACTTAGCTGAGCTAAAGCCTTTTTTTTTTTTTAAATGGGCTCTCGGCAGTTTTGTAAGCATGCTCAGTGGTGAGGAAGTCGCCAAGCATCTGTTGAACATGGATAGTTTTGGCAGTTGTGAAATGTTGTGTCAAATGATCTTGCCACCTGTAACACACAATACATCTCTCTTTCTCTCTCACTCTCTCGCTCTCTTTCTCTCTCTCTCTATCCTCCTCTTCTTTCTCTTCTGCCTTTCAATTTGCACCCACTAGCTCATCCTATGAATCCCTCCATCAATGTGGGGCCCATGTGTGCAATTTTAGGATTTGAGGCCTTTGATGTAATCTCCACGCTCCCCACCCCCTTCCCTCCCTGCACTGTTCGTGGCCGTGCTGTTGCTGCTGCTGTGCCGAGCGCTGTGGCCCCTCTGTCCAGACGTATCTAAATTCACTCTCTGTAATTATGTAAATGTAATGTTTGTATTTATAGGGCACAGGCCACATGCTACTGGCCTCAGCCCCTTCGCAGCTGGAAAGCATCACCCATGCGAAGTGGAATAGCAAGTCTCTCCGCTGGTTGAGTTGAGTAGGGGCTTAGAATAGTCGTGTGTACCCTTGATTTCTCTGAATGCCTTGTTATGGTCCCTCGTCCCCATAAGCTGTGGCCTGGTACAGCTCAAATGTCTAGGGCATCATTTTCCAGTTTGGTTCAAAGCAAACCATAATAAGAGACTGTAGTTTAGGGTAAGCTTTAATATTTAAGATTTTTTTTCCCCCTTCTCTTGCTTACTTTATTTTGTCCAACTTTCTTTTTCTGTCACTTGACTGATTTTGAAAACATTTTTTAAAAACAAGTTAGGAAAAACAGAGTCAGTGCATATATTCAAATTTAGTTTAATATTTACAATAAATACCCTACTTACAATATAAAATTTATATACATATTTAATAAAAAACAGGACATCAAGCCCTGATTTGGTATTGTACATTTGGGGCTTAAGAGTAGTTATTGTACCTACATGATACAACTTGTTTGAGTAAAATACATTTACACCAATTCCATCATGACTGACTTCCAAAGACTGCACAAAGAGCTAGAGTCACTGAAACATTTCAGGCAGTTTCTAAACCAAAACATTGTCATATCACTGAGCTCATATTGTCATATTCAGATATTACTTGTCTTTCTGAACATTGCCCTCATACAGTAGTTTGTATTCGTAATTTAAAAAGGCACTGCTATACACTGTTCCAGTTGAATAAGCTACAAATATGTCAAGAGCCAACTTTACAAGTTGGTGGTTTGACCCCAATGCACAAAAAGAATTTCTTGCTCTTGCAATCGTAGTACCAGCTACATTTGTTTTTAAAAAATTATAACATTATAAATCTTTATAAACAACTGAAGACGCATTTGAAATTAAATATAAAAAAAACAATAATGTAAGGCAATTGACAACAAATGTCATGTTCTTCAACACTCTAGGGTCAGTCCTGCGTCCGTTTACATATGACGCTTCATGTGCAGTGCCAGATGGTCCGACCGGGAAAAGGCACGTTCGCAGAGGTGGCACTGGAAGGGACGGTGACCGGTGTGCTTGCGAAAGTGGCGTGTCAACTCATCGGAGCGAGCGAATTTCCATCCGCAGCCCTCCCAGTTGCAGTGATATGGTTTTTCACCTGTTGAAAGAAGACAGAGGAAAATTTACCAACGTGTTTTTTTTTACTTCATAGACAGTATTCATGAAGTGAACTTGCGCGTTAAACTCGTACTTTAATGGCAACAAAAATATTCAGTCAAGTAAGCTAATTGAGCTTTAAAAAATTAACACAATAGGATCCACTTTTTACCTGTGTGTGTGCGGTGATGAGCCTTGAGGTGTGAGCTCTTCGTGTAAGTTTTGCCACAGCCAGCGAAGGTGCAGGTGTGCGTGGCAGTGCGCTTCCTTGGCCAAGAGCGACGTCCTCTCTTGGGTTTGGCATCTAGGAGCTCGAGAGGCGAAGACGGAGGTGTAAGCAGAGCTCTCTGCGAGCTCGGCTGCATTCCCAAACCGTCTTCGAACATGCCAAACTGGTGCGCTCCTCGGTATGCATGTGGCATCTGTTGAGGCGGCGGGGGAGCTGGGTGATGGGCGTAAGGGGGAATAGCTGAGTAAGTCTGTGGGAAGATGCTGTGACAAACTTGAGGCTGGCACTCAGAATTCCCTTGGTCATCCGGACTGAGCGGCGGAGTCATGTTGGCAGCCGCCCGCGGAGAAATGGCAATTCTGGGCTGTTCAAAAGACATCATGCATGAGACGTTACCCTCTTGCTTGATTTTCTGACATGTTTGAGGGACCATCCCCATAGCTGGTCCATAACTATCCATGGACGGCTCGACTTTGATGTTGTCAACAAAGTCCTGTCTTGGAAACGGTGCTGAGTTGATCAGAAATCTTCCGTGAACGGTGCCATTGCTTGGCATGCCATAACTGTCAATATCAACTCTCAAAAGTTCTGCCATTAAGCTCTGGTTGTAGGGTGGTGGAGGCGGGCTGGCATCGTTTGACTGGAAAGAGTTCATGCCGTTAGCCGTTTGGTAAAGGTTGCACGGTTCCGTTGCTGCCATTGAGTACTCCGCACCTGTGTTGAGCGTTCCCATGCTTTCGGCGCCGGTCGTATTGGCAAGAATAAACTCCAGATCCAAGTATTTGCTCAGATCCTCGTCGTCCTTTCTTCCACGGAAACTGTCCATGGTTTGTACCATACTAAGATCAGTGCAGTTGGAAGACAAGGGTTTCTCCACTTCGTGTTTCCACCTCTGCAAAAATATAAAATGCCTTCATGAGTGAGGGTTGTCTTACAAACTAGCAAAGTCAACAGAATTCCAAATATAATACAAAATATTTTTTTAACGAGAATAATTATTAAAGAGTCATTATGGAATTATCGTCTGAAAAGCAGCGCGTACTTACTTGTTCCCAAAGTTTGTCCTTGTGGTTTGAGAATGTTGATATTGATGGTAATATGGTCCCAGATAAGGCCATCTCCATACGTCCAAAGTTTTGCTCTTAAGGTTAAAATGTGTGTCTTGCTGTACTTTGCTTTTCACAAGTATTTAGAACTGACTAAAACGGTCCAGTTGAGTGTACAAGTTTGTATGGTAGGAGATCCTCCTACCTTATAAATATTGCAGCTGAGTAGCTGGACCAATTGAGCGAGTGGAGGAAACACGTTCAGGATGGAGGTAGCCACTAAATTTAGCTCCGGTATATAAGCGCAGCTCTCGCTTCTCGCTGATCAGTCTGCGTCTTTGCGTTCATGCAAACCTATAAAGCTCTGCGAGCCACTATGATGACGCACAGTGGCCCGGCCCCTTTATGGGTTGGGTTGCCGGGGGCGGGAGTTAAGAGTAGTAAAAAAAAAAAAAAAAAAGTTACAAGTGAAAGGCAACAGGCTTGCCCACCGTGTACAATGGTAGTGTAAATCACCTGAAATAAGAAACAAAGTGCTAGAAATAAACCAAAGACATGTTGCGACAGAAATAAATTATGCTCTGCATTTAAACTTTAGATTAGGCCACCTTCTTTAAACTCACAGGGATTTGTTAAATTTGAGATGTCATGGCATATACTAAAATAAAATCAAGTCAGCACAGGGCAAAAATATACAATGACTGCATTATTTCATGGCAAGGCGTAGGTTAGTCTGCCATCCATAACGTACAGAAGAAAACAGGGGACAACACTGGGATCTACATTATATGATATGTGCTCGACAAGGAAAAAATAACTTTATTAAACTGTAGATTTTAAGTTTTAGGTTTCCTCCTGTGTTTAACTAGCATTTTAATTTGACATTCTTTTTTTATTTCGTTATTGGCAGTTGGTTCTTCCAGCTAACACCGTAGCTTATATATTCCATTACATAGAAATCAAGTATCTATGAGAGAGAGAGAGAGAGAGAGAGAGAGAGAGAGAGAGAGAGAGAGAGAGAGAGAGAGTCTTTAATGAATGAACTCGATTGAGCTTTCAATACACATTATGCATAATGCGTAATTGTTATTCATTCTGACGCAGAAAAGCAAAGACGTGCCATTTTCTTCATTGACACCTGCTGGAAGAGCCAAGAAGTCGTGGCCATTATCATCGGTGCGAGTTCACCTTTATGTACTCGCAGCAGGTTTGTCTAAACGCGGGCAACAGGCGCCAGTGTGATCATTAGTGTCTTTGAGGGCCCCTTTCGTTCCCAGAGGCGGCCCATGTTAACCTTTATTTTGAACTGTATTCAGGTGTTAATCAGGTGACGGGGGCTTAAGCTTTTCGCACGCCGATTTGGGGTGATAGAGGCTTTGTTTTGGACGCTCATTAGTTTCGGCGATGATTGTCCCTAGAGGTGCGACATGATGACGCTATCTTACCAAGAGTGTCAATTACATTCTTGGTCTATCGTGGTCCATCCGCATTTATAGCTGTTATGTAACCACTGTCATCATCAACCATATAAAAGAAGGAAAAAAAGCAAAACAAAACAAAAAAAAAACAAACAAATATAGATGTGAAATGATTCTGAACATGCTGACACGGGGACTCCTCTTGTCATACCAGCTCTACCTGACTGTCAGGTCAGAACCAAGCTTTATGTATTTTATGTATGGCAGCAGGTCTTCATTCTTGTTGTTTACCAAATTCTTCAAAAGCCTGTGATGGCAGTGAGAAAGAGTGAGATGACACGATGTGCTTACATATGTTATGAGTAACTGAGATTAAAGAGGAAGCAGGGTGCCCCCCCCTCTCTCTCTCATGTGCTCTCTCTCTCTCTCTCTCTCTCTCTCTCTCTCTCTCTCTCTCTCTCTCTCTCTCCCCCCCGTCACTCACTCTTTCAATCACTCTTTCACTCTTTCAGAGAAAAGTGCAAGAAAGAGAGGTGTAAACAGAGAAAGTGTCTTTGAGAGCAATTTCCTCATAATTGAGATTTGAAAATGTAATAATATTTGTAATATTTGTAATGTATAATAATGTATAATAAATGTAATAATCTTTGTGTGTGTGTGTGTGTGTGTGTGTGTGTGTGTGTGTGTGTGTGTGTGTACCTATTTATTCACATGCTTGCTTGAATGCTTGCAAAGTACGTCACTGCTGCCTTCCAGGCAGCGGTGAGGAAAAGGGAAGGGAAGGGAAGAGTGTCTAGTCTGACACAGAGTTGCTGACTGGTGCGACCTGACTGGCTCCCTGACTGCTTCTATGCAGAGCCTTCTGAGTGTCACCTGCTCTCTCTCTCTCTCTCTCTCTCTCTCTCTCTCTCTCTCTCTCTCTCTCTCTCTCTCTCTCTCTCTCAATTTTCAATTCAATTCAATAAGCTTTATTGGCATGAATGTCACAATAACATTATTGCCAAAGCAATGACATGCAGTATACACATATATTGTATGACTAATATGTATTACAAGACAAACATACATAATGAATCTGGATGTAGTCTCACTCACAGATTCACCAAGGTGATGCCTCACCAAGCTCTGTCTTCTACTTGTTTTAAATTCCCTGCTCTTCCAAAGCATTTCAATCATTTTTCTCTTGATTGAAAATATGTATCTTAAGATTGGAACACACTGAGTTTTTTTTCAACTTTGGTGGTCTGTGTTTATTGAAAAACAAACTTATTTGAGAAATAAATCCATTTAGCTGTAGAAGATAGGCCTAGTTTTGGGGAACTTGACAAAACATATCTCATACTGTATCATTTTAGCTTTTACTCTCTTCTGTGTACTGCCACTTGTTGCATCTACTAATTTCACTCACATTTAACATTTACTCTTCTTACTCTAATGAGTTACAGGGTAAATTTGATCTTTACTGAATTGTAACTTTTTCTCAGGGCTCCAACAGTCATTGACTAAGCCCTGTTTGTGAAGCGTGGTCCCCAGGACCTGTGGCAGCGTCTCTACCTCCGACATTAGCAGGTTCCAGTGTCATGTTATGTCAAAGCTGCTGACTTCCTGTGGTGATTTTACCTTTTTTTTTGTGGTGTATTTTAGGGAGATGCTTGGTGTGTGGGTGTGTGTGTGTGTGTGTGTGTGTGTGTGTGTGTGTGTGTGTGTGTGTGTGTGTGTGTGTGCCTACGTGCCTACATACACAACCTGAGCCCTTGTTAATGTTAGCACCTGTCTTTATACCTGTTGAACCACATGATTACTTCCTACATTCCTGAGGTCTACAAGGAGAAATTGTATTTGTTTGACTCATGTATTTGATGTCACTGCTACTGTCACTCACATTTATTAATGAGATGGCACTGAGGTATTCATTCACAAGTAATCACTTGATTTCTGAGTTAGAAGTGGCTTGGCAGTGAGAATACAATTGCTCAATAGATTGGTAATTTGTCAAAATGGTGAACAAAAAGATGCTTTGTGTGGGAAATGGCGTTTAGTTATGCATGTTGCGTCTTTACATTTTGTATAACAGTTCCTGAAAGCAATTTGAACCTCCTTGAGTTTGAACCAGAGTAGATACAAAAATATAAGTGCATGAATGCTGTCAGAGAGAAGTAATCACCAATAAAACCCTGACATAATCAATGAATCCGGCTTAAAAGAAACCTCAACCCCTTCTCTCTCTCTCTCTCTCTCTCTCTCTCTCTCTCTCTGTCACACACTCATTTGAGGGGTTAATCCACTGGCATGAATTGTTTTTGTAGATAGTGTTTTTTTTTTTTCCCCTGAACTTAAAGTTGTGACAGCTAACACATATTGCATCAAAGTAGCCAGGATGGATATTCTTAATCTGCCTTGCGATTTAAGCACTCTGAGCTCAGACATGCTCTATCCTTTTGTCACCTTATATTTCAGTTTAGCTGTTGGCCCGTGGGAGTGCGATGTTTCAGATGAATTCTCAGACCTTTACTCATGTGTGGGTTAAATTTATAGTGTTTGTTTGGGCACTTAAGATTCCCAGCTATTGTCACGTCGTCAGCGTAGGTTGAATGGGACACGTTAGCTGAGCTCACCCCCTTTCTCTCTCTCTCTGCTGAGTTCAGGAGCTGTCGCGGCCGTGCGCGCATGGAAAGATTTCCCAAGGCTTTCCCAGCCGGGGTTACTGAAAGAGACGGGAAGCACTGCAGCCGCAGCGAGGCATCCTGTCGGCGCAAGCAACAAGACCCTGTGAGTGAGCCTGTGTGCGTGTGTGAGTGAGTGAGAGGGAGAGTGAGAGTGTGAGAGGGAGAGGGACTGCTTATATACCCCAGTTATTTTTAACCACACACCCCTCGCTCATTACAGAGTTTCCTCCCCCGGAACACTCAGGAAGCCCGCGGCTCCATTTCCTGTCCGCACGCGGCCAGATTCGAAAAGAATCAAAGAACGATAGCATTGAGACTGGCCGTCTCCGCGAAGGAAAACAGCGCACAGAGGAGTAATGGGAGTCAGTGGAGGCTGGCACGTGTGCTCACGACCCCTCCGCTCCGCTCCGCTCAAAGAGCTGGCTCCCCTCCAGCTCTAATTTCAGGGCACCTCAAATATTTGTGGAAAAGTTCTCTGGAACCGACCGCTCGCCAAACCCCTTGCTCTGTTTTTTCCACGACCTGCACCTGAGTGAGAGCCGCTCTGTGTGTCTGCTCTGTTTGGAGAGTGAAACGTCACTGCCGAACAAGGGCCCACTTTTAGAAACAAAAAGATAACAAACAACTCAAAAAAGCACAATTGAAAAAAAAGGCACAAAACAACCAACTCCATTACAAGTGTGTGATTATTGTGTAGCCTTTTAAAAATTTGGTTTCTTTTAGATTGAGTGATATTATGATTTTTTTTTTTTTTTTAATGTAAGATCCTGAGCTGTGTGTGTGTGTGTGTGTGTGTGTGTGTGTGTGTGTGTGTGTGTGTGTGTGTGTGTGTGTGTGTGTGTGTGTAAAAGCTTATATTAACTGAACTGCAGTTTGAAGAAAGGGTCTTGACCAAAGAGCTATGTAATATTTACAGATAAATAGCAACACATTGTCATATTAACAAATCACTGCACTTTTTCACCAAGGCAACTTTGACGTATGTTCAACAGACAGAGCGCTGTCGCATCCTGCCATTGTTCGGTGTGCTGATAGAGTTGCACAATTGCACCCAAATCACAGTAGCATTGGCAGTTGATTACATCCCAGAACAAAGGACTAAGATATATAATGATGAGTAAACAATATGACTATTTAACTTGCGTTGAACTTTTTACACTTTTAGTGGCATCTCAGGCCGTTGGTATGGGACTAGCTCATGGTTTTGCAAACACACAGGGTTATTTTCTTCATTGTGTTTGGCCTGAGTGGTAGGCATTCCAGGCATGTTGTGTTCAGTTAACACCTCTAGTCTCAGAGGCCCTTCTGTGTTCAGTATTCAACCAGTGCTCAACCCCCACCCAACCCCAACTATGCGGTAACTCTCTCATACAACATTTTAGCATCAATGATATGAGGTGCTGTGTTTTTATTAGCTGTTAGCTCAGTGGGAACAGTGGCATTGTCCTGGCGGTACCATAGGGACTTAACTCAGGAGGGATTTATGTACAGAGCAGTCCATAACTATTCACCAAAGTTAAATACAAGCAGACCTTTCAAAGCCATTACCCTTAAGTTCAAAAATAAATTTAAAACACTTTAAAGACATGTCGCATATCAATCGGGTCCCTCGCCACACTAGAATTTGGCAGAGCCAATGGCCTAAAATGAGGGCCCCTGATTGAGATACAGTAAATTCTTCTGTGTTCATGAGAGTCAGATGATTCTCATCAATAATCACAAATATAGGATAGAATAGTTCTAATTTTTGAATCCTTGAGTGAATATTAAATTTTCATGAATTTAGACAGGCAAGACTGACAATGTTCTTTGCTGTACTTACAGTACATGTTACATATTCATATCTGGTGCACCACAAATCACACACACACACACACACACACACACACACACACACATATATATATATATATGGGCGTTTCATAGGCCACAGCTGACTTCAGTCTGCAATGTGTGATCAAATCACATCTGGCATGAAAATGCACAAGACTGTGATGGTATTTGCAACGCGGCACAGAATACCTGCGTTAACTACATCATTTCATGGTTTGCCAAAGAGAGATGTGGAAGTAAGACTAATGAAGGCCATGTATGAAGACGTCAGAAAGCCTGATTGATGACAGTAATTCAGAGAGTACTGTAGCCTTTCATACATCACAGACTAATTTGGCTTAGGCAACGTGCACCTTTTAAAAAGTACAATTTGAATCTTGCTTTAAAAGAAAAAAAAAATTGCCTCCCATGAGATGTGAAACATTTTTCTTTCTTCTTTTTTTGTTGCTAATGAGTAGCACTAGCAGAATGAGCGACAGCGGAATCTCTGTTTCACGTCTGCTGCATGAATGTCCAGCTGCGGTCCTGGACGCTATTGATGATGAACATGCCTCCAATGCCGGTTTAACACGTGCCAGCTGCACAAACAAGCACAGCCCCAGCTCTGATGCGTCTGTACGTAGCCCCAGCACTCTCCACAAGCTGCTTCTCTCAGCTGCATGTAAACACACACCTGGCCCCTTTGCAAGAAATAATAATGGAGGTATAAAGTACTCCTCAGAAAGCGTGTCCATAGTTTAAGCTTACAGTAGGCTATATGTAAGAGGAAGGATACTTGAGATGAGAGTTACATGTACATTGTATTTCCAGCCATGGTTCATGTTGTGTCATTGGCACACAGTGTTGTTTGAGACAGAGCTGGCATTCAGGCAGATCAATCAGTTTATTTAATCTGTAGTTTCCATAATTTTTTCCTGAAACAGATTTCAGTATTTTAATACCTCCATCCCATGTAACACAATGTATCCACAATGTATATAACATTTTTTAATATAAAATACTCAGTGGTTGCCTTTGAAGGTTTACATATACTTGAATATGTATTTTTCACAGGTTTTTTATCCTTAGGCGAAGGCCCTGGTTTTTCCAAAGTATAGTGTGGAGATTTAGCAATATTTCTCACTATTACACACCCATATGAAATAATGATCACAGATTTTGTGACTCATCGTTCAGATATCTCTGTACACTTGAGCATTTTTCAGCTCTCGTGTGGACTAACTGACTTATCCCTCTTCGTCCCCTGTGGGCCATACTGTAAGGCTTACAGTGCGTTCTGTCCCTTGGCTGCAAGTTGTGCCTCTCCTCACAACAGGTTCATCTTTTGAAGGCTCTGTACCACAGTTCTTTGCCAGGTGTTTTTGTCTTTCAAGTGTCTTCCAGGTTTTCTGTTCTCTGGTGGTGTCCAAATTAAGGCAACTCAGGATGTGGTTTTGCTCCTTCCTTAATACATGTCCAAGCCATCTTAATCATCTCAATGTAATGTCCTGGGTGATGCGTTGACTGCTGGTTTTCTTGTAAATGCAGGCCAACACTCTGAACTATGCACACATGTACGTCTTTGTTTTTAAGCTGAGTCCAGATGGAATGGAATTGGGTAAAGGCACCCAGAGCCTTCCCCAGCCATGCTCCAATGTCTTTATGGACAGTGCTGTCCTTGATGATAGGGCTGGTAGGTGAAGTCCTCCACAAATCCAAGTGATACTCCATTACAGTATAACCTGCAAGGTCTTTCACCATACAGAACAGGGTTCATTGGATACATTGGAACGCTTCAGTGACAGTGTTGCCCATAAGGACACTACACTGGAAAATTTTCATAGAATTGTGTAGACAAGAATTTTGATGTATTTGGATGGCTTTGTTGTGCTAAATTCTACACACAGTTTAAAATTTCAGCGGCATTTGCATTAATGGTCTGCAATATCAATTTCCACTCCTTGTCTTCAACACACCTCAACATATGCTGTACAATTTATGTTTAAAGAAACATGGAACAGATTGATGGCTCCATGATGACCCCATCTTTTAACCAGGGTGTGTGAAATGAATCAACTTCAGCCGCTTTGGTCCTGGTAGAGAAGCCCAAGCAGAGCAGGTCACCATACTGACCAGGTGACTTTGCTGACTCATCTCTTGCGCAATGGTGTCTTCTTCTAGGGGAGTCAGGGCTCAGGTGCTCATGTTTTTAGAAGCGATCACCGACTCGCTGGGATAAAGGTTCGTCTACGTTAACATATTTGCAGAAGTAACAAACTTGCAAAAGATACACTAACACAAGACTCTGTGGGTGTACAATTACACACCATTCCCTCATGCTGTGATTGAATCGTAAGATATTTCTCAGAGAATTCTAAACTGTTGTTGTCATAGTGAAATGGGAGTGTGCGTGCTGATTGACATCAGTTTGGAAATCATCCCAAAATTGGTCAAAGGAAAACACAGCTGTTGAACCAGACCTTGTGCATGTCCCCACACACCCACCAGACTCTCTTTACTGGCTGTGTTAAGCTGTTTCTGTAGCATAATACAGGCTGAATTAAGGAAGGTCATTATATTACTTGATCTAATGTAGATAGATAGATAGATCTAGTTTAGATTGACTTTTTGTATATTCAGTTTATTAGTGTTCCGTTCAATAGGAGATTGTGTTTTTACTAGTGCTGGCAAAATCAACACTTCAATTTAGGTGATTAATCAAAAATAAATAAATAAATAACTCGGATTAAATCAGATTAATCCTGATGGATATGGTTCCACTTTCATGGCACGTATTATGTTCAATTTCAGCTAGAAAATAGCTTGGCTATCAAGTCAAACTAGACAAAAATAATGGCCTAGCTCCTGAATGTCCAACAGCAGCAGAGGGTTGATATTTTTGTTGGATCTGTTGGGGTAGGGGATAGGTGTGAATTTTCCCATTTGAGAAAAACAAAGCCTTACCAGGGCTAAATAAGGGTCCAACATACCCTAGCATCCAAATTCTTACTGGAGTAAATGAGTTGCGATTAAAAGTGGTTAATCATGATTAATCATGACAAAATTTTGTGATTAATCAGATTTTTTTTTAAATCGTTTGACAGTACTAGTTCTTACATAACATGTGTGAGCAGAGGAAGTGACAGTTTTGCAAATGTGAGAGGATGAAAACAGTTAAAAAACAGTTAGACTGATCAGGGAGAGCCTTGGGGTGTTACCCCATGACTGACTAATTGTGAAGGTTGGGCTTGGCTGGTCTGTTAAATCCTTGGTCGAGATCTCTTTCAAATCTTGTCGAATGCGGTGAGGTAAAGGGTGGACGGCATGCGAGACGTGACCACGGCACGTGCCAGCCCCAAGCCCGTTTGTCTTCCACTAGTCTGTGCCTCTCAGTCCTCACCTCCAAAACTGTCGGAGCAGTGGGCGTGTTTTTGTTTCGACCTCGATCGAAATCAAAGTATTCTCTTTGGCACTTTTGCTTGGACTTTCAGAATTAGTGGCAAAGGTAACGAACATGAGCTGAAGCGCGTGGCAGGAAACTGTGGGGCCTGTGGCAAGCAGCAGCCTTCCTCTTGGGGTTGACGCGCCTCTGCACGGCTCAACCAGAAGATCCCAATTGATTGTACTGTGTCATATTTTGCTACCACAAGCACACTGCAACCCTGCCATAGGCTACCTTGCCTGAAAATCCCCCCTAAACACCTTTGCTTTATACAAATGACATGCAACGGTTTGAAATAAACCGTTCACACAGTGATCTATAGTTGGTATGTGTTGTCATTTGAATGGCCGTTATGTGATTTTTACCTAAATGAATGAACTGAGTTTTGAGGTTAGGGGCGGTAAATATTGTGCTCAACTCAGCAAAGGAGTAGGCTATCCGTTGATGTGGCTTTTGGCAAAGTCATTCACTGCAAAATGCCTGCAAAAAAAAAAAAAAATCGTCTGCACCTGACTCGGCAACTCGTCTCTTCCTTTCGATGAATTAGTCATCAGTGAAAGGCTCACACTAAAAACATTTTTTGTTGTTGCTTTAAGTGCCATATATTGATCATTAGTAACATCTGCAGTCTATACAAGGGATGAATAAGATGTCTTATAAGATCTTCTAGCTCAAATGCCCTGTACCTAAGACATGCAATCCACAATAAGATAACTATATGTTATTTCAGTGGATGATACACATTATATACATACAAGTCATTATATACATACAAGTGCAATAGCTGTTTTGTCTTTTTCACACCACAGTTTCTTTTTTGTATCTTAAATGTCTGAACTTATGAATGCCTGCGAGTATGACTTCTGATCGGTATACTGTTTATATTAAGTTGTATTATTAAATATTTCAAAATGCTAGGTAAACGCTCATCACACAGTACATAACAGTTCTAAATCAATATATAAAGCCAGATCTTACTCAGGTTATAGTCGAATCTTTCTTTTTATTATGCCATTTACAACATGTACAGTGAAGTTGTCACGTAAAGCCTACGCTGTGAGAAAGATGGAGATCACGATCGCTACTTTTCGAAGAAGGCCGTAGGGAAAAAAAATAAATATTCTTGAGCTCTAGTTTAAGAGTAGGTCTCCTTATTCAGTCTGTGCTCTTTTTTTAAGATCAGAGGAGGAGGAAAAAAAACAGAAGATGCTGCAAATAGTCTGTGAGTCTATTTTCACTTGGATTTTTTTATACCAACTGTCACATCTTTAAATACATTTTATTTCCATCTGTTGCAGCAAAAAAGGGAATTCATCTTTATTTGAGTGGTTGGGTGACCAAGGGTTATCCTTTCAGTGTCTTTGAAACCTGTAGCATAATGACAGAGATCAGAGATTCTTTTGTCTAAATAAAGTGTGTGTGTGTGTGTGTGTGTGTCTGTGTGTGTGTGTGTGTGTGTGTGTGTGTGTGTCTGTGTGTGTATGTGTGTGTGTGTCACTGTAGTGTCTGTATGTGTGCGCCTGCATATAATTGCCTGATGCTTTGAATATCAACGGTCTCTGGGTGTTGGCACTGGGTGCTACACCTTGTGCCGTAGGAGAAACTCTCTGGGTCCTCCCTTTGCGCTTTCTTTCGCTTGCCCACGCAAGTGTGTGTGTGTGTGTGTCTGTGTGAGTGTGTGAGTGTGTGAAATGTGTGCGCAGTTGTGCCTGTGTGTATTTATGTATGTGTCTCTATGTATGTGTTTGTGGTTCCACTTTCGGGCAGTTTCACTGATTTCTGTGGGAGAGGTCGTGGGAGCTTAGCACCCTGCGTCATAGATAGTAGCATTGTAGAGTCCGCTTATAGGACCGCACTGTGGGTCAGTGAAATATGCGATGACAAGAAGGGTGTTCACATTCGCCTATTCCTTTTTCAGTCTCTTTTCAGACTCAGACTTAGAGTCCGAGTGTGTTTCTGTTGCCTCCAGTTTCTGTAGTAACACATTTGAAGCAGTGCTTGAAAGCTATCCCCTGCTTGCTGAGAGGTCAGTCTCTACCCAGTCTTAATAACCCCAGACATGGCGTGACGGTGTTTGTCTTGGGCTCACGATCCATGTAGTTTGCTAATGTTTGGCTTGCTGTGGAGGGCTGCTGTGAATGAGAGGGGGCTCACGTTGGATGAGTCTTTGCACAGCTGGATGTGGTGTTCTTACGGGGCTGGATCAGCCCTGTGTGTGTGTGTGCGTGTGTGTGTGTGTGTGTGTGTGTGTGTGTGTGTGTGTGTGTGTGTGTGTGTGTGCTTGGGGGGAGGGGGGATCTTTCCTGATGTATTTTCAACTAGTTCAACCATGCTGAATTTAGTTTCTCTTTCTCCTGATGTGTGTGTGTGAGGTCACCAGGATGATGACATAATCCGGTACCCCATGTGCAATGGCCCTCTGAATGTGTGTGTGCGTGTGTGTGAGTATGTTTGAGTTTGTGAGTTTGTGTGTGTGTGTGTGTGTGTGTGTGTGTGTGTGTGTGTGTGTGCGTGTGTGTGTGCGTGTGTGTGTGTGTGTGTGTGTGTGTGTGGGCTTTATTCATCACCCTTAGCCCTGTTCTTCAGAAACAGTAATCAGTATTCACTGACCATCACGACGTGTGCTCATCTGTCCTCATGGCTGTGTTTGTGTGCTTCATACACTCAACAAACTAGTCGCTTAGCAACAGCATGTGTTGTGAAAGTCCAGCGAGTCCTACCTCATTGTGTTGTGAGGTCACTCACCAGACTGGAAGTAGCCTGGCTCTTAGTATCGGTGAGGGACAGAATTCCTGCAGGTAACCCCCCCCCACACACACACACACACACACACTCTGCCCTTGACTGTCAGATTCTCTGATGACCTTTTGACCCTAAGCCCCCTCACAGTGTCCTCATCCTGTTTATCAGGCTCCTCTGATCACTCTGTCAGCCAGAGGTCACCCCTAGGTGCCCCTGCCCCAGGCCCTTCAGACTAAAGCCCTGGTCTGGTCAGTCTGGGCTTGCTTGTGTTAAGCCCCACCAGCCCGGCGGCAATGGGCACTGAGGACTGAGATGACCGGCTAAGTGGATAGGTGGACTAAGAGCGTGTACTAGTGCAACCAGCGCTGCTTGTCTGGACAGCACTCTTGACCCGGGCAGGATTTGCACTTCAGTGTGGGAGTGGGGTGAACTGGTAGGATTGAAGTGTGTGTGTGTGTGTGTGTTGGGGGTTGTGGGGATAACTTGACACACCTGGGTCTTGAAGCCGTCTCAGACTCAGACTCCATACCTGTCACAGGTGTCTGATCCCCTGTAAGATTGGACATATTCAAGAGTGGACATATACACACCCCCTTCACTAGTCATTAGGCACCAGCAGTTCAGGTGAGCACTTTTCTCTTGTGAGCCCTATCCACTCATGCCTCCCCCGACACACTCTAATGCGAACAGCTGTCGTCATGGCCTTCCTGTCAAGATATTTAGTGCAAAAGGACTTTAAAGAATGCTTTTATTCTAGTAATACCCCGGAGTTGCAGTAGGTGATCAAGGACAAAAAGCTACAAGTTAGTGTTTCCCGTTTAGATCACGACCTCCTCAACACCTGTCGTCCAACAACTGTTAACTGTTTACAGTTCTGTATTACACTACAGCACAGCATAGCTCAGTATGGCTGTTCAGAGTGAATGAAGGAAAAAATCCCCTTCGTATGGTGTGACATTCAGAATGACTAATCAGTGTTTCTCTCTCTCTCTCTCTCTTTCTCTCTCTCTTTCTCTGTCTCTCTCTCTTATGCGCTCAGTCACTTGCTCTGTGACAACATGTTTTTTTTTTCCCCTCTCTCTCTTTCTCTCTTTCCCCTCTGTGGTTTATGTGCTTTCAAATGTGCATGCTGCTGTGTCCTGCCACTGCTATAGCACTAGCGTGCGCACGCACACACACACACACACACACACACACACACACACACACACACACACACACACACACACAGAGCTTGTGAAGACAGGCAGAGCAGAGAGGAGTTGAGTGAAGTTGAGGGAGCCCTGATGTCTGTCTCTCTCTGTCTGTCTGTCTACCTACCTATCTATCTATCTATCTATCTATCTATCTATCTATCTATCTATCTATCTATATATAAATCTCATTTTCAGTTAACTTTAGTCCACATCTTGTCTTAATGCATGGAATTATCATAGGGAAAAAGGCAGGTACATTTACATATGCAGTATAATACACAAACATATGTGCTTTATGTCAGATTTTATGGAATTTATTGAACATTGAAGTTTGTCAGACTTAATTTTACAATTACAATTTTAATTTCACTGTGTGTACTGTATACTGTATGTTTAGAGCACATCCTGCATGTAAAGTGTAGCAAGAATTCAATTCATTTAGTTTACCTTACCTTGATATACAGTAGTATTGTACAATAGGTCTATAGAGATCACTAGAGGCGATCAGTGTTTGGATAGAGTAAAGACATTTCCATGGTCATGTACATTGGTTTTGGTAAAGGTTTTGCTGGTTAACAAGGCAGGGGTTTGGACTGTGTGTGTGTAGGTGGTGTGTGGTTGGAGAGCTATTTGTGTGTGTGTATGTGTGTGTGTGTGTGTGTGTGTGTGTGTGTGTGTGTGTGTGTGTGTGTGTGTGTGTGTGTGTGTGTGTGTGTGTGTGTCAGCAAGGCAGGTCAGGAGTGCTAAAAATCCACCACAGACACTTGGCATATAGTGACCTGTGTGTGTGTGTGTGTGGGTGGGTGTGGGTGTGGGTATGAGGTTTAACTGGGATGATCTGTAGGCCGTACTAATTTGGTGCTCTAGGATTGTTGGGGTTGTGCGAATTTGTGTGAAGCTATTCTTCATAGACCTGTAGACTGTGGTATTGTTTAGACCTGAGGGATGCAGTGCAAAACAAGTGTTATATTGCACCTTAGATGTGTTAAGATGTTGCAAGAAGGGGCCTTTTGTGTGTGTGTGTGTGTGTGTATTTGTGAGTGTTTGTGTGTGTGTGAGTGTGTGTGTGTGTGTGTGTGTGTGTGTGTGTGTGTGTGTGTGTGTGTGTGTGTGTGTGTGTGTGTGTGTGTGTGTGCGCGTGTGTGTGTGTGTGTGTGTGATTCTCATGTGCATGTGTGACTCTTGTGTGCATGTGTGAGAACTCTTCTCACCCCTGCACACATTCTCATGCTTTGCCACCTGATAACCCTCGGAAATGCCACAGTGACCCTATTTCTTTGGTACTCACTTCTGTCAGAACTTCCCTCCTCATGTTCTTGATAATTTGCACACCTCTTTTAGTCCTGTGTATAGTGGCACACAGGCCAACACCCACCACTGCTAAATCTGCACATTACCACAGATGGATCAGGTTGATAAGAAGGGGGACAGAAAAACCCTTGGTTCAGCCTGAATCTATAGCTCACATTTCTGTGTTGTAACTGTGCCAATCCTGCGTCATACCTGTCCTGATCCTGTGTCATACCTGTCCTGATCCTGTGTCATATCTCTCCTGATTCTGTCATACCTGTCCTGATTCTGGAACATACCTGTTCTGATCCTGTGTCATACCTGTCCTGATTCTGCCTCATACCTGTCCTATCCTTTCCTGATCCTGTACTTCCTCCCTCAGGCTCTCATGCCATAATGAGAAACATGTGTAGCAGCTCACTAGAATTTGAGTTCAACAACTCATCCCCATCCCCACCCCCCTCCTCTGCATCCCCACCCCTTTTCCTCATCTCCGTGCCCGTAGCGTCCAGCGTCTCACACAGCCCCAGTCCTCACTCAGCCACTCAGCTAGTCTCCATCTGTATCCCATCAGGCCCACGGCAGAGGCAGAGGTGGCTGAGCTGATGCTGCCGCTGATGATGATGACGATGACGATGATGAAACCCTGCTCACTCGCGTCAGTGGACTGGAGCGCAGAGCAGGCTAGAGCTCCCCACAGACAACCCCCCCTACACACACACACACACACACACACACACACACACACACACACACACACACACACACACACACACACACACACAACCACAACCTCCCCTTCCCCAGCTTTGGCAAGCATGAGCTGAGCCCAGCCCTGCAGCCCAGTGCGGAGGCCCCAAAACAGCTGTGCGGGGTTTCCCCCCTCACCGTTGCCATAGATCCACTCTCCTCGGTCCAAAACAAAAGGGGCCCTGGTTCTACAAACACACACACACACACACACACACACACACACACACACACACACACACACACACACACACACACACACATACACACACACACACACTTGAAAGTATCCATTTTCCCTCTCCTTTTTTTCTTTCTTCAATTTCTGCTTGGAAAGCACACTGCTACAGTATGTGAGCTGATTCTTTCAGGCCTTTGTGGAACGTGTTTGCTAATCTTTTT
>JAODXP020000004.1:8353930-8448930 GCA_027497455.2 Sardinella longiceps | reverse complement strand
CCTCCTTGTTCTTGGAAAAAAGACGAAGTAGGCTTACTGATTGTTCTCCTTCCTGTGACTGCAGAGCCTTCTTTTGTCCCATCCCCCCTAACCCCCCCCCCCCCACACACACACACCCAACCCCACACTGTCCCTGGGGCTGTGGAAGGCTGATGCAGATCTCGTCAGTGCCTTAGGCGAACTCCAGTCCCAGAGTCAGACCTCACCACTCTTGTGCCTTCCCAGGAGAGTATTTTTAAAGGCCTTGTGTCATATGCCACTCTCAACAGGAATGAGCTGGTATGGTTGGCATGCAATGCCAGGCAGGGTCTGTGTTTGCGTGTGTGTGTGGGTATGTGTGTGTGTGTGTGTGTGTGTGTGTGTGTGTGTGTGTGTGTGTGTGTGTGTGTGTGTGTGTCTGTGTGTGTGTGTGTGTGTGTGTGTGTGTGTGTGTGTGTGTGTGTGTGTGTGTGTGCGCTGTCCTCATACGCCTATGGTGTAACATTCTGACCGGGAATGAAGCGATTAGTTGGTCAGTGTGGTGATGCCTTAGCAGGAGAAAGACGTAAGTTCTCCTATTTGAACAGCCAAAAGTCCAGAATTTCAGCATTATCGTATTTCAAATAGGAAGAGGTCCAAATAATTTGGGACAGATGTGTCTGAGGATTGAGAAAAATGTTTAAAAGTGAAAAAGCAGCCATGTCAAATAAACTTGAAACTTGAACTTGCCTCTGGACAGGCGTCTGATGCCAAAGGAGCAAAGTGAAGATGCTGAAACGGATCGAGCTGGTAAATGGATTGGGCCGAGTTCTGTTACAGAGCTGGCCAGTATAAATCTGCTGCTCTCCGAGAATTAGCATCCCTCATCCCAGTGGGAACAGGTGTAAGGACTCTGATGGAAAAAAATATTTCCTTAGAAAATGTGTTGACACCAAGGAATACTGCGAAGTGACGTCAATAATGAACCATGGCAGTAAAATAGAGAAGCAAAGGGAAAAAACAAGAGCTAACCACTCTTATGCAGCCATGCGTATGACTGGCTGTCCCTCACTAGAAATATGACCGTCATCTTGGTGGTTTTAATTATCTTTTTTTTTATGATGGTCTAATTCAATAAGCATCAATCACTGTGTTTGTTCTCGACTAAAACAATCTCAGGCATTTTCAGTTTACCAACTGTTTCATATAAAACCACAGCAACCGAGCCATCCCTCCAAGAGATTCCATTGCTCATCAGGCACAGTCATGAAAAATGATGACGCAACTAGGGGACCTCCTTGGCGACAGCCGAGACGTGTTTTGCACTTTGCTTCTGAGTAATCACAACTAATCACAAGCAAAGGGTCAAAGACTGTCTGAGAGTGTCTACCATCCAGGCCTCTGTGTATGAGTATGCTGCATGCGTGTGTGTGTGTGTGTGTGTGTGTGTGTGTGTGTACATGTACATGTGTGAGTGACTGATTGAGTGAGTGTGCTGGAACACTGCGATTTTCCTTTTATACCTCCCCCTAAAATAAGCCGTGCGCTGATTGGCCCGGGAGAGAAAAAAAAAGTTCTCATTGAATCATACTGGACCAATTAGAGCACAGCACTTCCTGACCTGTGAAAGATGTTTCCTGTAGATAGTGCACATGGAAAGGAGAGATTGGCGGCGCTGACGGTGGCTGTGGCGGTGGTGGTGTGAAGAGCTGGCAGTGTTTTCCTGAGTTCTAAGAGGCCCGTGCGGAAAGACTGACGCGGCGGGAGCGATTGAGCCCGAGTGGAAGGGCTTCGGGAACACTGAACGCTGGGCCTCTAGGTCATAGGTCAACGCCGGTGTATTTTGTCTGAGAACATAGTGGTAAGGAGGAAAGGACACACACACACACACACACACAGACCCCCCCCCCACACACACACATACAACTCCTACACCATGGAGTTCAAACCTTAGTATCAGATTCCTCATTCCCTGGTGCGTCACGTCTGACGTGCCCATTAATTAATTAACGACTAAATCCATTGCCGCTTTTTCACACATTATTTTATTCCAACAACAACACTTGACAGGAGTTAACAATAGTTACACTTCTAATTTCAAATGTGAAGTATATAAATGCAACCATATGGTCTTATTCCCAATAGATACCACAGCATACGTATGATGTCTGGAGTGTGTGCAAAACTTAAGGCACCTTGCCACAAGTGATGAAACAACAGCTGGCCTGTTATTTTTATTTTTATTTTTTTTAATGAATTAACAAGAAATAAGCTAACTTAGCCCTCTATGCTTCCCAGAAGTAGTAAACACCGTGGGATGTGTTTCTTTTTTTTTATAGAGAAGTGGTGATGAACAGGGCCTTGTCATCGGCATGGTAACGTCTTAAACTGTATGTGTGTATGTGGCTTGTTTGTCTCCATGTGTGAGTTACCACAAAGAGTTTATGGAAATAAATTACTTACTATTGTTCTCAATAACATTGATATAACTCAGTGTGTGTGTGTGTGTGTGTGTGTGTGTGTGTGTGTGTGTGTGTGTCAGGATTGAGAGGATGAAGTGAGTCGTCGCAGGGCTGGGGGGTCCCGTAGGGATTGGCTGTGGTTGTAGCAGGTCAAGTGCTATTTACTCTCCCAAGGAACAGGGGAGAGAGGGAAGAGGGAGAGAGAGAGAGAAGGAGAGAAAGAGGGAGGGAGAGGAGGCCTGAAGGTCTGTGCTTTGCTTGTCTTCAGGAATCTGTTTCTGTCTACAGGCAGAGGTGCAGGCAGCTGAAATCAGCACAGTAATGTGTGCACTGCTTCACACACGCACACACACACACACACACACACACACACACACACACACACACACACGCAAATGTATGCTCCCACATGTGCATACACTTATGTAGATTTACGCTTGAAAAACAATTATATTCATTGGCACACCCATGCACAAGAATGTATGAGTTGACACATGATAACATGTACGCACACAAACTCTCCCTCTCTCTCACACATATACACACACACACGCACACACACACATACACACACGCAGACTAAGAAAAATGACACCTTTACTTCGGCCATTTCCCCCTATTTTCTCACACTCAGGGGAGAAGGGCGACATAAGCCAGCCATGTGCTCCGTGCAGACACACACACACATACACACACACAAACATTTCTTCAGAGACCCAAAAGCTCAACGTTCTCACTGCACACCTACTCCTATAACAATGACTGTCACGAGCTACATAGGCCAGACCCAAAGAGCATGGTGTCTAAGCCGCGGTGAAGCCGGTGCCGTGCGTGGCTTAGCTCTCCATGATAGCCTCTCCAGATGGAAGCGAGAGCCGGGAGACAATTGGGCAGCGTATCACTTTCCACAGCAGGGTGAGACGCTCGGGGCCTGAGCACACCGCTCAGGTGGATTAAAGGAATGTACCGGAGTGAATTCAAGCATAGTCCTGTTGAAAGAGCTTGCTAAATGCGCTAGTTAGCGAGTGGAACAAAATAATTTGGTACAGCACAGACCGAACGCGAATGCAGAAGCGAACAGGCACTTTACACTGAATCAATGGGACCTGACTGTTGGAAACCGAAAGTAAGATCTGAGGTTACATTGACTCAATGTAAAGTGTTTCGCGTTCGCGTTAGGTCTGTGTTGTTCGAAAATCTTTCATTTCATGCGAAATATATTGCTGTTAGAAGGCTCGTGCAGCAGGGCTATGCTTAAACTTACTCCGGTATATTGCTTTAAGGCCGGGCCTGACTGTGTCTCTCCTCCCCAAGGCTTCCTGACGTTTCTCACACAAACACACAGATTCCTGGGAGTCAGGTGTGACAACAGCAACAACAACAATAACAACAATAACAACAAAAACAACAATATGACATGAAACCGGGCTGAACTGCTGATGGCTATTCATAGATGTACTGTTCTGAAAATAATTACTTGGATGTACTTTTAGATAATCTCGAGCAATTATTCACGGCAGGTTTGATTTTGAGAATATTCCACACGTGCAGGTGCAGTAAGGAAAGCCTATCTGCAGAACTACAGTAGGTTCATATTTATATGCTGTGGATGATAAGAAATCCTGCTCCTGAATAATTGCTCATTAAACACTAATGACCCGTCATTAGTTGTGGCAATGCTAGCACTCTGATAAAAATCTTCAATTCACTGTTCAAATACAACACTTGGCACGCATGCCTATGCAAACAAACACACACACACACACAAAGCATTTTCTTTATCACTCACACACACTCTCTTTCTCTCTCTCTCCCTCTCTCTCTCTCTCTCTCTCTCTCTCCCTCTCTCTCTCTCTCTCTCTCTCTCTCTCTCTCTCTCTCTCTCTCTCTCTCTCTCTCTCACTATCCCTCCCTCTCTCTTTCTCTCTTTCCCTCTCTCTCTCTCTCTCTCTCTCTCTCTCTCTCACACACACACACACACACACACACAGACACAAGCACACATACATACCCATACACACACACTGTCTCTCTCTTTCACACATGCTGTACACACAGATGGGCATCACAGACAGTGATCCAGGCTGGCTGTCGTCACACGGAGACAGTCCCAGACCGTGCTAACTGCCCCAGTGCATGTTCCTGCTGCTTGAGGCACTAGGGACGCTAAACTGTAATTATGAGGTGGCTTGTTCAGCATGTTTCCGTGACAGAGGCCATTTTGAAGCTCAGGGGATGCCTGGTGTACGGCGGTGGGGACTGACCAGTGGTGATTTCACCCACCCATATACCCATTCAACTCCCCCTCAAGAAACCAGAACTATGTGCACACTCTGCTCTGCTCCCTCTGTGTGTTTCTTTTCTTCTCTTCTCTTCTCTTCTCTTTCTTCCTCTAACGCTCGCTCTTTGTCCTTCTTTCTCTCATTCAGTCTCTCTTCAACTTGTTCTCCCAATCTGTAGCACTCTCCTGTTAAACTCTCTCTCACTCCACTTCTATCCCACCCCCGCTATTTGCTATTTGTACAAATAGTTTTGAGCCTACTGTATTGCAAATGTTGAGGATGATTGAAAAGAAGTGTACTAAAAAGACTGAGAAAAGTGTAATAAGAGAGGGAGCTAAGTGTTGAAGCATAAACACCCTTAAAGACTCATAAACAGTGACTAGAGTGGCCTGTCTGCATGCTGAATTGATGCTTCAATTCTTCTCCTTCTCATCATTTTGTCACTCTCACTGTCTCTCACTTTTTGTCATACTCTCTCTCTCTCTCTCTCTCTCTCTCTCTCTCTCTCTCTCTCTCTCACACACACACACACACACACACACAAACTCACACAATCTGTTTCTCACCTCTGGTTTCTGTTTAGTGGGGAAAAAATAGAAGCCATTATATAGTCCCATGTGGACCAGGAGTTGACAAAATAAGCTGTTGTGTAGACACAAGTATAAGCTAAGAATGTTTTTGGGGAAAGAAAAACAAAGTGGTCTTGCCTTGACCAGATGGAGACTCCTAGGTGGCAGTCCTGACTGGTGAGGGCGTATATTGTCCTCTAGACTGGAATTCAACTTCTCTAAGTCACAGCAATCCATCAAGTAATACTGTTCTACAACACACCCCACACGTGTGCACACACACACATGGACACACCACCATCACCACACACACGCACACACACACACACACACACACAGAAACAGAGTTGACACACACACACTTTCTCTTTCTCTCTCTCATTCTCTCTCTCTTTCTCTCTCTCTCTCTCTCCTCATGCACACACACAAACACAGAACAGACACCCATGCAAATCCCCAACACCATGGACCCCATTCACCCAAATGTAGGCTCGTCTCATTTTTGCAGCGCACAGGAAATGGTTAAATGAGCAGAACCCTCAACACCTGTAATGCGACAGCATTCCCATTTTCATTCCATTCAGGTGAAAGCACTTTCCTGTTTGCCGGCAGTCCTGGCTCCTTGCCTCTCATAGCCAGACTACATGTGTCCAGCTTCACCTATCAGGTGTGAGCCTGTTTCTATTCCTCCTTTAAAACCCTGTTCCATTTCGGAGAAATATTTTCTCTTCATATTTTCCTGGAAAAGACTGGAGTAGGCCTACAGGTCTGTTTTGGAGGTGCTTTGTACTACTAGTGATGTGTGCTTCGCTCCTTGAGTCTGTCTGCTTAAGTATCGTATCATCTCCTCTGTCAGGCCACAGTCAAATGTGTCTTTAACAAACGGGAAAATCTGCTATAATTTCTTCTTATCTGCAATTTGCTTATCTCTCCATTTCTGCACATGAGTGGGTGGCTGTCCAGAGTGCTGAGAGGCTGGAGATTTCTCACGTCTCAGTCCTCAGAGATGTCACAATTTCAGCTTGTTCCCCTTTGGTCTTTTTTCATCTTCAACAAACATGAAAATACTGGCCTTAGCCATGACTAATTCTTAATACTGGTAGGCCATATGAGAGTTTCCTCTCCTTCCCTTCTCTCTCTCTCTCTCTCTCTCTCTCTCTCTCTCTCTCTCTCTCTCTCTCTCTCTCTCCATAGCCATTGCAGACCTGTTTAACAGATTCACAGTGGCCGCATGAAAAGACACAGATAAGATGGCTACATACTTACGTATTAAATGTAAAAAAAATGCTTAAAGAAGTAAACCAGCACCCAAAGATGTATTACCAGTGTGAGTAGAGCGTGCCTATTCTTCCTACATACTTACTGTAGGTACACGTCAAGGTAGACATAAACAGTGACTACCTAAAGTAGAGCATAGAACATTTTAAGACAGACAAAGGAACGGACTTGTACAGTAGACTTGTCATGCAGCAGTGGCAATAATAAGTTAAGTTCACAGTGGCATAAGTAACAGAGCAGGGACTGATTTAATTGAGGTGGAGATACAGTAGAATGTGTAAGTTGTAGATAAAAAGCAGCAGAGAAAAGTAAAAGTCCAGGAGGGCACCTCACCTGAGTTGGAGGCTTTGCATCACGGTATTCCAGATCACTGAGTGATGTCTGTAGGAAAAAGAATCAGAAAAT
This sequence comes from Sardinella longiceps, assembly GCA_027497455.2. Taxonomy (NCBI): domain Eukaryota; kingdom Metazoa; phylum Chordata; class Actinopteri; order Clupeiformes; family Clupeidae; genus Sardinella; species Sardinella longiceps. Next base: position 8,441,976 of record JAODXP020000004.1, on the reverse strand, counting down.
GTGATACGATGTAGACCAACAGAAAGCAACAAACTGAAAGTGATCTGAATGGCTCATAAAAAAAGAAATGTTTCTGTGCCCCATTCAGTTATCGTGAGCCCACAATTCACTAATTGGTGTTTGTTGTTTTTGTGTTTTTTTTCTGCTGTTGCATCAGAAATTACCTTAGCCAAGTGTCATTTATTAAGAGTCAGTCAACAGGCTATGGTTTGCGCAACAACGGAAGTTGGAGTTGTGAGAGGACGCATCGGAAGGGTGAGTCAGTGTCCAGTGACCGGTGTACCTCAGTCCTGGCGCCAGCATCTGCGCAGTGAGTGCAGAAGGATTCCCGGCTCTAGCGAGGATGAGCTATTCACTCGAAATCTGTGGTTTGCTTTCATTTCCCTATTTTCCTCGTTGCCCCGGGGTCATTCAATGCTATTTCCAAATTTTGTTTCTAAAACTGAGGTGATTCAAATGTATCAAAATGATAGTCAATAAGGTCAATGATAGTCAACAAGGTCACCATCCAGAACTCCAGTCGATTTCTGGGGTAGTGGGATTATATGGCTCTGTTAAAAAAGAATGGAATGTGTAAAAAAGTTGTAGTGTCTGTGTTGTCAACACCTAGGGTAATGTCTTTTTAAATAGTGACAGCACAAACCTAAATAAAAAGTGTTAAAACAAAGCAAACAATAGTAAACTAAGTCATAAAGAGTGAAAAGACAAGAAAGACAAACCCCAATGCCTCTGGCCATAGAGATGGTTGTAAGCCTAACAATGGATATAGCAACATCAAGAGCTCCACAATTTACATCCCAATGATGTTTGCTTATACTAACATGCCAGAGACAGCGCAGACAAAACCAATGAGCCCCTGTCGCAGTTTATCTTGAAAACAGTGCCAATTGAAAGCGCTGTAATGAGTCATTTAGCCATGTTTTGCTGACATTGACATTTTATAGGAAAGACCAATTGCAGAGTGAGTGGTTCTTTCACACACACACACACACACACACACACACACACACACACACACACACACACACACACACACACACACACACACACTTACATGATTGTAAGCCTTCCTCTTATGTTTCTGCCAGCTATTCTGAATCCTTGCATCTAAATGGTAAACATTATACTGATAGTTCTTAAATAATTAAAGGAACACTATGTAACTTTTCACCACTATGTGAGCTGTCCTTTTTATCAGACAATTTGTTCTGGTGAGATCTTTGGATGACATATAGTCACAAGGGGTTGATAAACATAAGTGTTTAGCCATCCAGGACATGCACTGTGGAGTTCTGGGAAGAGGCTAGGAAACAAGCACACAATAAAAGAAAACCCAGTAGCAGCATGACATTGCTAACTTTATTGCCATGAAACACATTAACATATTCAAGAAGTGCCAATAAGACTCTGGAAAATGTCACAAAGATTTAGTGTGCCTTTTAGGTAGCTAGTTCACCAGCCTTGCCATTGTCTTCCTACACAATTTTGCTCGATGCTCTTCTCCCTTCAGTACTGAGTCTGGGATTATGGCCATTGACCTTGTTCACTTAGGATGCATTTCATCCTGGCCAATCACAGAACAGTCTTTTTTTTTTAATTTAAACACCTCCAGACAGCAATCGTACAAAGCAAAGCGTAGACAGAGTGGATGGTTATGACCAGCCTACACTTATGGCCAGACTAGTTCCCTAGTTTTGCAACAAAAATGCCATAGTGTATTTGAGCACAATGTACATTTCACTCCCGTTGGAAATGGAGATTTTGAATTTGACTAACTGGAGTAGATGCTCATAGTAATAACAAGGCCTAAACCTGCGCCGTCCACTAATGCTTTTAACATTCCTCATGAAATTCAAGAGGCCTGATATTTGGGCAAAATATTTTGGGAGGCCTTCCGTCCAATCAGGGGCCCCTTCTCTGTGAAAATAGGTCTCTGTCCTGCTCTGCTTTGCATAAAAGGTCGGAAGGTATGACATGCGTGGAGAGAAATTCCTTCACCTAGACCAATAAACACATGCACGTGAACACTCGTGGGGTGGAGGAGCACTAAGCCACAAGAAGAGTACATAACCTCCACACACATCTGGACACACACACACACGCACAAAGGTATAGAAACATAGAAACAAACATATGCACACAGACTTACAAAAATGTGCGCACACATACACACACACACACACACACACACACACAAAGGCATAGAAACACATACTGTATGCACACACACTTACAAAAATGCACGCACACACACACACAGACTCCTACAATGACACAGGTCTACAGTTGCACGTACGCACACACACACACACACAGAGACTCCTAAAATGACACAGGTCTACAGTTCCAACAGTGTTGCTTCTGTGCCGTCCCCTCTCTGCCTCGACCACAACACAGCTCTGCCATCAGCACCCGCATGCATGCCACTGGCCTGGAGCAAGGCAAAGCTGCACAAAACTGCTCTTGCTCAACACCAATTGCTTAAGACACCCCATTGCCCAGAAATGAATGTACACCCTTGTTCCAAGTATAGTGCTGGTGAACTGGCAGCTATGGCATTTTTGCCCCTAGCTACAACACCACCGAACCCCCCCCCCCCACACACACACACTCCTCCATCCTTGACTACCACTACACATACATACACACACACACACACACACACGCACACACATATACACACACACACACACACACACACACACACACACACACACACACACACACACACACTTCTCCTTTGCTTGGCTGTGGTTAGGTGCTTTAATGAGGTCTTTGATCTTACTTTGGCTTGTGAGGCGTGTTTAACTTACCTAGGAGGGAAGCCGTTTCGCAAGCCCCCACCCTCCCCTCGCGCGTGCGCGCGCGCACACACACACACACACACACACACACACACACACACACACAAGCACACACTCCTGTAGTGTCTCGCCAGGCAGTAGCCAGTGCATTGCCCTCTCACTACCGAGGCCATCATCATCACCACCGTGACCACTGGCCACGGCCATCCCGAGAGAGAGTTCTGGAATGTTTGTCTGACTGTTTCTATCTCCCCACCTCTTGACAAGTTGTTTGCCAACTCTGTTGAGATTTATCATTTTCCTTACAGGATTTGTTTTGCTGTAATCGAGTGGAGTGCTTGGATTCTGTTGGCCCTTTTTTGAACTCAGACACCCACAGATTTGTAGCGTTTTTTTCTGTCTTTCTTTCTTGTTTTAACTGCACACCTGTACTGTAAACTATTCTAGTAAAGACTAAACTCTAATGCCACACTAAATACCAAATGCCCTTTCTACAGAGTACACAAATTCATTTCATTTTGTCAGTTCTCCTTTTTTTATTGAAAGTGTTGTAAGAGCAGTTTCACAAAAGCAAGACAAACTCTAAGTTTTGTACTGAGCTGCTGTAATTGAAAACATAAGTCCAAGGAGACTAGTTAGGGTGTTTATTTTATTTCCATTCACCACTGAAGTGCAAAAAGCTCTTTGTAGAGTAATATGAGCTATGAAGGTTAATAGGTCAAAATGTCACTCTATTCACTGTAAACATGCCATGCTTGTGTGTGTGTGTGTGTGTGTGTGTGTGTGTGTGTGTGTGTGTGTGTGTGTGTGTGTGTGTGTATCTCTCTCTCTCTCTCTCTCTCTCTCTCTCTCTCTCTCTCTCTCTCTCTCTCTCTCTCTCTCTCTCTCTCCGTTTTCCCCCTCTCATTCTGAGTGACAGTATATGCATGTCAGATTCTTTAAATAAGTAAGTATTCAAACCTACAGTATAATATGATTTAGGCAAAGTGAGAATGACACTGCACAAGCTACCCTGATCATTTACAGTAAACCATTCAAAAGTGAGAAGAACTCAGGCCAGTCAAGATCTCTAAGCGGATCTTTTGCAATAACATGATATTGGCTGTTTTCGAAATAGCATGCTGCTGTTCCACTTACACATATTAGTTACACACATCTACTTACACACAACATTTGTATTTATTTTTATCTTGTAAGGGATTACATTTTATTTGTAAGGGAACATGTACAGTTTTTAACATAAATGTTTCCATTTTATTTGATGCACTGTACCAAAGGTAGAATAGCGAAAGGGAAGTAAACAGTTGTGTATGGATGCTATTCTGGTGGATCTTACAGAATTTACAGGACGACACTGGACAAACTCAAGTAGGCAAGTAGGGGCCAGACCATTTAATTCAGTATAGGCAGAGATTTCTTTGAACATGTCTGTGTCTGGGTGGCATCTATGTAAGAATATATCGTACAATTATCACAATTATCAATTATTGTACAATTATCACAAAATTGTTTACTCATTTAACTGAGGGCTGTTTGGAGTTAAAATGAGGACATGGATGTATACTTATATATGGGCCACATCCCAGGCTTGTAGATAGTGTAAGTATGTGCAAATGTGTGCCATGTCATACACTGTCATTTTGTCAGTTTATCTTTGAATGACGATGTGGAAAATCATCAGACTGGAGAATCAAGACATATCTCTGGCTAGAAGGGCTCTATGTGTGCAGTGACTGTCTGTGGGTCTATGAAGCTCACTAAACTCTCTCCCCCTATATCTTTTCTTTTTCTCTCTGTGAGGTGACAAAGTGAGCATTATCTGACAGAGATTGAACTTAGCCACTCAGTGAACAAGATATTGGGAGATCACTATCAGTAGATTCACAGTTAGCTCTTTGAGTTTATTATAAAGGAGGGGGTTGGTTGGTCACCATAGTATGTATGTTGCTTTTATGAATGGCGTTGCTGTGTGGGTTTAGTATCCATTACTGACAAAACAGGGACACAAGACTCACGCACACACAAGCACACACACACACTCTCTCTCTCTCTCTCTCTCTCTCTCTCTCTCTCTCTCTCTCTCTCTCTCTCTCTCTCACACACACACACACACACACACACACACACACACACACAGAGACAGGCCAGTGCACATGCAGGCTTACAGTTACCTTTTATATATGATTGTTAACAGTCTAAAATAATAAAATATGACAGAAATAGCCAAACTACAATAAAGGAGCAAAAAACAGTGCAGAACATTAAGCACATTAATATCTGTGTCACACTTTTTACAAAACTCTATTCTAATGATTTTCAGAACACTACACACAACAAATGCACACAGCAATCAAAACAGTGACTTTTCAAAACAAATTAAGTTTTGTGAGTGTGTGTGTACGTGTGTGCTAATCAAAAATAATCATCAATTGACCTTTGGCCAATGCATAGGCCTATACTATGGCATCGGTTGGTTGGTGTTGGTGCACCTGAGGAATGAATAGCCTACAGTATGAGGCACTGGTAAATGTGTGTGCCATTTTCACCGTTTTTCCTTTTGTGTGTGTGTGTGCATTAGGTTACGTAATGTGTACTATGTGTTGTGTTTTGCAAAAACAGAAGATTTTACAGAATAGAACTGCTGTAGTTATGGTGTCTTAGTTACGGGGTTTAGAAATTGTTTAACATGTAAAGATTTTGTGTATGCGGTTGCATAAAACTGTATAGCAATGTATTTGTATATGCGTGTTCAGATATGTGTGTGTGTGTGTGTGTGTGTGTGTGTGTGTGTGTGCGTGTGTGTGTGGAGGTTATGTACTCTTCCTGTGGCTTGGTGCATGTGCTATGCTTGTGTGAATGTGAAAAGAAGTGAGTCACAAACATTTCTAAGTACAGCTCTTCTCTGAATTCTAAGCACCTCATCTCAACAGCAGAGGCATCTTTCGTGTTTGTAGAATGAATCACCAAGATAAGGATTGTAGGTGTGTGCATATGCATGTTTGGGTACAGTGTATGTGTGTGTGTGTGTGTGTGTGTGTGTGTGTGTGTGTGTGTGTGTGTGTGTGTGTGTGTCTGTGTGATTGTGTGTGTGTGTGTGTGTGTGTGTGTGTGTGTGTGTGTCAGGCCCTGCCCTGGCATGTGTGCAGGTAGACAGGCAGGCAGGGCCAGCAGGAATAAATACTGCTGCTCCAAAACCACACACACACACACACACACACACACACAGGCCCAGCCCACTGGTCTGTTGGATCCAGACTGGCCTGGGATCAGTCCAGAGTCAGCTGCTCTTCCAGGCAATCAGCGGGGACTCTGTCTGTAACTGAAAGCGTGGGAAAGTGTGTGCAAGTGTGTGTTTCAGAGACACAGAGAATTCCTTGAGCACAAATAAAAATGAGTGGACTAAGGTCAAAATGGAATAGACAAATCAATAGATACATTTACATGCAGCTTAAACACCTACATGCATTTTTGTATTTACATACTTACAAATACACAGACAAACATACATAAATACATACATGGAGTTCATATGCAAAAGCTTCTTCCGAGTCCATTTGCAATGAATTTTACAGAAAAAAAAATTGTATGTGATTTTGATGAGCTGTCTCATCGGGGTCAGCTCTATGTTCCCACAACCCTATGTTCCCACAGCTCTATGTTCCCACATTTGTTAGGAATTTTTATTTTTCACAGAATTTTTGGAAATTAGGCCCTATGTTCCCACAGCCCTATGTTCCCACATTTCTTAGAAAATTTGGGAAATTGGGCCCTATGTTCCCACAGCCCCATGCTCTCACATTATAAACATTACCAACACAGGTAATATTTATCCAGTTAGCCCTTCCGTTCACATTAGAATGGAAGATTCTGAAAATGAAAATGATTCCAAAAATGATTGCTGTGGTCGATTTCAAAAATGATCGCTGAGGTGGATGAATATAAAATCGTTGTGGAATGTGGATGCAAAACTTTCTGAAAACAAGAGTGGATGAAGATCGTTTTCATTGCAAATATAAATCCAGGCAGCACAACATAAAAGAACCCTACCCTTACCCTAAACCTAACCCCACTACCTGGAAGGCACCATTGAGGGCAAATAATACCAAAGATCGAATCTTGCTTGAACTTACATAGGGGGTCTACCAGGCACGGGTAGAAAAGTGGGAGTACAGTACCTGACTGAAGAAAGAAAGAAAATAAAACTATTAGAAATGTGAGAATATAGGGCTGTGGGAACATAGGGCTGTGGGAACATAGAGCTGTGGGAATATAGGGCTGTGGGAACATAGAGTTGTGGGAACATAGACACGCTCCCCTCTCATCACTCCAACTCAATTTGGATTGTTTTAGGCTATTTGTTCATACTTGATGAAAATATTTTAATTGGAATTTGATAGTGATTACCTGGAAGTTAATACTTAAAGCCCCAATGTGTAACGTTTTTACTGTTCAACATCAATATCTGCTTTACCTGTTGACAAACTTGTCCTTTCTCATAAATATTAACTACCACTATTAATTCCGTGTGTCCGTAATGGCTTGAAATTTCGCGTTTGCATGCACATTAACTGGGGTAGACTCTCCATGTATTGCCGCCATCTTGAAATACGGAAGCTGAAAATGGTCATATCTTTCGCTTTTTTGTAATAGAACTGACAATAGACCGACATCCGCATGCAGGCTTCCATAGCTGTATTACGTAATTTGCGTTGCGTTGCACTTCACTACTACACATTATACATACATACATACATACATACATACATACATACTGTACATGCATACATACAGTACATAGTACATGCAAACGTATGTACGAACATGTGCATATATAGTACATAGACGGCATAAATCTATACACATAAACATATAGTATATGCATACTGTATATACATTTAAAGACTAGGCCTATACAAAGGCTAGAAGATAGATGATGTGAGAGGGACAGATACGCGGTCATTAGCACTGCATAATCATTGTTAGATTACACATTGTTAAAGTACCAGGCATCATGTTTCGCATGAGCATGAGTCCTTACAAACACAATAAACAGCCTGTGGCCTTCCGAAGACTCAGTGGATACGCACACCTACCCAGACACACACACACACACACAGGCCAGAGCGTTACAGATTGATTGATGTGTGTGTGTGTGTGCACTCTGCTTCAAACACATTCCTGACCGATAAACCTATCGATAGACCTGCCCTTTCAAACCTGCACCATTCACCTGACAATGGACTTGACCCTGTATTTGTGTGTGTGTGAGTGTGTCTCTCTCTGTGTGAGTGTGTGTCTCTCTCTGTGTGTGTGTGTGTGTGTGTGTGTGTGTGTGTGTGTGTGTGTGTGTGCGCGTATGTGTGATTATACCATCCCTCTCTCTCCTGACACCAGTTTTACAACATCCACTTGAGTCCACTTAAAAGGACCCTCAGCACAAAGCTCAGGAAAGGGAGACGGAGAAATCACTAAGTCTCACATCTAGGAGAAAAACAACAGAAAAGTGGGCTGGAGTGGGCTGTAAAAGAGAAGTGAGTGACTGATAACCCTGCTCTGCTGGAGGCCGGCCTCTCTGTCACCACTCTCTTTTATTGGGCCTGGTGGTCATGGCTTAAGCATGTCTAAAAGGCATCCTGCAGAGTCAACAAAAGTTGACGTCCTGTCCACACACCTTGACATGAACTCCAGTCGTGTCCCACAATGAACTTGTTGTTGTGTACAGGCCTATAGCGTGGTCCACTGAAGTTTCTGATTGCTCTCCATTGGGATGACTTGGTCAAACTGTGTCTGCATCAGGAGGACATTTTTCAGGTTTTAAGTTTTGAGGTTTCCTGTTCTGTGGTATTTGGCGATAAGCAGGTTAAACTTGAATCGGATTTGTGGTACCGCATTGATTCAGTGCTGTTACCACCCTTTTTAAGCCCAGACATTCATTGACAGATTGACAGGCACCTCCTCAACATTCTGTTGCTACATTGATGTGATGCAGTCTGCAAAGACTGGAATTGCTTGATTGATTCATTTGCCAAATATAGCCAGTGTACATCAGCAGCCATCTTTGGGGGAATTATGCCCCATATATTTCGGTATAATGAAGGGGTCATCTGATTTAAGTTCAAATAAGTTTATTTGACAGATTATTTCCTTGTACAAACAGGCATGTTTAAACTCAGTATTTCACCATCAAGCAGTACTTTGTGAGCTCAATGGTGTTTTTTGCCCCCAACAACACCTTCACAGCACAGCACAGCCTAAAAGGCACTACCCTTACCCTATTCCTAACCCTAACCCCCTCAACCCTCATCCTAACCCTTAACTGATTGAAGTGGTGCCTTGAAGGCAGTGCTACCTGGAAGGCAACGTTGAGGGCAAAAAACACCAAAGACCACTTTGTGAGCAGTTGTATGAAGTTTGTTTACCAGCATAACAGTCTGGTTGAGAGACAGGCAAAACAACACCTCTCTGGTGTATTTTATTGGTCATAATAATGAAGTCTTTGGAAAATGCTGTTTCTGTTTTTCACTGTTTTGTAAGAGGTTTTGTTAAAGCTCAGAGGCAATGGCATATCGAAGTGATGAATCAACACAGAACCATTATTTATCTGACAATGCATCCCCGAAGGGCAGTGTTTTCACTCATGGCTGCCTGTGGCCACTGTGAATATTATGTCAAGTTCTAATCCCCTGGGGTGGCTTCCATGGAATCTTGTCATCTATTGCCAATAACATGTCAAGAATCTGAAAGGCCTCAAACATGCATTGATATTTGTATCTGAACTTCACTACAATTAATTAGGTTAAATATATAACATCTGGACTCTCTCTTTCAATGTTTTGGGGACGATATGAGGTATTTGGCTTGTTTCCATGGAAGCAGGTTAGCCTTGGAGCACAGGGTTATGTGTAATGAGGTGATTAACATCCCAATGAGAGCCTGGTGATAAGATAATGTGTGTACACACACTATCACACACACACACTATCACATATACGCACACACACACACACACGCACACACACACATACAGTTATCAGCTACAGGCAGCCATACGCAGATAGAGGCTATTCACCTAGACCTACTCTCAGTCAAACCAGCTAACTCAACTCATTTTACTCGCATTCCGTACATTTTAGACTGAAGTTCACTGGGAATCATGGAAAGAAGGAGCGAGATGTGAAGATAAAGGGACTTTTTTATCAGGTTGCAACGTTGGACTGTTTTTTTTTTTTGAGTGGAGGAGAGACACTCGGGGCAGACTAGAATATCAGGTGGCGACGCCACGGGTCAGGTTCTGAGCCTGAGCTAGATTGGATCAGAATCTCAGCAGGGGGTGTGCAGCTGTGCGGATGGAGCTAATGGTGCCTCCGAATGCCTTCACTTAAGACATCCTTTCTCCACTTTGTCAATGGCTGAATCTCACACACACACATGCACACATACACACACACAAATACACACACACACACATACACACACAATGCTCTTAAACTGATTGGAATATTTCACATTCCCTGTCGGGAATGGGCTCCAGCATACAAAGGCAAGGGGGAGAGGGGTTAATATGTGGCTTACCTGAAGTGCCCTGACCCTTGGTCACACCTTGGGGGCCTCAGGGGCCTTTACCCTCTCTCCTCAACCCCTCTCTTAAAACACACACACACACACACACACACACACACACACACACACACACACACACACACACACACACACACACACACACACACACACACACACACACACACACACACACACATCATAGCAATAGCCTGTATGTTAACACAGTAAGTGACAATAAGCCAAGCTTTTGGCTTGTTTATTAGATCCTGTGTGTGTGTGTGTGTGTGTGTGTGTGTGTGTGTGTGTGTGTGTGTGTGTGTGTGTGTGTGTGTGTGTGTGTGTGTGTTTGGATGTTTTCTTAGACTGTGAGACACTCCTTCCTCTGGTGAGCGTCTGCCTGAATGTCCAGGATGTCCACAGATAAAACAGATAAATAAATGAGTGGATGATATATTGTTCTGTCTGCCTTCTGGTGTCTTCGTTCGCTTTATCTGAGGTCCAAAGTCCTCAAGATTAACCAACATACAATTATTTGTGTACGTGTGTGTGTGTGTGTGTGTGTGTGTGTGTGCATGTGTGTGCATGTGTGTGTGTGTTATTAAACATTTTATATTATGTCTCCCTCTTTCTCTCTCTCTCTCTCTCTCTCTCTCTCTCTCTCTCTCTCTCTCTCTCTCTCACACACACACACACATGCATACTCATTCAGCAGGTAATTCTAGCGTACACAGAAGGATGTGTGAGGTGTGTGTGCTGTCTGTGCAGTCATGTGTACACACACAACTGAGTGAAGGGTGTGTTTTCTCAGTAATTTGAATGGCACAGCTAGCTTCACTAGTTTTACACTCCATATCTCTTGGCTACCTATGCCAGCTGTTATTCCAGAGAAGTCACCATACTGGAGCCAAGGTTTTTATTTTCGATAAAAAGTTGTTCAGTTCAAGGAATAGAATTTATTTTCTTATTTTTTCCCTGTGATCTACTGTATATTTTAAATGTGAGACGTGTTGTGTTTCCTTGTCCTATTTCATGATTCAATGCACTATTACCGTGAGCAAGTACTGCGGAAAGATTCTTCCGCATCCAAAGAAAAACACAGACTGGCACATGGCAACACACACACACACACACACACACACACACACACACACACACACACACACACACAAGTGGTGAGTATGTCTTGAAATGCCCATGCAGCCGTTCCCTTGTGGAAATTAGTTTGTCCGGTTCTGGCTGGCATAATTACTCTTTTGTTGTACCAGTACTCTGGTGTTGTTGTGACATGACAGCTGTCCTCCCTCCCTCTCTCTCTCTCTCTCTCTCTCTCTCCCATCTCTCATCCTTGTTACCTGAGTTTGACCTCCCTATACCCAGTAAAACCCTGCACACTCAGCTGAGCTGGCTGTGTGTCTGCGGACGCCTCCTCATAACTCCACTCCACTAAGTTTGCTGTCTGCTGCTCACGCAGGTTCAGTCACGACCCGACAGGATGGAGGAGCCAGTAATGTGGCTTTTATGGCTTTGATGAGAGGCCATTTAAACACCATTATCTCCAATACAGGTTCCTTCTGCTGTAATCATTTACCTTTGCTTTGTAAAGAGCCACTGAATCATGTGAGCGCTGCATAAGATCTCCCTGTAAAATAACTCTCGGTGTAGCGCGCCATTCATAGGCTGTGCATGCCCAAATGTGTAAGAAGTACTGATATAATGTACAGTGAATAAAGACTTCCACAGAAGCTTATTTCTAAGATGGAGTTGGTTTCATTGCAGTGAGTGCCTGATAGGCTACTGTGGGCTCTTTGGGGTTCTAAATAAGTTGATAAGCAGTTCTGTATTTAGATCTAATGGTGAATTGATTTTCTGTGCAGGGCCCGAAAAGGGGCTGTGTATTGTCCCAGCAGGCATGTTTGGTCTGATAAACTTGCCAAAGTGTGTGTCATAGTGACTAATGCTCAAATGATTGGTGAAAAGCGTAGGTTTGTCATGCTGCACCCTTACTTAGCGTGCAGAGGTGTGTTGCAGTCTGATGGCTTTGTGTGTGTGTGTGTGTGTGTGTGTGTGTGTGTGTGTGTGTGTGTGTGTGTGTGTGTGTGTGTGTGTGTGTGTGCGTGTGTGTGTGTGTGCATGTGTAATCAAGCGCAGGTCAGCGTATGTTTGAGTATGTGAGTGTGTGTGAGTATGTGTGTGAGAGAGAGTATACATGCATATCTGTGTGTGTGTGTGTGTGTGTGTGTGTATGTATGTGTGTGTTTACGCGTGGGCAGATGGAGATAATGAAATAAAGAGCTGAGATAGGAAGGCCGAGGGTTTCCTCGGGTCAAGTGCTCTGAGATAAAATGCTTCAAAGATATGCAGACACATGTCATGGCTCTCTCACACACACAAAACAATCGACACCTGTGCCTTTGCTGGTGAAATCCCCTCTCTGAAGTATCTCAGTAACTGCAGTGTTTATTTGTGTTGATTTGCTTTTATCATCTATCGCCTAGCAAGTATTGATAGCTGCTTCTGTGCAGAGAAAATAAATATCAATACGAGTGGCCAGTAGGCTTGCCCTCTCCATTGAGAGGTGACTCACCAGGGGCAGCTCACCAGGGGCAGCTTGGCTGCTTGGACCAATGACCCGTGGCCATACTGTATATCTGGGACTGTCTGAGGAGTGGTTGTCCACGCAACAATCTCGAGCCGGTCCGTTTGCTGTGGCGAACACACAGTGTTTCTGATTGGACAAAAGTTGGGTAGTAGTCAAGACGGAGGTGAGGCGGTCCCTACCGCTGTTGCGCTCGGATGATGAGTCACGGCCGCAAAAGTCGTTGGCCGAGGTGATAAAACTCACGTACACCTGTACTGCTATACACACACGCACATGCATTATACACGCGCACACACACACACACACTCTCTCACACACACACTCACTCACACACACACAGATACACATACACACACACACACACACACACACACACACACACATACTTGCATACATTTATACAGTATCCATTCTTACATTTACTCAAATGCATAAACAAAAAATCCATGAAAAAAACATGATACAAAATTGCATTTAGCTGAATGAACACATTAACGCTGTCACATCAGACGTGCAGTTCAACACGTACGTTCAAGAGGAACTGTATTTACTCAATCTTGTTTCAATTAGATCTATGATTCATACACTTGAATTCAAATATAGAGGACACTTATTAGAAATCTTTTCATGAAGCGTGCCGTGTCTATCTCATATCTAAATGTGTAATCAGACTATTATTGTATAATATACCCTAATCAAGCCATATTACATACCTGGGAATTCAATTCCATTGTTTTGGGGTGTTTTGCGCAACAAAAAAGACTTTCTTTTCAGGGTTCAAAGTGTTCTTATGGTGTGAGTATTTTGATTGTTTGTTGTTTCTAACTTCCATTGTACTCATGGTATTTATGCCATTGGGTGAAAAGTCACGGAAGTATGCAATCCAATTACTTACTGCTGATTGTCTGGTTCCATGTCCCAATGGACCCTTCAGCTCTTTCTTTCTTTCTCTCTCTCTCTCTCTCTCTCTCTCTCTCTCTCTCTCTAACACACACACACACACACACACACACACACACACACTCACAGTCATTCACACACACACACACACACGCACACACACACACACACACACAACACACACACACACACACACACACACACACACACACACACACACACACACACACACACACACACACGGTGTATTGGCCATGAGCAAGGTACCTATCCCCTACCTTTTCAACATGACTGCCTGTTACATATCTGTTTGACTATCTTGAGAGTTTTTTAAAACTTTGTTGCATGTGTAAAATGCTTACAGTAAAACCCTCAAATGCAGCAAAGTGTTTGTATGTGAGTGTGTGCAGTTTGCCATTCTTTCTTCCTTGCTCCCTCCTGAGTCTTGGTGGGCTCTCTGTCTCATTCTATCACCACCACCCCCCCCCCCCCCCACACACACACACACCCACACCCACACCCTCACTCCGCTGCTGTTTCTTTTTGACGTGCTTAATTCTGTCTCGGGTTACAGTGGGCATTCATAGCCTCACGCAGAGTAACAAGAGTTGAGATTGGTGTGTGTGTGTGTGTGTGTGCGTGTGTGTATTTGTGAAGAGGAGATTTAATGCTACAGGGCTATTCATTGAGTGTCTGGTCGTCCTCAGAGAGGGATTAAGGTCTTACCTGAGCTCTGAGACAGGACAGGATGTGAAAGCCTGGAAGAAAAGTCATCTTCCCCCACAGACACAGCCTGGAATGAGACTGAAAAGGCAGAAACCCCAAAATATAAAGCAACATTCATAATTTCAAACTGATAAATATAAGCTGGGTCTGTACAACTTTTTATGTCCTCAAATACTCTTTGAAGAATGTTCAGCCAATAATTAACAATGTAGGAGAAATTTGGAGGGAAAGTAATGCACTGAATTCTCTTGTTGAAACCTATATATCATAGGTACTGTAAGAAATGCAATCAGTTTGCACAGTTGACACAGACCAGAAGGGAATATATATATTAAAAAAAGTGATTATGGTCCAGTGGTTTTCTCCTCCAAAAAATCAGCAGCATAACTGGAATCAGAGCATTTGGCACCGGTTCTGAGGAAATCCTAGCATTTTAAAGTGATGGAGATTTTTAATTATGTTTAGGTTCCTGATTCTGGGAACTAGATGCTGTCATTACCTCCATGCCCCTCCTCAACTCCCCATCCCTCTCCTCCCTCTCTCTCCCCTCTTTCTCTTTTTCCTTTTCTTCCTCTCTCTTTTTGTAATGCTCTCTCTTTCCATACCACCTTCCCCCCTCTCTCTCTCACACTCTCCTCTTTTCTCTTCCTTCTACACATTTGCTCTCTTCTTTTCTTTCTCTGGAATGTTCTTTCTTTCCATACCACCTCTCCTTGCCTGTCTCTCTCCCCCTCCGGCCTTATTAATCTAATGAGATCTTGTGATTCAGCCAATGCCAATCAGCAGTGTAAACGATTCTCATTGGCAAACAGCACTAAGTCTTCAGCAAAGTCTCCTTTACTCCCCCCTCCCCCCTTAAGCTATCAAGAGAGCAGGGCGCCAATGGGGCCAGATATCAAACTGCAACCCAAAACATAATTAGATGCTCAAGTGGTTCATTTGGCCAGCTAAAACAGGTTTCCTGTCATGAGAAACAGGATTCTGAGCTCACAGCAACAGCTATTTTTAAGCCCCAAGTGGTGGGATCACTGGAGCTTTTGAAGCAAGGGAAAGAGACACACAAACAACCGCAAAGCAAAAAATATTTTGGAGTTGGCATGTGTGGATATAAATACTAAAAGAAAAAAAGTTGTTTTATTAATTGTAATAAGTTACGATAAATGAATTGATGCTCAGCCAACAACATCCTGGAGCAGAATACTTGTGTAAAATAAAAAAAAATTAAAAGACTAAAATAGTAAAGATACTAAAGGGGGCAAAGGCCCACAGTGACATGAGTTGTGGAGTCTATTGCATCATGCAGGACCACAGAGGCAGTGCTGCAGTCAGTGGAAGCTGCATGGCAGAGGGGATCCTGTAGCTGTAGCAGCTTAAGCTCATCTTAGCGGCCGTTCACACTGACACGCTTTTTTCACCTCCAGGCGCTCGATTTCAATTGTTTCCCTATGGAACGATGCGACTTGACCGTTGCTACGCGCCTCGCGTAAAAAAAGCGCTAGTAAAAACGCAAGCGACTAAAAATGCAAGCGCTCAAAGTTGAAAATATTTTAACTTTTGAGGTTGCGTTTTCTTCAACAATGGTCCCGTTGCCTAGCTGCCAGTCATAGCTAAGTCGGGGAGTTAGTGGTTTAGCCAAATCTAGCTGTCATAGCAACAAGATGTACATTTATCACTTTCGACCTTGCATGTTTTTGTCACTCACATTTACAAAATACTCACGTTTTACAAGCGGAAAAGCGTGTTCAGTGTGAACAGCCCCTTACTCAGGATAGAAGTCTTTCAGCTTTGGCCTCATTCCCACCCAACCAGCATGGATCACACCTAGGGGTCGACCGATATGCTTTTTTAGGGGCCGATACCGTTATCGATATTTATTGCCTCTGGGTGGCGGATAACTGATATATGCCCGATATTTTGGGCCGATATTGTAATTTTTTAACCTGTTTGACTGGACTGCTAATTGACAGATTTATATAAAAGGAAAAATATTTCCAAATTCCATGAAAAGAAACACATTGAGTTGCCTGCTCAATCTCTGTAAAATTTAGAAAAAAAGACCATTCATGAGATACAGGATTAAATGAGGGGGATTACAATGGTCATAAATTAGCCAACATAATAATTCTAATGAGTAAGCTATAGGCTATGAGATTTCTTTTTCATATGAGTTTTCATATTTCTCAACTCTAAGACTATGCATTTTGAAACAGTATGTGCGTTAAATCGGTCATAGAGTTAATTTGCATGGCACGTAGGGAAAGACAGGCAGTCCCCTTTGGTAGGCTGGTGTCTCGCACAGAGATAGGGAGAATTCAACACAGGCCACCATAAATGTGAATTGAAGTAACTAAGTGCAAGGATGATAAAATATTCTATCTGAATGCGTGCTTAAGTGAAATAAGATATTTAGTGTATTTAAACAAATATCGGCTAAAACCGATATGTGGGAGGCCGATACCGATATGGGCCGATAAGTTAAAAATGGTCCAAAAACGGCCGATATATTGGCCACACCAATACATCGGTCTACCTCTAATCACACCAGCATGGCTCACTGCTGCAGACAGTACAGTACACCCCTCACTCTCAGTTTTTCTCAAAGTCTCAGGAAGCATGCTTGGAAGGCTGCTTTTTCGTAGCCTGACATTGCCCGACCATAATATTGCTGTTCATCCGTATTCATGGTCTGGAGGTTCTTTAACCTGACGCGATTATAGGGCGGGGGGGAGGGCATTCACTTCTGGTTTGAAACGATTGGACAGCTCATCTAATCAGTCCCTCTACTGATGTAAACACGCCCATGAAGACCGTCCCCAGACCATGGATACGGATGAACATTCGTATTATGGGCGGGCTATGTCAGGCTAGCTTTTTCGAGCATTCCACGTCATTGTCTGTCGCCAAGTACTGTTCCAATGTCAAAGATCCTTCTAAATTCTGGCGAGGACAGAGGCCTTTGTTCATAGATTTTTCAAGGATGCACGGATGGAACCTCGTTTTTGAAGTGTACAACTTCCAAAGCAAGTGTGCTACCTAGGAAGCATTCTCGACTTTGAGAAACACTCGCTCTGTCTGCATGGCAGAATAAAAGATTTTACTGGAAGCCCCACACTGGATGGTGATACAGCAGCCAATCCAAACCAGTAGTTTTCCTAATTTTTGCATGCATTACTGCTAATTCTGTGTATATCCATATTTCTCACTTTACATCTAGTACTTTACATTTCCCAGGGGAACTAGTATACTCTAGTATTAATCTGCCAGAGGACATTTAAAGAATTCCGAAATGTCCCAAATATTACCTTAGCCAATAAACCGCTGGCCAATGTTTTATGCAGAGAAAAGACACCACACACACAAACACACACACACGCACACAGTCAATTTATTGAACGTACCCATGTTAGTACTAATAGCCTACAGCACTACCTAGAATGAATCTGAATCTCGCTCTGATTTTATGAAAACGTGGAATGAAGAAAATACCCCAATGTAACAACCTCAATGATGAATACATTTTCAAAATCAGTTTACTAGCCTTAGTTGATAATCTGGAGATTATAATACCTGTACATACAGCATATAGAAAAAAAAATCAATTCAGTAAATCATGAACAAGTCCAGAGAAGATGAATGAGTTGTTGTTGCAGGGGGAGAAACAGAAAGAAGGCAGAAAAAGAAGGAAATGGAGGAAGGACAATAGATATGTTCCATTACAATGACATGGTGGAGTGGGACAAACTGTTTCTGCTCATGTAACAGAAAGGTGAATCTCCTCACATTCACCCTGCATTGAGGGCTGGCATTGGGTTACCTGGGAATGGGGACAGCTGGAAACATATCCCAAGTCACAGATTTCTGCTGCTATTGTATTAGCATCACCTGAGTGCATAATACACACAGGCACACACACACACACTCACACACACACATACATCCGCACACTCACACACACACACGTACACACACACACATATACACAAAAGTGTGAGAAATACATCACCAGAAGAAGACACAATAGCCAAAGCACTAATGGTGCTTCCACTACAAAAGCCAGGAAACACAAATTAGATGTTTTTAATGATGCCGCTTGATTACAGTAAGTGATGATGTCAGCCCAAGAGTAGTGTTTCACGGTTGTTCATCCCACGGTGTGATTGCTCACTGAGATCTCACTCTTCAGGCTAACAAGCCATGGATGACACAGTTTCCTGCCTGAGGGGGCCCCCAGTTGTTTTATTTTTTCCTTCTTGACACACAGGCATTGTCCACCATCTTGGATACTATAGAGGAAAAGTAGCTCAGGGGCCTTTGTTGTCTGCACGCGTGACAAAAATAACCTGAGATTTCATTCAGCTCGGGAATTTGGAGACGCACGGATACATTAGATGTTGCGGGTCTGTGACAGTGAGGCCTGACTGAGGCAGGATATGACAACATGCTAGAATGACCTATTCATACAAAAAGAAAGACAACAAATCAGTAAGGATTTTTTTGGTTGTTGACCAAGGTCACTTTGAGGAAAGGTCATTTTGGACAAAAGAAAATAAAGAAAGGAATTATTTTAACTAAAATAGAATAATGGCATTCAATTTGGTATGCCATGTTGTATTTACATGTATAGGTTGTCAGGGACATCCAACCTGGAATGCACCTTGACAAAATCTTCCAATCTGTTGGATCAGTAATGCTTTACTGGACGGATGAGCAGACATTCATAGCAACTCTCAGAGATTCTTTTCAAA
Source organism: Sardinella longiceps (assembly GCA_027497455.2). Classification (NCBI taxonomy): domain Eukaryota; kingdom Metazoa; phylum Chordata; class Actinopteri; order Clupeiformes; family Clupeidae; genus Sardinella; species Sardinella longiceps. The sequence continues at coordinate 8,422,642 of JAODXP020000004.1, read as the reverse complement.
GCATTCATGCCTGTTTCATTCATGGGACATGAGTCAGCAAACTTTTATAAATATAGAAGGTAGAATGGCAATGATTTTGCTTTGCTTTTTGGATTTACAGTAAAACTTCATATTACCTGATCATGTTGCGTCAAAGTGAATCTCTGTATGGTCCAGTATTATGCAGGAGAAAGGATATGAGCATATAATTTGATAATGATACGTTTTTAAAAAAAATCTTGTTACTTTCACAGATAATTATCAAAGTTCAGAAAAATTTCGCCACCTTGCCTAACCTCAAATGGGAAGCTGTCCCTCTCTTAAAATGATTAGCAATGTAATGTAATTTTGGATAGGATTTTAGGATATTGTTCAAGAACCATAAAAGCCTCCCTAGCCTTGTTAAATGAATGCCTTCTGAGGTCTATTTGAAATGTCACTTTATTATACAAGTTTGCTTTCATTACACAATGACTAGACCATCTTAGTTCATGGGGAATGGCACACTGAACTGTGCTACAAGCCCATGGCAGAGAAAGAGGGAGAGACATGCATGTCAGATAGAGAGAGAGAGAGAGAGGGAGGGAGGGAGGAAGAGAGTCAAATGCAAATGTTGCTGTCAAAAGAAAATAAAAACTTCCAGTGTCTCTCAAAATCATTTCCACCATCAAACATACTTAACTGCCCCAAGGTTCCTCTGTGACAGCCCAATAATTGAGTGTTGCCTAGTGACCAGGAGATTTTAGGGAGATAAACCTATACAGCTTAACACCGTGATTGCTGCTTCTCCAAGCTTCCTCGAGGCTAAAGACAGCACCAGTGCTCAGGTTCTATTAGTGTTCTATTTCAAAGCAGCTTGCTCTGCGTCTGTCAGGCTCAGGCACTCTCCACTGTAGAAAGTGACCATTTCAGACATCCAACCAATGAGCCAAGTGCACAAAAAATAGGTGAGCATGATCATACTATATTGCTGTTTATTTTCTGTGCAAAGGATTATTTGTGGTTTTCAAAGTGTGTGTGTGTGTGTGCGTCTTTGGAACATCTCCCAATGCACCGGTATTCGGATTATGTAACCACATTAAGACAAAACATTAGCAGGTTACAGTACATTCCTGAGCAAGATCAACCCAACAATAATATTTAGAGATTTCACAAATGCCCGCTCACGTCAGTGTTGACGGAGCTCCTCTGTTTGCTATCAGTTACCATGTCGAACATGTTTGGCTCTGTCCCACCACAAGCACCATGCTACTGACTCTGTGTTGAGCAGGGCCATTAAAGCAACAGCCGTGTTGTCATGGTAATTGGTGACCACCATATTGTGTTTTTTTTTTTTTTTTTTATCGTAACTGAAAGAGTTAATGGCCTCTTTCAGTTTACACTTAAGCACACCACTGAAGCTCGACAACATCTCCCAAAAATTGGTACCACATAAACACGCACACATACACACACACACACACACACACACACACACACACACACACACACACACACACACAGAAATAGACACAGAGACACCTGCATACAATCTTACACTTAGACAAACACACACATGCACACTCACCCCATTAAGTTTAATGGTACTGACTCTCTCGTCACCTGTTTTACCAGGGCTGTAAAGGGGGCTTTAGACAGTTAATCGTGCATTAACTGGGCTGTTTTTGATCGCAGCACTTTCTGTAAACATGCATCTCGTAGTCAGTCTTCAGCTGTGTCTGATTGCCCTCTGTAACGACAATAATTTAGGACTGTATTTGTCAAGTTTTGAGGAGAATTCAGTTTCTCAATCAACGTCTCAATGGGACTTCATTGGAAGCGTTTTAGCATTAAGGAGCAATTGTCAGGTTTTAAAATTTATGGAGCTGACAAGAAAATACCAGGGAGACTTGGAGAGGATGTAAAACATTATGCGCAAACTGGGAAAATTATGCCCTGGATAACTTAAGTGGTTTCATTTCCTAATGCGGTTGTTGATGGATTCCTTGGAATTCTGTCCTGAGACAGAAGAGTTCATTTCACCTATTCTGGCCAGAATTCACACCATTAATCAGAGACTTGGCCTCAGTCGGTCACATTAGTATTAAATCCTGTCTGGATCCCTCTCTCCCTCTGACCTCTCCACAAACCTCCAAAACATTTCCAAGAAATTCTCTCTCTCTCTCTCTCTCTCTCTCTCTCTCTCTCTCTCTCTCTCTCTCTCTCTCTCTCTCTCTCTCTCTCTCAATTCATTCTCTGTTCCTCTTTTGCTCAATCTTTCATCTCTGTCTCTCCATGCATCTTGTTATCTCCCTTTCTGCTCTCTCACTCTCTTCCATTCTCTTCTCTCTCTCTCTCTCTCTCTCTCTCTCTCTCTCTCTCTCTCTCTCTCTCTCTCTCCCCCCCTCCCCTCTCCCATCTGTGGACTCTTCCCAGGTATCCTGTTTTGAGCAGCAAAGAGGAAGAGATTACTTGTGGTTCTGTTGAGAGCTCCACAGGACCAACCTCCTCTTCCCTCCTCTTCTCTTTTCTTCCCTTTTCTTCCCTCCTCTTCTCGTCTCTTCTCTTCTGTCCCTCCAGCTTCTTCTCACTCTGCCTCAGCTTTCACCTGAAGCGAACCACAGCCATCCCTCTTAAGTTTATCACACATCACAACACACACCACTCAGTCATCCTTCACATCAGCACACCACACACACATGTACACACACACAGGCATGCACACACACACACACACACACACACACACACACACACAGGCATGCACACACACACATACACACACACCCGCTCGCACACACATGCACGCACCCGCTCACACACACACACACACACACACACACACACACATGTGTAACTAATCACAGTCACAGGGGTGTTGATGTTTGGCAACCGATTAGCTTGTCTCTTTCTCATTTTGTGGTCAGAAGCTTAGGCGCCCTCTCACACATGCACACACTCTTTTAGACACACACACACACACACACACACACACACACACAGGCACAGTTCCTCTCTCGCTCATACACTCTGAACATATATCAAACCTGTTGGCTTAGCCTGCGCTAGTTTTATCCCTGCAGTGCCTGCAACATTGCCTCACACTGCAAGTGAGTATGTGTTACACAAGTGATTCTCTCTGTCTGTCTCTGTTTCGGACAGCATGCATTAGCTTGCATCTAAGTGTGTGTGTGTGTGTGTGTGTGTGTGTGTTTTACCTCCCCTGTGCATGGCGAGCAGAATATGTGGCTTTGCCAAAATGAGTGAATCACCGTAACCGCAGAGAAGGTGTGGACCATTTCTCAATTTCGATTGTAAGAGATACACACTCTCGCACACACACACAAACACACAAATATGATGAAAATAAAACATTTAAAACGAAAATAGACTTAAACAGCTACAGTCGTCCTGATACAATATGTGTGTATGCAAATTGGCGCAGACACAAATCTATGCTCTCTCTCTCTCTCTCTCTCTCTCTCTCTCTCTCACACACACAAAAAACACACACACACACACACACACACACACACACACACACACACACACACACACATTCATGTAGATTAAAGAATGTGCTTTCAATCTGTGGCTGACTGCGGTTGGGGTTCACAGAGATGGGACAGCTGTGTCATGCACACACACACACACACACACACACACACACACACACACACTTAGCCACACGTTCTCCCTCAGAAAGGCTAATTGCATGTTTACCTTCTCAGACATTCCTCTTTATTGCTCATAAATGTATGAGGGTCTGAGAGTGTGGACGACTCACACAAACACTGGCTGTTGTCCCCTCTGGACTGGCATTGCAATTTCATGACTACATGTCACAGAATAAGCAAAGCAATGCTGTCCACACTAAACACTCACTTGGGAAATAAACACAAGGAAAAACAAACAAATAACAACTGCAACAAAAAAACAAATACAAAATGCTGCAAATGTAAGAGTAAGCAATGGCTGTTTGTCCTGTGCAGTGTTTTGTAATCATCCTCCATCGGTTCTTATGCAAGAAATTATAATATTTTTTTTTAGACATTAATGCATAAGCAGCGAATTTATGACTGCTTTATTCTGTTCTTATTGCCAGTGCAACCCAACTTTTTTGGACTTGGGCTGTTCTTCTACTACAAAATGTCACTCGATACAGACTATCAATGTAACAGAAGCTACAATGAGGAAACTATGAAAGAAATGACAAAGTGGGTTTTTCTCAACATTATGTGGATACTTATAGCAACTGAGGACAGTGTCCCTCAATGCCAGCTAGCCCTCTGCGGTGCATGTTCAGCAGTTTATAAGACTGATAGTCTTATACAGTGGTCAGAACTGATTCCAAGGGCATCGGATGTGATGTTATGATTAGGAATCCAAGGTGCCTGCATGGGACTGTGGGCATGGTTTTCCCCGATTGAGGCCTCAGAATTACACCAGAGCGCATACTGTATCATGCAAGGACTCATGCTCATGTTGAGGAGACTGGTAAGACACATCACTGGAGTTGTCTATTTCACTATTATGAAACTCTGATTGTATAAAATACTGCAAAACTCTCTAAGGAGCTCACCTGATGAAACAAGAGAGAACAAACGGGCCCACCTCAGACACGTGAACTTCCTAGTGCAAACATGTGCTAATTGTTTTAGTGTATGAACAGTGGACATGACTCATAGCCATATCTCTCACAATGAGCAGCGGAGGAGAGCTGTTAAACAGCTGCAGCTCCCGCCCGACTACATGTGACCCATGCCTGCTCACACACACATTCACACAAAAACATACACACAAAAACATACACACACACACACAGACACACACACACACACACACACACACACACACACACACACACAAAGTATATCCAACCCTCAGCAAGTTAAAGCAGGATCCCTTGATAGGCCCTTAATTCCTCGGCTCTGCTCCAGACACGACAGACATGCTGCCTCAGAGCTTTCAAAGACAAAACACAAAGAGAGAGAGAGAGAGAGAGAGAGAGAGAGTCTTGTTGCTTCCTGTGTTTGTCAACAAAGTGTGGGTGAAGAGGCAGGCTTGTTGAGAAATATAAGTTGGCTTAATTCTTCAGAAGAGATGTGGTTCTCCGCATTCCCTTATGCAAATAAAGTTCAGCCTTAGTGTAATCACTTTTTCCATGTTTATTTTCAGTCTCCAAGTCCTGTCTCTGTATTAAAATGTCTTAAAAATGTGACCATACTTTTCAGCTATGTGTTATAGCTATATTACAGTAAACTAGCACTGGAAATCTGTGCAGATTTTGGAATAATAAACCGAATCGTCTTCACATTCTCAGATAAACGTACCTCTTTCAACACTTCACTTCTGAATTTGTCAATCAGGACACTTCTGGTCCGTCAGTTGCAATGCATACATACAATAGTTTTTAGTTTCTTCTTTTTTATTTTCAGATTAGTCAATCAGGACACTTCTGGTCCGTCAGTTGCAATGCATACATACAATAGTTTTTAGTTTCTTCTTTTTTTTAAGCATGCTTGTTTTGTCAAATGTGAAATGTGAAAATAAAAAAGAAGAAACTAAAATCTATTGGGAGTGCAATCATCCGTTTGCTTATGAAAGGACATTCTCTGATTATGCACCCGGACACACAAACAGAGGGGAGAGCGCGGTGAATCTGGCTTTTTTGTTAATGCATACATACAGACAGACAGACAGACAGACAGCCTACTGATGGGACAGTGTGTATTCCTACAGGTGTTTGCTCTGCCTGACGGACTTTCAAGACAAGTCTTGGAGGAGCTTTTATGATACACTACTGTAGTCCAGCAAATAGCCTCAGCAATAGACTCCCATTCCCCTGGGAACAGAAGACACTCTACACTACACTCCAATTGATTTACAACAACTTCACTGGGCGAAGTGCAATGGAGATTAGCTGAAACCGCTTTACATCTACAAAAACACAACTACACTCACACAAAGTGGACACAGGCATAAACATGTTATTTATGAGAAGGCATACCATTTAAGTGTGTGTGTGTGTGTGTCAGTCTAAGTGGACAGTTGTTCTGAGACTTCTCTACACACATTTAAGCTCTCTATTACCACTGAGCGTGCAAGACGTCAAACATTTACAAACTCTAAAAATAACTATTTTTAGCGGATTGTATAATTACACGGTTGAGGACAAGGATACGAGAAGTTTGTGTGTGTGTGTGTGTGTGCGTGTGTGTATTTGTTAAGGGAAGGGGTTTTGTGGAAAGGGGGAGGGCTTCAGAGAGCAAGAGATGGTATTATATAATTAAAAGACGATGGTGTTCCCAAGGCTTTGCCTGTTATTGTGAAGACAGCCACACAAATTCAAGAGTGTAAAAATAAGTGTAACCACATGGGGGAAAAAAAGTTTGCTGATCATTTGTAATTTCTGTTTGACAGCCATGTGAAATATATAGCAGGCATACATTCATGGGGCTGCGCACATGGGAAAATGATGCCAAGAGCGGAGAGTGAAGTATGGAGAAATGGGCCATTACTATGTGTCGACCGGATATGAAACATTGCATTTCTGTCCAACATCCATCCAACACAGCTGGATATATAACAGGTCAATTTAAGCAGAACAGCATTTATGTGAATCTTTTGCTGTTTATGTGTATGTGTGTGTGTGTGTGTGTGTGTGTGTGTGTGTGTGTGTGTGTGTGTGTTTGCTTGTGTGTGCATTTTTGTTTGTGTGTGAAATATGTGTGTGAAATTGTGTGGGTGTTTTAGTGCTTGTTTGTGTGTGTCTATGTGTGTGTGTGTGTGTGTGTGTGTGTGTGTGTGTGTGTGTGTGTGTGTGTGTGTGTGTGTGTTCCTAGCTATAGAGACATAATGTAACTGAGACACACAGTCCAAGGCAAGGTAAATCCTCCAGTAGAAAGTTCTGGAGTGCCACAGTCTGCACTCAGTCAGGAAGTGCCTGGTTCAGTGCAGGCTCTCATTAGGTCAGCCCTAAGTGGCAGGTTAGGATTGAAGTAACGTTTAGGTTTTGTGTCATGGATGTTGTCACCCCCGCCGACCCCCCCCACCCCTTACCCTCATCGGCGAGCATTGCTCTCTGCCCGACTGCCCACCCCGGTGTTAAACACAGAGCGCTCATTCTCCGAGGTTGACACAGTGACAGGGGTGACGGTGTGTGACGGAGGTGACGTCGGCCACATGGAGAAGTCCAGTGTTTTTCCTCAGACTCTCCGGTTCTCGTTTAAAAGGTGTGTGTGTGTGTGTGTGTGTGGTGGGGGCGGGGGGCACACAAATTCATACAGTTTATTTTTAGACGTCAGGAGATCGAGGGTTTGTTCCTAAAGGTTACTCATCCTCTCCGTTTTTTTCCCTCCAAATGTACCACACTCTTACATACACATACAACCATTCACATGGACATCTGTAAACTTCTCTTTTAGATGTGTGTACGTGCACACACACACACACACAAAAAAAACACACACACACACAAAATGTTCCTTCTTTCTATTCAATCTGTCCAAATAATTTTAATGTCAGATCAACTTAGAGGCAGATTCAGGTCGGTTCAGTTTCACAAAATCTTCCCTATTTAACTGTAATTCTCCATCTTACAGGGAGTGAACTGAATGTTCCACATTCCTATGTGGAACAAATGAAAAGTCTGAGTCCAAACTGGACTGGACACTCTGGTAAGTGCTCAGGTTTTAAAGCTCATCTTGGATTCAAAGATGCCATTTTCACCTCTGACAAGCCAGGGGTGATATATGCCTCTATTAGAGAGTTCTTTTATTGAAGCAGGGGAACTGTTTAACATGTAATGAAAGTGGCATTGGAATGTGAGCGTGTGTGTGTGTATGTATGTGTATATGAGGTGAGGTGTATGGAGAATGAGCTCATTCACTCCATAGAGGACGAGGCTCAATAGCCACGTTTGTCCCCATGAGTAAACACAACACACACGCATTCACACACACACACACTCCAACACCATGGAATTCCTCTGAAGTGGCCGGGCAGCAGCCCCAGACATTAATTCATGTGTGTTTGCAGTGTGACAATGATACCATCTCTGATCAGAGTAACACACACACACACACACACACACACACACACACACTGGGTGCCACTGTCTGGCACAGGGGCCCAGTGTTTGGCCTCTGGTAACAACATGAGGCTTGGCTCATTTCACCCAAGTCATAAGGACCAATCATGACCAGTCATTGAAGTGGCTAAGCTGACGGCCTGGAAATTATTTGTGTAAAATCTGAAAAGTTAGTGAAAAACACTTTTGCTTGAGTTTGCAATGAAGCTCTTGCAGATGTTAACTATAACCTCTGATCAGCACAAAAAGGTTAAAATGGAAATCAATGCAAATCAGGGTTGGTACTTTGATATCATCATTTATTTTCCCTCCAATTGTGTTTGGGGGTAAGTTCAGTATGAAAATAAAGTACTGTATAAACTATGTGTCACTTTTTCACCAGGGCAGACTACAGCAGTTTCATGGAAGCCATTATTGAACAAATTCACAACTTTTAAACTAACAAACTGTATTCTCTGCAGGCCCACACACACTTGTAAAAACAACATCATTTGTGAAGATGATTCCCAAGCCTCCACCCAGCCTTAAATAAATTCCCAATGAGTGGGCCCATATGGGAACTCTGTAAGGTAGCGAGGCCCATCCTTCAGGCAGATGCTTCCTACTGTACCTGCCTATCTCAGTTTAGGACAGGCCATGCTGACAACCCCCATAATAAGACAGTAACAATACAAACCAGTTTCCCCATAGTGATGTCTGCGGTTGATAGTAGTGGCACACCAAAATAAGGCTTTTACAAACACAGGGATCCCAGCCAGCCTCACCCTGCCCAGGTGAGTCACCGCACCATAGCTTACATTTCAGCCCACGCACACTTTCAAAACATTGGCTCCTCACCTCAGCGAGGTGTTCCCACACGACAAGTGTGCTGTTTGACAGCCCCAGGTATGCTATGCTATGCACGCCTGTCTGTCTGTCAGCAGTGCTGCAGTGGTTGCCTAGAGAGACGGTGAATGGGGATATGTCAACGTCTGTCACTGATAGCTATCAATCTTTGGGATGCCAGAACACAAAAATCACACACACACACAACACACACACACACACACACACACACACACACACACACACACACACATACACATGGGGATGCCTCTGTGTCAGCACTGGTAAAATTCCACAAAAGTGCGTGACAACTTCCCACACACAGTTTTTCTCTTCAGAAATTTTAACCTATTCTTTTTTCTTTGCAGCCTCAGACTGACTAACGGGTCTGTTGTAATACCTGTTCTTGGAGGCAACAGCTGCAGTGGAACTTTTTGACTCCATGAATATGTTATCATATAAGAGAGCAGTCAGCCTGCATAGCAGTGCTCCAGTTCTTATTCTGAAAGTTAAATGAAAAGTCGATATTACAAATTAAGACATTTCAAGAGATTTGCATCTGATATCAACTTAGTTTGCGTACATTAAACATTGAAATCAGCACTGGCTTTTTAAGTGTAGACTTTAATTGTAGATACTCTTCTCTGTTCTCGTATGAAAGCCATCCATGGCGAGCTGTCTCTCCCCAGCAGTTTCATGACACCATTGTTTAAGATGGCCATCAATGTGCCTGATTCTAATTGTAGGGAGGGGTGGGTAGCAGGCAGCCATGCTATAATTTCATCTGAAGAATATGAGCTTTATTTAGTCCCTGTGGAGTGGTTAGGGGGCAAACGTACAGAAATGTGGGCCTCTGCGTGCTGATTGGCTGACTACTCGGGGAGACGGGGCCCGGTGGCGACCGACGGCTTTCATGTGGCCGGGCCGTGCGGTCCTGATGACGGGCTCGGATGTGCTCCCTGACCCAGACCATAATGGACAACTTTTGCCCGCCGGAAGAAAATTACAGCCCTTCTGGAATGCTGCTGCAGTTGTTATTATTTTTCTATCTTATAAAACACAGGAGTACATTGCCACAAGGCCGGAGAGGAGACAGAAAAATAAAGCACAAAATAAAAAATGAGACCCCCCTCTCTATTTTCACTCCTTCCTTTCCTCACAGTTCACCCCTGTCAGACCACTGAAATGCTGCGTGTGGAACGTGCTGTATATCAGACAAAAAGGACGAGGATGATTTGAAGCGCATTTCAAACGCACGCTATTGTGTGCAGGGTTCACGGTCCAGTCAGGCCAAATTACAGACGTCCAGCAAGCCTGTCTCCAGCAGCCTGGCAGTGCCGTGGCCTCCTCAACTGTGGTGCAATAGTGGTCACTGGTCCTTTTTTTTAGGGGGGATGGGGGGGGGGGGTTATTGTGCTTTGAGAAAAAACAATCCCATGATGAGCCTTGGCACGGTGTGTTTGTCGTAATTCACTTTGGCTTTTTGAGCAAACAAACTGACCCAGCACAGATGTGCTTCAGCACAGTAGTCCCTGAGTCCTGAGAAAACATCTGGGAGCACAGAGCATTCAAACATGGAGTCCAGCGAGAGATTCAAGTCCTTGCCCCTGTGCAACTGTTATACGCAATCTGTTACAACCTCACTGTCAATCTGTCTGGCCTTCTTACTATGTACCATCTGTCTGTGTCATGGAAACAACTCAGCCATGACAGCCGCACAACAGAGACAGGGCTTTGGGTGAATCTAGCTGACGGGAGATTCCAAGCATTTGAGCAGACTTCAAATGGCAGGCATGTCAGGTCGTGTTGTAAGTCTGGTTAACACTAAATGCTAAAGCGCTAATTACCTCCACTCTTGCAACAACAGCAGGAAGTGATGCTGTAAGCCTCTCCACTGCTTTAGATCATTGCTCTTCTTAAACCCTCTCAAGAAAAATAGCTTTTCCTTTGGGATAAAAAAACAAACACTGTCCACAGTGCATGTGAGCATGACTTCAAGTGAAAAATCGAGTGCCTCCATTAAATGGCTAAATGGTATTTTTGGCCTGCTGAGCTTGCGGTGAGGCTTAATAGGGGCAGCGTGGCAGCATGTGCTCTGTGTCATGCCCACAGAGGTCGGCATTAAGCTCGGCAGGTCTCTCTGGTTTGGCCGGGGTCGGCTTGGTAGCATCTGGCAAACAGCTACGGGAGTCGCACTGAGCCCAGAGGCTGCATGGATCTCTTTTTTCCCCCTTGTTTTTTGCTGCGTGCGTCTCCCAAAAAAAGGCTCCTTCCATTATGACAGCAGGCAAGAGGCACGAGGAACAGGTGTCTGTGGCCGTCACCGCTCCACCGAGCAAGTCGATTCAGTAAACTCTAAAGGGACTCACAGAGAGGGACAAGGAGTCATCATCTAAGCAACTGAAAGACTGGGGGCTGCAAAGTGTGTGTGTGTGTGTAGGGGGGTGTGGGGTGGCGGCTTTTATTTTCAGTCCAAGAGGGGCTGATTTCATGTGTTTGAAGTGAGAAAGATAGGGATCTGAGAGTAACCCCCTAGTGTTAATGCTGAACTGCCACAGGGGTGTCTGTGTAAAGTGTGTGTGTGTGTTTGTGTGTGTGTGTGTGTGTGAAGTGTGCTCAAATAACACAATCTCATCTTCAGGATCAAAGGACATGAGAGGGAGCCTAAGGGTGGATGTTAGGCCCTCCTGCTGATCCTTGCTAAGATCTTCTACACTCTCTCTCTCTCTCTCCTCAACACACACACACACACACACAGCTGGATACATCTACTCCATCCAAGAACAGAAATATATTTGTGTGTGTCTCACGTCTACGGTGTAGCAACTTGTAATGTTGGCCTGGTTGGCCATGAGCTCACCATACTGGCAGCAGCACCGCAAGCCAAAGCACCCTCTGGCACAGAGTACTAGAGAGCAAACACACTTGGTTGGGCAATAGTCAGTTCAAACGACAGCATGTGTGACAAGATATAGGTGCGTAAATCCCTTTGGCACGTCTCCAGAACAGGCCTATTCAGACACTATGTCTCTCATTCTTGTCTAATAGTTATATCTGTGTGTGTGGGAGTCAGTAAATCAGTGATGCAAGCGTTAATTACTGCTGATTTGTGCGTGAATGATTGAGTGACTTACATACTTGGCACAGCCTACCGCCTGCACAGAGGTGTGCTAGAGAACAATAGGGGTTCAGTGTAAAGAGGAAGTGTCCTCCGACGTCAGCGCCGCAGCTTTGCCCTGCCGTCAGCACGAGCGCTGGATGCCATGGGAGTGATGACCGCTGTGCTAGTGTCCGGCCTGCCTTCATGGCCTTGCTTAATCATGCCAGCCACCAGGCACAGGTTCACTCACCAATTCCACCTCATTCCCAATGGCTTCCTTCCTGTCATCTGCTGCCTTTGGACAAGTCTTTGATAACTGTGTGTGTGCGTTCATGTGTGTGTGTGTGTGTGTGTCTGTGTGTATGTGTAGAGGGGGTTTGCAGATATCACCTTTGAAGGGACGGCTTTCTCTCTTTCTCTCTCTCCCCCTGAAGCGCTGTCAGTCTAAATGGCACCTGAGCGCTGCTTTTGCTCTGGTCAGGGGAGATAGGGATCACAGCTGGACAAGCTGTCTGCTCTGGCTCACCGGTGACCTGAGAGCGAGGGATCAGAGCGCGTCACCTGGGAGACAAAGGCGCCAAAGTGAGTGTGTGTGCCCTAAGTGGGGCCGCTCACTGTGACCTGTGTGGAAAAGTTCACCCAATGGCGGAGAGCCTGACACATCTTGTTTAAAGGCTGTCTCCTCTGATGTGGACACGACACCCTCTTCAAGCTCACAACCTACAGCACAAAAATGTGGGAGACTGAGTGGAGGATAAGTAAGTTTAAAAAAAATTACCATGGTAACAGACGACAGAAAACTACCGTGTAAGAAGGACAGTCAAATTCATATGAAAAGAGAGCAATTTGTAAGGGGTAAAAAAAAGGAAGAAAAATAATTTAGGAAGCAGGCATTCTGCAGGTGACAGTTCAATATTTTAGAGTAAAAGGTGAAAATTCCCACCAAGCACTGCCATTTAGTAATCGCTATGTAAAAAAACCCAAAAAAAACAGCCCTGTCATTGTACAGAAGAGTCCTTCTCCACACCTACCTGCACTGAGTCATTTCCTTTCAAGCGTTTGTACTGTAAATGGGTTTGACTTCTTACAGTATTTATTGCTTTTCAAAAATTTCCATAAATTCACAGACCTAGTGCTAAGGAATTGTCAATAGTTTGGCCATGGTTATTGTAAAAATAAAAATTAGAATTTTACATGTTAGGGTGTTTTGCCTGCCATCGTTTAACTCAGGGGTGGGCAATTATTTTTGCAGAAGGGCCACATTGGGTTTTATATTTTGACTAATGGGCCGGGTATGAACAGTCAACCGGTAGATGGGGGCTGATGCCGGTAAATTTGCAAGTCTGAAACCAGTAGCCCAACTTTCTTCAGAAACATATTAACATGCAGAGTTAAAAGGGAGGGGAGTTGTATTTCATAAATACAACCAATTTGATAAATCTGGCCTATAATCTAAGTCACCTTGGCTAAATGGGAAACTATTCTATTTTGGGAAGGGTCCACGGGCCGTATAAAATAGCTTGACGGGCCGCATGTGGTCCCCGGATCATAGTTTGCCCAGGTGTGGTTTAACTGGTATTGTTGAGTCAGCGTGATTCATTTAATGTAGTGACAGTTCTGATGAACTGATCTGATCAAAATTAATCAACTGGCAATTGGAGCATGTGTGTGTTTGTGTTTCAACAGGTAGGATTTCAGTCCAGCTTTTTGAAACTCAGAACTCCACTCAGTCCATTCCATGTTGAAACTGTCAACACAGATCAAGAAAATAAATCACACGCCAAATTTCTGAATAGTGCTCTCTCTCTCTCTGCAATAAAACAGTTTTAAAGCGCATTTCTCAACTCTTGTTTTTTGGGCAAGCGTCCCACCTGAGAGCCATCCAAGGGGCAAAATCACTGGGCGCTGACTGCAGGGAAAGCGTGATGGGGAACCCAAGGATGAACCCCTGTGTTGTAACCCAGCACTGCAAATCTGGTTGGCATTGACTCTTCACTGGGCTTCCCATTAACCGACATAAACCCTCTGTAAAGGCAGTGTGCTCAGCTTCGAAGTCAGCCTCGTTAAATACCCCCTTTTAAACATCCTGCCCATAGACCCCAAGACCAGCTCACTTGATTATAAATAGCATCTTTGTGGGGAGCATTTACAGATATCTTCATGTGGGAAATATACTTCTATTTTAACTTTTACCCTTGAATTTTCCTCAACCAGAAAAATACCACTCACTCTACCCCCAACCCCACACACATCTCTTTCTCTCTCTCTTTAACACACACACACACGCTCCCCTGACTCCCCCCCCCCCAGGCAACATGTCTAACCATCTCCTGAGTGTAATTACGATGTTTAAAGGGAAATTATCTGTAGATTGCTAGCTTCTTTGTGCACTATCATAACAACACTTAGGCAACGGGGGTCGCCGTGTGCCGCGCCCTCTCCCCACTTTTCCCTGTTTTAACCAGAAGCATGTGGCACCACTACACATATGTTTGCTCCTGAGTGTGTGGGCTTGCGTGAGTTTTGTGTGTATGTGTGTGTGTGTGTGTGTGTGTGTTCACATGGCTTGCATTTACGTGTCTGTGTATGTAAAGGCTGTATTTTTAGCTGGCTCTGATGGTAAGTGGTCACGGAGAAGGGGAGAAAAAAGTGTGGTGGATTTCTGGTGGACACATGTCCCCACAGTCTTTCCTTCTGCCCTCCTCTCCTCTGTGGTCAGATGGGGGCAGGGCGGCCAGACTCCAGGAGGAGGAATGGGGGGACCAGCGCACCAGCATGCAGTGGACTACAGTGGAAACTGGGCCCTGCACCTGCCAACACTGCACACTTACTGAGGGCAAGACAACACCGTTGCCTCCGAAAAGCCTCAGACCTTTATTTCTGGGTCATATTGCTCTATTTCTGAGTGAAATTCCTCCATTTCCGAACGAAATTATATAGTCTTCTTGTGAAATTGAAATGGGTTTGCATAACGGTTCATTTCATTTGTCAATCACAGCACCTTACCTTGTCACACCTTACAGCCCACACAAGGTGTGTCACATTTAGCTATATAACATGACTAATGCTGATTAGAAAAAAACCTTTTGCAAATACCTGGTCTCACTGTGTAATTAAAAACCAGTAGCCTAATCATTACTGAGACAAAGGATGGCACGATAGTCCAACACACCTTCCATAAAAAAACAGCACATTCTGTCTGATTAATTCAGCCCTTCATTGTGAATGACAGGTTGAGAAAGTCTGACACCTTAGACATTCCAAAATTCAGATACAAGTCTGAGCAAATAGCACTTAACGCAAAGCAACAAATAAAGAATTGTGAACACGATACCAATACGCTGTCATTTTATACGGCTTGGAAATTAAATAGCTTTAGTCACGTCAGGACACTATGTTACCATAAACACTTGCCACCTGTTGTATCTGGCAGCCAGTTTCGTGGCACTGGTGTTAAGAGGCTATGACGGCAGTGTGTTTTACATGCTTTGATGGCCTGGATAACTTTTAAGAATTGCAGCCTTCGCAGCGAGGTCAAACTAATTCTTGTGTCACTCAGTCCACTCTAAAACTGATTTATTAGAGCAAGATCACTGGCCACTCTCCTTTGAATCAACCCGCCATTCTGGCCACATGTGAGCACTGTCCCAAGTACTATTTAGTAATACATTAATACAATGACAAACTTTACATTCATCTTCAACTATACGTTCATCTTTAACAACACAGAATGCGGTGGACTCTGCAGTAAGAATACTAGACGCTAACACACACACACACAAAAAAAAACTCCTGTGAGTGGATAACGGGTAACAGGTTCTTGTTCCTTGTCCCTTCACTGCAAATGGACGGGCTGGAGTGTGTGTGTGTGTGTGTGTGTGTGTGTGTGTGTGTGTGTGTGTGTGTGTGTGTGTGTGTGTGTGTGAGACAGGGGGAGAGAGTGAGGGGACACAGCCACAAGTGAATGAATGACACTGATGTCAAACACATGTTAGTCGGAGTCCTACAGAAATAGACAGCCCTATTTAGAGGGATGGTTTGCATGCAGTCTCCCAACACTGATGTTTGCAATCTGAAAGCCACAGCGGGTTTTTACGTGATCAGTAATTCACAAAAGTGGTTTCAGAAAGAATCCATCTGCCGCTTTTTTGTTTTCACTGTTGCTATGCACATGTGCTAAAATATCATTGGGCAGAGGGAAAAAAGAAAAACAAACGGCAAGGAGAGAGCAGAAACTATGCCGGGCGCCATCCAAGAATGATCATATTTCCCCAAAAGAGTCAAAACCCAAATGTTTTCAGTAGCAAAAGAGTAAAACCAAAAGTGCTTTTGTGGGCCATCAGAACGAATTAGGGGTTTTGACAAGTGACTCTGTGTCCTGCAGCTGTTAAATTCTCACAGTTTCCAGCAAAAAAGGAAAACCCTCACAGTCAAAAATAATACCAATGACTATGAGCTGGGAAGTGTTTGGCAGCAGTGAATTATGGCAGAGTTTGAGCTTCTCTGTGTTCTCATAAATAAGGTAGAAAACGGAGTACAGGTGTACAACTGCACCATTGAGGGGGAAAAAAACAGCCTGTTGTGCTCTGCACACAGATGGGCCTTTGATCGCCTGTGAATGGCTTTAGTGCAATGGAAATCTCAAACACAACGTCACTCTTGGAAAACTTAGAACACCTGACTCTTTCTGAGTTTCCCATGGATGTTCTCATGGCTCATGAGCCAAAGAGGCCTCTGCAAAATCATTCATCATCCTTTCTTTCACTATAAAACTATACCTCTACATTGCCAATATTAACCATGACCTCTATTCAAATTGGGAAAATTAGCAAAGACACACACACACACACACACACACACACACACATACCAATACCAGATTTTGGAGTTTCAGGTGAAACCTAAAGAAACATGAGAAAACTGAGTATTGCAGTTCTAGCCAAGACAGATGTTTGCCAGTCACCATGACAGCATATTTAACGTGCAGTAGAGTACGTAGTCATGAGTTACGCAAGACCCATTAAAGGGCTTTTTCCATAACAACTGTACCGTGTGCTCTGGAGGAGTGGCTGTTAGTGTGGGAAGAGCTCAACCTCAGAGTAGTCAGGTAACATGAAAAACAAGACCAGCCAAAAGAAATCACACAACCGACACAACATTCTCCTCTAGTGTGTGCATGTGTGTAAGTGTGTCTCATTGTGTGTGAGCATGAGTCCGTTTATCAAAGCCAGGCTGCATTAAAGGGTGAATTTTGTAGGAGTACTACTTTTAAACTCGCAGAACACAGCAGATGTCAGATCTTGTCTCCCAGACTGATGTTGGAATGTTTAACATGGGTAGGAAACACCGCTGCAGTGTGCGCATGTGTGTGTGTGTGTGTGTGTATTACATAAGCATTGGCAACCGAATGACCCCTTTCCCCTAGTGTCATTCATGTCAGGGCTCTCTCTACGGCGGCCCAGACTTTGATCTTTCCTCATGAGTGCAACTTCCATGGCAACACTGAATCAAAACACAAACATGCTGCGTGACCTGCTGCCTGCTGTTTGCTCCCCTGGTGCTTGTCCAAGATCCACCGATTCAGTGTTTATCGCTTATCAGGTAGAGAAAGTTGGGAAAGAACTTACGAAAGTGGGTTCAACACAAAGGCGAAATAGCACTGCAAACGTTTCCAATACAGAGGAGATGTCATGGCCAAGTGGCCACTTGCAATAAAAGAACAGAAGAACTATACTGAGTCACTGCTGTGCATTGGCAACAGTTTGCCCTGAGTGATTGGAAGTGTGTGGGTAGTTTAGCGGTTGGGTTAGATAGGCTTGTGGTTACACTATGTTATTTGATATATTGCTCATGACAAAAATGTATTAAGCAATATTTTTGTCAGTTATGTTTGCAGATTAAATGACCATATGCACACCACCAGGCCCACATCACCAACACTTCACCACATAGATAATGTAGGCCAATTCATATAGCCATTTCACTATTCTTAATATAAAAATGTTCTGTCGCAATCTGTGTGCAATAGAGAAACTGCAGTTTTACTAATTTAAAGCATTGGGCAAGAGGGGAAGTAGCCACAGTTGTTCCTTAGCAACAGGTCTTTAGGTTCTGTTCAAATTCCATGGCCGATTGATTTTGCAAGGGCAATCCTTTGCTATTTTAATGACAGGGCTCGCACGACAGGTAACGTCCATTGACGTCAGACAGGAGATCACAGTCCGCCTGAAGCACAACCACCAGCAAGGGCTTCCCCAGGATTAGTGTTGCTAGGCACCGGAGTTTCCGATGCTGAAACAAACAAGGATTCCCTCGCTGGCGCACCCCGACGCGACCCTTTGGAATGCCACGGTGTAGGTCAGAGTGCAGTGCAGTCAAAATTGTGTTAAAATCTCCACACGTGGGAGGAAGTAGGCTATGGCAACCTAGATTAGTTTTGGGATTAATAGACAGGTATTGCAGCCTACATGATTCTTATCTATACAGGTGCAATGTGGATGTCAAGGTCGTATTTCATTACTTCAGTGTCCTGTGTGTATGGCACATAAAACCAGGCTTCCCTGGACCTCAAAACAGCCCTTAATTGCTACCAACCATTGTCATAATGTAGGCCTATTGCAATATATCCAGCAAGATTAATTCTTTCATATGGGCCTGTTAGCAAAGAAGTGATGACAAGGAACGATAATTAGCGCAGCCAGTTTTGTTTCCGCTTTGTGAGGTAACACCAGAGATATTTGAAGCCGTAAGCGTACTCTGGTTGCATAGGCCTACACCGTGTGAACATTACCTACCTCTACAGCAAATTCCGGTAATTAACTTCACGTGAAAATTCTCCTTTTAGTTACGCAGGTTCTGGAATGCAATATTTGGATTGACGCACCTTTTCTTACACCCACGCGTGTACAGTCCTGTAAGGCGCCAAAACAGGTAGGCCTACCATAGCAACTACTCAGAGCACTTAGGCTAAAGCATGAAGGTAAGGTAGCCTTGGTAATGTAATATTTTGAAACGCATGGTTTTGCTTTGCTTCATGGTGCTACCTTCAAGAACACTATGACCGCAAGGTCACGATTATAAACATGAGAACTGCCGTTTTATCTACTGTAGGCTACACGTTTATGACAGCAATTTGACAGGCCTATATTTTGGACACTTATAACAACATGCTTTGAATTACTGCCCTTTGTCAAACTTGCAATATTTTTGGACATTAAAATATTCCAGTAGACCTGTGGCAGTTTTCTGAGCTTTTATTGACTAAATTTCTAGATCCTATCAGGACCTTGATCTGACAGCCCAGCCCAACCATGATGGCAGTTAGGACTTTATAATCTGTCAGTCAAAATATATTTGGTCATGCATTGCATGACCTTTTTGCGTGGGCAGATTTTTTTTCTTTTAAACAGTTGTCTAAGCAGGCCAAATGTCTGCTCTCCAAGCAGAAAAAAGTGAGCATAAAGGTAAATAAAAAGGTAAATGAATAAGGAGAGGATCTGGCCTCTGCTCTCCGAGGCTCCTGAAAACCCTGTGGTGAGCAAGTGCTCACAGGCCTAAAGAGAGAGCCATGACCTCACCTCAGTCAAGGGTCTGGCGGCGTGGGAACAATAGCTGCTCTATGAGCAGTCATAGCCCCCCCCCCCAACACACACACACACACACACACACTCCGAAAGGGCCAGAGGGAGGCCGCTGGGGTGAGATGGCGTAGCACTGGTCCGATGCCTGAGTCACTTCCTCCATTGCATTCCTCCTGCTTTAGCCAGTGCTGGATAAAACGGGCAGGTGACCTCAGAGGCCCAGTGGCCCACATAACACCAAAGTGGAGTGTTCAAGTCACATTATATTTTTAAAAATTATTAATAAAACAAATATATCGGTGACTAAAATCTCTCCTGTCCTATGTGAGAAGACATTTCATCTTGTGTTTCATGGACTGACTTGAAAGACAGGTTTACAGCAGGTGCCTTGAAGTAAAGCCCCTGACAACAACTTGCCTACATTAAATAGTTCTAGAATTAAGGAACTTGATAGGAAGTTGGCCAAATACTCTCACTTATGTGGAGTTCAATATTTGTACTGGTGTGAAATGAGTTATGCCATTAATAAAATTGCCTTTGGTGCAAGGTACTGTAAGCAGCATATGTTGATGAGAACAAGAATGATGGAATGAGTTCAAACTGCAGACAGAGAAAAGCAGTTCATTGAGTTTAAGAGTTGTATTTTATTGTGTCTAAATCTTTGGCCCTCAAGACTATGTTGTGACAGAAACCACTGCCTTTTCTATCGTTATCACCTTCATCTCAAGACCATATTAGACCTAGGGTTGAGGAGAAGTCATCCACGGTCAGGAAAGCGTGCTGAAAACACACACACAGGAAAGTTCATTAACACACACCTGATCTTTATACGCTGCCCGCAGTTACTCTACACACACACACACACTCACAGGAGAGTTCATCAACACACGCCTGATCTTTATGCGCTGGCCACAGTTACTCTACACACACACACACAACCAGGGGTCCGTTTCCCAAAAGCATAGTTGCTAACTAAGTTAGCTACTTTGTTAGTTGCGATGCAATTTCCCATTGCCTACCAAGTAAGTTGCTAACTGGTTAGCAACTATGCTTCTGGGAAACGGATGCCAGCTCAGATATATCCCAAACATTAGTGCTATAGGAATCTGGTCGGATTTGCCCATTATTGCTACTTTAAATATAGCTTCAGGTCAGAAGCAGTCTATGGTCACAGAGACAGCACAGCAAAGACTAAACTGTTTTCAAAAGAGGTACTTTATATAATTTCCAGAGTAAGGACAGGTCAACTGTTTGAGAAATGTGGAACAAAGCAGGCAGGAACTGAACTGACAGTATCGTACCCCAAAACTTCCATTTGCAGTCATCTTTAAAAGGGGGGATAAATTATGGCAACACTTTGAACTTCACTATATTTTTTGGCTTGCTAAGTGTAACATTATACAACTTAGTAAAAAAAAAAAATGTAACAATTTTTATCCGTGGTCAAAACACAGGAACACAGGCATCAAACATTACATGCACGTCTACTGATGAGAATAAGTGCTAGCGTAAGCAAAGCGATAACCTGCTTGGTCATGGCACAAAGCTCTACAGAGAACAGACATTGGATTAACAGTGTTCTATATGTAGACAGTCACAATGTCTCTCAGCCTCGCTGTAAACTGAAGGTTAACAGCAACAGTGGTTTGAACATTCACCTTCAATACAGTTCTGGCAATACTGAATTGAATATGGACAAAAAAAAGACAAACGCTCAAATACATAAGAAAAAAAAATGCAATAAATACTAACACTGAAACTGACTGAAACGGAATATGGTAGGGATAAAAAAAAAATACTGATTACAAAAAAAAAAAAAAAAAATTGTGATTGACCTTTCATTGACACAGATGATGACTGTCAAGTGGAAATGAACTGTTGACCTCCCTATGGTTCACTTCTGGCTAAAATCTATCCTACAAAGACTGTGTCATGTCAGTGACTAATGTAACAGTTAGAGTGTCTGGTTCAGCTATATCTTATCACTTTAACCGTCAAATAATTCATATTGTTTGCTCACACTAAATTGACATGGTAGTGGGTTTGCAGTATACATTTCGAACTGACTTTTTGTTGTATTTGTTTGTATCTATGTATGTATAAGTAAACCTCTTGTTTTGCATTGATTCTGAAATTAACATGATCTGACTCGCACACAGCCAAACTAACCACACTCTCTCTCTGCTTCTTTCACAAACCCACACACACAATCACACATAAAGTCACACATTCAGACAGATAGACACACGCACACGCGCACACGCACACACACATAAACGGTAAAGACACTGGTGGTCCATGAAAAAACTGGGACTGGAGTTTCTCGCTCATTCTCTTTTTCTTGATGGGCCTTGATGATGGACGAGGGACAGCGTTCGCCATCTCTCCTCTACTGGGTCCTGAGCTGGTAGTCTGCAAACAGGGAGAGACGGAAGGAAATGGACTCGCTTAATTAATAGACCAAAACGACAGGAAATCAGGAGGGGAAGAAAAAAAGGAAAAAGAAAATGAAGAAGAACAAGAAAAAGAAGAAAAGAAGCTAATTGTGACAGCTGGGCGGCTCCACCCTGGACAGACAGACACTATACATGCAGGGAGGGAACTACTGGAGGATGTGGACCAGAGAAGAGCAGGGACACTCTGGACTTGCACAACCTAGGCCCCAGGAAGAGCACGCAGAGACACACGTTTGAAAAAAATGAATTTTGGTGGGAGTTGGGGTCACTCTAACTGAATACGACAAACGAATCGCCCCGGACAGTTCGGTCATAAAAGGCATACTTGATACTTCACCTCACCTCACCGTTGCTAAGGCGTGCTGTTAGCATTTTAACAACCACAAAAATTTGTAGCTACACAATAAGCATATCGAGCTTAAACATAATGTACTTGAATCCTTATTCTAATGACTATTCACAATTAAAGCAACTGTTGTCATTGTCCTGAAATCCCTTGATTTGTCCATATCCCAAAGATACTTAATGTGCCATCATAGAGGAGTAAGTAGACATTTTAGACAACTATTACATTTAAAGGGCTGCAATTAGAACATTGTGATATGCCGTAATGTCATTACTGATTAACAAAATGTATTTTGAGTTATTTACTAGTTAATGACCAATCAATTCATAGATTCATTGTGCAGCCATGACTATAATTTCGTATGCATATGCATCACAGACTAATGCAGTTTTGGAAGAGCACAACACATGTATCTTTGCAGGGTGGGCTGCCACCTCAGGTAGGTAGGTGATGCTCCAATAACTCACACTGGTTATTTCCTGATAATTTTTATTAGCATGCTACTTATGCAAACAATGCTATATATTATAAAGTAATCTCAGAACAATTTGTCCAGATTCCAGAGGGCTTTCTAAGAAGTGAATAGTAAGTAGAGTAGTAAGTCGATTTCATCACACTGCTATCCCTGTCCACTTTCACTTCAGCAACAGTAAAGCTTTACAGGAAACATCATACCGTTTCAACATCCAAGTGCCGATATTGTCCAAATACACATCCTGGCATTGACTGGATTTGGCAATAAGTAATTGCTTAAATGGTGTTTAGCTGCTGCAACTCGACTTGTGATGCTGATTGCAGATCTCCTTATCTGTTTTTGCACTTTCTAAGGAACCTTGTCTGCAAAGCCTACCCACATACGTGATATGGCAAGGTGTGGTGGCTGGGGTTTTACAAAATTATGTAAAATGTAAAACTATGGTTTTGTCAGTTGTCCACACAAAAAGTACATGTAAGTAAGCATATTTACGAATAGCCAAAGGCCATTTCTACATTTTGCCAGATGTAGATTACAAAAACATGTTATGTTTGGATTCATAGTGTTTCAATCATTTATTTCACATGAGTCTGTATTACTGTCCTAAGATCTTGTCTTTAGACCACTTTGATTATCCAGTCAGCATAGCTTTCACCAGCTATGACCGATAATGAGATTAATGCGCAGAACCTGACATAGACTTCTGTACTCACCCCCGTTCTGGGTGATGTAGCGCACCCATGGTAAGGCCTGGTAACCACTCTTCTCAATGATCTTCAGGTAACGCACCTGCAAAAAGAAAATGCAAAAATTAGTTTTAAGGGGACGGCATAGCTCAGCGGGCTAGTGCGTCGTACCGCAAATTCGGGGACCCGGTCCATGCCCTTCTCTCTCTCCCACTCGTTTCCTGTCACACTCTTCACTGTCCTATCAAATTAAAGGCATAAAAGCCCAAAAAAATATCTTTAAAAAAAAAAAAATTAGTTTTAAGTGATCTGTTACCTCGCCTATGAGATAGAATGCTGGAGCTGAGTCATGAGGGGAAAAAAAAAAGAAACGAAAAACTACCAAGTGACCTGATTGACATTCCACACCACATTTCAATGCTATACTTTTGCCCGCAAGGAATGCCGTCCAAAGAGAAACAGTCGCCTCACATTGTTATACTGTAAGTACACAAACAAATTGTAGGACTAAATGCAGATGCGAGCTGGCACTGGCTGCTAAGGCCAACGTAAGACAGGAGGTCACCGTCGAGTCAAACCATCCCTTAAACCACATTTGTAACTCTTTAAATAAACTTCCCACGCCCATGCTACTGTTGTCAGGGTCACGCAGGTTCGGGTTTGAGAAAAAGCTTCTATTTGCATGCTTGTGCATTAAATAAACGCTCCATGCACCAATGCACATTGATATGCAAATGTACATGTGTGTGCATGCGTGTGCTGATTTGTGGGTTTAAAAAAGAAAAACTGGTTGAGGTTTCGGTCGAGCGCGTGCCTCGTACTACTACATTACAAGAGCAAGCAGGACAAGGGTGAGGGCGAGGAGTGAGAGTATCGCAGCCTGGGAAAGTTCATCTGTTCTTGCCCCTGAGCAGCTGCATATGAAGAAGTGGTTAAGACAGGCACACAGATTGAGGAACTGGCACCTTTTTGCCCCTTCGCTGACTATGCCGTCATGCCCAAGCCCCCAACGGCCACATTGCACAACCAATCAGATAGAGTGATTTAAAACAAAACAACCAGAAAGACAATGACTCAAGTTCCCTCTGTGGCCCTAGAAAGTGCTTATGTTTGCAGTCTTCACCGCATTCCCAAGAATATTCTGGAGTCTCTGGAGATGATTTAGCAAGAGCCCTGACATTCCAAACACACACACAGCTCTTGCCAGTAACTTTACGTAGCACTATGACATGCTAAGCCTTAGCTTTGAGCTGTGTGTGTCCCTGTAAGAGTTAATTAGTAGTGCTAGTTTATCTGAAAAAGCTTGGCAGGTTAAATGGATGGCACCACTCTTAAGACATTTAAGGAGGAGAGGAGAGATTTTTCCATGTCGAGCGAACCACTCCTGTCTCAAAAGAATGAAAATAGCTCTGTTTGCAACAAAGTGGCAGCCCAAGCAGAGTTCACTTTTACGCAGGTTAAAAATGATTCGAGACGCTGTAAAAACTGGTATTTACAATGAAGGTATGGCAGAACACTCCTTTCCACACACACACAGAAAACACACACAAGCATGCACTCTCAGAGTGGCGTCTAGCCTCACAAAGACCGCCAGGCTAGCAGGCAGGCAGGCAAGCAGACAGACAGACAGACAGACAGGAGTCTAAAACTGACTACAGACGCCTTCCACGCTCCCGGCTCTTGACAGCTCTGAACAACGCAGCCAGGATTTATGGGCTGGGATTAAGTGAAGAGTTTGTGTTGAGTTTGGAGAGCTGTTGATCTTTTTATGGCATTTTATAGTTGTGAGTATATATATGTGGGTGGGTGTGTAAATGTGTGTGTGTGTGTATATATGAGTGAGTGAGAGTGTGTGTATGGGCCTGTGTGTAGAACCGTCTCTTGTTCCTGCGTCCTGCTTCCTCCGTCCATCTAATACCACCCCCCCCACCCCCACACAAATTTTCTTTGCATCCCCTCATCCCGCTCTCTGAAACTCTCAACTGGCCAGCCCCATCAGTACAATAAATATATGTGCTACTTTTCTTGCTATTCCTCCCAGAGCAGTGATGCGTCTCTAGGGAACAGTGCGGGCCCTCCAAGCGTTCCAATGGTCGGTGCTGGACACCCTCTCATTACTGCGGTGGTGAACATGCCCTTGTCCACAGCCCGGTGCACTTAAGGGACTCTGATGGCTAGACGCTCTCACAAGCTCCGTCTCACGTACTGTGTAACGATGACTCCAAGTGCTTGGTTGAGAAGGACTTGTGCCAACAGCTAGCTACCAGTCAGACCTTATATACATTATCCATTGTATAGATATATACAAGATAGACAGCACATTTTGCCAGTACATTACAAGTTTATGACACACAACTCACTTGATTGAACTGATTAGTAAACATAATCTGGCTAAAATTTCAATTCCTGTCATAAGAGATTAAAAGAACAAGGCCCACCCATCATGTCAGAGAAAAACAAAACAAAAAACAAGCTAGTAAACGCTGCAAACATGTCTGGTTGTCTGGAGGGTAAGCACAAGCTGTAGTCAACTATGACAGACTGCCAAGTAAGCACCTGATCTGGAGCCAGTGTGGTGCTGCCTCTCGTCTCCTAACATGGGGCATTCCCAATTAGAGCTGGCAGAATTAATGTGGTGGTGACTTTGACGCCTGTGTGTAGTACCAGAGGCGGCTGGAGCACATGCGTGTGTGTGCGTTCGTCTGAAAGTCTGCCCTAGGAACATCAAGTTTGTCGGCAGACAGCCCGACCACACACACACAAACAACACACACACACATTGGGGGGGATGGAAGATTATCAAAAAGTGCCTCGGCGGTTTTGCTCCGGGTTCTTGGCCTGGCCACTCCAAGTCTCCGCTGGTGTGTGTGAAAATGGCTGCCAGTCGCCGCGGCGACGGAGGAGCTAACCTCGGTGAACCCCAGCTCAGGCCCAGCTCACATTCTCCCGCTAGGTTGTCTTGCGCCAGTAATGACATGGTGAAAAATTACGGAAAGTTACGAACGTCTTATTTTTATTCATGTTTTTTCTTTTCTTTTCTTTTTTCATATGAAAACCTCAGCTGCACCCGCCAAAGCGGCTTGGTGCGGTTGGAAGACTTGAGCCTGGTGCACCTGCCATTCCACTGGTGCAAGGTGGATGGGATGAATGTTTGTTTTCCAATACTCTGCTCAAACAAACAAAAACTAACAAAAACACAACACCCTTATCTGTACAACCTGCAACATTGACATGACATATTCCTCGGGACGGGGGAGTGTGTTTAAAAGAGAAAAAAAATGAAGAAGAGAAAAAGAAAAGAATAAAAGACAAAGAGAACAAACATTATCAAAGCACGGACAAGGGGGAGAAAAGACTCAAGAAGAGGAAATCAATTCCTAAATGGGTAAATCAGTGTCTTAATAAGATTAAAACATGACTGACTTTTTCATAACCCTGCCAAAAGTCCTTCCCATTTGCTGGAAGATTGGATTAAAACAGTGGTTTTCTGCCCTTGATTTCCGTGTGGGCAGTTCTAATACAACTTATTACTCCACAAAGGAGGAAATTCTGCGCCCCTCCCTTGCTCATTCTCTTCTTAAAGCGGGGAGAAAATAAGATCACTTCAGACTAATTATCATTAAAAAACCAATGCAGAACGAGGAGTTCAGCAGAAATGCAACGAAAGGGAGGGAGGGACGAGGCAGACTGCGTCTGGACGCTGGTCACACACTTGGTCCCTGCGCACACAGTCAGCTGTGTTCTATGTTCCACGGGACAGGTGATATCTGACATCTGACAGGCTGGACCACGAGTTGGGCTAACTCAGTCCTGGAGGTTAAACTCGTTAATTTTCATAGACTTTATCCTGTTAGTGTGGCTAATATACATGAGAAATCTATTATGAACTAGTTCACACAAGTTTGTTTGTAAGTTTCCAAGGACAGTTTTTGTCAGGTGTACAGTAGATATGACAACTGCCCAAAGCACACACACACACACACACACACACACACACACACACACACACACACACACACACACACACACGCCGTACACTGAGGAGCTAACAAACACAAACAAACACACCTTCAAGCACAACAACAGACGTTCATGCTGACTGCCAAAAATACTCATAGACATACCAGTAAGAACCACACTGATCAACACACTGATAATGCCCACTCACACACACACACACACACACACACACTGATTCACTCTGAACAAAACCACACAGATGCGGAGAGTGTTTTTGCTTTACACCAAGTAGTGTTTGTCTAACAGGCCTCTGTCAGGAGGTCCAGAGAATCGAGCAGTCAGTAATCCGTCATCACTGATGAATTCTCCGCTGGCTTTCCCACACAAACCACTTGGAAACTCTGAGACTCGCTCTCTTGGTGACACATCCTGATGAAGCCGTATAGATTCTCTGCATGCCTGTGATGCTTAGCAGTGCAGGGAGGACACCTCCCAATAGGACTCACACTCACATGGTAATACATCTGAACTGATTTCAGTACCAAACCTGACCGCAACGTCTGTAATGCAGATTGATGCAGATTGTTTCACTTCTACCTCAGTTCAACTGAGCGTGAGTCTGAGTGTGTTTGTGTGCAAATGTGTGTGAGTGTGTGTGTGTGTGTGTAAAAGTGTGTCCAACTTTACCTTAGTAAAGGAAAACTAAACATGCGTGTGTGTCCAACTCTACCTTAGTTCAACTGAGGGTGTGTGTGTATGTGTGTGTGTGTGTTTGTGTGTGTGTGTGAGAGTGAGTGAGAGGAGAGGGTGGGAGATCCAGAGAGGACTGATCTTTGCCTCTGGCAGCACGAAGAGGCCGGTTGAGAGCAGTAACCTGAGCCCTACTACATACTCCCATCTCCCACCTGTTCTGTGCCACATGTGGCTCACAAGGGTGCATTACACATTCACACAGCCACATCCAAAACACACATACTGCTATTCTATCTATTTACACACACACACAATCTCGTCTGCGAGTCCACGCACGTCTCCAAGGCGATACTAGACACACACACACACACACACACACACACACACACAGGTGCCAAACAGGGCTGCAGTCAGCATGAAGCTGAATCATCTCCACAGCACTTCCGAGCTATCTGCAGAGCTTTCCCTCAAACAAATACTTCCAGAAACTTCCCAACAATTTCTAGAAATCTTAAGCAACAGGGTTTCTACATGGGGGAGGCTAGACACGAGAAAGTGATACATCGTCATATGCTACTTTTTCATGTACACGTACCGCTACATGCAGTAGGTGATTTTATTTGGAGTTTTTATAATGATTGTGGTTAAAACACTGGTGCAGTTTATACACAGATGCTGTTAATATACGGTTTGGATTTGTATGATTATGGAAAACAATGTTGTGTGGGTTATTTTCCGAAAATTATTATGACTTTAAACCTTACACCAGCAGCTTGATGCAGATCAGCAAGTACCAGAACATAGGCCTATCTTATTTTGTCATTTTTGTCATGTAATTTTTCAACATTTTAATTTTGACAATATCGTCATACACTGGCAGCTGAAGAGCTATGTAGAGGACTTGCTCTTCTGCATACATTACAACACCAGCAGATTGATCACACTCCAACGTCATTGGCGCCATCTTGTGTTTGATATGGAAAACTACCATCAATATAACACAAGTGAATGTCACCGTGAGAGTCTGTAATTTGTTCTGTCAACGTTGTGGGGGTTAACTTTTATCCTAAATAATTAAGAAGGGTAAAATTAGTATTGAAACTGCCCTTTCACTAAGTACTTCATTTATAGTCTAAGCCTGGCCA
Organism: Sardinella longiceps; assembly: GCA_027497455.2. Classification (NCBI taxonomy): domain Eukaryota; kingdom Metazoa; phylum Chordata; class Actinopteri; order Clupeiformes; family Clupeidae; genus Sardinella; species Sardinella longiceps. Next base: position 8,393,326 of record JAODXP020000004.1, on the reverse strand, counting down.
GACTCGACTCAAAAAGTGTCTTTACGATCATTGCATTTTCATTGGTTGTCTTCGGCATGCTTGGTGTTCTCTGTTTGCAATGTTCTTAATCAGTTATGGCCAACACTGCCTGCCATATGATAAAACGTATGTGGCTACAGTAACAGTAGCCTAAGACAATTATATAAATTCTCAAGTTAAGGACAATTTACCAAGACAACATATATCAATAATATATTGTTTTAAAAAAAACCTGTTATGACTGGGGGACATCTTTTGGCTTGTGAGGGGGTAGAGATATGTGAGCCCAAGTACTGTAGGCAGTGGGGAGAGACTAGAGACTTACTTGGATGCCAGAGGTGGTGAAGTAGGGGATCTCAAACTTCACGCTGATGGGAGGCTTACCCTCCTTATCCTCAGCCTCCACACTGGGCAGGCCAAAGTGCGCCCGCATCAGATACTCCTTGCCTCCCTAACACACACACACACACACACACAATTAACATTTATAAATGACAAGCTTTCAAAACACTGGCCCACCAGACCAACAAGCAAACACCGTAAGATGGCCTCTACTCACAGGGAAGGACTTGATGGACCAGACGATCTCGCTGTTCTCCGGAACCCACTTCACGCTGCCCACGGTGGTCTTGAACTTGGGCGAGTCAGCATCGGTGGGCACAGGAATGTGGATCTCAACGTTGTTAGCAGTGGAACGCCTCTTAAACTGACTCTTGGCCTGCGGAAAGACACACAAGGCCATGCGTGAAAAGATAAGCTATAGACTGACAGCAAATTGACTTCTGGCCAAAAGTGTTCAAGACATTGGCTGTACTGGGAGTAGGTCTGAAATTGGCATGAGCTTCAAGAGAAAAAGTACAGGAAGCAATGACACTCAAAATACTAGACTAAGATATGATAGACTATAATAATTTAGAATCACTGGTGCGGAGTTGGGAGCAGTTGGTGCTGCTGAGGCCATACCTTAATCATGTACTCAATTCTACTGTGGGAGTGCTTCTCAATCACAGACTCAATCCAAATCAGAGGCTTCACCTGCAAGATCAACAAAGACAGATCAACCCTCTCAACGAATGACATAAATAACTAGAAAAGCGCTCAGAGAGCGCAGACCTCCGCCAAGGCAATGTGGTGGTGTTCTGGATCACCAATCGCCACCAAAATTAAATCAGTTCTTACTTGTCCCAATTCATACGTTGTCCGAAAATTTCATCCAAATCTATGCAGCACTTTCCGAGTTATGTTGTACACAGACAGACAATCACACACATACACACACGCCGGCGAAAACATAACCTCCTTGGCGGAGGTAACAATGGAGAGACTATATGTGGTAAATCACAACACTGGGCTATAACATGCCTGCCATCTGCTGCTGTTTCTGGGTCATTGCAGGCTTTCATTCAGATAATCATCAAAAATTTAAACTGAAAACAACAACCAGTCCAACGCTGTTGCATGCACACCAGACAAAGAACTGGGGCACCAAAGTCTGATACGAACACTCACGTGCGTGTTGAGTCGGTACGACATGAGCTCAAACTCGCCGTCAGGCGGGATGAAGGAGATGGTGCGGTCGTTCTCAAAGCGAGACAGACGCACACACTGGTGGAACTTCACGTCCTCAAGCTCCACGGACTTACTCTTACCACCTAGGCCACACACACACACACACACACACACACACACACACACACACAAACACACAAATAGTACTCAACAACCAGCAAAGCGTTCAATATCTACATCATGGGTAGGGAACCTATGGCTCGCGAGCCAGATGTGGCTCTTTTGATGATTGCATCTGGCTCACAGACAAATCTTTAATAAAAAGAATGATAACGTTGAAAATATAAAACATTCTCATTCTCAAACTAGTAAAAGACATGCCTCTGACATGCCCCTATATTGTATGGCTCTCATAAAATAAAATTTTAAAATATGTGGCAATCATGGCTCTCTCAGCCAAACAGGTTCCTGACCCCTGATCTACATGCTGCTTTTGTCACAGCACAGTAGGGTCCACTATCTGTTCAAACCAGGTCTTACAAACAAACTTAAACATTCAGCATTACAACATTATCATCTGATCAAAATTATATTTGGAGTTATGAGCCTTTTTTCCCCATACAGGCACACGCAGCAGTTAGCAGTCGTGAAACTGTTATTCTATATCCACTCCATTTAAACAAGACAGTGGCTAAGGTCAAGCTTGCGCTTATTTATACTGCGCTGCTTGAGATCATACAGATCTGTGTCATGTAAGAACTCATTGAAACATTACAATAGCTACACTGTCGCTTAGGGACGCCACATTCATTTCAACCACAGGCGGATTAATGTCCACTTAATTACCCCACTTATCTAAATGGCCTGTGCAATGGCTCTGACTGTGCCGGCCCTATCGAGGGCATCTCTGATGATGATGTGTGTGTGTGTGTGTGTGTGTGTGTGTGTGTGTGTGTGTATGGCAGTGAAGAGGGGAACTCACGGCCGGTGTTCTCAAAGAGAACCTTGTCGTTCAGGCCCAGGCGCAGCTCCGGCATTCCAGACAGGAACACGCGCATTTTGATGGAGCCCACAATCTCGCTGCGGAGTACGTTGCCATTGGCGCTCACCTAGGTTAAAGAAAACACAGGTCAGCTGAGTGCTTGCTTCTTCTTGAACGTTATGATTACAGTCTATTCAGGGCAAAACAGCCATGTGAAATGATGCTCTGTCACAGGAAAAAAAAAGTTCAATTGTGGCTCAATGGATGTTTGTGCATTGAAAGGGCATTCCATAGGACAGAAATGAATTGAGCTCCAAGGCACCAAAGTATCAGCACTAATGAATCATAATCTTCTCATTAAGTAGTGGAGATGCTAAAAATAGGAGCAGGACACGTTGGAAGGTTGCATCATATCCAATATTTACATCTGAATCGCCCCTTGTTGGAGACTCTCATGAATCATGCCATTGTTAAAGTCAAACAGCCATTGAGCTAAACATGGAAACAAACTAATATTCTCAGCACTCAGCAAAGCCTGTGGAGTTTACTCATGAAATGACTGTTGCTTACACACACACACACACACACACACACACACACACACACACACACACACACACACACACACACACACACACCTCCATTCAGAGACACGAGTACACAAAGAAACAGTTTGAGAAACAGGAAAGGTGCCATCCAAGAAAAGCAGAAGGGCTTTCTAAAAATGGTCTTCCTACCAGCAGGTTGACCGACTCAATGACGTCCAGGAACACCTCGTTCTTCCTGTACTTGATGCCCTCTGACCTCCAAGAGACGGCGTTGGTGACCGTCGCCGGGGGGCGAGGAGCCCCTGTGTCCAGCTTATGCCCCTCCTGAGTGATGTATCTGAGAGCGCGGGTGCACACACACACACACACACACACACACACACACACACACACACACACACACACACACACACAATCACAGACACCAAAACACACAAATACACCCCCCAACAGACAGTGAGACACAAAGAAAGAGAGAGAGAGGGAAAAAAAAGACTGTTGACCAAAAGAAGTTTAGACGGATGACCACAAACATTGACAATGACAGGAATCCTGCCGAGACGCTGAGACTAACAGCAGAGCTGTGGCATTCTGAGAAAGAACTTGTCACTCCTGACTCCTCTTCACTAGAAGACGGATGTTTGGAGGAAAGAGGAAGAAGGCCAGGATGCCCAACGCTACTCACGCTGCACTAAGGCGAGAGACATAAGCACTCTTCAACAGGACAGGAAGCCAAAGCTACCTGTTGACTCATGGGAAATAAAAACTATGTAGGCTAGCTGAGATCTTGCCAGGCACCTGGATTACTACAAGTTAATAGACTGCAAACCAATAATTACTAAGCCAGCAATAAGACTCTTGTATGACTAATCTACAATTAATAGACAACTGTCTATGACTCTTTGCTTTCAGATTGCATAAAAACTCCTACAATATTTTGGGCAGAATCTGTATATTTTGAAAGAAATCCAATTAGACGTTTGCTTTGTACAGTAGACTGGCCTGGTCATAACCAACCCCTCAGTCTGCACTTAGCTTTGTAAGAGGGTCTGGAACTTCGGCTATTGATAAACGATTACTTTCTGAAAGCGTTTAAATTTAAAAAAAAAAAATTGGATCAACCCTTGACTGATAGCCTATCGTGTTTTTCGCTCTGCATTTTGAAACTTCTCCGAATGGGCAGATTGAGATTTGTCCTATGTAAAGGAGCTCAATGACTGTAATCCCAGGCGGAGAGAATGAAGGCAGAATTGCATAGGCAAGCAATGGCCAGACTATTAGTAGATACATTACATCAGAGCTTTCCCTCCTTTTTCTCGTACACTCGGACCATTGGAGTGAAAGTCTCTGCAGACTAACTCAGACTGTGTTTGATACTGATGGGTTGGTACAGCAGGCTGTCAGCAGCAGAGCCCAAAGCTCCCTGTGGTCTGAAGCCTGAATGGGATCTGAATGAGAGCACTGCACTCACTCTTGCAGGATTTTGCTGTCGGTGGTCTGCGGGTAGCCAAAGTCCATCAGCTCGTCCATCAGCTCATAGATGATAACAAAGTTGTCCCTGATGCTCTCTTCCTCCAGCTCCTTAAAGTACTCTGAGAACACCTGAACATCACAACAAAACAACATGAGCACACAGCAGAGACTATCTAGCACACCAGTCACCAGTGGATTTTATGTAGTTTACGTAGTAAAATATGTAGTACATTTCCCATATAAATCTTTTTGGGGAAATTTTAAAAAAATTTAAACTTTTGTCATGCCTGGAGATCAGTCTACAGAATGGTCATAAAGGTTGCACAACATTTCCACTATAGACTAAGCTGCAGGCCCTCCCCCCTAACTAAAGTTTTCCCATGCAGTCTCCTTGGGAAGGGGTGGCTTGCCCTGTATTTGGTGATGCACTGGGTGAAGCAAAATCACACAGCATTTTGTTTGGAAAGATGGCAAAAGCCATTCACAGATGATTTGGCTACTATAAGAGACCATAGCTTGAGGTGATGCACATACCTGCACTATCTTGTAGAGGAAGGAGAACACCAGCGAAACACAAGCATTTTTCTTTGATGTAGCAACAACTGGGGAAAGGTCTGGTCAAGGAAAACTACACATAACTGGACAATGGTAATGTAGTCTATACAGAATCAAACATTTAAACTGTCCTAGTTATTGGATGAATGCAGTATTTGTGTATGTGTGCCTGTGACATACAAGGGCCAATGTATGTATGCATGTACTGTATATATTAGATAGATAGATAGATAGATAGATAGATAGATAGATAGATAGATAGATAGATAGGCAGGCAGACAGAGAGATTCCCCAGCGTTTTATAGTGTAGCGGCCACCTCAATAACAAACACTATACCGCCATTAATGCACATAGGATAACACAAGACATAATTTCATTGCATTTCCTACACTCAGTATCTATATGCAGGTGACAAATAAACCTCCTTGTATGCACACTATACATATCATTAGGACAGTAAGCTATATGCACTGCTGCCAGGCATGGGGGAAAGACTGGGATACGGTAGAGATTGTTGTGCTTGATCCACATGAAGCGCACTGCTCCGTGGGCCAGGATGGGTGAGAGCGTGCCCTCCTCCTCCTTATCCATGAGCAGAGTCATGAAGTGCTCGATCTCTGACATGTCCACATCGCCGCGGTAGTTACGGCAGATCAGCACCTGCACAGAGAAAACAAAGCAGTGCTGCATTAGAACTGTGAGACACCAAACAATTCATCTGGCCATGGCATTGGGAAAGCACTTCCTGTGAACCTTCTACCTTCTACTGTTCCGTATTCCGGATGAGACGTTAAACCGAGGTCCTGACTCTCAGTGGTCATAAAAGATCCCATGACACTTGTCGCAAAGACTAGGGAGTTTCCCAGTGTCCTCGCTAAAGTCTCAACCTGGCTCATTCAATCTGGCCCCCTAATCATCCCCCGCTGTAATTGGCTCATTCAATAATTCCCTCACTCTCCACCTCAAGCTAGTGTGTGGTGAGCGTTCTGGCGCATAATGGCTGCCGTGCATCACCCAGGTGGGTGCTACACACTGGTGTTGGTCAGTGAGGTCCCCCTCCACTGTGAAGCGCTTTGGGTGTCTAGAAAGGTGCTATAGAAATCCAATGTGGTGTTGTTGTTGTTGTTGTTGTATGTTGGCTTACAGTACTTTATTAGTGAGACACAGAAATACGTAGGTTGATAATTGAGCCTACTAAGCAGAGGCACCAACAGACTTCAGTGATTAAATCTGTTGGGCCTAGTGAGAATGCATTAGCCTACCTTCTTAAAGAAAAATCAACCAACAAAAATAAACATTTGAGTTAAACAAAATTTGTTTACAGGTGCTAGTTTTGAGACATTAACATCATGTGGGCAAATGTCCGAGACCAATTTGGTGGATTCTGCCTGATTTTACATATAATGATCCAGAAATCCTCCACCAGGAATGCACAGCTTAACAGCTTAGTCTCTAGACAGGGCAATTTGGCTTCCTGCCTAAATGTTCTCACACTCAGTTTCCCTCCAGTACAATATGGTCATGCACATTCTTAGCATAGCTTTTTGTTTCTTACCGAACAGTTGAAAAAAACGCTCAAAGTGTTCTAGAACAGACACATTTACTGGCCAGAGGCCACAGGAATCAACTTTGCTAAAGGCTACTAGTACTTCATGTACAGAATAGAAGACAGGCTAGCCTATTTGACACAGAGTATCAGTCTATTTGCTTGCCAGTCTCCATCTGTTTTCGCTATTTGGCTTTAAAGCACTAAGCTGCACTGCAAGAATAAAAAGCATAGTTTACAGTCATGGAAAAGTAGTAGAGATGCAAGAATGCAAGAATGGAGGGGTCTGCTTAAATATTACCTAAGCATACAGGGGACAATGTATGAGGACAGAAACAAAAGAAAACTATTTTGTAAAGTATGGCAGGACATTTATGATTCTTTATAAAACATTGGGTAGAGGGACAGAGATGGAATAGGACAGATATGGATGGATAACTCTGTGTGTGTGTGTGTGTGTGTGTGTGTGTGTGTGTGTGTGTGTGTGTGTGTGTGTGTGTGTGTCAGGGTATGATTGTGTGTGGGCTGTCTGTTAGTGAAAGAGCGGATGTGTTATACTGTCTATATGTATTGTTGTATGAGTGTGTTGGTGTGTCTATAAATTAGTGGCACTGGTTGGCTTTAAACATTAATTATGTTGACTTGGAAACAATGTACTGGTGTGAAAAATTTCAAATAAAGAGGCCTAATTGTAAAAAAAAAAAAAAGTGGTAGAGATGCATGCCTGGCAATTACAATGGGAAAGCTCCCATTTTCAGAACATCAACACTCCTCAGTCCTGAGTATTGCATTCTATGCTGTAGTAATAGCAGTGCAGGTAGAACTGAACAGCATGAACACAGATACTGTAAGGATGATACTATGTTACCACTTTCAAGTATTTCAAGCCTTTATGTTAAACATTAGCCTAACATAAACAAGTCTACATAATTTTCTGTCAAAAAATGACAGAAAGAAGGACTCATTTAGACCTTAGGCCTAGACCTTCAGTCTAGATCTTACATGACCAAGATATCAAGTACAAAAGTAGACATACAAAGACATACTGTACATAATGAGGTCTTGAGTTGTCAAAAAAACCAACTCAGATACTAATCAACACTAAAATTTACCACTGAATTAGTCTAAAGATGAATTTGTGACAGTATCAATACCAACAATGCCATCTTTGTCTGTTTCCAGTTCACACAAGATTTCACACAGCACTGACAGGTCGCACACAGACACTTCCTTTGCCATGACCCTAACACATGGACACAAGTTGACTAGGGCCCAAGTGCGACTGCAGAAGATCCTGTCTGCGGTTTATAAAAATATTTGTCCCTGCCATTTTTTTTCTCCTGTGGATATCACTATTGTTCAAATTTTAGTAGCATGATGATCTCTACTAATGTATCTAGCCTATGTGGTTTAAAACCAATAGCATATCCAAAATATTTTCCCATATTCAAAGTTATGCCTAATCATTTGAACCATTATCAGATATTTTGTAAAGGAATAGATTGCAGTGCGACCTCAGAAGGAGGGATCTGTATTCTAGTATTCTGTATTCTAGTACTGAATTCTAGTACTAGCCTATTTCATGGTACTGTTAATGACACAGAAGGCCTTCTGTGGTAGCCTAGGCCTAAATGTGACACATCAGCTTTTTACCTTGATATTTGGGACCATCACACTCCAAAAAAGGTAATTTGTCTGATTCTGCATGCAATGTGTAGTCCTACTCCCCTCAGAGTGGAAAACCAACCTCACCACCTAACTAGGCCTAGGTTCAGTGACCTAATTTCCAAGTGCAATGGAATCCCATTATGATAAAACCATTGTGCTCATGCAACTGATGCAATGTCAATGCATTAGCTTTCAAGTCCTAAGAGGCATATTTCCTAATACTTTGAGACCCACCAAACTAAGGCTACCCATTGAAAATCTTATAAGGCTAGTTGGGTGTACTTTAGGCTAGCCTATGTCAAACAAGCATGGTAGCCTAACATCTGAGAAGCATGGATTATAGAAGTTGTAGATTCTTAAAAAGTGATCAATGTCAATTCTCTGTCGCATCAGGAAGAACTCAAACGCAAGGTGGAATGCAATAATTTCCTCACCAATCAACAGCCTCTAGATTTAAAACATGCGGTTCATTGATCTAAAAAATAATGCCTAATTAGTAAAACAGAATTTTCAAGCATAACATTTAGGCATGTTCAACATGCTAAAAACAAGGCAGGCAGTCACAGCCAAATCAAAAACAGACACCAATGCACATATCCAGCATCTGTAAATCAGGCCTGATTAGTGTAGGCCTTAGCCAACATACATATAGGACTAGACGCCCAAAATAAAACATTTCAAGGAAATGTTGGTCTATTCAATAGCTCAATTATGGTAAGCATCAATTTATCATGCGTGTATAATGTTAGGGTACAGACGTTCCCATCAATCTCTTGCAGGTGCACCTGGGACGCTAGTCAGTAGCTGCTAAATTGGTGTTGACTATGATGCTCATTAAAATAGTTAACGTTATCTAATGTCAGTTCCTCAGTGTTCAGCTAAGAGATGTAACTTAAGTTAATAGAATCTACAGTGCAGTCGTCGTCAACCACTCTGACCAACATCCTCATTCAGAAAGCGCTGACGTTGGCAGTGTCAACACAACGACAATCACAGCTAATATGTTAGCTACCAGTTAGCATAGTACATGAACGTCTGCTATATCACACTAGCTTACTAACGTTAGCATCACTGCATCAATGTAAAATGTGCGTGATTAACTCGATACAAGCAAAATATTGCCTTGGAAAAACAGAAAACCATATGAGTTGTCAACATTATTGTTATAACCGGAGTATCAGGTAGATAACAAATTGCGGATAGTTGTAAATGTTAGCTAAGGATTTCACTACTAGCTTGTTGTCAATGTTCCGTTATCTTACCTTGCCTTTGAGATCTAACACATATACGGCACTTGCCGACATCTCGGATGTCTTCTTTCGCTTCTCAGCGAAGCGATAATATTGCTCTTATCAAATGATACCTTGTGTTTAAATATCAAATATCTCGTGAAAAAGGACCATCGATGAGTTTCTGAAATATTTTTAAATCCCGATTTTCTCTCAGTCAGGAAAGAAATGCAACCGGTTTTCTTCGGCTGTCATTGCGTGCACCCTAACCAAAAGCCTCAATACTGCCGTCAATCGTTTCGGAGAGTACATGCAAACAGTAGGAGGATGGTTTCGTTTCCAAAATTTCTCAGACAATGCATACGTTCTAGGCTACTTCTTCTACCTGTATTCGACGATATTTGCAGAAATCAGTGGTTTGCAGCACGTGAAAACTAGCATAGAGTGGTGTCATGGGCTGAATTTACTTTCAGCCTGGTAGCTAGAGCATTTGCAGTCCATTCATTAAATGAGGTAGCCTGATTAGTAGTCCTAGGTCTCCTCTGCCCCCACCATGCCTCAAACTGGGCAGTAGTGTTGGATATGGGGAAACTTTTGCTGTGTCCAAAAAAAAACCTTCTTCATATTGTTTATATACTGATTTCTGCAGAAAGCAGTATGTTATGTGGTGTGTACATGAAAAATAGCACAGGACTGGTATAGGGCTCAATTAATTTTCAGTCAGGTAGCACCTGTTGTCCATTAATTAATGAGGTAGGCTACTGGTCATGTGTTAAGAAGGCCTCTTCTGCTGCTTGCATACCATACTGGGCAGTAGGCCTATTGCAAGGGCCTCAATAAACTTTGAGCCAGTCAAGTAGCCTAACACCTGCTGCAGCTAATTAATTAATTGGGAGAGGTAGTGTGTGCTGCACTGTGCACTGCACTTGCAGTATGTAGCACAGCAATAGGGCCTATGCCATTTCAGAAACAGCATTATTTGTCTGTATGCAAGTGCAGCACAAAATCATTTCTGGGCTCCAATGCTGGGCCAGAGCCAGTGAAATGTAATTTTTGTTTTCACCACAAGATGTCGCCACCACACTTTTGTTTTGATCAACACACACATTCCCTTTACCACGAATAAGAAATTAATTTCTAAGGCATCCCATCATCAATAGGCTATTTCATGGGGTGCACACATGTCAGTTTTACGAAGGGCCTTTATTGTATAGGCTAACAAAGATTGTCTGTGTGTCAGTAGGAAATCAATATCAGATCAAGGATCTCCCTGTCTTGCACAAACTTTTTTTTTAAAAAAAGAACAAAACAGACAGTATCTTTGACATCTTTTCACCTCCATGGCTCTTTGCCAGCATGTTGGTCCCTGATAGGACCTGGACGGGGCCCTGTGTTTGAGATGCCACAGTTTATAAGCTCTCTCTGCGTCTCTCTGCTGACGTCAAGAGTTTATTTTGAACACCAATACATTTTAGTCTTCATGGCAAGGCCTGTTTTTTTTCCAAAGCAACAAACTCATCTCATATTACAAACATACAATATTCACTGTCTGGATTTGTATTGAGTTTCTGGTGAAAGGAACATTTTGGTTTTCTGTTGTCTTGTTATCCATGCATGCATCATGGACAATGGCACAAATGTAACTGTAAGGCTATTCTTTTTGCCTACCTTGCCAAGCATTAAAGAAAAGTTGTATGGATACAATCAATCTCAAATCGCATGAGTAAATATGCCTACTTGTGTGCTGACATGCCTTACAGATACATGTACAAAGGCTTTCTGTTCACACATTTTGCCAAGACTAAAATTAGACTGAATAAGAGAAACACAGGTCATCTAGGATGCAATTTCTATCCTTTCGCCATTCTCTGAGTCGTCTAGACACTGAACTTCGAGTGAACTGAACCCAAGCCATCACTGAGGCAAGCAATAGAGTGGCAAACCTTGCAGATGGAAGATATTAATACTATTTTTATTTGTCATGCATTGCAGCTCTCTTCATTACATTTATTGTGTACAAACGATGAGGTCAATTCACGTTTATAATTTATAAACCATTCATTTTAGGACCGAGTCTGTGTAATCGTGAACACGTGAGTACTGTGATGGTCACTATATCAAATCTTAGTGCATAGTAGTCAGAATAAAGCTGATATCTGATGTTTCTCTGTTATTAACAAGGGATAAAAGTGTTGTTGTGCTTGTTGCTTTGCTCTACCCCAGTAAATAGTCTTGTGTCATTGATTGTCCTGAAACAAAATTAAAATCAAATTCCTATGCTATCATAATGACTCCTTGTACAAGCTCTATGCTTCAATGAATATTCAAAACTTTCACTATATCCCCATGGACCTGCTACAAGCGTTTGTGTGTACAGTAAATTACACACACCTTTATGAATATCAAGTTACTATAGGTCATGTGACAGAGAAGTATCTTTGACATGCACAATATCAGTGAGACAGCATGTAAATACACACTACCATGTGGGCAAGGTTGGCTAACAGCCCAGAGAAGCCACCTCTTGCCAAATGAAATAGAGAGACAGGGGACAAAATTAGCCCTCGCTTTTAAGGCTTGATTTTCAAATAGAGAGGACGACTTTGTTCGACAGAGCTGAAAATTCATGCTTTATTATTTTTACAATGACATGAAGATGACCCTTATTGATTCCTGTCAGTGCTTACTATGGCTTCACTCGGATGCCAGGGGTCTCACAATGAGTGCACTGAAGGCAAAGCAGATTCTTTCAATATGCTGGCCTAGTTTTGAAGCAGCTGGTGAGAAAAGGAGAGGTCATATCAACGGTGGATGACGTTTGTCCAAGTTCCACAACTTCAACAAAGAGACTATCAAAGCTCAACCCCTATGCCAGCCAGTGTCTCACAAGCAAAGCAAATAGGTCATTTCTCTCAGTTGACTGAGCAGAAACGCATAAACATACACAGACACAGTGGTGAAACCATCCCACCGACAAGAATCCTTCAGTTGATATCTCCATCATGCTTGTGTGACTTGCCCTGATGTATAACTTGCCTGCGAGGTGTGTCAGGTAAAAAGTACTCTTGAGAAGACTTTAATATTTAGTTTAGTTTAAAAAAGAGTAGGCCTAGTTTATTTTTTCCTTTTCAAAAAAAGAAAAACTCATATGACTATAGTAACCATGGAAACCCTATAGTGTCCTACATTGAGAGCAAGTCCTAGTGGCCTTTGAACATAGTAAAACAATATCAACTCATACTGGGCACAGTAATGAGTGCCCTCTCTCCCATGCCCACCCCTGCATTGCAGGGTACTGCCCCCATGACCTCTCTGTCCCCCTGCCAACTGTAACACCAGCATTTGCCAGTGCCAACTCTTACTGATCTCCTCTTTGGTCCAGTTCATGCCTGTGTGGCCTTGGTATTGGAACATAGTGAGATTGAGTAAATGCTCTCTGCTGGTGCTTGGCTGTTTTCCATCAACTCCTTACCCAGGAAGGCATGGAGGCGTGTTTGCCGGAAAAAGACAAATGTAGGCCTAAATGTGGGTGATCAAACACAGACGTTTGGTACACTAAACTTTACATTCCAAAGAATATTGCAAAACGGCAGTAACATTTTGTGTTCTGCCATTCTACTAAACTTCTACTAATTTTTACTGACCTGGACTAGTCTAGACTGTTCAGATTCATGAGTGGAAACAATCCGTAGCGCGTTGCCATGCCACTGGAGCTGTGGAGGACGAACTAGTTCCTGTCGTGAAGTAGACATGGGCCTGTGACACCTGATCTGTCTGCTATTGTAAGGACAGGGGACAAATGGTGAGAGGCTTTTCCAAATTTACTGTGTCCTCACATGGTCAACGCCCTTCATGACCAAGTGACATAACATGCCAATCTTGTAAATGGCAAGCCATGTGCACCACAACCAGTTCCAAGAACAACACAGGGCTGACAGACTGCCAATGGAAGTCCAAATCTTATACAGTCATTGTAATGTAAATCATTTTTTTTTACCTTCTCAGTTGTTTTTAATTCACAACACACAGTTATGCTTAGACATGGAGACCCCTTGACCTCAATTTTGAACATCAAAACAAGCTTTAAGTTGTACCATAGGCTTCTCAGTTCTGGTAACACATTTCAACCTCCACTGTATGTTGATGGACACCAAGAACCAAAGTATTTGTTCCTGATGGAAGTGGAACAGGAGTTAATGTTGGAGAGACTACAAAAGTTAGAAACCTGTAAAGGTACATTATGCAAATGTTAAAAAAACTGCAGGTTAATGAAGTGTTAGCTGCATAGTTTACGACTCCGCCACACTAACGTTTCTGCCCTCAGGACAACTTTGAGTAAGACGAATTCCCATCTGCCACCTTCACAAGGGGAAAACTGTCCTTCAATGTCAAGTGTACACATGCCTGGTCAAGAGCCCACGGGCCCCTTGTGTTGTGGGTGTCTGCCTGCCTGCCTGCCTCACCAAAACAGGTTATGCACAGGCAGGTGACACACCCCTCCTGTCCCATGTGACTACCATGCTGAGGGCTTGATCTAGAGCCACTAAGAAGCAGCACATAGCAATGCACCTGCTGTGAAGATCTCTGAAGAATGCCTTTACAAAAGTGTGCAATAGAGCATAATCATGATATGTGTGTTATACAGCATGCAACCTGTCTATATAAAGATCTAAATGTTTTATTATCACACGTGACATTGGGTTATTAAGCCTTAAAGCCAGTGTATTAAACATGTCACTTTAATATTAGCAGTTCTATATTTACACTTATGGGATTTTGTACTGAATATGTGGGTCAGCTGAAAGGCTAATGCTGTGTCATACGGACACAGGAAGATGTAGTGAAATCTTATACACATCTGTGAGGATGGTGCAATGGTAGATTTCTCAGGAGATGAGAAAGATGATGACTTGAGAGACACCATAGAAACTCACATAGGAATAGCCCATTTAATGTGTATAAGATTATAGCCTACAGATGTCAGGTTTATGCAGTGTTGCATGCAATTGCATTATTTAAAGGGGTGAAGTAACCCCACATTTCTTGGAAGTCATTTTGATTCTTCCTGTGCACAATGTGTTGATGCCCTCAGAGACATCAAAGCCACCACACACACATCAGAACCTTTGTAGGGGCCCAGAGGGGCCAAATTTGTTCTCTGCTCTCACTGTGGTGGCTGCAGAACCGCACAGGTGCTTGTACACAACATCATGTCTCTCTCTCTCTCTCTCTCTCTCTCTCTCTCTCTCTCTCTCTCTCTCTCTCTCTCTCTGTGTGTGTGTGTGTGTGTGTGTGTGTGTGTGTGTGTGTGAGTGAGTGTGAGTGTGAGTGTGAGTGTTAGTGTGTGAGTGAGCATGTGTATATGCGTGTCTGTGTTTCTGTCTAGGACAGATGGGAAACGGGCGAGCCATCCGCGCAGGCGATTTATGAGCCTGAGGAGTCTGAGCCCTCTGCCCCATTTGGCAATGTTTACCCAGAAGAGTCTGAAAGCAGCAACCTCCTCCACCTTAACCACTTCAGCAGTCTGACGATAGTGGCTCCCCACTAGCAGGTCACAGGTGATGGGCACACATGACTTCCTTGTTTTCACCCAACATAGCAGCCCTGTCAAGCTGGAGTACACTGGAAAATACAATTCAGTGTTTTTGAGTCAGGTTGCTTTGTAGTGGTAACGATTTGCCCCATTGCCTCTAGAGGAGGTATTAAAAGACTGTGTTGTAGCCCATCGTTCATAATTCATATTACCAAGGTCATGGGTTAAATACCCCACATTGCCATCACCCGTCAATGTTTTGTTTTTTTCCCTGCCTCATGGCACATCAAACAGAGGATTGGGACTCCTTATTGTATCCTTAAATGTCCTTTGACTTGGAATGACTTTAGATGTTTTAAGTTACAGATCATACTGTAGGCTACCTGAGAAGTTGGTAATTTATGCAAATTTGCCACTTGTCAAATGTGTGAAAACAGTTAGATGCTTAAAGCATCCTTTACTTGCAGGGATACAGTACCCAGCAGTACCAGTATTCTTTCTCGCATTTTGCCTGTGTAAGAAAGTGGCAATTCAGTAACTTACATAAATATACTGAATATATGCTTTTCTACCATTATGTGTGGTGTAACCAAAGACAAATGTCCACTTGTGAATGATAATGTTTTGTACACTGTATACCATATCCTAAGAAACCATTTTAGAAGAAAATGCAGGAAGTAGCTTGGTTTTATAGACTTGTTTTTCCCTCTGTCTGTTTTTATATTTATGCTTTATGTGTTTTGATGCGCATATCAAATTGAGTATTTTCACACATCATCTGGTAAAATGTGGTGATAGCATGTGTTCTTTTAACATTGCCCCATAGCAGAATGCAGGAGCGTCATCAGTGCGTCAGTGATCTGTACGTTGGAATGTACAGGCAGGTGTGTACTGTTAGGACAGAATATTCAAACCAAATGGCCATTCAATCCCAAACATATCCTTAAACACATGCACAACCAAGGAGCTCACATGGAACCTCAGATGATGTAATCCACATGTACAATCATGTGATGTCCATTCAGCTAGAATCGAAGAGGTGAACTTAAGAGGCTTTATGAAGACACAAAAACAACATCCCTCAGCAGTCTATACTGTGCCACATTTTCCTGTACTTATCCCTAACAGTCAGGGGCACCAAATTCTGGGCCCTATGCAGTGGCCTTGGGGCCCCCTCACCAATAAGTTACATTACTATTTAAAAGAAAAGGAAACAGGGCCCCTCCCCACTTAGGGCCCTGATAACTCAGTTCCCCTTTTTCCCCCACGATGACGGCACTCGTCAACCTCAAACAGGGCTGTGGGTTGATTGACTCCTTTGAAATGTATTGAAATTTTGTAAATGGATTAAATATATTGGCTTATAACTCCCTTGTTGAAGGAATGTCCATAACATGAGAGGTTCTCTACTAGAACAATACAGAATCTGTAGCATAATTTACATTCTCTTTATTTTTCACAAAAAAGAAGACAGACATGAATGACTTAAAATCTATATCAATTCTCAGACACAGAGTTCTAGCCTACAGTATATCATCACTGAAACACAAGCACATCTCCTTTGATGGGTGTGAGTGTAAGCCATAAATATTTCCTGCTTCATCATTGAGAATAGTCTCCTCTGCAAATTAGCATTAAGATGATTCAATGCTAAATATTATGAAGAATGATCAGGACCATTTCATTCATTGGTTTAATAAGTTTAATTGTTGCCTTTAACCTACAGACAAAACCAGCACCCGAGTTTCATAGCTTATGTGGTGGTAATATATAGTCAAACCATTTCATGTTTTAATAAATATTCCATGCAGTAGCTGATTAGATGTACACCATGAAAAAATATATCATTAATATTACATCATTATATTACAATTTTCAGGAAAACAACATGTATTTAAAAAATAGAGCAGCTGATAAGCTGATTGCAAAAAGAATGTGTATTTACATCTCAAAAGGAGGGACTAGGGACTCTGATATCTACTGATATGTTTAGATTCGATTATTTAAAACCAAGAGGGTAAACATCAGAACATCTACATTTCTGAATGGAATGTTACACTACATTATGCAGAGGTAGTTCACAAGTGATATCATATCACTGTTACTTTATTGACCTATTGATATGCCTACATAGGAGCTATTCTTTACAATTGCTATTTACACCTTGTTATTAAGTCAACTGAAGCAAGAGAATTTAACAGAACACACAAATCACAGATACACTGTGAACAATTTCAGAACTCAGGTAATTCACTTCATTCCAACAGAATTATTTTAGTAGGCCTATCGTAAATACTGTCATGCTCAATAAGTGCATAGTACACCGCAAATATAACATAGTTACATAAGCATTGATCATCAACACAGCACACTTTGCATTGTTATTGACAACCAAGTCCAGCAATAAGCTAGATCTTGATATTGGTGCAAAACCGGCACGTCATCTGGGAGAACATCCTTGCAGCATCCTTGCAGATGGTGAAGCTTCACTCTGTGGTCTGATTGAAGAAGCTGCCATGCATCTTCAGCTTGTGAAGTCTGAGGGGGGGGTGGGGGGGGGGGACAAGATGCTTCACTATTTAACCACAGCCTTCCCATATTCACTTTTTTCAGTTTCAATGGCTTAATGATGCCAGAGACGGTTGATGAAACCGATAATAATAACCCTTAACTCAGTATCTCTGATGATGCTATATTTTAGAGTTTATAACTGTTTCAATTGCATTATTGTCCTTTTCTTTCTTTCCATCTCTCACCTTGCCTGTCTCCGGCTCTCTTGGTCCTCCTTAGACTTCACAAAGACAGCCTCTCCTCCCCCCTGAGTCAGGTATGCAAACTCACCCTCTTTTGACGTGAACAACAGCCTACAACAAGCAAACAAACAAACAAAAATGAGCGGTGATTGTGCAGAAAAAAACAACAACTGACAACCATTCACTGCACAGAACTGGTTAGGACTGATCAGTGCTGCTTACTTGGATTGAGTTTCCCCAGATTTGATGCGCAGTCTGCGGATCATGAACTCATTTTTGCTGAACAAGCCGGAGAGGTAGGAATCCTTCTCCCACTTCAACTTCAACATCAACAAATCGCCAATTTCCACATCAGATGAAACAAGGAAAGATATTGTTGTGTTGGTGGACATGTTAGGCCTGACAAAAAAACAAAAAACAAGAATAAGTAAGATCCACAATACCGCACTGCCAAAAAGCATGGATAAGTTTAGATAGTAGTGCTACATGAAAATGCTTGCTCTTCTTGCTACTTGCACAGTACATACACAGTGACAGAGATTCCCTCCTGTTCTCCATGGGTTCCGTAAAGAGACACCAGCACCGGCTGCTCCACAACACTCAGGTTTTTCATACAGAACACATGGACTTTCACCTGGTAGTGGAAAACTGGAAAACAAAACTAACTTCACTTCCTTGCATTGACACAGGACATGTGTTCATTCATTTGCATGTCAATACTGCCAAATCACAAAATAATTTTCCGCCAAACTGCAGAAAGATGTCTTCATGATTCGAGTTCCTTGTTTTGCTTAGAACACTAAGCCTTTGTGGGTAACACTTTAATTTACAGCCCGTGAAGTACTGGGTAAGTATTAGGTAAGAATGGTGTAACAAAAAAGTATCAAGGGATAAATTACTGAGTACTTACAGTGTAAGTTTGCTGAAATAACACACATTCCGCTTTATTTTACAGCCCGTGAAGTACTGGGTAAGTATTAGGTAAGAATGGTGTAACAAAAAAGTATCAAGGGATAAATTACTGAGTACTTAGAGCGCGAGTTTGCTGGAATAACACACGTTCCGCTTTATTTTACAGCCCGTGAAGTACTGGGTAAGTACAAGTAAGAACAACGTAACAAAACAGAACTTAATGTGTAATATTGCTATAATTACAAAATAAGTGTGGGGTAGCCTGGATGCAGAGTCGTATAGGAAAGCCAGGGTTGGATAAACTTGCACGCACTTTATTTTACAGCCTGCGCATCCTTCCCTTGTTGTTGTTGATGAACAGAATTATTTTCAGTCATGTCGGTAACTCTCATGGTAAGGAGGCTGTTGTGAGCCTCTTCGGTTCGCTTAGACCTTCATGTGAAAATGGCATCTTTGTCAAACCGCTGTCTCTGCCTATGCATGTCACACCACAAACCTGTGTGTGAGCAGGTGCGGGCGTGGTTTTGGTCCATTTCCATTTAGAATGCACGCTAACAGGTCAGGTCATTCAGACAGCACGCTTGTTCTGCTCCTGTCCTGACTTCCGCACCGCGAACGTGCGGTTTGTGTGTGAAACGGGCCTGAAAAGTACCCCAATGACCTAAATACCCCAAAACTACTTGCAACTACACCCAATGTTGGATGCACGGGCTCTAAAATAAAGTGTGTGCAAGTTGATCCAACCCTTGCTTTCCTATACGCTTCTGCATTCAGGTTACTCCACATTTATATTGTAATTATGGCAATATAACACATTAAGTTATGTTTTGTTACGTTGTTCTTACTTGTACTTGCCCAGTACTTCACAGGCTTTAAAATAAAGCGTGAACGTGTGTTATTCCAGCAAACTTACACTGTAAGTACTCAGTAATTTATCATTTGATACTTTTTTGTTACACCATTCTAGTGGGGCACCGAAGGACCTTGTCATTTCAAGTTGATGCAAAAGTTTTGTTTTCACTGCCAAATTAAAGAAGAGGGTCTATAAAACAATTTTGGTTCGAGTGTCAAGCAAGCCGATGAAATATTTTCCCCTTATCCAAAGCGTTTGTTTTATTTTAATGGCGAGATACTACAGGTGAGTAGGGTCAAAATTTTAACTTGCAGTTATAACCATAAAACTTCACCAGTTGATTACTTACACAAATAGGAGGAAATTTTTAAGACCTAAATTTTTAAGACCAAAATTCAGGATTAGAAAGATAAATAAACAAATCCCTCTGAAAAAGTCCTCAACATATAGTTAGGTATGACATTGGAAAGTCTGGTGTATGTAGGTGATACAGAAGTGGAGATTCAGAATGCAAATGAATGAATGTATACAGGTACAGTATACAGTATGTGGGCCTGGTGATGCATCTTTGTGGGGAAAAGGGGGACTTCTGTATCACCTACATACACCAAACTTTCCAGTGTCTTTCCTAACTAGATTTTGAAGATTTCTACAAAGTAATTTGTTGATTTACATTCCTAATCCTGATCTACATGACATTTTGGCCTTAAAAATATAGGGCAGAAATCCATTTTTTAAGGCTGTTGGCCAAATTTTCTGATATTAAAAGCAAGATATCCACAATCCCATCAGTAAACATTTTTTTCTAATTTAATGTATTAACAAAATGAAAAAAATATTTTGAAACTAACCTTTTCCAATGTCCAGATCTTTCGCTTTAAAATGTATGCAAATTCGCACATATTTAATTACATTTGAGCCAATTAGCATATTAAAACACAAGATTACATAAAACTTGCAATATACTTTTTCCCTCCTATTTGTGTGAGTAATCAACTGGTGAAGTTTCATGGTAATACCTGCAAGTTATTTTTTTTTTACCCTATTAACCTGTAATATATTGCCTTAAAAAATACACCCGATTTACATAAGGGCGCAAATATTTCATCGGTCTGCTTGACACTCAAACCAGCATTGTTCTATAGACCCTTAACATCAATTTAAAAGTGAAAATAAAACTTTTGCATCAACTTGAAATGAAAACGAAGAATTACATTGACACCTTCCTCCACTATTCTTACCTAATACTTACCCAGTACTTCATGGGCTGTAAATTAAAGTGTTACCCACTTGTGTTCCTTGAAGAAAGTTAGTTCTTCTATCACTAACATTGAGATCATTGGATAATACATTTGTAATTACATTATGGATGTTTTGGCTCCCCTGATTGTATTTAAGTGTATAGTGCATACACAATGCACTGTATGTTTATACCTTTGTAAGGCATCAGTTCCCTGGTCTTGAGATACATCTTGGCACTTCTGGCGCTGCGTATCTTTTTGACACCATAGCCCAGCTTGTTGCAGCGGTTCTTGCGACAGCTCAAGCACAGACCCTTGTAGAAGGCCTCTTTAGAACTGCAGCGGTACGCCATGCTCTCATGATCTTGGTTCACCAGGGAATCAATGAACAGATGAATAGATCTTTCATGGGAACACTTCACAAGCTGGTCCATATCTACAAGGAGAAAAACAGCAGAGCAGAAAAGTTTCAGCTAAGAGTGTTTTCTGTTCCAGGAACTAAGAAGGTGTAGCCTAGAACTCTAGACGCACTCTAGCAGTAGCAAATTTAATTTGCTCAACGAGTATGTCTAGGAATCAGCCATAGGTTATACTCAGACATACAGTGTAGGTGGTGTCTGAGCTGTCTATCCACTAACAAAGCTCTAGGTTATATTCAGATATTGTGGTGTTTAGCCGGACAGGGAGTCATTGGGTGGGCTAAGCGTTGTTTGAATCAGCTTGGTAGTTGCTCTGATTGTTTGTAGCCGTCTATCACTAGGGTCTATCACTCGTTGCCAGACTACATATTTTATGTGATAGTCTGGTTTGTCAGGCTAAAGAAAGAAAGAAAGGCTAAACGTCTAAATATCTGGGACACATACAGATCAAAACTATATCTATGTAATATTACAAAATTTCAAATCAATAAATGTGCGACAAAATGTACAAAAACAATAAGATCTTTCAACATACTGTTGATGCCAAAAGCAGCAATCATCTTCATGGTGTTCTGCAGGCTGCACCCTGGCTGGAAGGTGCCACCATTGGGGTAGATGTCAACATGCCCAACAGGCCTCTGGATGCCAATGCTCAAGTCTGGCGTGCCTCTGGTGTTGGTGTGCAAGACGTCAACAAAGTTGGCATCATCAGGCGAGAGACGCTTCACGTCCTCTGCATGCTCAAAGCGGGGGCCTGCTGGGTCAAGGCCTAGGGAATGACAGATGAAGACAGAGACAGAGAGAGAGAGAGAGAGAGAGAGAGAGAGAGAGAGAGAGAACACAGAAAAAAAGAGAGGAATCAGAGATAGTTGTTTCTGGACATGTTGTTGTCTAGGTGTGAAGCTGTATGTTTGTTTTTGCTGACTAGCGAGAGTAGTGAAGTCAAATTATATCATATCTTTAAAGTCATGGGTAGTTTATACCCTTCTGTTTCGGATACGCCTGCTTCAAGTCTTCAAGTGTTCAAGACATGACTGTTTTTAATTCATTCTGTTCTTGTATTATTTCTGGGTAGGCCTCTATCCCCTGACTATGTACTTGGAGATACTGTAAGGTGAAACATTATGTTCTTATTGTGTTTCACTGTCTGTAGTCTGCGTCAGTAGTTATCTGCTCTAGATTGCACAGTTGGTATAATCAGGGTCTATTTCAGCATAGTCAACGTCAACTGGGATGACCAACACCATATCCCATCCATCTGGAAGAATACTGTAAGTGAGACCTTTTCTTTGTCTAGTTAAGTGCAACTGCTGGTTGGGTCAGTTTGTGAAGCCATGCGGTCGGTCCTATGATGTGAATCCTTGTAGATGTTCCTGATGTTTCTAACACTTCATCTGTGGTGCCAAAAATGCATGATGATGCCTGTCTATCATGCAAAAGAAATCCATGCCAACTAACTCTAACTAACCAACTGACTAACACACTCAAAGAAGGACATGAACTGAGCCCTAAAACATACACAGAGAGAATGCATCAACCATTATGGTTAGAGTGGGGTTTTCTCTGTGTTTCTTTATTGGTGAGGGAATCAGAGGGAGATACCACTGAGAGATACCACTGAAGCATAAACTACTGTTTAAACTATCCCATCCATATTGTACAGCTAAGTAAAGAGTGGGACAGGTTAAAGTGTCATTGAAAATTATCATAAAGGAATCATGGCAAACAAAACCACACACAGCTCAGGTTTACAATAATGTCTTTTACAGAACTCTGTTTGTGTTTAGTCAGCAGTGGGGTCTTAAATCAACAATGTAGACTAAACAGAAAATAATGTGACTCAGTGCATATCAATGGATGGTGCATCCCATAATTTTGGGCAGACATGTGAGGGACAGCTACAGAGAGCTGTTTCTAACCTGTGATTCTGTTGACTTTGTGGTTCATGAGGTTTCCTGCTATCCCTGCCACATGGGCTCCCAAGCTGTAGCCAAGCAGGTGGAGTTTATCCAGGGGATACTCCAGGTCCTGTCCAGACAAAAGACCACACTTAGGCAAACGACAGACTTGCAATAAAAATTGTAAATACTTACAGCTTTAAATGGGAAATGCAACACTACAATGCTACAATGAGGCTTTAGGTGAAACTGGCCTGCACATTTATTTATTTTTGAAAAACAAACAAAGAAAAAATATATCACAGGTATGAACTCATACTGAATGTTCTTTGTGTTGTAGACAACTAGACTTTAAATATCTGAACCCCCTTCCTTTTCTCACCTCCAGCCAGTTGGCAAATTTGGCCACATCCTTTCCCACCAGTCTAGTGTTAGCCGCGGAGGTTGGGTAGTGTTGACTGGCCCGATCTAACCAGTCCACCACAATAACATTGGCACTAGGCTCCCGCTCGAAGAGTGCATTCACCAATTTGTAGACCCAGCTCTCGAACAGTCCAGCCACCTATCATCACAGAACACGGACAGCATTTAGAAGCATGCTTGACGCACAGCACAGAGCGAGAGAAAACTGTGTTGTTCACCAAATGGTGTCAACAATGACACCAGATTACATGGACGTGGTTTAAACACTTGCATGTTTAGAATTTGAATGTATTACAATCTGTTGCTTTAAAGAGCAGAGGGCACATGAAATTAAACATGTCCAACCAATTAACGCGTCAGGACTGGTTTTAGCAAGCTGAAGGCGCACGAATACGCACCGACCATCCGTGGATAATCACAAAAGTTTGCGAACTGGTGTTGAATCCACATTCAGAGATGGTGTCCCTTTTGCCGGGGATAAGGTAACAGATATCCTCGTCTGGATATTCTGATGTCCTCAGTGAAAACCTGCTTTCGATGTTACTGTAATCTTCAGTGTAAAGAGTAGAGTTGCCTGTAAACGAAAAAAAAAAAAAAAAAAAAAAAACAATTGCACCTGTTGCCACTCCCGGGTGAGAATGTGAAGCATTTACCGTCGTTCAAATTGTCACAAAGGTTGCACTCATGCATTTCATTTAAAATGAACAGTGCATATAAAATATGCCTAGGCAATGTGAGGGAAATACTTACAGTAATATATACTATTCTAGCATTTTAAACAAATTCTTAGGCCTATATCAATTGGGATCTCGTCGATTTTTTTTGGCCAAAATTTGAAGTAATTCTTTAAAGTAGGCTACAAAATCTTTACTTACTGGGAAAAACGGACTCAGATGTCGTGTTTGAAGGTTCGCAGATCTTAATCAAAGAAATCCCAATCACAAGAAGCCATAGATTTTCTTTTCCCATATTACAGTAGATTCAAGCGTGTTAGTAAATAATTTGTATCAGATATGAGAAACGGTATTTAACCGTTATATTTTTCAAGCGATATATATTTCTGTTATAAACAATCTACCGCTCTTTGTAGCTTGTCTGGCTTTATATGAAAGAGCGATTCTCCGTATCCTTTTGCTATTGGCTGAAAGTGAGACAGGGCGTCACCAATTGTCCTTCTTCAACAAACATGCGTTCATCCCTCACGCGTGACCCTGTAACTTAGGGGCCTCGATTCTCTACCCTACAGCAAACGTGCTTGATGTCCTGACCCAAATATAGCATATCAACATTAGCACTGACTATGCAAAGCAATAATCTGATAAGGTACCAGGGAGTGACATTAAGAGATGTATTTTAAGTCACTTGCATCCTGCATGGCGTAGTCTAAAAGTCATTCTCATACATCATGACATCGAGGCTACTTGTCACTGTCATATAAATATACAAGACCCCACAAATTCACAAGCTTTCACAAGCACAAGCAGTGCATGGGTGAAGGGTATCCTATACAGTACATGATAGCCCACCACCATGCCTATAGGAGCAGTGTATGATGAGCACAAGTGTATGATGAGCACACATTGTAGGCTACTGATTTTTCATTCAGTCTCTGAACCTTTGAGCACAGACATCACTGATTTGCATCCTGACTACTGAAAAATTACTAGGACTTTAGGTAACGCTTTAATTTACAGCCCGTGAAGTACTGGGTAAGTATTAGGTAAGAACGGTGTAACAAAAAAGTATCAAGGGATAAATTACTGAGTACTTACAGCGTAAGTTTGCTGGAATAACACACGTTCACGCTTTATTTTACAGCCCGTGAAGTACTGGGTAAGTACAGGTAAGAACAACGTAACAAAATAGAACTTTATGTGTAATATTGCCATAATTACAAAATGGGTATAGCCTAGATGCGCAGTATAGCCTACAGGAAATGCATGTGTTGATTCACTTCATTTTACAGCCCCCACATCCAATATTAGCGTGTAGTTACAAGTAGTTTTGGGGTATTTAGGTAATTCCACTGTAGGCTACTTGTTCTTTACTTTTCAATAGGATAGCCTACCTAAGTGGTGTACAGTAGCTTGCATAGTCAGAGGAAACAGTTTGACAAAGATGCGTTTTATTTACAACATGGAAATTTAAACGAATAATTCCTTCGCATGAAATGAAACTAATAAATCCCTCGCATGAATAATCACTTGCGCTGATTATTCCACTGCAAATGGAAAAAGACTATTTCTCTCAACTCGCCAGAGATTTTACCCTACATCATTCGCGGTTCTCCGTGAGCCTCTATATAAATAAGGTAGACTTTATTTCATTAGTTTAACGCTGAACAAACAACTTAGTGATCAAACAACATAGTTGCTGCCATTGTGAGATAATCTATATCTGTCTGCAATACCGCTCTCAGCCTCCACGCACCTTCTGCATAGATAGGACACACACACTGATGCTACACCACTTAGGCGTGAACGTGTGTTATTCCAGCAAACTTACACTGTAAGTACTCAGTAATTTATCCCTTGATACTTTTTTGTTACACTGTTCTTACCTAATACTTACTAATACTTACCCAGTACTTCACGGGCTGTAAATTAAAGCGTTACCGGACTTTATTTTGGAGAAATTAAAGTCGTATAAAGTCTATTTCAATTTCAAATAGAATAACTCATATTAAAATGCATAGGGTAAAGATGACAAACTCCCAAAACAGTTCAATCGGACTCCGCTGTCATGATTTCACTGACATGTGCGAAGACCATGACCAACCTCATGCAAAGTAGATTTTAAATGCTTTGGAATCAATATCTGATGCAGTCTCATAAATACAAGTATCTTTTTTCAAAACGTTGTGCTTTGCTGTGGATTTGGGTATTGGTACAGCATCTTGCCCAATCTCTGCTCAGCCCTGGCTGATACGTTCCATTCAATAGCAGCCAATGGAGGTGAGAGAAAAGGGGAACCTCCCCTGACCAGACATGCAGAGCCGTCCGCAGGAGCTGTGCTGTCGGCAGAAGCGTGAGCTTTATTTTTTGGGGGGGCTGCTGAAAAAATCTCAACCCTTATTAATAATAATAATAATAATAATAATAATAATGTATAATAAATACATAAATAAATAAATACATAAATAAATAAATCACAAATTATGCTTGCTGGTTTATGCCAGGGCCCTTGCCCAAATCTCACAAATCTAGACCACTCCAGCATCACCATCTCTCCCACCCAGGGCAACTAGGTGATTGCCTAGGGCACCAAATATCAAGGGGGCATCACAATACATTTATCAGTTTTTTTCTTTTGTTTTTCACTTGTATTTCTAGAAGAGGGGGCGAAATTCAAAACTTTCACAACCAGCCCTGCTCCCACCCTTCACTGCTCCCTATTACTACGCCCCTGCATGCAGTTTTCTCGAAACCTTTCTCAACCTCCAGGGGATCACTGAGACGCAAAGAAAAAAAAAGAGAGGTTTTTTTCATTCTTAAAAAATGTGAGCACCATTGTTCTACTCCAAGTGACAGGTTTATCCAGACTCTGAACTGGATAGATGACTGCAGGGCAATAACTGCACGTTCTGTTTCTTTGAAAAAATGATGGATGTCTGCATGTGTAACCAAAGCGTTGCTGTTGTAGGTCAGAGATAGTACAAGCCTGACACATTTGCTGTTGTCTCATGGGTACTAATCAAAACTGATCTGAGTTTCATTTCAATTCTGTGACAAACAAATTTGGTGAACCTTAAAAGAAATGCACTGATCTGTCTTATGATACCAGAAAGCTCAAGATAAATGACAGATGTCTTGTGGGATAACCCATGGCAACTATCTTTTTCTTCAGGGCAGACATGGAATATGTTGCAACTTATTGTTATGTAAAGTTCGTTTCCACAGAGCATGAGAAAATTGAGAAAAGCAGCAGAGCTGTTTGGGCAACAAAAGAGATAATCCCCAGCAAACATGTCGTGAATTAAAAATGTCAGTGTGATTGGTTAATATTTCATGTCTTATAAAACAGCCGAGCCAGGTTAGTGCCTGGCAGGGCTTCTTAATTAAGGATTAAAAAAAGATACTGAAAGTTGGTGCAAGCTGGAAGCATGTCCAATCTTACTGGATATGCTGGAGAGTGAGCCCGCCATATTCTCTACAAAGTGGTCAGTTGGGCCTGTCACATTCTTGAGAATAAAAGGAATTTGGGGCCCTGTTAGTCGAAGAATAGGTGGGTGTCATTTGGAGAAACTATCTGAAAGAGGTTAAGGCTGTTTGAACACTGCTGAACAAAAGGAACACATTCACAAAGAAGCAACATATAGCTATAACTGCAACTCCCAAAAATGTGATCTTAAGGGGAAAAAATAACTAAATAAATAAAAACAAAAGAACATGTTCACTGGAAAAGCAAAAGCATACGGCTCAGGAAATGTCATGATTTGTGACTATCTATCTATCTATCTATCTATCTATCTATCTATCTATCTGTCTGTCTGTCTGTCTGTCTGTCTGTAATCTATCGCCTAATAAAACATCTTATTTGTTTAGCCTGTGGGCATGAAGGTCCTGTCCCTGTAGTGATTCCTGGTAAAAGTTCCTCATTGAGGGAAGTTCTGGATGTCATGCACAAACACAAATGCCCACACACATGTAGGCACAGCACGCACACGGTGTTACCTAATGTGTCGACCCCATCGCCACCGAGGAAAATGTAAGCAGCCTGGAACTACTGGATTCCGCACGCAGGCATTTTCAGGTGGGTCTACTCTGGCGCACTAACCGATAGTGAACTCATGGCATACATACATACCATATGATCATACACATGCACACATACAAGACTGACATATGCACACCTTGTCCCAGACACAAACCTGATCAAATGAATACCTCTGTATACTAATCTCTCTCAAATGTCACAGTTGTTGCGCAATACATGAAGAAGTTATAACATACTAAGCATAAGCTAGAGAAATAGCACTGCACCTAGGCCCTAAAGATGTCTAAAGGACACATATTGTGAAATGAGACTTGAAATGCACAGTGTTAGCAGTGGTGCAAATTCACCAGTATGTATCAGGAACACAACTTTTAAATTCCCTACATCCCTACACTGTTACACGTGAGCAGCAAGTCACAGGTAGCCGCAGACCTGAGCTCATCTTGGTTTGGTTACAAAGCTAAACAAAAGTGCAGACAATCCTACAGTAGTGAATGGTAGTGTTGACTATCTCATGCTGCTTCTTCTGGGTAGACAGAGGTGGGGGGCTTGTTTGATCTTTGTCTGGGAAGCGACTGCTCTTCCATTAAACTCTCTCTCTCTCTCTCTCTCTCTCTCTCTCTCTCTCTCTCTCTCTCTCTCTCTCTCTCTCTCTCCCCTTCCCTCTTCTCCCACTTCATCTACCCTACTGACCTGGACCACAAGGGCAATATTAGCTTTAGCCCTTAGCCCACTAATGAATCTATAGAGAAAGCACAGGAGTCTGGTGCTCAGCTGAGCCTGATCCATACCTCCCGACAGCTGCTGTTTGTTTGCCTTGGTCGGGGAGAAACCACAGGCACCTGGACTACAGCAGAGATCAAGAGCAGAGAGCAAGGCGGGCCTTGAGTGGACAGACCATGGAGTTTAGGGCTTCTTCGATCAGCTTCTGTGAGAAATATAACTTAATGTGAAACAGTGTCCGGTAACCTTTTATTTGAAGGTACCGTCAGAAGACTGACATGCCATTGTCATTAACTATGACATGACGTTGTCAAGAATCTGTCATAAACTTTATAAACCTGTCATGACTTCTGACATACCCTAACCATGACAAATACTGGGTGACACTTAATGACAGAAGTCATGACAGGTGAATACAGTTTATGACAGATTCATGACAATGTCATGACATAGTTAATGACAGTATCATGTCAGTCTTATGACGGTATCTTCAAATAAAGGTCTTTGGTATTTTTTGCCCTCAACGGTGCCTTCCAGGCAGTGCTGCCTTCAAGGCACTACTCCACTCAGTTTAGGGTTAGGATGAGGGTTGAGGGGGTTAGGGTTAGGAATAGGGTAAGGGCTTAGGCTAAGGCCTTTTAGGCTGTGCTGCCTGGAAGGTGCCGTTGGGGGCAAAAAACACCATTGAGCTCAAATAAAGTGTAACCCAGTGTCCTATGGCCAGGACAAGTTACTGACTGGTAACGATTACTGGAATCATCAGGGCCATTTACTTGTACTTATAGTAACAAGATGGAGACTGTATGGATTCTATGCAGGGCTGGACATTCATGTTAGATATATGTCTATCCAAAGCAGCTCTCAATTTAGGAATTGCAATGACTGTAACAAGGTAAATTCCACTCAATTTACTGTAACTAGTACATTGCCCGTGTAAACAAATGTTTTTCCAGGTCAGTTGGACGTACAGACTGACACACACAGACAGACGCTCCTTGCATTAGTAATAGATAAGCCTGAAGAAATCTGTGCTTCAGGATAGAAGTATGGCTGAATCTATGTTGAGGTCTTATTCTGCTACTGTACTGGCTGTTCCCATTGCTGTGCATTAGCCTACAGTACCTTTTGCATCCTGGCCTTTGTCGCCCTCTGCTGGCTGCTCAAGCAAACTCTGCTGTAAAATACTACCTCATTCACTGAGAAGGAAAAGTCTGAGAAGTTTAAACTGCCTTTATTTTACACTCTTAGTAAATGTGTGGATTAAATAAGTGGTGGAGTTGAAATAAAATAGAATAATAAACAAGTTGTCATGTTCTATTGCCCCTCACAAATGTCTTTTACAGTAATATTGTTTCTTAATACTGACACTAGAGGGCACTCTAGTCAATATCACATGCAGTCACTTCAGTGCTGATTGAAACAGTAATAAGGGCATCTCCCTGTCTGCCAGATTTACATACACTTCAGAAAAAAAGACACAAAACTTAATTTACAAACATTAAATAGGAGTAAAATGTGTTTTACCACAGTAGATGTGATCATATTTTTGTATGTTGTTAAATGTCAGAATAAAGAGATACAATATTTTTTATTAAAATCTACATATACTTCCCTTGTATTTGATAGAATGGCTGTGTGTGTGTGTGTGTGTGTGTGTGTGTGTGTGTGTGAGTGCGCGCGCAAGTGTGTGTGTTTGTGCGCGTGAGTGTGTGTGTGTGTGTGTGTGTGTGTGTGTGTGTGTGTGTGCGCGCGTGCAGCCGCGCACCCATGGCTTTGTCCTGAGTACATAGAGTAGATGTATCTTGTTAAGTCCTCAATGATGAATAAAGGGCAATAGTTTTGTTTGGATAGATATTGGTCTTGGGCTGACTGGTATTTGATGCGATCCAATGTGTCTGTGTCCAAGTGGGCCATTATCAAATCTACTTGGACAGAAAATAAGTAAGAATTGTCCACATCCTGGTGATATGTGGCATAAGGAATCTATCAGTAATATAATCAGTAAGAAGTGTTCGGTAATATGGAGCTAATCAAAAATTCTGTTTTTGTGGATGATGATGTATCATCTTTCTTTCTTTCTCTCTCTCTCTCTCTCTGTATGTGTGTGTGTTAGTGTGAATGTGAACATAAATGATGTGGTAGCTAAGTGGTGGTAACTCTGACATGTAGATCTACAGATCTCCTTCTTTGGTCATTTCCCGTCCCAGACCTGACCCTAACCAGTATAATTACTTCAGTAAGTCACTCTCAGGAAGGAAGTAAACGAATTCCTACAATTCCTATGACCCGTTTAAAAACATGTACACATTTTAAAGTATGTCAAATTCTTTTCTCAAAATGTTATCCTCAAAGTTCAACACGGTTCTTAATCACAGACAATCAGTTATGCACTGTAGCTCACTATCAGAAGTGCTGCTTTGCCAATGGAAGTGATAAGATTGTGAATCTGGAATGATATACGACTACAGAATACGGTATTACTGGTAAGGAAGCTAATAGTCTTATCTTGTTTTTTACACAGACAGACCCATGTAGTAGTCAACATATAGGAATGTACTCCTATGAGCCAAGAGACTTTCTCATCCTTCATTTACATAGTGTGGTTTCTTCTTCTATCACTTAAGAGGCAAACATCTTTACTGGTACATTTTTGTGTGTCATCAGAAAAGCACCAATTCCTCCTCTTTTAGCAAGGGAGAGAATGGTGGTGATATGTGTGCCAGTGATATTTTAATCATCCATGACCCTGGACCTTGGGTAAATGTGGCACATTGACCACTCGCTGGACCAAAAGCCGTCAGACATTGGCTGTCAGGATACTTCGCTGTCAAATGTTGAAAAATCGCAGGCCTTTAGTCATCGACCAGAGTCGTGGGCTCATGGGGTGGAGAAAGGGCTTATGGGTAAAGCTGGAGCTGGAGTTCATCAAGCTGTCACAAACAGCCATTATGAATGTGTTGGGGGGGGGGGGGTTACAAGTAATGCACAGCTAGATAAATTAGATAACAATCTAACCTTTGAGATGGAAAATAAAGTATGTGGAGAGACCAGACATTGGAAATAGAGTAGAGAGGGACACGAGAGAGAGAGAGAGAGAGAGAGAGAGAGAGAGAGAGAGAGAAGAAGAAGGAGAGAGAGAGAGAGAGAGAAGAGAGAGAGAGAGAGAAGTGAGAGAGAGCAGATAGAAAGGGAACAATTTGAGTGAGTAAATATTCCCAGATAGCACATTGCCCTGGAACAGCTCCAGCCCTGACCTGGCATGATTCCATTCCATCTGGGCCAGCTCTGGGCCACATGCGTGCCACACTTGGCCCCTCACAGACTTCTGGCTCACCATCAGCTCCCATACTGAGGGTACATCACTCCTCTCTCTCCCCTCTTATCCTCCTCTTTCTTCTTCCCTGACAGAGAAACAACTCCCCCACTATAACTCTATCCAGTCTTTTCCTTGGCTTCAGTTCCACTTGGAGCCCCGTGCTGTCGAGACCTAAGAGTTCATTCATATCGAGAGCTGTTAAAGGTTGTATTGTTTTGCCTCTGGAGAGAAAATTCCCAAAGACCAAATTATGATGTACAGTTTTCAGAAGACCGTTAAACTCAACAGCCCTCTTGTTATAACACCCATTAAATCCATATCCCTTTGAAAGCCGATACCAAACAACAGCAGCAGCACACATTTACACCTATACCGCTCATGTCTCATGTGCATTTCATTGTTACACACACTCAATGATATTTTTGTATATCAAAATATACTGTAAGACTAGAGCATGGAGACTAATGTTAGGATGGAGGGAGGAAGACAGAGAGAGAGAGAGAGAGAGACAGAGAGGTCAGGAAGACACTCTTCAGTTTAAATGGCTCTGGCCTTCATCCAGAGCCAGCGTTTACATTCTCTTCACAGAGCAATTTTAATTACCCGGGGAAGCATTCGATCTTCCATTTGTGCAGTCTGCTTTTCCCTTCCTTCTGCACACCTCTCTTGCATTAATGGTGACCCTACTCAATATGGTTCCATTCACTGACATATTACACGTTTGATTCATCACATCATTTACCTGTAAGACTGTTTGATTATGCCTGTTCTCCACAGAGAGTGTTATGAAGTCGTACTGATAATGGTTTTCCTCTGGGCTCGAGGGACCTTGTGAATCCATCCTCTCTCTAAGGCAGTTTTTATCTCAGTTGCAGTATTCCCACGGCGACCAGGCTTCTTTTTGGGGAGTTTTTACCATAAAAGGAGATGAGGAGTTGAGTTGTGTTTCCTGTGGGAGGGACAGGGTATCGGAATACCCAGTCAGTATACCGAGTGTGGAGATCTCACACATGCTTCATCTCTCTCTCTCTCTCTCTCTCTCTGCAACTATTCACATTCTATCTCCATTTTTCCTCTCACATTATCTATGCTACAATGTTCCCTGACTTTTTTACGCACCTTTAAGATTCTTCAGTATGTCTTCACCCAGCCATGTAGACTTACAGTATGTAATGACGTAATGGTGCTAAGACTCACTCTCCACTTAATCTTAACATTTTATGGGGGGAAAAAAAGAAAAAAATGGATTTGGGGGGATTTGGAGGATTTGAACATCACAGATATACAGTAGCTTGCACAGTGGCTTGGGCTGTCATTTGCTGTGAGGCCCACGGCTCCTGACAGCTGCTAAAACAAATTGATGCCCTCTTGTCTGATTTGTGGATTATCAGATCTACTCAAGCTTTAGTTTTCATAAGAATGCTCAGCAGGGCCCAGAGGAGATCTACAAAGTTACAGGCATGACTAACGGAAGCCACATACTAAAAATCTTGTTGTTGGTGTCTCTTTATATTAGAGAAGAACTATGCAACTAGTTCAGTTAAACGGGCCCCATGATGGACCCTCCCTTGATGGCCTCCCTGATGAACTCTACCTACATGTAAATGCTCTACTACTGAATCTATCCCTTGAATCTTACGTTTGATTGACATCTCTGCGCAGCACAGCCACAACTATTACACAACAAAATATGATTTGACCATCTAAATACTGTCAGACAATATTCTGTACTCAGGCAATTGTATTGTACAAAGTATTTGGTGCACTACAAATAAAACTGAATTGAATTAAATTAAATTTATCTTAATTAATTTTGTTAAGATTCATTGTAGTGGTTCTGAAAAGTGGTGCTGAAATAGCGAATATGTCCGTTTGTGACGCTGGTCTGCGATCAAATCTTGTGACTTTAGGGGGAGATCTTATAGAGAAAAATGTGAGCTCACACCCAGCATACGCTGAGAAAACTTTTTTAGTTGAAATGTAATTTCTCACCCACAAATGCTTTAGGGGAATTAATGCATGAGAAAAATGTCTGTAGAGAAAAATGGGAGCACAGACTTTGCAAAGATATGTTGGCTTTCTTATAATTTGCTCTATGCTAATCAGCTGCAAGTTCATCTTGTAAGTCAACATAAAAAAGCAGTCTCCCTGAGAGGCTATTGCCTTTCCATGAAATGCACGTATCATAAACACACAAGGAACTGTGTGTCACAAACATCCCTGCTAACATGACATCCCAGTGGAGCCTGGTACGGAATGGCGTCAATGCTGAGTCCACCAAAGCCATTTGAGTATTCTCTCTGGACTTAAGCATAAAAATAACCAGCACTGACATATTGTCTGTTATTATCCTCTTAAAGATATATCAACAAAGGGCCACGGTATCTCCATGGTAGGCCACCAGCATAGTGAGACATTCCTCAGCTCAGGAGACACCCAAATCTCCTTGCCACCTCTGGGCCAAGTAGTTTGTGTGTGTGTGTGTGTGTGTGTGTGTGTGTGTGTGTCTGTGTGTAAGTGATTAGGGTGTGTGTGTGTGTGTGTGTGTGTGTGTGTGTTTTGGGTGGGGGACTCCAAATTCCTGCAGCTTTACACCTTAGACTCTCTCATAATTGGGGCAAACCCCCTCATGTTTGAAACCAATCCCTGTGGCACGGCTAGAATGCGCCACTGTCTGCTGCTGGTGAGTTAAAGGGTCACTCCACTTTCTGTAAATCAAATGTGCGGAGAGCCCATCTGTCATCTCTGTTTTGTGGGGGCATAGTCATCTGTGTACCCTTGTAGGCTAACGAGACAAGAGATGTGTGTGTGTGCTTGTCTAGGGTTGCGTGCTGTCCGTCTAAAGTAACAAGACAGCTGAGCTCATCAGTTGGAAAAAGGAGAAATTCTGCTAAACCACAGTGCGTCTGGTTCTGCGTTGTGACACCTCATCATAAAAACACGAGGTCCATCTTGTGAGTTGTGAATCTCACTGGAATGTAAGTTAAGACCAATATTGGTCTCAATGCCTTATGATCATAAAAACAAATTAGTGAAATGAAGTGCTTGTGTGTTGGCATGCGATATGAAAGCTTAAATAACTAGCATATTTGAGACCAGATAAGATCTCCCAAATAAGAACCTCCCCTCCACCACCACACAAGGCCCCTTCAATGGGTGCTGTTGTCTTGTCAGATAAGACTGAGAGTTGCTAAGTGGTGAGCATAGTGTTGCCCTTACTGCAGCAAATCTCCTTGACTAGTGTCAACAGCTCCTTCATGTCTAGTGTTAGCAGTGGCATTGGCAGTGACCCCTCTAATCCAGTGTAAAGGTGGTTACAGACCAAAGATCCACGACGAGACGGGTTGCAACATTCTAAAAACCTACAATGTTCTAAGTCTCCGAAACTGCAATTTGACATGTTAAATCTTTTGCGACGGCTTGCAATTGCTTGCAACAACCTACTATTGATTCACACCGCCACAACTCCTCTCTAAAACCGTCTCATCTCGCCAAGGATCTTCAGTCTGAATTGGCCTTAAGGCCTCTGAAGGTGTCTTCGCTGCTTGTGAAAGCAACACTCTTGTGGTGATTATTCTCTTGGTTTGCTATTGCCTTGGATGTTTCATTGCATTATGCTTCCAGTATTTTTAGAAATGGCAGCTGCTGCTGCTGCAGTGGGAGACAGATCAGGGAGGATGATGTAGGGAGAAGATAACAAGCCCATCACCACAGCAGGCGAGGGCTCTCCCCCAACAACCTCAAATCGGCTGCTACTGCAGCCACTGTTTGTGCTGTCACTGTTGTAGGTTTGGGCTACGCTGTGCCCAAATGCTGCCATTCTGATACCTACCAATAGCACTCAAATGATGTAATGATATTACATATAGCCTTTCACCTCATATGGATATTGGATCAATTCTATTCCATTTTTATTAATGATGTCAGAGTGTGAGGAAACCTGGAGCAGCTGCTATGAGAGAACTTCTACCCAGGGGGAGAGGCCATTTGCCAATTGCTGTCATTAATGGCACTGCACGCTATGAAAGTATGAGGATCCAATACTAAAATACAGTTGCCTATAGCAGACATTATAGTCCCAGAGGAATAAAAGTGTGCTTTCATATTATGTGACTTCAGTACAAAGTACAACTCTTCTCAACTTAATCTAGTCTGGACTTTTGAGAGACAGCAGCAGAAAGAATCAATGGATCCGTATGATGCTTCCCATGAATTCAGGGCAGTAAAAAGCTATGATCGAACACAAGGTTCACATTTCCGACCCTTTCTGCTTGGCTCAGGAGGAGTCTTTTTTTCCATGGGCTCTTTTTTCTCCTTTTCCAGAGGAGGAAGGGGAAACTTTTCACCCTCTTAAAGCTCAAACCAATCCTGTTATTACCATTAATTTCTGCATTCCTCTGTGCTGGGACTGCGATTGAAGGAAACCATGAAGTATCTGCTGTGGAACGAACTCTTGTCCCACCATCATGAAGATCCTCAAGAGGTAGAACAAGGCTGAAAAGCAAAGGCATTTCACAGCTCTAGTCTATAGACCATAGTGGGTTTCATAACCCAGCCTCCCCATCCCCATTTTCTCCCCCGCTGGCTAGATGAAATCTACTCTATGTTTTCATTTGCCAGGTGGTCGTCACAGGTTAAATACAGCATCAAGACCTTTTGCAGTCCCTCCCTGTTCTCCTCAACCCATTATAAACAAGCCATCACAACCCAAATAAGGAGCTGAGCTAAGGGCCCCACACACAAGGGCGCTGCCCCAGCTATTCCTTGGAAAGGGTTTTGGGAGAGAGAGGGGGGTTGTATGTTCTAGGGGTGGTCTGTGGTGGTAGCGGTGGAGATATTTGAGGGTGGGGGTGAATGGGGTGCAGAAGGGGAGGGGGTCATCAGGGACCTTGACTGTCTCCACAACCTCGGGTTTTAAACCACTGAAAGCAGCATCGCATATCAGTCTGCATACTGGACTTTCTTTTCTCCCTTGCACTCTCTCTCTCTCTCTCTCTCTCTCTCCCTCCCTCTCTCCTTGTGGCTGTATTGGCCCCTCTGTTTGACAGGGAAAAAGGCTGTGTAATTTCACTCTCTCTCTCTCTCTCTCTGTCCTTTGTCCGAGAAGGCAGTACCTCTAACAGCTACGCCTAAGCTTCTCTACCCAACTCCTCTTTGACTTTCTCTCTTGCTTTTTGCGTCTTGATTTCTTTTTCTTCTCGTTTTGTTGGCATCGTCTGAAAAAAGCAGCAAAAATGGAGGCCATCAAGAAGAAGATGCAGATGCTGAAGCTGGATAAGGAGAACGCTATCGACAGGGCAGAGCAGGCGGAAACGGAGCAGAAAGCAGCTGAGGACAAGTGCAAGCAGGTGAGAGGATGGAGCGTTGGGAGATAGAGGGTTGGAGTGGTCCAGGATGGAGATATCTACATGACTGCACAGGCAGTCCAGGACTCACTGAATAAGGGGAAGTGAGAATAATCAAACACCAAGTAAGGTGGAAATTGAGTAGTTATTTTGTAGTTGTTTTTAAAGGCTGGGACATTGACATGATATGTCATGATGGTATCTTCAAGGAATGCTGTTGTGGTAACTTTTTACTTTTACTTTACATTTAGGTCATCATACAGGGTGAGAAACATTTCTACTGTTAGGTGGAGTAAGAGTAAACAAATTAAACTCATTACCAAAAGGTGCATCTTATGAAGTTTAAAACAGAATACCAATCATTATGGGCCAATGATTAAACAGATGCTTTACTGACTGAGTGTGTACTGTC
The DNA here is from genome assembly GCA_027497455.2 of Sardinella longiceps. Classification (NCBI taxonomy): domain Eukaryota; kingdom Metazoa; phylum Chordata; class Actinopteri; order Clupeiformes; family Clupeidae; genus Sardinella; species Sardinella longiceps. The sequence goes on along the minus strand of JAODXP020000004.1, from coordinate 8,355,271 downwards.
TTTTTGAAGTTTCATCAGGCTTCTTTCTTCTTTCTGTCTGCTTTCTGGACTCTGGTTGCAACTACTGTAACAGGCATAACTGACCTCAAGGCTTCTGAACCCAGTTGTTTTTATCAGGACTATAGAAAGTTCAGTTAGTCAGCAGCGCACAGAAGCCTAGAACACTCTAGTGCACAGAAGTCTAGAACACTCTAGACTCTTGGCAAGAGTCACATGAGTAACATGCTCCTGTGGTGTCCACCATCAGCATCTCCAGAGAGGCACCCCTAATTGTAGTCGCTGACAGAGATGGGATACCATGAGGATATAGGCAGCATCACTCAACTCAACCATGTGGCCCTGGTGTCCAGAGGGTGGAGTGAGCGTGCCCAGAATAAAGCTCTGCTAATGTCAGCTGCTACCAATCCAGCCTCACTTTGGTGCTAGTTAGAGGGCTCTGGGGTGCACTGTGGCGTCACTCAGCATTCCACATTCTAGAACATTCCACAGCTCCACTACTTATCACTTGCTCCCTCGCTTTCTCCGCTACCCTCTCTCTCTCTCTCTCTCTCTCTCTCTCTCTCTCTCTCTCTCTCTCTCTCTCTCTCTCTCTCTCCCAACATGCCCTTATTTAGAAGGCTGATGTTTTGAGACTTCTATGGGAGAGAGCTGAGTGTAGTTTTTTTTTCTCTCCAAATGGGAGCCTAAAAAGGCCTGTCCAAACATTATTTTATGTGGTGGGCATCTGAATCACTTGCAAGTCAGGAAGATCTCTTTTTCGGCCATAAAAGACTCAGTGAGTCAATGGTCTGTAGATTCGCGCACACACTCTGATGACCAGTATGCAGCACCCAGAGATGTGGACACAGGGCCGGTTCTAAGCATATACAAACGAGGTGGATGCCTAGGGCACTAAACATCAGGCGGGGCATCACAATACATTTCTTACTTTTTTTCTTTAGTTTTTCTCTTATATTTTTAGAAAAGGGGGGGCACTCAAACTCAAATCTGGCCTAGGGCACCAAAAAGGCCCTGTGTGGACAGACAAGTCAATATTGACAAGGATGAGTCTAACAAAACTAGAGGGGTTCTAGCCTGGCCTTTGCCTTCCTACTCTATTCTTGATTCTCATCTCCCCTCAGTACTCCATCTGGGATTCTGCCCATTGGCCTTGTTCACTTAGGATGCATTCCATCCTGGCCAATCAGTGAACTTTAAGAATGTGATAGGCTATCAGTAAAGGGTTGATCAAATCTTTTTGAAATTAAGCAATCATTTCTCAATAGCCGGAATCCTAGACCCTTGTACGAAGTGAAGTGTAAACCGAGGGGCTGGTTATGACCAGCCTACAAAGGTTCCAAA
>JAODXP020000004.1:8121430-8348930 GCA_027497455.2 Sardinella longiceps | reverse complement strand
TGATCCTCTGACAGGAAATAGCATCTCCCAGGGAACCAGAGGATGTGACGTAGATCGCAAATTACACTTCCTGCCATCTACTGTCATTTGAGTAACCTACTCAAAATAGTCATAAATACTCTTAACATTGACCACAGGAATTTCAGCGGGAAGATCAACACATAGACTATGAGGCTTGAGTCTATCTTGGTAGTGGCTTGGGGTTCAATGTGTGCCAGTCTGCAAGGGGGGGCCCATTGGCCAGTAAAGTAGGCCTGTATAACATTGAAAAACACCTCCTAAGCACTCTATAATAATAATCTATATGCATTGTTTTGGGGTGGGGGGTAGGGGGTTATAGAAAAGTCTTAGAAAAGAAAATGATTGAAAAGTCATCTGCAAGACAGGGGTCGCATCTTTGGTGCTTGAAGAATTCATTCTGTGTGATGGTCTGTGTTTCGCACTGAGAGCAGGAAGTGGCCCTTACATAGAAAAACCTTCATACATTCATTACAGCTCAGGGTCCAATTCCTCAGGGTGATATGGTGTGTGACCATCCTGTTTTTTTAGGATAGTGTTAGCCACTCTCTTATGAGTGAACAACCACATAGGAATCCCACCTCCCCTCTCTCACCCCCTCCCTCATCACACTATCTCCCTGCAGTATCTCTCAGCTCAAAAAAAAAAAAAACCCTTGTCAGACTCAATTGAATTGAAAGGCTGAGTGTATTAATTGTTTACCTGTCAGGAACTTGGTTCTCCTCACCCTCTGCACCAGAGAAAAAGGGGGAATAAAACTTAAACCAAAACACAAGAACTGTTTGTGCCATTATCTAAAAGGTTGTCTTCCCAAACATAGCTATAATATTACCAGCCTGCCCACCACAGTAAAGCAGTAAAAATATAACTGACATTTCCAAAATGACTAGTTTCCTCATATTACCTTGCTCCTGATTGATCAAACCTATCCTAAAGTCAGCTGGACTCCTGAATGACACTTCTTAAACCCCAGACAGCCCATGTTGGCAGGCAAGGGTCCCGTCAGAGCAATAGATGGAATTTCCAATTACTCATATCCTGCTCTTTGAAATGTACGATCTGTCACTGTTAAACATGACACCGTTTAAATTTGGATATGACTGCAGGCTCTCTGAACTTTAAATTGATAGTTCTAAAATATTAAAATATATGAACACATGCCAAAAGCCTCTGGTCGTTTATCCAACTAACCACCTACCAGAATTTTCAGGCGTTCTCTATTGTCAAATATTAAAGCGCAAACCAAAGCTGAGACCCGTAGCCCATAGCATTCATTTACTTTACAAATACATAGAAATATACTCAAAGGTCCAATAATACTAACATCAACATGTCAGTATTTTATATGGCTGCTGGGGTCAAAGTTCAATCCACTCTCTCATGAGTGAATGAACTGCATGAACTGAGTATGACAGTCATTTATCTGACAAGATTTTTTCAGCTTCCAAATTAAAGCTTTAAACAATGCATTGTTAGTGTAGGTTAAGTTACCTGCCTTCTCTTAGGGTTTTTAAAAGGGTCTGGGTGATATACTGGGGGCATACTAACTCCTTTTAATCATGGTGTAACAGATAGTTTCGTTCTGTGAAACAGCCGGCGGAACTTTGTGACAGTCTCACGCGCGTTCTCCAGCATCTGTTTTACCATATATGGCGCCTGGCCCAGGCAGCTGTAGAATGTGGTGACTAAGGAGGGGGCGTGTCCAGCCCTCTGAACCCAACAATAAAGGCTGAGTGAGAAAGAGAGAGAAAGAGTGAGTGAGAGAGAGAGAGGGGAGTGGGAGAGGATGTGCAATCGTGGGGAACAGCCCTGTTTGTTTACTCCAGGTCCACAGAGACGGTATCTTAGGGGCTACACTGGTTTATTTACTTCATCCACCAGGAGTTCCCACACTGAGATATTAACCTCAGATGAACGTTCAAGACTAGAATACCCTTCCTCCTGTGTAGTCTTTGATGTGCTACTATGGTGTAAATAACCCATCACTAGGTGTAAAATTGTGTCTCCAGAAGTATTCCTCAGACACTGGAGATGAGGCCTGTGAATCGTGTGTGTGTGTGTGTGTGTGTGTGTGTGTGTGTGTGTATGTATGTGTGTGTGTGTGTGTGTGTGTGTGTGTATGGGAGAGAAAGAGAGGATCCATGTGTCTTGTGATCTAATAGATATCACCACCTTCCTCAAATAATAACACAGAAAAATATTTTATTTTGGAGAGTTCAGTTGCAGAAGCATCCGCAATAATGTTAATTTTCCACATCTGGAGGATTTAGACGAGGTGACCTGGCACAGAGCCTGGTCTTGGTTTACGACTCACTCAGCAAAATAAATCTCACCACAGAGACTGTTCAGACAGATAGGACAGATTCAATAAATACAGGGTCATTATCACACATACTTCTTCAAGGCAGACTGGAATTGATTCCACACTGCCATTTTTAAACTATATGCACTATATGAAATTCAGAGTTATAAATCAGTAGGCGGACACTGGACACTTTTAATCTGATTAGAAAGACTCCAATGTGTATTCTATAGAACAGGATCCAAGGAAATGCATTCATAAATGCCAACTAAAATGGAATATTGGGTTAAATAATCAGATTAAAAGTGTCCATGTAAACGGGTTAGTCATAAGGAGGGGACAAGGCATTACATGTATGGAGCTTTGAGATATTGCTGTTGCTTTGATGCATACTGGCAGTTAAATGGTATTTGAGTAGTTTGTGGCCCTAACCCTAAGCAGCACTATCCCCATGGCTGTGAGACGCCTTGAAACCAGAGCTACTCTGCTATTCTAACCCTAAACACTGGACTTGTCCCTTGTCCCTTGTCTGTTGCGCTCAGGCTGAGGGGGACGTGGCAGCCCTGAACCGCAGGATTCAGCTGGTGGAGGAGGAGCTGGACCGGGCCCAGGAGAGACTGGCCACAGCGCTGCAGAAGCTGGAGGAGGCAGAGAAGGCCGCCGATGAGAGCGAGAGGTAAACACTTTGGGCAAGAATCCCATGGACTGACTGTTCCTTTTGTTATGTACTCATACACTGTTATAATGATGAGAGTTTCCTTTAGGTGAAGCATATTTGTGAAGTTGTAGTAACAGCAATAATCATTGTAGTCTAAAAATAAATAGACTATGTCATTATAAAACAGTTCTCAGTAAGCTGCAGTCACAGAAAAGTTTGTGTTTGTGTGTGTGTGTGTGTGTGTGTGTGTGTGTGTGTGTGTGTGTGTGTGTGTGTGTATTTGTGTCTGTCCTGTCAGAGGTATGAAGGTGATTGAGAACCGTGCAATGAAAGACGAGGAGAAGATGGAGATTCAGGAGATGCAGCTGAAGGAGGCTAAGCACATCGCAGAGGAGGCTGACCGCAAATATGAGGAGGTAGGCTGAGAGAGAATGAACTCAATTCAGAGGCACCCATACTCTGCTCTGGGAGACAGGGGCGGCAGGATAATTCTAAAGGCCTGTCACTGAAAGAGGATCCCCAGAGAAAATTTGAATATCAAAATCAATGTTTGGGGGTGGGGTGGGGTGGGGTGGGGAGTCATAGGGCCCACAATTTCTAGTCATTGTTGTGCATCACGTTGTGAAAGTGATCTCTGTTTTGAGGAAGCTGTGTCTTTGTGTCTCAGGTGGCCCGGAAACTGGTTATCCTGGAGGGTGAGCTAGAGAGAGCTGAAGAGAGAGCTGAAGTGTCAGAACTGTAAGTGTCACCCACACACATCCATCATGCCCACTTCCGCCACCTTTTATCAGGTGAAATGGTCAGAACTGTGTTTGTGATACGATTCTATACAATACAATACGATACTATACTACATTAACTCAATTTGACAGAGGAAAGAGGAAAACCGAACCTGTAATGATTTCATTACTGTAAATGTGTAATATGTGTGATACATTGAGTGATAAGAGATACATACTTTTGGTGCACTAACAACATGTTTTTTTTCCAGTAAATGTGGAGATTTGGAAGAGGAATTGAAAAATGTCACTAATAACCTCAAATCTTTAGAAGCCCAGTCTGAGAAAGTAAGTGAAAGCAGTATGTACAAAGTCATGCATACAGTACATTTTATATGTATGGTAGGCCTACATCACTATACATGTGTGTAAATGTCTGTAACATTTACTTTCACTTTTCTTACACTTACATTTGCATAAATTCTTATGATTTATTTTAGTACTCAGAGAAAGAGGACAAATATGAAGAGGAAATCAAGATGCTAACTGACAAACTTAAAGAGGTAATATAACGTATGACACATTGACACACAAGACGTTTGAGGGAAAAAAAGTGAATTGTGAATATCTGAGAATAAACCCTTACCTTGGTCTCACAGGCAGAGACACGGGCTGAGTTTGCCGAGAGAACAGTGGCCAAACTGGAAAAGTCCATTGATGACCTAGAGGGTATGAGCATTTTCTTATTGTTGTTATCTCTCATCTCTGATAGGTCAGGTGGCTCTGTGCTACATTTTTCAGAAAAGTGGTTGGTAGGCCATTATTTGATATCAGAACCCCTGTAGAAGTACTAAAGGCTTGCATATGAGCTTATTTTTTCAATATAAAATACTTAAGGGGCCCTAAGCAATGTCATTATGTTGAAGGGACATCACAATATTGCAAGATTTTAACATGGTGTATTTATTTTTATTGTTGATTTATTTTTATTGTTAGATCTTAGCTCTTCCTACTTTTCCCCCCTGACTTCAGGCCCTTATATGTCCTGTCAGTCAGAAGCTACTCTTCTCTCTATATCTTTTCTGTTCTTTTTGTCTTTGCTTGGTAACCTTTGACATTAGTATCTCTCCTGAGTTATGTTATCTCCTCTTTGTTTCATCTGTTTCCTGTTCCTGTGTCCTCTGTGCTGCTGCCTCTGCTCTGCCCTGTCATTCTTCACCTGCTGACCTTTGACCCCACCTCCTTCTAGATGAACTGTATGCCCAGAAGCTAAAATATAAGGCCATCAGCGAGGAGTTGGATCAGTCCCTTAATGACATGACCTCCTTGTAAATGGCCCTGGTGTAATCGGGTGTGCTTTGCCTGGTGGCTTCTGGCTCACTCCTCTTGCACTTGAATTTCAGTTTCTTTCTACCACCCCTTTTCTCTCTTTTCTCACTGCTCTTACCATAATGCACTTAAAAATAAAGCTTTATTTCCTTTTCTGACTTTTGTCTGATGTCTTATGTCTTATTTAGCTCACTTTGGTTCTGTCAAGCTGTTAAAAGTTTCAATCAGAAATAGAATCTCTAACTGGTAGTTCTTTTTGACTAGATATGTATGTTTACATTAGGTGACTTACTTGAATCTAGTGGCATTTTTCTAATATCACAAGATGTTCACATCAAGAAATTTGAGCAAAATTTGAGCTCCCCCAGCATTTTCCGTTATATTCTAAGACAATTGGTAATACTAATATTTAGCTATTTTATATATTATATAGTTATAAATGGTTTATATTTGGGTAAAATCCTCCCTCAAAGATTTCTGTCTTTATCAACTGTCACTGAGATGAATGACGTGTTTAACGGTGCCAAACCTTCACGACAGAAAACCTATCTAGTGCAAAAGAGGAGAACCTGGAGATGCACCAAGTGTTGGATCAGACACTACAGGAGCTCAACAGCTTGTAAACACCTGGAGGGGCCAAGAAGATTGAATCGTCAACATTCCACAGTTTCAGCTCTCTGAACTCTCTGAGCTTTAAAGCTGGCTTTGTCTCACTCTCTTTCTCTCTATTTTGTCAAAAGAAAACATTCCAGCAACTATGTCAAAATTGTTCAGCTTTTTGTTATCACTAGTTCATGTCTGTGCACATTTCTGTTAACCACTGTTTAATTGGTTATATTTTTTGTTGAAGACTTTCATATGAATGAATCCAACAGTGTGGATTCTTACCAAAAATGTTAGATCACTCTTGCATACTCTTCATGCAATTCCATGTTGTTTCACATGAACAAACTAAAGTTCAGTGTAAAATCTTCAATTACAAATTCTATTTATTTCAAGTCTGATGATAGCAGTCATCTCCTCAAGACCTGTATACAAAACACTTAAATGGTTTGGCAATAGAGCACCCCCTCTCTGTTGCATCCAATACATGTTGTCTTGTGTAGCTTAGTTAGATTTCAAAGGAGACAATCTTCAAAAACTAAAATATTTTATTACACAAGACTGCTGTAGGCAATACCCTACAGCTGGATGGTGCTAAGAACTTATTCTTTAATACTTTTATAAAAAAATATGTAGTGCGTAAGCACACAAAACCAAAGATTTTTAAAGTTTCTTTCTGTGTTATTCCTCCCACAGCCATAGGTCTTCTTGTTTCATTTATTTTGTTCTTCCCTTAGCCTTGACTCTTAATTTGTTTTATATCTGAAGAAGTTGTAATAAAGTTTTATAAATTTTGGACATGTGTTTGTATACACAACAAAATTTTGTGACATCTCTGTTGTGAAATGGGAACACGTTTAGGTGTAGGCCTACAACCATTTTTTTAAGACTATATGTAAGCTGCTCGAGGCAAACCTTTTAGGCCTACAGGAGAGAAGTGGCCCAACCAGTGTCAGTGTAGGCCTGCTTGTTGAACACTCCCCTAGTGATGTCGATTAACAAAAGGGCATCAGCCACTGGAACAAAATGTGTAGGCTAATGATTGCATTGTGTCCATACAGACTTGAGCTACCATATGAAGACCATAGTCAGATCAAATATTGTGAATAACTGGAAAGAATCTCGCCATACATAATGAACAACTCCTCATCATGCACAGCAAGCAACTTTAAGGGGGCGTGGTCATAGAAGTGCTAGTCATACACACGGTGTCTACGCGGCGCTGAGCTACTGCCGGGCGGGATTTCCGCAATATCAAGTATGGCGAAGACCTACGATTATTTGTTCAAATTACTGTTAATCGGAGATTCCGGAGTGGGAAAAACATGCGTATTGTTCAGATTTTCAGAGGATGCATTCAACTCCACCTTTATCTCCACAATAGGTATTTATGGTTTGCGTGTGTAAAGCAGGAGCTAAATAGTTTGGATTGTTAACGTTACCCAGGGGCTCAGCTATGCTTGCTTGCTAGGTATCGATAGCTACTGTCATTGCTAGCCTAGTGGCTAAACTTGTCCGGTAGTTTGTCTAAACCTAATTTATTTTACTTGGTATAACATATTTACTAAATAATATGTAACTGAAATTATGCATATAACACTTGTAGTTCAACACAACAAATTTCCCACGTAGTTTTGGGATTTAGAGCACCATTGTTAATGTTAGCTAAACAGGTTCTGACGATTGTCAAAAGTTGATGGCTAACGTTAACATTAGCTAGGTGATAGCGTAGCCAACACAGCCCAGTAACGTTATATGTTTGTCATCTGAGCTGACAGTACACATAGGTAACCAGAAAAGTGTGATATAGAAATGTAACTCCGTGTTAACGCAGTGGATATCACTTTTGTGAGTTTAGACAAAATTATATGCGGCGTTCATACCTCATCAGCGAACTGCTTCCGCTCATCTAAATAGTTAACGTTAGCTCCTGTGTCAGTTTGAATTGCATTAAGGTTAGCTAGCTAACTTGACAATGACTTAGCCCAATGTTAAACGGTATGACATGAGTCCAGCTAATTGGCGTTATACAGGCCATTTGTCGTTTATGTACACTGCTAACAACAAAATACTGAGGTGTAGGTAGTCAGGGAAAATGTGCTAAAATTAGCCGATGTTATCTTCTAGGGATGACTGAATAGGTTTGTGGTCATCAACCTCTCATGCTAACGTTTCAGTGTAGTTAGCTGGCTAGCGGCATATTTAGTCAGCATTCCAGTTAGATTAGCGAAATGACCAAGCCTCATGATTTCCTGTGCGAGACGAAGCCTGTCAATTGACGTTCTAGCCCACAATGTAGTTTTCCGCTCATTCATGATATGGACAAATACATTTTAAAAGGGAAGAATTAGCCCTCGTTTTGCGTTTGTCATTTTTGTTTGTTAGCCATCACGTTTACCCTTTGTCGACGCAACGTAGCATTGAGCCTCTCGCCATCATCGTTACATACAACAAAAAAACCTTTCAGACAGCTTGAGCTGGTTTAATAAATTAGTATGCTTCACTGCTAACGAACATATATTTTACAGGCATTGATTTCAAGATTAGGACAATAGAACTAGATGGGAAGAAGATAAAGCTGCAGATATGGTAAGTTGACCTATGGCTGTATTGTTGGCGTTGTCACAACATTAGAGGTATTGCCAGATCCAAGCCTTGTTGGTGCTTATGCATGGTGTTAAATGGTTCATTGTGTGTGCACTGCAGGGACACAGCTGGTCAGGAGCGATTCAGAACAATCACAACAGCATACTATAGGGGAGCCATGGTAAGGTTTTTTTGTTGAATAAACAGTATATATCTTTATTGTGTGTGTGTGTGTGTGTGTGTTTACCCAGGATGGATGAAGAGGCTAATATGACTTCTATATCTGTATCTGTTCCAGGGCATTATGTTGGTGTATGACATCACTAATGAAAAATCCTTCGACAACATAAAGAACTGGATAAGGAACATTGAAGAGGTTACTATCATAACTTTTTTGGTGTTATGGCAAGGTTTTTTCAATGTGTCAAAAGTATATTCTGCATTGTTCTACGATAACTTTTCACACTATGTTGTGTGTAAAATGTGTAAGGGGGTGTAATTACGTTATTTAGCTTGTAAAGCAATCTCTTTAACCTTTCGTGCAGTTGGTCGATTCATTTTAGATTAACTCTTTGACACCTTGCTTTTTCTTTTATAGGGAGACTCGCTAAATATTGTAGATATTTTTTTGGCCTAATGTAGCTTTTGAAGACACATAGTTGTAACTGATGTTATGTTCTTGGTTTTTACCCAGCATGCATCTGCAGATGTTGAGAAGATGATTCTTGGCAACAAGTGTGACATCAATGACAAACGACAGGTTTCCAAAGACAGAGGAGAAAAGGTATGGTTTGTATTGTTGAGTACAGATGGAGTTTTCAGGAACTTGTTGTCAGTTTGGATAGCTGACAAGAGTTTATAATTTACCTGAAAGCCGAGAGAAAGGAAAGGTAATGGATAATTTTGAAAAGATAAGTAGTAACTCCTTTGTAGCTCATTCTTTTTAAAGTAGGTTTACGTTTGGATACGTGATTCACATTGATATCAATCTGTTGTTCTTTGTCAGACTTTTTGCCTTCCTATTGACTCTTGAGTTAAACTTGTTTCTTGCTTCTCTTTCTATACAGCTGGCTCTAGAGTATGGTATCAAATTCATGGAGACCAGTGCAAAGGCCAATATAAATGTTGAAAACGTGAGTTAAAACACTGTATACTAACAATTGTTTTTAGTAATATTTTCAGAAATGCAATGTCGCCATTGTCACCTGTCTGATTGGAATCTGTGCTGTCTTCCATATTTTTAGGCATTCCTAACACTTGCCAGAGACATCAAAGCGAAAATGGACACAAAATTGGTAAGGTTCCCATTGAATACTTCATGCAATGTCTTGGCCAAATAGTGAAAAGTTCAACAACTAAGCTTGTCCTATCTCACTCCTGTCTTCACAGGAGGGCAACAGTCCGCAGGGCAGCAACCACGGCGTGAAGATCACCACAGAGCAGCAGCAGAAAAAGACCAGCTTCTTCCGCTGTGTGCTCCTGTGAGGCTGCATCTGCCTGTCCGCCTTACCGTCCACCTGTACGAGCTGGACGCCACAGGACTGTGCTCTTGCTGTCAGCACTCCCCAGCCCAACCCTTTCCCTTCCTTTCCATCCACCCCCCCCCTCTCTCTCTCTCTCTCTCTCTCCCCCCCTCTCTCTGTTTGTCTGAATCTCTGTCTTTTTTTTAATCTCTTGCCTCTCATTTCTTTGCCCTCTCTCTCTCTCTCTCTCTCTCTCTCTCTCTCTCTCTCTCTCTCTCTCTCTCTCTCTCTCCCCCTGCCCTATTGCCCCTCCCGTACAAGTTGGCCGATGGAAGTAGTTTGTTCTTTGTCCATCTTCTTCCATACGACACACGCCCAGGTGACGGAGTCCTCTTCCAGGCTAATGATCCTTTGCCGATATTGCTGCACTTACCACAAGCTGTACCTGGTCGAGATGAAGAGCCAAGCCGGTTTGTGCCGGTATGAAGGGGGCTGCTCGCCTTCTCAGCGTGTGTCCACCCTTTGGGAAAAAGAGGCACGTCGATCCTGTTTGTACAACGGCCCCATCTTGGGAGTTCTCTCATCTGAGCATGCCGCTGCCAAACTCTTGCCCCAGCCCCTCAGTCCCCACCAGCCCCAGACTCGATCCGGAGGTAGCAGATTGGTCTGAGAGTTGTTTTTCCCGGGTCAAGCTGTAGAGCGTAATTTGTTGCGGAGTTGTCTCAAGCCCTGTTTCAAAAGTTTCTATTCTCCATTCCATTTTGTCTTTTTTTTTTTTTTTCTATCTAAATCCCCATGCATTCCATGACAATCACTTGACCTAACTTAACTTCAAAAATAGGAAGCCGGTAGAGTGCCACTTATACTCTGGGCATCGTTCCTCACTTGTTTGTGAGGGTTTTTCTTCCTTTTTCCCCTCATGCTTTTTTTTTAATTACCTGGAAAAGTCTTTCTTCCATAATCTACCTTCTGGACATTGGGTCTAAAACGCCATATATGCAGACATTACACCTTACCATTCTTGTTTACCTGTTCATGCTATAGAGATTTTCTTATGCAGAATCTGTGCACAATTTCGGCTTATTGAATATCCGTTCTTTTTTTTTATTATCATATTGAATATGTTGCTAGATTATTCCCCAAAGCTTGACTTTGCTGGTATGGGCCTGTTATGTTTATTGCAATTATTAACATTTTCATCACAGCTCGGACAACCAATTCACCTCTCAGAGCTCATTGGATAGTCCACTGTTTATAGTATACTGTAAGCATGTACGGTGAGTACATTCTACTGTTTATAGTATACTGTAAACATGTACTCAACTCATTGGACAGTCTACTGTTTATAGTATACTGTAAGCATGTACTCAGCTCATTGCACTCATTGCTGCCATCTGATCCAAAATACTCAGGACTTGTCTCAGAAAAGATCTGAGAGGTTGTAGCAGAAAGCACCCCAACACCCACCTTCCCTTTGTAAAAAAAATAAGCGTTTGGTAACAATACACATTTGGCCCTAATAGATAGCAACAACATCTAAACTTGCACAGAACTTGTGTCATCTCTGTAGAAATGTGTCTTGGTCCGCCTCCAGCAATACTTCACTGGGAGGAGGAAACTCGTCTAGTCGCCCACGGTCCCTTGCACTTTACGAGTGACCTTTGTGTCGTAAGTAGTCTGTGCGGAGTGATAGTGACTGTTCCTTTTCTCATTATTGGAGTGAGAAAACCTATATTGACATTCGATGTGGACCTAATGTGGACTCAATGTTTTGGATAAGTTTCATTTAAATTGTGTTTTTTTATTTTTTAAACACACATTTATTTAATAATTAAAAAAAAAAAATCCAAGGTGCAACCCTCATCTTCTGGAGTTTTTTTTAAAGAATGCTGTTGGTAACACCTTGAGTCTTTACAAAAACAGTCAGAATCACAAGAGATGTTGCACAATACACAGCAGATTTGAAATGCTTTGGCTTCCATGAAAGTGCAAAGCTCTTGAGCTTCTGCAAACCCCTTCTATGGTCCAGTGTGGAGAGGCCTATTTTCTGGCGTTAAAACAACGATGTGTTGTAGCCCTCAGAGTTGTGCTGTGTGTGCTGTGCCATGTGGTGAGGGAGCACTAGCCCCGGCTCTTAAGAGCTGTGCCGTCACAGGCTTCCTCTGTGTGCTATGACTCACCTCCTGCAGAGCAGAATGGAGGCCATTTGGTTTTCCTCTCAAGTCAGCAGGCACTTCCTTATGTCAGTCCTAGGTGGTGCGCTCTTTATAACTCGCCCCCTCCCTCTCTTGGCTTTTGTTTGTTTGTTTGTTTTTGTTTCAGATACCCACTTTCTATCTATGATGGCTTTTCTTTTATGCTTTGTTTTTCCTTTGGTGGTTGTTGAATTGGTGGTTGTTGAAATGAGAGTTATGAAATCTCACTGAAACCCAGTGAAAGTGAGCGTGTTTGACCATAACACATTACACCAGCATCTTTGAGTCTTTAAAGAACACACCTGCCTTTCCTGGGCGTAAATAGACTGACTTACCTGCCCATTGTAGGAAAGACTTGATCTGTTTTGAGCTTGCTTGTTTACCTAGCACAGAGAGGGCAAACCAACATGACCAGTTGTGACTACCGTCAGCTTTTGTGGATGTCAGTTTGTGAGTGGAGACAGAGGCTAAAGCATTCCGTTAAAAACAAAACAAATGACCAGTGTTCTGTATGTGGAAAGAAAGAGGAGCTTGCTTTTTTTTTTCTTTTTTTTTTTTTCAGGAGACAAAAAGTTACTTCAACTTTCTCTTCTATTTTGAGGTGTATTTCTTTGTGTGTGGAGCAGTTTGCCTATTTAAACCAATCTGATGACTTCGCTTTCCAGTTCTTGAATTCCTTTTGTCCAAAGAGATCAAATGACGACATGACCCCCCCCCCTCCATTGGTATTTGAATTCAAAGTGTCCCCTAATATTATTATTATTATTATTATTATTATTATTATTATTATTATTATTATATGGGCTTGGTGCCCTTTCTCTGCCACTCTGAGTCTGTGCTCGGACCTGCATGTGTTCACAGCCGAACCCTTTGTCTTAATAGCGAATACTTGATCTGTTTTCAGTTTGAAACTATGCATCATGAAGGTTCATATTGACAACCTTTAATGACCTACTTGGTTAATGATTATTTTATTTGTATGTTGTTGTTTTTTTTTTTTTTTCTGAAACTGCAACAGTAGTTGCTCAACACCTGAGCACATTTCTATGTGTGATTTTTGATGTGATTTATTTCTTTTCTTTTTTTTTCCCCCTCATCTCATGTGCAATGCTCTTTTCTTTTTTTTTTCTTTTTTTTTTGTAATTTTAGTTGAGTTCCATTCCATTCATCTGTCAGCCTAGGGTGTGAAACTTGGCATAAAGCGGTGTGGAGCGTGTCCTTGCGGAGCTGGGAGGGAGGCTGGGGAAAGTTGGGAGTCTACTGTTGGTGACATTCCACCTCCATTTCATTGAGTCCAGTCTTTTGGCTTGTATCAACTGGATATCTCTCGCGGTATGCTTTGAGCTCTTCCTCCGCATCTGTCTCTCTCTCTACCTTTTTTTTGTCGTTTGTTTTGCCATTGCTGTCTCATCATATCCATTTCCACTTTTTGTTTGGTTCATTTTTTTTAAGGAAGGCTGTTTTCATGTATCTGTTCATTTGAGAGGTATATGGGGAGAAAATTTAAAATAAATAACCTTTTGGAAAAAAAAGAAATTGTAAATAACACTCTTAAAAGAGATCTACGTAAAAAAAATTGTACTGTACTTTCTAAAATCATATGAAATTGATCTACAGTTTTGTAGATATCTGTACTTTTGATTTATTAAAATAAGACTTTTAAAAAAAATAATAAAACACCGTCTTTTGAAGTCTTGATTTCGTAGTGTGTGGAATGGCGAATTAACTTAACTCAACAGCCCAGACAAGTGACGTGAAGAACCTTTAATAAATTCTGTTGCCTGGCTTGATACAGCACTGATGGTCCCTCTTACAAGGCACTGTAATAGAGACATCCCTCTCACGCTCACTAGATCCTACTAGAGTTGCAGGATGGCCTTTACTGAGGCCTGGTCACCCTGCAGGACTCTTATTTACCTCACAGGTCAGCCCGGTCTTGCGTAGCCTCCATGGTCACTGACACATGCATTTGCTGAGGTGTGGTCAAGGTTAAGTCACATGTGCTTGGTCTGCTGAGCTGAGTTGCTCAAGGCAAGACTGAAAAATGTATTAAGAAAAGCGTTTTCTTCAGGCTGGTAGGATCTGCTTTTGCAACTATCAGCCTGTAGCCAGCTATTAAGTAACGTCTTAATCAAAGCTTTAGTTAATCAGCATGATGTTGAATGAAATGTCACTCAAAAGTTTCCGGCTCATTGCTTCGGGCACCCAGTAAGGCCACTCTGCAGTCGTTCCATATGTCCTTTTGGATCCAACCTCCAGATAGATTCGCAGCAAAATGGATTTTAAATCCTTATATGGAAGGTGCTGTGGAAAAAAACAGGTTATTTTTTAACAAAGGGGATTCCTTTCATGCTCTACAACCTGGCTGATGTTTACAGGATGACTTGGGCCACTTTATTGCTAAGGAAGCACAAGCTAATTCTAATGTATTGTAATTTCTATACAAATAACTACCCTTATCTATAAACTTCAATTTTATGCATTACCGTTAGGAGATCTAAACTAACTTCTACCATTAGTGAACTATTTATGTGTGTATGTGGCTGTGCATTTCTCAGTCATTCTGTAATGGCTAACCCAAGGGGAAAGATCTGAAGTGTATTCTAGGCCAATATACACTTGGCTTCAAGCTGAGACTGGTTGTGGAGCTACGTTAATACAAAAAACAAACAACAATAATAACAAAACAAAAAATTCAATACACAACACACACACACACACACACACACACACACACACACACACAGTATTTGGTATCAAATTAAACTAGACAACCAGGTAAATTCACTGGTACCACTTGTGATGTACTTGCTCAAAAATAGGGTTCGATTTCAGACAGTTTAAAGATTGTCCACATTTTGACAGGGAAATATATTTATCTGGTGGATTAATTGGCTGCTGAACTTCCATCTAGTAACTCAAGAATAAAACAAAACCCCCCAAAATACTGGATATTATGATAGACCTACAATTTGAACAGATGAATTTTCTATTACCCAAATATTGTATTACCAAGGAAGCACCAATAATCACTTCACCTCTTGTTCTATAGGCCATGCCTGTGCAATGGGGGACAGATAAGCTGCCTGTTCACCTAGGACATCAGAGTTTAGGACTACCCCTGATAGAAAGGAATATGATGCAGCCTTATTGCACCTCTTGCATTCCTCTTTGCGCAATAAACTAGGAATAAAATATTAAAATATTAAAATACATGCTTTCAACTTTTCTTCTAAAGCAATTGGAAGTCATAGGCTATAGCACAGGTAATGCCCTAACCCTAACTGAAATTAGAGCTTAAAAGTATGATAATTACCCTGAAATGCTAAGGGCCTACCTTGGTCAAGATATCGGCATGGATAGTGAACTCATACACTGGAAAGAATCTTGATGGATTTTTCTATAATTCCATTTCAAGAATGAAGCCTATGTTTGTTACAGGGAGCCAATGACGGCTACAGTAGCAAAGAGCCTAATGCTCCTAGAGTGAAGTATTCCCATATCATTCACATTTCACCAGAGCATTAATGCTCCAAAATAGACAATGTTTTCTCATACAGTAGGCCTTGTATTATCCTTACTTAGTAACTATTATCATGGAGCTGGTTACTATCATTCAAGCAGGGCTGCCATCCTCAGTATTGCCCCGGCAATACTACTTTTCAATCTATTGTTGCCTGGCAGTACTACTTTTTAGTGCAACATCAAACTTCAAATCTCACATGAAGTGCTAATAGGATAATTAAAAAATATATATAATAACATGTTAAAATCCACCAGAATGCAGGAAAAAACTTCTAAGTATTCCAAAATTTCCTGGGAGAGTACCCCCAGACCCCCGGCAGGCTTAGCCTACCCTACTTTATCAAATAGTATACCATCTTCGATTCACAACTGCTGGGTAGACCTATTCTGTGACATTAACAATATGATGAAAAGCCTGACTACTCCTCCACCAGTATGACCAGCATTTACAGTATAATGAACCTACTGTACTCTTAAAAGATTTTAGGCTAATCACCAAGAAAATGTATCAAATGACAATATTACGGGGGCTGCATGTCAGTGCTTATGGTTGGATCGATTTCGTAGCAGGTTGTTTCTATTAAAAATGCGTAAATCTAAGCATTGGAAAGCATGACGTTCAAACCAGGAGCCACTATCAGCTCTGGGGGCTGAGCCCCCCTAAAGTTCAGAAGCTAGAATCGCCCCTGGTTTAATATTTTAAAATTTAATGCGCCCCTGCACACTTATACAGACATTTGTATATCCTACCTGAGGAATTCTGGTGCACGTACAATCATGTGCTGAAAATCATCTAGTGATAGACGTCCGTCGTTGTCCAGGTCAGCCTCATCAATGACCTTTTCACAGACCATCCTCACTTCATCCTCTGTCAGCTCATTCTGAGTCAGCTTATTCAGTGTCTTCTCCAGGTCTGACTTACAGATAAAGTCATCATTGTTGAAGTCTTTGGGAAATAGATAGACAACACTCATAGTATAATTTTTTGTTATTAGTCATTAACTGTATGAATGAATATCCACATTCTGAACTTAAAGGAATATACCGGAGTAAGTTTAAGCATAGCCCTTCTGCACGAGCCTTCTAACAGCAATATATTTTGCATGAAATGAAAGAATTTCGAGCAGCATAGACTGAACATTGTGAACATTATGTTACATACAAACTTAAAAATTTAAAACAATTTCAAGCTTCAAATTCAAGATTCCCTTTCACTTCAAGGGTATTTTGTAGTGCTGTCAAACGATTAGAAAAATTAATCTGATTAATCACAAAATTTTGCAATGATTAATCATGATTAATCACTTTTAATCGCAACTCATTTCCTCCAGTAAGAATTTGGATACTAGGGTATGTTGGATCCTTATTTTGCCCTGTAAAGGCCCTGATACTAAATAATTGGCTTTGTTCTTCTCAAATGGGGCAATTCACACCTCTCCCCTACACCCAAGGACTCCCCAAACATGTTGTTGGACAGCTAGGCCATCATCTTTGTATAGTTTGACTTGATAGCCGAGCCATTTTCTATCTGAAATTGAACATAATACATGCCATGAAAATGAAACCATCCATCAGGATTAATCTGAGTTTTTTTTTTTAATCTGAGTTAAATTTTTTGGATTAATCACGTGATTAATCAGTTAATTTTGCCAGCACTAGTATTTTGTCAAAGACATTGGAGCTGACGAACGAGTTTGACTTTATTATTTTCAACAACACCTAGGTTTTTTCCTTGAGCCTTCAAACACTTAACAGAACTGACCTAGCTAACTGACTTTGACCCTGTCACCATCAACAGTAAGCTTTTTCCTTGAGCATTCAAACGCTTAACAACACCAGTGTGCTCCTTAAACTAATCTTAAACTATCTCTTCAGTAGGTCTGAATAATGCATGAAAACTTTCCTTCACCCATGACCAGGTACCACAGCGAAGGCCTGTGAAACGTCTTCTGTGGTCGCCGTCATTTAATTAGAGCGAATCCGGCTCATTCTCCTTTCATAGGCAGACCAGTGTTATAACCAGCTAGTCAATTATTCAACAGGCTTTTTGTTTGCTTGCTCAAAGACATTGCTTCAGTCTCCATTAGTTATCCTGCATCATCAGACAGACATAAAGACTGTTGACAGCAAGTCTGTCACACATCTCTAAACCTAGTTATGAGTTCAAGGGCCTGTAAAATACATTTCATATTTTAGGCCTACACTAAAAACCTGATGCATTGTAAGTGTATTAACTAAATATATAATGAGGTCATGTCTGGACTCTGGAGCATATTTATGGTGAATAATGTGCATGATATTTTATACAAAAGTAGCCTGCTCTTGCAACAGAAAAAATGTGATTCAAGGTGTGGAGATTTTAATTTTCAGAATGGGCTTCCACTGACCATATATTTTGAAGGCATAGTATGCTTTCAGGTCTCTTGGTGCCATTTCACTTAGAACAGAGAACATGTCTAAGAAGTCGTCTAAAGTCATGTTGCCCTCGCCGTCCTCGGAGAACACTTCAGCTATTCTTTGGCGGAAAGGATTATCCTGGAAAAAAAAAAAAAAGAGGAAATGTTGTTCGCAATCTAGTTCACAGTGGTGACCAATCAGATCACAGCTCACAGGCATAGTAATATAGCATCTGGGAGTGACAGCTCAAGCTCAGAGCATTTCCTATTCCCATACTGTAAAACATTTTGAATAATCCAAGCTGGTATGCTGGCAGAGCCTAAATCATTGGACTTTGGCAGTTCACAACAAGCTAATCTTCTAAGAGTGGATTTGGGTCGCAACATAATGTAAGATCCATTTCAGAATGTCTTTCTCTGGCCATGAAGTTGTTTAGCTGCCATTAAGCACCACTAACAGTGTCTGCCACCACTCCTGATTGTGACCCCTCTCTCTTTCTCTCCTGTGCTCTTTCAAAGAGCTGGGTATGCCGGGGGGGCCCTTTGCTTTCATTGGGCCTGAAAGGATCTGGTGACACGTAAACTCTCCAAGACTACTGACAATTAGTAGGGGATGAATAATATATGAACAACAGAGTACAGGTTGATGAGTGAGTGAATGAGTGAATGAGACAGAGAAATAAAGAGAGAAATAGAGAGAGAGAGAGAGAGAGAGAGAGAGAGAGAGAGAGAGAGAGAGAGAGGGGGGGGGTGATGGAGGAGAATAAGGATTGGATCATGCAACAGAACCACTTCAGCCAAGGAGCCAGAGATGAGACGGAGGTGAGCCATAAGTGAGCCAGACGCTAAGCGCACCTTAAGCTCGGGCATGCTGCCTATCAGCTCGTAGGGCAGCTTCACATCTGGTTGGTTGGTGTAGTCGAGTGGGACTAGCTGTGGGGCCAGGTCACGGTAACGGTAGTAGAGCCTGGCAGGCATGAAAGATAATTTCATAAATATGAAATTAAGATAGGGTACAATACATAGCCTTATCTCACATTATGACAAAGTTATTGTATTACATTCTGTATTGGGAACCTGTGAGACTGGGAAGTATCAGTAGGCCTATAGCCTAATTTGTCAATATGAACAGTTTAACAATAACATTTTGAGTACACTGTGAAAACCTTTACAATGACTTCTCTACATTAAGGTTGCTAATTATCCAGCATGCACATTGTCATTATGGAAGATGAACAAAGGATGCTTCAAATAGAGCATTTTAGAGAAGGAACACTGCACAGCTTGATTGTTAATAAACAGCTTAAAATACAGTACAAGCTAACATTTGGGCAGTGATCATAAAGCATGTCTGGTGTCATAGTGTGAACAACATTCTAAGGCATTTCCAAACAATGTTTAGAACATCAGTGGTAAGTATCAACAATGTAATACCAGTATATTTATACAGATGAAATACACATATCCAATACTGTTAAAATCTCTCTTCGGCATAATCTATATATAGATCTTTGGGGCCTATGAGAGGTGATGATTAACCACACCATTGTTGAATATTAACGTATTAAAGTATTTGTTTGCCAGTAGTATCAGAATATCAAAATATTTACACAAAAGGATTTCACACAATGATACGACCCTTGTGTGTGTATGGTTTCAGAATAGATAGACACATTCTGAGTAGACATTTCTAATGATAGCTTAGATATCTTATCTTTCTCCTTATCTCTCCTGCACTCCTATCACAGCGGTGTGTGATGAGGCATGGCATGACTTTCACCTGACTTTACCATTCACTGGGGCACAACACAACAAACCACAAAGATGGAAGCTTTTGAACAAGAGATTAGCTTTTTTCGGTCTACGGTTTTATGTGTCATGTGCCGCCAGGTTAGAGTTGCAATGTCTTCATTCTTTTGGAATAATCCACAAATTATTGGTGTCCACCTACCTTAAAATTTCCTTCCTGGTAAAGAATGTACAGTCCTACAAAATGAAGGACATAATAGAGGCTACAGTGTTTGTATATTCCTGATACATGAAATTATAGGTAACATTAGACAAATAATATGAATTAGGTAATATGAATCTCAAACAAACAACACAGTGTTATAACAAATATTTGATTTTTTAAAAAATCAAAAAAGCTAATCAAAATAGGAATTATGCTACCTCTGTACAATAACTCAAGGGTTGTCAAACTGGGGTCAGAGGACACCCACAGGTCAATAATGCATAGCCAGGCGCTCCTCAGAAAAGTATGCAACATTCAGTAATAGCATCTAGTATCTACAGTAACAGAACAAGTGGATATACCGGCAACTTAAGCCTGTGTGGTTAAACTGTGTGATGCGATCATGAGGGGATATTGAAAATTCTCCTGATCCATGACGGGCCGTGGTACAATAAAGTATAAGAACCTCTGCAACATCTTGATCATGCAAAGATGTGCTTGCTTTGACACTTCTCATAGCCTACTAGACCCCTCAGACACCTACCTCTGTCATCCCACATACAGTATTTATCAAAGAATCACTCAAGCATCACTAACAACACTAAACTTCTAAATATGCCAAGACAATATTTTTGCCTTAACGCGAAATCTTTGCCTAAATTAAACAGAGGAGTTTTTTTAGCTGAGCCAGTAAACTTCTGATGTATCCCCATAGACTAACCCCTGTAACTTACAGACGTTACAACTAACATGTGTTGTGAGTATATCCTCTACATGTGTGTGATACATGTATGTTCCACGCACCTGGTAAGCATCTAGCTGCTGTGGTGTGAAGATGCTCTGTTTGTTCCCCATTTCTAAGCAGAGGGGGTTTCCCTCGCCGCCATCCTAAGTCCACGTAGCACAGAGTGTGTCTGTGTCCATCCGGCTGTGTCTGAGAAGACACAACAGTGAAGGGGTGAGATGGGGTGGTGGAGTGTGTGTGTGTGTGTGTGTGTGTGTGTGTGTGTGTGTGTGTGTGTGTGTGTGTGTGTGTGTGTGTGTGTGTCGGGGGGGATATCAGGTGTCTGATGGCTCTTTGGTTCGCCATCATAATGGGAGCATTTCAGCATTTCATAGCAGCCCTTTCAGAGAAGGGAAGACGGGCAGACAGCCAGAGTCAGTGCCAGAGCTTATATGGTTGGCGTTGTGATGGGCACAGAGCTCTCCACTGCACTGCACTGCACGCTGGACCAGGACTCACTGGACTGAAGCAGACAGCTCAACAGGTTCAGCTTAGTGTGGAACTTAGAATTTTTAAGATGCTGTTCTAGTTTTAAGATGTTATAGTGATGGAGCTGTCTACGGCAAGGATCCATGGTGCAAGGTTTTCGAGTTCAACAAAATTCAAAAGTGGGAAAGGAGGGCAGGGGTGGTGCTTACAAGTCTCAGATGTTCTGTTTCTTTTTTTCTGGTCTGGTTTCTTGTGTCCCTGCTGTTTTTATTAAGCTTAACCATCAGAGTACTGATGCAAAACAGGCCTGAAAGAGAGCAAGGAGGAGAGTCGTATCGGTTCTGGCCGTTCTAGTTTGGTGAGACAGACATACAGTATGTAAGTGCATAGGCCATTCAGATCATCTATCTGTCCCTCGTGTCAGCAGAAGATGTGACAAATTCACTCGTCATAAACTTTGTATTCTCTTGTGGATTTTGGCTAACAAGACCAAGGATTCAGTCCACTAAAACAGTGCATGGAATATTATGTTTTCAAATGGTGCTTTCACTGAAGGCAATGTGATTTAAGTAAGCTGCCATAGTGATACTGGTGAAAAAACATGACTTACTCTGTTTGCAACTGCACATGCGCACACAGTACACACTATAAATACAAAAGAACTTATCAAGTGGCTTGTGCTTTCCATGGATGAGACGGTGTGTGAAGAGATGATAAGAAATCCTAACAACTGTCAGTTTACTTTGTCTTTATACATGTACATTCAAAGCATTCCGACTAATCTATCAAGCACCATGGCATCAGTTGAACTGATATCAATGCCAATTGTTTTACAGTTGTTTTGTTGTGTTTTTTACTTGTGACTACAGGTATGTTGGTCTATCCAAGGCTTCAGCATAAAACTCTGAAGTAAACAGCCGTTACGTTTAGTCCCTAATCTGTGGTGGGTGGCACACTGATAGATCCACACCCCAAACTTCTGTCCTCATATACTCTGCATGTTATTTCACAACTATGACTTTAACCAGAACTCCAAACAATCAAGATTTAGGCGTCAGCGTAAAGGAACATAAACGGACAGACTCAAGGTAGCTTTTAAGAGCTTTGAATGTCATAATATTGTAGCCTAAAAAAATATATCTTTGTGTAATATTTAGTCCTTGAAAAAATGAAAACGGTCAAAGTTGCATCATTGCCTACTATGCATGATATATTAAAGTCTATTCATTTTGGATTAGAACACATTTAAGACTACACAGTTAGGCTTATAGATACTTGTTGGCTTCATCCTTTCCACCAGATGCTGATGGTATATGTAAAATTAACATAACATTGTTCCTATAGCCTATATAGAATATCCAGACTGTGAAAAAGAAACAATTAAAAGAGGTTTCATCTCATGAACATTTATATTAGTCTTTAGAAAATTATTTCAGACTATGGAAACAGAAAAGTCCCCTCAGCTCAATGGACTTCACAAGACAGAAGTTAAAGTCAGACGACGAACTACCTTTCTACGTCAAAATGCATTTGTTATTCTGATGGTAGCTGCTGTCTTTGCAGGTGAGTGGCTTTGTTTTGGTTTTCCTTCACCAATCTTTGACCTTGCAGTCATACATTGTACAGTAGTATATTGTTCAAGTGTCAAATGCATCTATTATCCTCTTGCAGGTGTTGTATTTGGGTATGCATTGCGATTCTTGTCTCCAAGACACGTTCCAAGTCAAAACATAATTACTTTTCCCGGAGAGATTCTTATGAGGATGTTACAGATGATGGTGTTGCCTCTCATAGTATCAAGTCTTATCTCAGGTAAACATACAGCTTGTGTAAATACATATTACATCAATGTCTTAAATAAATATTCATTTATCCATCTAATAAATTCAATCCAATTCAATCCAATTTCAGTCTACAGATGGATCACAAATTGTCCATGTCAAATTGTCTTCGTTATGCATTATAGTAGCATGAGTAGTAAAAGCAATATGACAATGACACAATGAATTTTATTTTTATTATTTATTTATTTATTTTGCATTAGTAATGAGCTGCTGTGTTCTACAAATCTGTAGAATACAGTCAACACACATAGGCTAATATTACAATCATATTCCATTCATCCACATACTGTCATTTACATAATTGCTCTACACAGGAATCTCCTCACTGGACAATAATGCTGGGCGGATGGGTATGCAGGCACTTGTATACTACATGCTGACTACCATCATAGCGGTCTTCACTGGCATCATTTTGGTGCTTATGCTCCAGCCTGGGAAAGGAGGAGGCCCTACTACTACGCCCTCTGGTGGCAACAGCTTTAATGACTCTCTGCAGGCCACAGATGCATTGCTGGATCTCATCAGGTCTGCAGATACCCTCAGTACTGAATTGCTCATCTCTTTGTGTTAAAGGTCAAAATGAATGAATGGCAGCCAGATATTTTTCAAGATACTAAAACGTGAAACTGATTGCCTGTGATGATGTATTTTTAAAACGTTCTCTCCTAGAAATATGTTCCCGTCCAATCTTGTAGAGGCTTGTTTCAAACAGGTAACAAGATTTTACTCAGACTCCAAATGATTTATCCTCAATTTAACTAGTTACAATGGAGAAGGAAAAAGAAACGTTCTTACATAAATCTAACAAAATGTTTTGTTGAATTACACAGTACAAAACAAATTATAAGACCATCAAAGGCATGTCGATGGCCACACCAGGTTCCAGCAATGGAGTCAATGCTTTGGGTCTGGTGGTGTTCTCCATAGCCTTTGGCTTTGTGCTGGGCAGGATGGGGGAGCAGGGCCGGCCACTTCGCAACTTCTTTGACTGCCTGAACGAGGCCTTCATGCAACTGGTGGGCATTGTGATCTGGTGAGGATATATGTAGCATGCATGCATCAAGTGCAGAGAATAATATATAATATATGATAATAATATAGTTTATGTCTATATTATATCCACTAATTGTACAGTATGGGTGTATTACATGTCTACTATTTGTACAGAATTCTACTGTAAGTCTTCTGTATTGTTTAGTGTATAGAGAGCTAACACCTACCGAAGTCAATTTCCTAGATCTATGTTAATATACTTGGCCAATAAATATGACTCTGATTCTAATTTTGAATAAAACTGCACAGTGGCAGACAAACATAAAGGCAAATTTCATTGTTGATTCCCCTCTGCTTCAAAAACTGTGGTGCTTTTTTGGTGTTTTTTGCTCCCAATGGCACCTTCCAGGCAGCACAGCCTAACAGGCACCACCTTAACCCTTACCCCTAACCTAAACCCTCAACCCTCATTCTAACCCTAAATTGGGGGGAGTAGTGCCTTGAGGGTAGCGCTGCCTGGAAGACACCATTGATATCAAAAACCACTTTAAACTTGAACTTGAAGTTAAAGACAAAAATGCATATTATCGTCTCAGGTTAGATAAACAGCACATTTATTAATGCTCCTCCCAGGTATGCTCCTGTGGGTATTTTGTTCCTGATAGCGGGGAAGATCCATGAGATGAAGGATTTAGGGCTGGTGGGCAGTCAGCTGTTTTGGTACGTGCTCTGTGTGGTCCTGGGCCTCCTCATCCACAGCCTACTGCTGCTGCCTCTCCTCTACTTCCTGGTCACCAGGAAGAACCCTTACCTGTTCATGGCAGGCCTGCTGCAAGCGCTGCTCACAGCACTGGGCACATCATCCAGGTGAGAGAGGCCGACAAAGACTCCGTAAAAGTTTTCTTGAAAGCACAGAGGTCTGTGACACATAATCTATTCTTTAGTGGATTTGTAGAGGATTGAAAGGATAAGGAGGGTAAAAAGTAATTGTTCCTACTGAAATGGATATAACCACCGCTTTAGGTGTCCACCAGGGGGCAGTAGAAATCTCAGCATTGTTTATGCCACTTGGCTTGGCTTGCTGTTTATGCTTGTCCATTACCCTGCTAATAAAGGTCTCTCTCTCTCTCTCTCTCTCTCTCTCTCTCTTTCTGTCTCTCTCTTTCTCTCTCTCTGTGCCTCCCTCCCTCCTATTCGCTCCCTGTGGGTGTATGCAGTACTGCTTCTCTTCCCATCACCTTTCGCTGCCTGGAGGAGAACAATGGGGTGGACAAGCGTGTGAGTCGTTTCATGCTTCCTGTTGGGGCAACGGTGAACATGGACGGCACTGCTCTCTACGAGGCCGTGGCAGCCATCTTCATTGCTCAGATTGCTGGCATAGAGCTCACCTTTGTGAAGGTCATCACTATCAGGTGAACACTTCATCAATAACAACATTAACATAAATTCAGCTTTTTCAAAATCTTACAAATGCACTGGACCAATGTTAGTTGTTTGTGCTTTTGTGAAGACATGACATATGGCATGCATGATATTATTTTCCTCCAGTATCACCGCGACAGCAGCCAGCATTGGGGCAGCAGGTATACCACAAGCTGGCCTTGTAACCATGGTGATTGTCCTGACATCCGTCAATCTGCCCACTGAACACATCTCAGTGATCATTGCTGTTGATTGGCTACTGTACGTCTGCTTTGATTACATAGTTGTATTTTTCTGTTGTATTATGTATCTCTATCTCTCTCTCAATAAGTCTCGGTGTGTTGAGATATGTTGATATCATATATTTTTTTTCTTTCTCTCTAACTGTATGTTAGTTTATCTCTGTACCAATGGATTTATAAAATTTGTTTTACCTTACAACTGCATCATGTTTGCATTTCTAACTAGGGACCGTCTCAGGACCGCGACCAATGTGTTGGGTGATTCCCTGGGTGTTGGCATTGTGGCACATCTGTCTCAAAAGGAGCTGCAGAGCCATGACAACGGTGCAGCTGGCTGCACAGAGGCAGACAGAGCTGCAATATCTTGTCCTTCCGAGCACACAGAGACTCAGGCTGGTCACGGAGTTCACAGGAAGGAATCCTCAGTGTAAGGACATTAAAATTGTATAATCCTTACATATGTTTTTATTTACAGCAACTGTTTTGTTTTCTCAGGGTTATTAGTCTTTTGTTGACAGACTTTTTAACTCTTCAGTATTTTATTTTTAAACCAAGAGAAAGTGTTTACAGCAATCATATGCTTGTTTTGAATGTTCATTCAGCTGCAAATATTTATTTTTCTTATGTCATTATCACAAACATCAACAGACTGATCTCAATACAATCCTGTGCATTTTAGGGTGGACAATATGTAAATATAATGCAGCTGTCCAAAGTTTTCAAAGAATGTTAATGTACAGTGTTTTGTATATGAATGTATTATTCTATTAAAACATGTTACACACACTCATTTTGTCATTTTACAATTTATTAAACTTTATAATAGTTGACAACATGCTATGTACAAAATTACATCCTTTACAGGTTGACACATACCCCGCCATATATTAAACATTTATATCTATGTACATATATTACAATGTCATGAGGAAGCCTTGGTCTTGGGTAAATTAATACATTATGACAGCTTTGTAAGCATCCCCATAACACATGAGATAATGACCATAGCAGCGAAACACTGGGGTTGTTCTCTGCATATTACCACAATGGGACACACGTTCATGATCTCATAACTGACTACATAATGGTGACCATGGTGACAGTGCATGCGTCTTGGTCTTGTGAGTGATGATTGAGAGGCCTTCACAGACAGATGCATTGTGGTCCGTGTTGCTGCAAGAACCAGGTCCAGATTGATGCATTGTGGTCCGAAACAGGACCAGGACCAGAACCAGGTCCAGATTGAGATGTGTTTGGCAGCACTGGGAGAGAGTTCACATAGGGAGCTTCAGTGGCAGCCACAGCTCCCGGCAACCATGTCGTCGTACTGCTTGAGCACCACGTTCTCGTCGTCGTCAAAGTAGAGCAGGTTGATGGAGTAAAGCTTGTCTGGCACACAGCAGGGAGTGTCGATGCCCTTGGTGAGCTTGAGGGCGTTGATGATGGACTGGACGGTGGCATGGTTGGTGGGCCGCATGTTCTGGCCCAGGGGGAAGGGGCAGGAGCCCTTGCAATGGTAGGCGTTGTAGCCGCGTGGCGATACGATCCAGCCGGACCAGCCAATCTCTTCGAAGTCCACGTAGAGAGGCTGGCGCTTGCAGGACGTGATCTCGCCATCGTCGTCATAGTCCAGAGAACGGGCACTGCGTCGGCCGGTCCCAAGCATGGGCAGCATGGGAAGGGGGAGGGACAAAGAGGCTTCGCTGTCTAAAGAGAGAGGAAACAGATTTAGTCAACACATGTTTCACAGTGTGCATATGTACTGTATTTAAAGTCAAACTTGGTCTAAAATGCTCCGATTTTGTCAAAAATGCTCTAGTTACACATCCAACCTCATGAGCCACATTATCAGTTATGGTGGGTTCTAATTCTAGCAGAATATTTCCACCTCTCTAAAATCTTTTGGGCAGAGGAATCACTCCCCTATTTTTACACATCTTGACCAAACACAGGCTGCATCAAGACTAAATCACACAAAATAAAGCTGTGTTATAAACCCACATACCCTTTGTGTTGCTCTCAGGACTGGCGGTGCGCCTTCCATCGTCTGTGAACAGGACCAGCATGGGCTGCTTGCTGTGGTGGTGGTTACGTCCAGAAGCAAACCTTAGTACACTGTTATCCAACTGGCTGCCTGCAAGTGTCTTCACAGTCACCAAAAGACCCAAGTTGCTGCTCTTATCTAACATCCATGAACGTACCTGTAGGGAAAGACATGATAAGCTTTTAACATCTCCACTCAGTAAACTGTATATAAAATGCTATATGCCCTACACTCATATTATACGTCATTAACACTATTTTAACACACAAAAAAAATGCACTCACGGCTTGGGTGATGGTGAACACTTCCCATCCATTGGAGTGGACAGGAATCAGGCGTGAGGACAACAGCTTCTTTCCCTGAGAGGCATCCATTTTCCCACCATCCAGAATCTGGTAGACACTGACCTGTTGGTATTGAGAGGCACTCATGTTAGGTTCAAGGGACTCAGCCACTTGGGCACATTTATTTTGTTTCAATGCACACAGAGATCGACCATAGGCCACATATTTACCTGGCAGTAATGATGTCTGTTGAAAGTTGGTGAGGTCACCTGAGGTCTCAGTTTGAAAAGATGAAGTTCTGCAGTGAGAATCTTCTCGCTTTTTGCCACCGAGGACAAATTGAACATATACTCCACCTGTTCACTGCGCACTGTAAAGGGAAATTGCAGTTTAGTAAAGCTAGCTTGTATACATATTTATATTTTGTGGGGTACCATAGGGCACTAATTGTAGACACAAAAAACCTTTATCGTCTTACATTTATCGAAGAAACTGCGAACCGTGTTTCCCTCGAGAAGATGTGGGTCCTTGGTAACACCATCCACATCCGCAACTGTGTTGTACAAGTCGAGCATGTACTGAGGTGGCTGTTTGTGGCCTTTAGGTAGAGGGGGGTCATCCATCCCAAATACTTCCAAAAGTTGCTTGATAGCTTTAGAACGAACCTCCTTAGGCTCATCTGCCGAATTAAACTGGTTTTCCAAGTAGTCCATGGAAGGCCTAGCGATGAGAACCCTCACAAGAGAGATGACGATGATCACAGCAGGTAACATTCTGCACGTCGTTGAATGGAGCTTCCACTAGTCAGGAGAAAGCAGTAAGTAGTCTCTTCTGGTCAAAACCTTGAAACTCGACTGACTCAGAGGATGCAGAGCTGCGTTATATATGATATGTGGAGGCTGTGTGTGTAACACAAGATGCCATTTAGTCACGAATGTAAATCAACAATCAGCGAATGTAAAGGCAAACTAATGGTGGTGTTAACAAGGTGTGAACTTGATTACTCGGGTGAGCCGCGTCAGTTTACCGAGAAACCGAGGAGGAAATTACCTTGTCTTTTAAGTATATTTATTTAGAAAACCTTTGCTTTCTGATTTTTGTTATGCCAAGGCGCAAGTTAAGTAATTTTTAAGCTTATATAAATATTTTATAAGCGTAATAATTCTATTTTTTTCACTAAGCCATGGTTAGCTACGTGCAATAGGCACAGTGGGGAAACTGTGAAGCGTT
The DNA here is from genome assembly GCA_027497455.2 of Sardinella longiceps. Taxonomy (NCBI): domain Eukaryota; kingdom Metazoa; phylum Chordata; class Actinopteri; order Clupeiformes; family Clupeidae; genus Sardinella; species Sardinella longiceps. The sequence goes on along the minus strand of JAODXP020000004.1, from coordinate 8,319,910 downwards.
TCTCCTGTCAGGAGACAACGAGGAAGTTTACCCACCGTGGGAGGTTAATGTCCGCAGAAATGGATCCATTAATTTAGTCAAATGGGGATAGTGTCATGCGTAATCGTCTACTGCTTCGATAAACATGAACGCGCATTTTGTTGCACCTAGTTTAATGTGCTCGCACCTGGTCAAACACTGGCATAGGAGAATGTAAAGTAGCTCCAAGAAGTTTGCTCCATCTAGTCTATTAACAAAATGTAAATTACCTTATTAATGTAAAGGGTCATGTTGTGTTTGATGGAGAAAGTAATTGGATTTTTCATGAAAACTACTCCAGAAGTGAAATTGCCAGGAAGGCTGTGTTATCAAGTAGCCTATGCTGCTGTTGTTCGTGTATGTGTTAACGTTTGTTTTCCTCTCGGAAAATATCCAACAATAGCCTCTGTCAGCTCTATGCATCCTAATTGATCCGCATAATCGATTCCAATTGACACCAAGAAAACGCGTGCGTACTGTGCGTAATGCAGGATTTTCCATCCCACCTCCGGGTTTAGCGAATTCCTTTGTCCCATGCCTACATGTGAACATTTCTAAAAATGTGTTGGTAATGACCTAAAATGCAATTTAATGAACCTACATACATTTACATTTTCACTTATGTGAAGGACTGGCTGTAACTTTCCCCTTAATTAGTGGTAAGGACATTGGTGTCCAAAGTTTCTTTCTTTTTTTTTTTTTTTTAATCACTACAGCTTCTGCTGTATTTACAGCCAGGGCAATCGCGACATGTAAGTTAATATAGGGTTTCTAAGAACTGTAGGGTCGCTAACAAGTGGATGCCTTTCTTTCGCTTGTCTGACACATGCAGCAAGTAATTGCAAGTAATCGAATCAAAGCATGCTGCTAGACGTGGACCCAGGGCTTGCCAGACGTTTATTTACTCCAATCACAAACACGTGTTTTCAACCACTCGCGAAGATAGTTGAAAGGAGTCAATACTATCCTGTTGCATATTGCTTGTAGCAAGGGAGTTATTGCTGTTGCCTCTCATTGGGGCATTAGTCATTTATTATTTTTACAGAGCAAAGAAAAACTGTGTGATTACGACAAATTCATGGTTGCCCAGAATCATGAGCTACTTTACCATTCCCAACTCAGTGAAACTATTTCTTCATTTGTAGATTCAAAAATATAAAAGCATGCAACCAAACCACACATGATGAAGGCTCACATAAATTTTATTTACAAAATTAATTAATACATATTTTACATATATTACAAGCGTGTATGAAAGTCTGTAAGATTAATTTATTTAATAAGCCAATGGGTATATGGCAAAGGGCTTTGGCCCAAGGATCACTTCTGTCATCACTACAGAGGCCTGGATCAAGACCAAGCTGATCTGGAATTAGCTGTTCAGATAATAGAGCTTAGCTCAGCATAAATAGTCAACTTCAGAGGAAGGTGTGACTGTTGAAATTGAGTCCCAGGCTACGAACCTGAACCAACTCAACTCATTTGACTTTAGGCATAAACATGGAAATCAGTTGAAAAGTCTGTCTGTGTGTGTGTGTGTGTGTGTGTGTGTGTGTGTGTGTGTGTGTGTGTGTGTGTGTGTGTGTGAATGTGTGTGTTTGTGTGTGTGTGTGTGTGTGTGTGTGTGTGTGTGTGATGTTTAGGACTGACATAAGCAGGATGTAATTGAGAGAACGGTGCGGAGTTGGCCGTGCTGGTTCAGGAATGTGTGGCTCTCATAACCTTGAGGAACACATGCATTTCCAGGGCCTTCAGCCCACAGTAAACACTCCTCTGGATTAGCAGCACTCCTGAATGACACAATAAAAACAAATTTAGGCAACTTATATTTGGCTACTTTTACACCAGTAAATGTTTTGGCCTGTTTTGTTATCTGGCTTACAATTAAATTTTAATCTCTCATATCACCACAAAAAAAGAACACACAAATACAATTTTTTTTTTTTGCCAAATATAGCTCTGTGGCTGGTTTCTTGCTACTAAAAATAAAATAACCATCATTGTTTGCTGTAAGATTTGTTTAGTCAGACAATAAAAACTTTCATTTGCCCACTCTTGCTCTATTATGCATGATTATGCATGAAATGAGAACAAAATCAGTATAGAGTGTGCTTCTACACTTTTTAAAATGCAGAATTAGAATGAAATGAGTGCGCCTGGGTGAGATATATTTGTGAAGATCAGAAGTGCTAATTAAATCAGAAGTGTTTCCTCTGGCCCTGTGATGCAGGCAAGGGATCTGACGTGTTAAAGCTAACAGATCGGGAGTGGGTGAAGAGGAGGGGTGGAGAAGGAGGAGTGTGTAGTGCTGCCTGGAGAGTGTAGTGGAGGGGGTTGCTGTTGTCCCAGCTGTGTTGGAGCTTACCTGAGAAGACATCGGTTTCCTGTGGCACAGCTCCCCAGACACCTGCCCACATCAATTTCCTGTAGAGCATTAGCAAGACAAGAGAATTGCCCATCAGCTCACTGACACTTGCAAACACCCCCCCCCCCCTCCACTCCACACATATCTGAGATTGGGGATGGGTAGAGGGGAGGGCCATTAAGCAAATTGAGTGCTTTGATTTGACACCTGCGGGCACCATTTGGACACTCTCTTCCTCACACATTTTGGGAGAGAAGCGTGAACTGGAGTTTTCCTAAAGGGATAAGGCTTAAAGGAACACTTAAACTAGAAAGAAATAATGGTAGTATCAGTTATAATTATTTACCAATACAACTTCTTTAAAGTATAAGTACACTTTTATACAAAATGTAACTTCAAATGCCACTGCAGCTACAAAAAAGAACTAAATAATTTTAGCACAGTAAGACATGATTTGTTTACATTTTCCTTAATGTAAACAACTAACAAAGTGCCTTAGAGAACAGAGATGCCTATAAGCTGTATCACCTCAACAATTTCTCAATTTTCAGAATTTTTTTTTTAAAAAAAGAAAATATATGCAATGTATTTAATGTTTGGAACACTTCAATGACAAATCTCTCCCAGAACCCGAAACCTCCCTTTTTCCACGTATATAAGCATTGACCTTTATAGATATCATTGAGTATTCTCAAGGATTCTCCCCCCAAATTGAGAGTTGATTCAGGAGGAAATGGATTATCCCAGGCCCAAGTGAGAACACTGACAAATGTAGATGACTTATTAGCCATGTCTGTCACCTCTCTTACAAACCTCCACTTCCTGTAGTTGTAGGTGTATGGGTCAGAGGTGTCCTTACCAGAAAGAAAAACTTGAATTTCAGACTCGATCTGATCCTCAGTCTAAACTAAAGTTTAGTTCAGATCAGTAGAATGGAAAAGTCACTTGCTTACCTTGAGTTTCTCACTTTTGACTCCGTCAGGGTCATAGGTCATCTCGTAGTGGTACTCTGTGTATGGGATTCTGTAGCAACCTTCCTTCATCTCACAAGTCTCCACTGTCTGTACCAGATCAACTTTATTTGGGGTCTCCACCAGCGCTGCGTCAAACTTAGTGGGGACACAAGAGAACCCCTCTGTGGGAAAATAGACAGATTGGATTAACGTGAATGGCACAAAATGTCTGTGACACATTTATAACATCATAGGTTCCAAGCACTAATTACAAGAATAGGGCTATATTTCACCCTTGCTATGATACTTGATTAAGGTGATCAAATACTGTAGGCTACATAACTGTGTGTGTGTGGTTGTGTGCGTGCATGCGTGCATTTGTGTGTGTGTGTGTGTGTGTGTGTGTGTGTGTGTGTGTGTGTGTGTGTGTGTGTGTGTGTGTGTGTGTTTTGAAGGTGTGATTGGTTTCACAGAACAAACCTCGTTCAGCCTTGGAGCCTGCACATTTCCCAACATCAACAACAGTCTCATATGGTGTTTCGAAGTTGAAGGTCTTAAGTGCAGGAACCCGCATACACTGGGACATTATTGCCTCGCAGTGGCAGTCCTCAATGATTTCAACCTCTCGAAGGCCGTCAAAAAGCATCACTTTTTCCACTCTCACACCAGTCGGTTCGCATGTTAAACCTGCTCCACATGAAGGAGTTTTGCTGGAGCCGTCTGAGATACGTGAAGATGTAGACTCACTTGATTTTACCTGATAAAGCTGAACAAAGCACAAATACTGGGATTATGTATCATATATTTTTGAACTATGTTATTTAGTCATGTTTGTTTTCTGATTTATTCAATCCCTGAATTTCTACGAGGCAATGTAGAGCCGAAAAAGCTTGACACTACTCAGGCTTGATTGGATGACTGTGTAAAACAGCGTCCTCTTGTGGTTGTTTATATTAGTGCTGCTCCAGATTACTTTACCTTTTTGTTCCTGAGGTAATCCAGCATAGAGGAATGCCTGGGATTACCATGGCTAGCTGTGTCATGTGAGGGTGAGACTTTGATTGGCCCCCCACAATGGCTTCTGCATTTTCCCACGTCCACATTAACAGGGCTGCCTGAAATATCTGTGAAAATCAGACAATTAGTCAATTATATAGGGAGAAATTTATCTTATGCTTCATAACAGAAATATTTTTAAGGTTTTGAAATCTATAATCAGGACACTAATGACCACATTAAACATTACACATTAAACATTAGTTAATAAAATACATGCTTAGCAAAGTACTATTGACAGTAAACTCTCACAGGGCATTATTAGAGTGGGGAAAAAATCAAATAATAATCTTTTGAAGTTGCATGGCTTGGCCACCTTATCCTATAAATACATAATGGGATTTTATGTTCTATAATAAGTGGTGCAATAGAATTAGGCCACCAATGGGGGCGCTGTAGCCACAGTCTAGTCTCTTACCTCGGCCAATGTAAACAAGGTGGCTTTGGCGCCTGCAGCAGGCCCTTTCCGTGAACAGGTTCCTGGGCTCCATATGCCCTGCTAACACTCCACCTACTGAGGGGGTGATAAGAACAACAGCAGCAGGCAATTAGGGGCTACAATTAAGCCGATATGACGTATAGCACTGTAGCATCCATTCTGTGTGTGCCAGCAGAACTGCTATTTCAAAATAGAACACTGATATAAACAAATAGATTTGATATTTTATGGGGACTCCTTAATTACACCCTTCAAAATTATACCAAGTTGAAATACTTGGTTTTCGTAGTAATCGTACCCTGGCAATAGCTACTGGAGATTGTAGATAGTAGCTGTTTCATTTGCCTGTATTTAATTTTATAGTAATAGTTATTAGTTCAGGCAACACATTGATGACCCTGGAATTGAGCATCCTGCCCTAGTTAAACAGACATTGCTATGCTTGACTGCTAAGAAACATTTGGAGAATCATATGCTAATACTCTCAAGTCAAAGTTAAAGCATTAATAATTATACATGAAAATGTATGGATGAATAAAAAAATTATGACAAGGAAATACTAAAGATATCCAGATATCCAGTACTTACAGACATGATGGAGAAGGCAAAGAAGAATGAGGAGAGGCAGGGTTGGCATATCCATGGTGCTCATATCCTTCTTTGCTTTGCAGTGGCCTCTCCGGACTGTGGAGCCACTCTGATCCTTGTGTGCCACTGGCCAGGGATCTTTATATTGGCCTGTTGTTCTGGCCGCAGTTGTCACTGGCTGATGGTGTGGAGTTTCAGGGGAGAAAAGGAGAGAAAAAGGGACAGGACCTAATCAAATTTCCATGCTTGAAAAGCCTCCTCAGGGATGGTGTTTAAGGCGGAGGCCCACATCAAAGGCAATCCCGCCAGAAAGCTCCTGGAGTTTTCACCTTGGAGTATTTCGCCTTGTACCCCTTTGGTGGAGGGGAGATCTAAATGGATACGTGTGCCCGAGATCTGCCTAATTAAGTGCTTAAGGTGCTTTGAGACCCTTAAGCACCACTCGCTGAAAGGCATTAATCATCTTTTATCTCAGGGAGAAAGGTCTTTAGCGCCTCCACTTAAAACAAAAATGGTCCCGGTCGTGTAAACAAGATCAGCAAGGGTGCTGCACCACCTTGAGGAGTGGGGGTGTGGGTGGGGGTGGTTGGGGGGGGGGGGCTTTTTGGTGTAGTCACCTATGTGTTTATTCAACACTGGGACCAAATGGTATCCAGGCAACAGCCTTAGGCTCAAGGGTCAGGCTACTGCCCCACTGACCTGCTTTGGAGAGTCAACAGAGGGAGAAGAGAGCTAGGAGGCTGAGCTAACGTAATATGTCATTTAGATGTCATAATTACAGCTAAGCACACACATTACAGATCGCTGATAAAGAGTGCTCGGAGTAAACCTACAGTATAGGAAAAGCAAAACAGTGATGTTCTCACCGAAGGCCACTTCCCCACCCACACACACACTCACACACAAAGACACGCACACACACACACACACACACACACGCACACACGCACACACACACACCACCCACACACCTCAATTAATCTGTCATCATTTTTTTGTACATGATTGTTTTTTATTATGGTATTGCTTGATTTGGCCATGAACCAGTTCTTTGGTTTAGTAGGAAGGAGTATATGGTCACATATCCAACAAAAAAGGGAAATACTTGGAGTTTATTCAGAGCTTGTCGAAGTCTCAACTTGCAGTTTCATTCCACATCAAATTTGTACTTACTGAAACCAAACCCAATACATTTTTGATAACATAATAAAACGACTCAGATTATAGGAAGATTCATTTGCAAACACCAGACTCTGCATGTTCAGACTCATCGGCTTTTCAGTTTGGGAACCAAATACATTCTTTCACAATAAGATGACTGTAAGACTGAAAAATATAGATAAATCAGGTTCTATTGTTACAGTGAAGCCAAGCCAGGTACAGAAGAACTCCTGTGCTAAAACAGAGATTGGCAAGCTGCTGACTGTCAGCGTCTTAAAAGATTTACAGAGTTTAATATGTGAATTCTACAGCAGAAACCGACAATTTCTTTGAAGTCTCTCCCTCATCCTCACCCATTTTCACCTTGACTCACTTCAGTGATTGAAGTTGGGTTACACCTTCAGGAGTTCATCACACAAACACTGATACCGGTGGTGGGAGGGGAGGGGAGGCAATCAACATAAACATCCCTCAGCTAATCACTGATCATTCCCATGATCACTACTAATTGGGCTTATCTCTGAAGTGGTCTTCCTAGGAAATAAACATTCACCACAAAGAAATATTTCAGATCATGCTTTTTTGTTTCAATGAAACAGGAAGTGCATCTATTGGCACTATAACTCCAAATGAACTAACATGGGCCTTTCACGTCTTTTAATAATCTTGAAAATCTTCCTCTTTTGATTTTAGCACATTAAAGCATCCCCCTCCTCTCTCTCTCTCTCTCTCTCTCTCTCTCTCTCTCTCTCTCTCTCTCTCTCTCTCTCTCTCTCTCTCTCTCTCTCTCTCTCATACACACACACACACACACACACACACACACACACACACACACACACACACACACACACACACACACACACACACACACTCACAGACATAGGTGTGCTGCTCACTGCTCAGAGGATTATGTCTGAACCACCTACGCAACTACGCAGCCACTACTCATGTGATCAATCCTAGGTCAGACAGATTGGGATCACAGTCAGTACTGTATGTGTGCTACCTTTAGGGCTGTCTGGTCCCTGTCTGTCTACCCATTCAGTTAGTCTGGTCTAGTTTGAAGTGTCTGATCTGTTGTCTTACATCATAGACTGAGTTTGGGTCAACCCAGTTAGGCTTTTGGCCATGAAGTGTACAGTTATTGCTTTTGAGAGCTGCAAAGAAAAAGTATACTCAGTTGAGCTCCACATAGCTTTTTGTTTAGTCATGCTTTTCTGTCCACACTATGCATTGATTTAATCTCTATTCATTTATTTTAGTCAGTGTTTTTTATCCAGAATTTAAAAAAATAAAATAAACTACCATCTCTCAATACACTAAAATTGTTATAGTGTAGCCTAATTGTGATGTGATGAAGATCATTCTGAAAAGTGAAAGGTCATCGCTTTTCTTGTACTTTTTTATTGTATATTCTGGTATAAATAACTTGTAATGAAGAAAACTTGCTTCTACTGTCAAACTTTCTTTTGCTCTACAAACTACTGATATCAATGTTAGCTTGTTAGTGTAATATGATGACATAACTGCTTAAAGCACAATTTTAATGCCTTCATTAAAGCACTGTGTTAAAGCTCTCTAAAGTAAACTTCACAATCCCCTCCACTATTCATTCAGAAAATTCATTAGTTGTACACATAAAACTAATCCCATCCTTTGCATCTCTATCTATCTTCAGTCTTTTTCCCAGTCAATGACCCAGGCACCTTTTTTGTGGATGCGGCTAATTCTGAGAGCCTGTCCTTCACCTGGACAGCTGAGCAGAGGTCAGTGAGTGTCCAGACACCTCTGGAGGAAGTGCAGCTGCAGCAGGCCAGAGCCGCCGCCGTGGCCTCAAAGCCTCCTGTCTGGCAGAGTGGAGCATCAGCCCTGTCTGGAGGATTAGCGAGTTTTGAGACCGCGGCACGGCACGTGGACACAGCCACACTCCACACAGCAGCAGGGCGTGAGAGGAAGACACAGAGCAGACCAAGATAGTGAGTCAGCGAGACAGGAGGAATTTGACTGGAGGGTCTCTGTCGCAGATTTGTCTTTGGAAGATCCGAAGAAGGAGGAAAATACTGGTACCTCAGCTTGCACAGGCGGGAAAAGAGGACAACATCCATCCCTGCAGGAGAGGCACGACAGTCAGCATCTTTGGCGCAAAGATGTTGGACAGAAAGATCTTGGCAAACACACACTGATAAACTGTCATAGACAGAAAAAGAGGGAAAGAGTGTCTTGGATCAACGTTCCAAAGAAGGATTTCTGAACCACACCAATACTCCTTTCCCTTCATTTCTGGAACTGCATGGGACATCTGTTTGGGAGTAAAACAAGCCAAGTCGACTTTATCGCTCTTTAATGACTGCATGAAGAAATGACAGATGAGCTGTTTTTTTTTACTCTTAAATAGAGAGAAAGCATTTTGAAGGGAAACCATAGATAGTTTTTTTTCTTTGTTGCATCTATCCATCTTTTTAAGCACATTTGAAAGGTGAATTAGGATTCTTTTGCAGACACAATGCCCTCTTACACCAAAGAGCCCACCCCACACATTGCTTGGGTGGCTGAAGATAAAGTGATGAAGGCAAAGAAGACCACAGAGACTGATAGGAAGGAGGAGGCTCTGGAGAGTCTCCCTGTGACTGCAGACACGCAGCCCAAACTGACTCCTTTTGCCCAGGCCGTTCACAATGCATCCAATGTGGAGAAGGTGATGAACGAGCTGGCTTTCGGCCACAGAGTGGGACTCTATGAGCTCCGTGGGGAGATTGGCAGTGGGAACTTTTCTAAGGTTACATTGGGGGTGCATGACCTGACTAAAGGTAAGATGCTCTCGCACAAGTGGAGGCTTGTGTGCTCTTTGTCTAATTAAGTCACTTATTTTGCTCAGACACAGTTTTTAAATAGCTAAGATGATAATTATGACTATCCCATATTTTGTATTGAACATGCTGTAATTGTAATCTTGTGCAGTGTGAATTGAATATGAAATTGTATATTTTTTGTCATATGGGGGCATAATGCATTACAGAAACAACATATAGTACTTTGCAATCCCTGTCTTATTTTTCTCAGAACCATAGCTTAACTTCTCTAACAAAGTCAGCTCTTGAATTGTTGATCCAAGTTACTAATTGCTATAGTCCATTGAAAGGAGCGTATGCACTGTGCACAGCGGATATCCCTGAGGTCTTCTGCGGGGCCCCAACTCTGGGAGGACATGATAGTGTGTTCACACAGGTCTCCCCTTCCTGTTGTGCAGCGTCAGAGCTGCGCACGTGCACACACACACACACACGTGCATGGCCCTTGTCTCGTGCGCTGCTCAGTAAGTCTATGGGCCTCTCATAAATGGGTCAGTGTCTGGCGGACAGTTGACAACTCATGGCTAATGAGCAGATGCTAATCCCCGGGGAGTCTGTGAGGCCGGGCCTATGTAGACCGAGACAGGAGAGCCAGGTGAAGACGGGGAAAGCCTTGGTTCACCCAAGAGGTCATATCTTGTTAAATAACTGTCTATGGGTTTGATTAGTTAAAGGAGAAATCCGCACTGAATCAATCCATAACTCTGTTGTTCAAGGTCACCAAGTGCTGTTGGTAGGAAAAAAAGGAGAAAATTTAGAACAATGTCAACCAAATAGCAAATCAGCAGTTAACACTAATGGAATGGGGCACAGGAACATATACTTTCAATTCCATTCTCCTATGCCCCATTCGGTTAACATTAGTTACCTGTTCGCTATGTTTCAGATTTTCTTGTTCTTTTCTTACAGACAGCTCTCTATGACCCCAAACAACACAATATAGATTAATCCACACCAGATTTCTCCTTTAAGATCACACACATCACTTTTGTTTTTATTATTCATTTTTCCCTTTTGTAACTTGCTTTGTAGCTGTGAGATAAATTCTCATAAAATAATCACAAACTGTCTTCTGATTTCAATACTCACTTTATATTCCCTTTCATTTCCTCTCACTTTCCCCTCATTCTCTTTCCTTCCATCTTGTTTCTATGGATCCTCTTTGCATTCTCTCATATCTTTGTTGTTCACATTCTTTTGTGGCACCAAGAGAGGGTCGCCGTCAAAGTGCTGGACAAAACACGTCTGGACAAGCGTACGCAGCGGATGTTTGCCTCTGAAGTTTCGTGCATGGAGAAACTTTCCCATCCCAACATAGTGCGTCTGTATGAAGTCATGGAGACCCTGCATCGTGTCTATCTGGTGATGGAGTATGCAGCAGGGGGAGAGCTCTTTTCCCGCATCGTCACTAGGGGGCGCCTCCCTGACTTTGAGAGCAAGCTGGTCTTCTCACAGATTCTGGCAGCAGTCAAACACATGGTAAACTTATCTCCAAGATGGGTGTCAGTATCTGTCTTTTTAAAATTCTTTTTTTCATTATTAATTTACATGTTATGTATTGCCAATTCTAAAGCATTAAATATTTCTGGATATATCACCCCCTGAATATCAAGATAAGCATTTGTTTGAATTTGATTATGCATTTATTTTATTCTTCTCCTATCCCTTTTCAATTACTTGAGTTTAGTCTTTATATTCAATCTCCTTCCCTGCTTTCTCTCCTTGTCACCCAGCATGACAACAACATAGTGCACAGGGATCTGAAGGCAGAAAACATTTTCTACTCCACCAGCTACTGCATCAAAGTGGGGGACTTTGGCTTCAGCACCCAGAGCCAGCCCAACTCCATCTTGAAAACCTTCTGCGGCTCGCCCCCTTATTCTGCCCCCGAGCTCTTCAAGGAGAAGTCTTACATCGGACGCTATGTGGACATGTGGGCCCTGGGTGTGCTTCTCTACTTCATGGTCAGCGCTACCTTGCCATTCACCGCATCTAGTCTGGGTCGCCTGAAGTGCCGCATCCTGCAGGGCTCCTACACGATGCCCACGTACGTGTCCGACGGCTGTCAGCACGTTATCCGGGGCTTGCTGAAGATCATCCCGGCGGAGCGTCTCAGTGTGGGTCAGGCGATGGCCTGTGGGTGGCTCAAGGGAATGGAATACGCTCAGGGGTACCCGCCAGCGAGCCTCACGCCAACACACCTGGCCGACACCACGAGGATGCTCAGCCAGGAGGAGAGCGATGTGAAGGCGGCGATGGAGGAGCTGGGAATCGGGCGGGCACATTTGATTAATAACTGCATCCCTGGCCCAGATGCACGCAGCCCCATCACGGGCATCTACCGCATCCTCCTGCACAGGGCCCAGAGGAGGAACTCAGTGGAGACAGTTGGGTACACCGCCTTCCAGACGTCAGACTTCAAGCCGGCCAGACGCTGGTCTGTCCCCATTGCTGTTCTGAGGAGAGAGACACCATCCAATGTGTGCTCCATCCTGTAGGAGTGCCTGAGATGGGCAGAAAACATGTCTACGTCTAGACAGGCATCGATGGTTCCTAAACGGTTAAGATGCTTCAGGACAGGTCTTAGGCCTAAAAAGGACAGCCAGCCTACAGAGTTTAATGCCCATTAATAGAAAGGGAATGCCGACAAAACTGTATGTATTTTTGTATATCACATGTGCATGTGTGTGTGTGTGTGTGTGTGTGTGTGTGTGTGTGTGTGTGTGTGTGTGTGTGTGTGTGTGTGTTATTTATGTTGCAGATTAATTTTGTAATTATGTATTTTCTTATTGACGTAGTTCAGTTCACAATGCAGCTTTCTTTCCAGAAACACATATAAGAGTAACCATCATATTGGTGTCCAATTTTCTGTTCTGTCTGCTGTGCCCCTTACAGTAATGCAACAAATAAACTGACTCAATTTCAGGACAAATATGGCAACAAATTGTGTAATTACAGTAAAAGGGTCATAGAATGGATGAATGTAGTATTGTATAGTACTGTACATTGATCTTTGATCTGTTTTGGCTAAAGGCTGCCCTTCAGTTGATTTATGACATGACATCCCATGACATTCTGTGGCTAGTTCTAAGTTCAGTATTTATGAAGGAGGACACAACCATGTCAATGCCAGCTCTGCGGATATGCACAGCCTCTACTAATTCAACAGTTCCATTCTGTTCCCCCTTTAAATAATCTATTCATATCATTGAGGATTGAAATCAGACATTCCTAGATGTAGCAACCAAAAAGGTGCTTCTGTGCTGCCAATGAAATAACCCTCCAGCTTATTTTTATTAGCATTTTATTCTTTGGTGATATTGCTGTGACATGTGTTGACTTTTGGTTGCAGGCAGTGACCACCTCACCCCCCAGTTTTTTTCTTGCTTGTCTTGGTTATCCTGATAGCATGCCATTGTGAAGCTATATCAGTATAAATTCATTTGGATGAATAAATGGGGGATTAGGGATTTTTTTATTTATACATTGTATTACACACAGAGAGGTGAAAACTTAAAGTAAATGTGTGATTCCATTTTATTTACTTACATGTACTTATTTTTGGAAGGATCTAGCTAGTGAATAAATGTCACAACAAGGCAGCTATGACACAGAAAAGAATAATTACAATCAACATAATGTTTATCTGAATATAGTAACAATTGTTTTGTTTTAGGGCAGTTCATGTGATATTTTTATACAATATTCTTTTTCTAACGCCATCTCACTACTAGCCTACAATTGTAGACTACATGTATGTGACAAATAAAGTCTCTTGTATCTTGTATTCATATACGTTCCAGTAATACCGCTATGACCACTTACTGTACAAGAGGAAGACTAAAATTCTTATATGATAAGATATTGAAGAAGCTATTCATAATTTCTGCAACAACAAAAACTTAAGTAGTCTAAAGTAAATAATAATAAAAAAAATCCTGCAGAACAGTGTGGTGTTATCTCTCTCCAAGGACCCATATTTATTTTATTTATTTTAATGTTATTTTATTTTATGCTTTTTTATATATATACTTGTCCAGGGACTACAGGTGTAAATTGCTGCTATAAACTGGCTCAAGACATATTTTCCTTTACTACAGGATTGATGTTTTTTTGTGCATTGTCCCTGTTTCAAATAAACATATTTCCATTCCATTCCATTCCATATTGTCGGTCGACTTTTTTTTCTATTGAGTAACTATAGGCTCTTTAATCCACAAGTCTTACACTTATCAACAATTTGACATCACAGTCATGTTTATTGGCACCGTCTGGCGAGCACAAAGCCCTTTTCACAGCTACACACTTTCGTTTTAATGATCTATTGCCATTTCATGCAGGGTTGAAGGGTGGGCCACTTCTGTGCTTTTCTGCTTTATCTCCCCTGTCAGTACCCTTAAGCCTTACTTTATTTGTTCATACTCTGTCAAATCACCAGTCGGATATTTGCCTTGCCTTGATTTTTTTTTTTTTTGTGTGGGGACAGAACAACCAATAGAGCCATTGGCTTTGGTTAGTACACCCTGTTCTCTGCTAGTTTGGCATCACGCGAGGGAGACGCTCATCATTGCGAAAAATGATGCAATGGGAGAGAAGTAAAGAGAAAGACTGCATGACTGTTGATTAATTCTGAGTCTGTTGATCAGTCGGATAGTCTCAATATTATTTCTATAATTTCATTGCTTATAGTAATATAAGGAGTATAAGTATAAATCCACGAACTAAAGGTATATGCAGACATGTTACCTGCCAGAAGAGATGCCACACCTGTGCTGTGTTACTGTAACTGGTAGAACAATTCAATCAAAGCCCAGCCAAACCCACCTGTCTATCAGGTACTGTAGCACAAGACTATAAGCCATTACCTGAGATGTTGGATAGAAACTACCCTAAAAAGAAACATGTGAAAGGCTGATACTGTCTCCCTGAGGAGGCCAGGAGCTCAAAATGTTGTAATAAAAAATGAATGGTAAAAATTAACAGGATATATGTAGCGCTTTCCACTACTGTGAGTACTCAAAGTGTTTTACATTTAGCCTCCCATTCACCAATTCACACACATGTGGCTGGCAACCTAAAGCATAATACTTTTTTTTTTTAATTTGTTTAATTTTTGTATTTTAACAGACAGACAATAATACATCTTTCTTTTTTAGATTTCTTTTTTTTTTGTTGTTGCTAATTTACATGCGAGTGCTTTTACTACAGTATACCTGCTCTTTGGGCCGGTACCTTCCTCATGTCATTTATACAAAGCTCTTGACATTAGGCAATGCATCACAGTTGTCACACAGTTTTAGCACATTCTTGTCTTAAAGACATAATGGAGCTGTATATTTCTTCAGGGCTTTGCTGTCTGTGAGGTCAGTTTGGTATGTTATGGAACAATGAGTGGTTGTGAGTGGACCACTGAGTGTATGTGTGTGTGTGGTTCGGGGGTGTGTTGTTGGGGGGGATTGATGGACGATCTTGACATGAACCTTTGAAATTTGCTTAAGTGATAAAGATTCTATGGCAGTGGTATAGCTATATATTCTGGTATGTTTGTATGCATGTCTCTTCACGTGTGTGTGTGTGTGTGTGTGTGTGTGTGTGTGTGTGTGTGTGTGTGTGTGTGTGTGTGTGTGTGTGTGTGTGTGTTGGCATGTGTTTGCATTTGTCTGTGTGTGGGTTATTGTCTGATAATGGTCTGGTGCCAGTCACCAATACAATGTATCAGCCGCTCAAAGCCTCAAATCAGTGCCAGGTGAAGTAGATCACTGATGCTGTCATGAAGCATTTCAAAAGGTATTTCCCAAACAAAACGCTCCATCTCTTTGCCTACTTGAAAATGCGGGCAAACTCAGGAACTCAGTGCTATCAATGCAATTTGCCATGGTTGTTGGTGTGGGCAGAGGCACAGTATGACTCACGGGGGGAAAATATTGAGACGCTGCCATCTTGGCACACGTTTGCATTGTGACTGCAGGCCATTGACTTAAGTGGCTTAAATTGCTGCATTAGTCTCTGTAATTAACAATCACAATTTTGACCCACTTTTCAACACGGCCTGCCCTACTTAGTTGAGGACATCAGCACAAATCCATCATCAGATATGTAGGTAACATCCTCATCCCTATCCATCTCAGACTCTCACATCAGGACTGCTTTGGTTGGGAAGGCCCTGTTTGTACTTCTTCATTTGGTATAGCCAACCATTTTCCAAAACATTCTACGCTTCTGATTGAGCTTGGAGAGACACACAAAAAAGAGATTGCAAATGTACTTTTGCTCATTGTCATTAAAAACTGCAGAGACCGGTAGAATGATAGGACTTGACTACCTGGAGTGCAGTGTTGTCTGGGTGTGTTGTGTGGACAAAAAGTTAAGCGCAGCCTTAGGTTGTTGGAGGGCTTTAAATTCTGATTTACCATGGTCAAAGCATGCTTGAAGGGAGAATGGAAACCTAATAATATGCCAGGGGCCAAAGCGATTAATCACGTTAGAACCTCCATCTAGGACACGATTGGCTTAGATCTTTATCAGCAAAATCAACAAGGCCTGGACAGGTTTAGTGAATGTGCGGGAAGTGCAGGAGTCTGCTGAGGTTAAAAAAAAGGGACTTTACTCATACACTGTCAAAATATGACACATGAAAGAAGTGCAGGAACAAGCATGCTCGCTGTCAAGAGATGCAGACATATCTTTCAGTACTGTGTGAGAGAGTGTCTGTGTGTTTGTGTGTATGCATGTGTGTGTGTGTGTGTGTGTGTGTGTGTGTGTGTGTGTGTGTGTGTGTGTGTGTGTGTGTGTGTGTGTGTGTGTGTGTGTGTGTGTGTGTGTGTGTGTGTGTGTGTGTGTGTGTGTGTGTGTGTGTTTGTCTGTCTGTCTGTCTGTCTGTTGTATGTCTGCATGTGACCACTAAGAGGTCTTGATACCAAAGGTTTTGTTGTTGTCAGTGAGTTTGATTGAGTGTTTATGATCCCCTCAAACTTATTTTACAGTAATGCTTCACTGATTTACATCGGTTTATTTTCACTTGTGAAATGAAATGAAAGTGCAACCTGTGCATGGAACAAACTACACATGGACCAAACGCTACAACATCAACCCCCCCCCTGGCCCTATAAACTGGTAAAAGGTATACTGACTGTACTGTAGGCTGCTATAGTTTGTTTTGGAAAAGGACTCTTCATTGTGAATCAGGAAAGAGAGCTGGTGACCTAAATTCAAACGGCCGTCCAGATAGAGACATGTATAACTATCGCTTTAACTTACAGTAATGATAAAAATAATTTGAAGAACAATACACAATAGTCTAGTTTCAACTTTTATTAAACATTTACAAACAGTGATAGTAAAAAAGCCTGAATATCTACAAAATGTTCCATTAACAACAAAGGAAGATACATAACCTAGTACTTACAATGAGCTTCAGAAATGATGAGGACAATTAACCTTTGCTCATGCGGATGCTATAAAATGGACAAGCACTTTGATTATAGCATTTTCTTACATCACAGCAATTAAGATATAAAACATTCTGCTTTCATATTCTGCGCAGGATTACTTTACCTATTTTCAACTTCAACAGCACTTTGTCAGACTTTACAATATACTCATTTCAGTCTACACTGATTACTGTCATAGAAATCTGGGTTCTTTATAAAACAGTCCTTTATAAAACAGTCCAAAGTTGAAGGTTGTCCTTGATTGAATATCAGAGACATTCTTTCCGTGTCTTGTCCTTGCCTGTTTGTCAGTGATAGAGAGGAGTAAACGGCTTTGCAGATTGCAAGTGTGCGATTCCCTCTGAGCTTGTTCAAACATTTTCTGTGATAATGCTATCACTGACACCAAGAATTACACTGTTCTCATACATAGGTGATGACAAGGTGTCAGAAATGGGCAAACAGTTTTTTTCTTTTTTCTTTCGATAACTCTCTCTCTCTCTCTCTCTCTCTCTCTCTCTCTCTCTCTCTCTCTCTCTCTCTCTCTTTCTCTCTGACAATGGGCTATCTGCCAAAATCATTGGCTATGTTGTGGTAGTATACCAGTGTCACATGTGTGTGGTGCCATTCTGCAAAGTGGCAATAAGAATATGTTTGCACTATGCACTAGGTAGTGGGAAGAAAGCAACAAAAGGGGCAATAAACGGAGCCTTTCCAAATGTGCGCAGTTAGAGATTGAGAGCAGTGCTGTTGTCTCCCTCTCTTCTGCTCTCATTCTCTCTCACTCTGTCTTTGTGTCTTCTCTCTCCATCACCCTCTGCGGCTCTTAAATACAAAGAAGAACAAAAGTTTATCACATTTTGGTCTAATGAGCACACAAATGAGCACATTATGGAGTTAGAGTCCTAAACATGAGTGCTTGAGTGTTATTGCGGTACCTTCTCTTGAGATCTCTGTACCCATTTCTGTACCCATTTCTGCTTTGGGTCAGCGCAGAACACCCGGCCTCTCTTCAGAGAAAACCTGTCAGGATCCACAAAAGAGATTAGGACACTTAATCCTACACAAGTTGAACTGAGTTGGTTTGTCTTTTTTTCTTTTTCATTCCTATTTCTATCTCCTATTTCTATTTCCTATTTAGATAGATAGATAGATAGATAGATAGATAGATAGATAGATAGATAGATAGATAGATAGATAGATAGATAGATAGATCAGTGTGCTTCAATATATTCCAACACAGATCATGTTAATGTTTACAAAGCAGATAATGTAAACTCACACAATGGCGGGGATGTTGCATCCTCCATCTAGCCGTTGCTCCCGGTAGCCTGTGACTTGTTTCATGATTCGCGGCTTATGCTTCACATACCTAAGGCAGCAGTCCTCATAGGAACCTGGGCATAGATGTGTGTAACAATAGAGCATTATGGCTATTCTCCACTTTAAGCTTGGCTCTTTGGTTGGCACAGTAACACATTTCTATTGTTTACACACAGACAGGTTGCTGTATCATTTCAAATAGAGGTCATTCTCTAGGGGAGAGAACCCACTGCAGCTCCAGAGTTTACCTGACCCACTAACGTTACTAGTGCTCCGGTGGTTACAAGTTAATCATCTCAAACGGACATATAACTGCTATCAGAGGCAAACAATACAACACCCCCATGGCACTGATAAAACAGACAGACATTAAATCAAGTTTCCTTGACACTGCCTGGCAACAATAAAACTGGCCTCAAATAAACCGAGAATGCTTTTGATTGTCCATGGTGCTAAAGTAGAGATTAGAGACTTGAAACGTATCAAACACATGGACACTTTTATTATTATTATCTGAAACTTTTTTACATGCAAGATCCTGGTCATTGTTGTTAAACAAAGAGTTTTGTGCTTAGAAGTAGGCTGAAATCAAATGTAAGACAGAGGACAAAATGAAAAATAGAACCATACCTTGTGCCAATGTCAGGTACAAACACGTGAGACTAATAAGGAGGAGAAGTGCGTAGGACCTCATGGCAAAATGTTGGGGGGACAGTCCAGATGCAGAGTTCTGATGGGAAGGAAATAGAGAGAGAGGCAGAGTTCAACATTATGGATGAATGTAACACTTACATGTATGTCTGGTGGAGTGGCTTGCTTTGAACCTACTTGAATGTTACAAATGTGACAACTGTGTGTGTGTGTGTGTGTGTGTGTGTGTGTGTGGAGAGAGAGAGAGAGAGAGAGAGAGAGAGAGAGAGAGAGAGAGAGAGAGAGAGAGAGAGAGAGAATGAGTGGAGGAATTAAAATTTGTCCTCTAATCCATGATTGTAAGTCGAAATGAAAGCTGCCATGACAGTAAGAGTTTGATCAACTCCCAAGAATTCCCAAGAACAAAAGAGGTCATGATCTTGCTGGGAAACTTTAACCCACTTTGAAAACAGAGTAAATAATGCACATCTTAGGTATAGAAAGTTACAGTACATATAGATATATAATGCACATAAGTTATAGTATAATTAGGGTAGAATAAGATAGCAGAATATCAAGCAGCAGGAAGTTACAAAGAATTTTACAATGTTAAATTAACACTGGCTGATATGGCATAGGCCACCTAACATGCACACCATGTACTCTGCAAGTCTTACCTTTTGAGTGAAAAGCGGTGCTTGGAGGGATGGTCGCAGTGTGTGGAAAGCTCATGTGAGAGGCCCCACAAGAGAGCCAGCTGCCTTTATATAGGCTACTCCCCTCCGCTACCTGCGACACGCCTCCAATTGTTGAATTCAGGTACTTGAAAAAAAAAAAAAAAACTGAGCTCAGGAGGTTTTGACCTCATACAGAGCAGTCAGAGAGCATTTACCAACCTGAGTTATAGTCATGGTGAAATAATAGTAATAAACTGAGTCTGAACAAAGCGCTGATTCTTTTCATTTGACCTCAGTGCCGCTGAAAGGTCATAAAGCTTTTGATAAGGGAGAATTGATCGTCGTGTGACTGCCGACACCTCTTTGATGTGTAACAACTTTCTCTTCTATACAACACTCATTCGGGGATTTCTTGTGCATGTTGGATGGATACAGGGGTTAAAGTGTGTGTGTGTGGGTGTGTGGGGTGGGGGGGGGGGTACGTGGGGGTACGCAGTTCCGGCACCTCACATAAATGAACAATATCATCCCATTCTTCTCCTCCTCCTGTATACATTTTTTTTGTTTGTGCCGACAAAATATGAGAGTTCCCCCTCCTGCCAAATCCAACTTTAACCACTGGATACAAAGTAGACAGAAGCATTAAGTAGATCAACTTTCTCAAAACACAAAAATGGCATCTTTTGGATTTGAACAATATCCACGGTCTTACTGTAGTCATCACTTACATAACCACTGGCAGAATGACACTTTTTACTAGAATGATGTACACAGACCTACAGTACGTGCACATTATTCTACTCAAAAGTGTCATCCTGCCAGCTGTTATGTAAGTGGTGAAATCTGCCACATAAAACAAGAAAATTACCTGCCCAGGCTGTTTTTTACACTGAAATCTAATCTGACAAACAGTGCTGTTCAAACTTGACAGAATACAAACCCTGGCTCTCCCTCCTCACGTTCCAATGGGCCTGTCAACTTGGCACTTGGATGAGAACACACTGGCCTTTCGGCATGCAACTTTGAGGGGAAAAAAGTATTCTGTTATGTGCTACAGTATATGGACAACGTTGCGGAGGAAAGTGAATGGGTTACATGCTTTTTAGATTAATTACTTGGTGCTTTTCATAATCCCTGAATCTGATTATATTTGCTACAAATGGGCTTTAGAGACTCAAATTATTTTTATGGCCGTGAATAAGTATCTCTTGTGCATCCTTTCTCTCTCGCTCTAGCTGTAGTAGGCCTGACAGCCTAAATAACAATATATGAGGGAATGTAAAATCAATTTTGCTGTATAGGCCAGAGGGACCTACAAAATGCCCTACATTAATCATAGATAACAAACTAATTGTGAATGATCAACCATCTACATTTTTCTTCCCAAATCGACATACCATAATTAATTGATATATGACTCATTTGACAAGGGAGCATTGACCAATGATTGGATGGAACAATGTCATGTCAAGTGGAGCTACACTCCATGGTTCTGGGGTTAAGCTTTTTGAAAAATTCTCTCAAAAGATTTTTATTCATATACATATATTCCACCTTTTTGCTAAAAGAAAATGAAAGACAGTGATTGTAATGACCTCTGCAGTAACATTCTACCTTGAGCCTACAGCCCCAGACAACAAGCCTAATAGCTGATAAGAGATTATGATTGATTTCCATGCTTGTAATATAATTAATCTCAGAATCAGGAATTAAAAACGGACAGCATCAGAAATCCTGAATGGATAGTACAGTCATTAATGAATTTTGCAAACAGGTGCCAGATTTTTAGAGCAAATACAGCTTTGTGCTCTGGGTTAAAGTATGCTGTACTGCTGTATTGAGAAAACTTCTCTAATTTTGTAATGCAATTATATTATATGTACTGTATGCAGTGCATATACACAGTATAAAAAATATTGACATGTTTAAATAAATAAACTACATTTGTGAATACATTTTTCAGCAAGTTTTCCGCCCTGGAAAACTTTCATGGTCTTGTAACATTGCCTTATTTTTCTAGAGGAATCTATCAGTGCGGCACTAAATGTGGCCCACGCTCTCATGTTTCTATTTACATGAAAGAACTTTCTCTGGCCAGTTGTTAAAAGTTGCAGATCGCTATGCTGAAGCTGTCATTTGATAGTAGTGTTATTCTCTTTGGATTTGATCTCACTTTCGTGTTTGGTCTACAGTGGTCAATGGAGTGTGGCAAAAATACATCAATCTCCCAAAGATTTTCTTTCCTTTCGCTTTGCTTTCACTTCATCATCTTCTTTTTTTTAGCTTTGCATTCAGCCTATTTGTTCACTTGAGAAGAAATCAGTGACCAGATCATCAGGGCCGGATTAACCATGTGATGGGGGGGATTAAAGGGGAGGTTCGGTTTTTAACACATTTAGCCCCTTTTCTAGAGTGTCTAGGGTGCAATAGAACGATTGACACCAAAATTTGGATGATTGGTTCTGTCTCGAGTATACGGCTATTTCAGAACCCCCCTTCCTGCTTCAGACAGGCTAGCTTTGTGCATGTCTGACAATGTTCCCTAAAACCACCTACAACATTGTTATTTTCAAATATGCTACTCACCGAGTCATCAGTGCTGTTATATGGGCATGCAAAACAATTCTCGTCGTGAAAAACCATTCCTGTCGTGTTTTATTTAGCATTTTGAAAATCCTGGAACTATTTTCTCCGACATCTCACAGCCGCCTATAAACTTCCGCTGTACGTTTGAACGTGAAGAGTTGCACAGCTTGTGAAAAGTCTACAGCTAAGCGTACAGCGGAAGTTTATAGGCATAGTACCAGCAGTTTCTTGATGTTTACCCATATTCCCAACGTACATGGCACTAATCTTGTTTGATTTTCCTATCCTTCACAAGAGTAGCCTATGACACCTGTTAGGCACAAGAACTACATGGTTCCCCCTGAGGTCCACACTGATTAGTGACGCAAGCACCTCAAAAACTTCAAAGTGCCCCTGTGTGAACTTTTAAACCTTGTCACAAATCATACCAATAGTCTAACTTTGTCGAGGCCTGTGTATCTTTCCTGGTAGGATCCAGATGGGCTATAACAATTTCATTAATCAGGACTTTATCTTCTCCTTATAAAAGATGATGGAAAAAAGAAGCCTTGTTTTGTTGCTTTAGGATAGGGCATGTGCATTTGGTGACATGTTTTTTTAGTGTTTCACAGCTGAAGTGTTTTCATACCCATTCAAATTAATGAATAAACCTGATAAAATCAGTAGCCTATCTCTTAAATCAACAGTCCTGCACAAGGGTGGAAACGGTGACTATAAACAAACCTCTCCCTGAATTTGTCACTCACTGTCAGTATACTAGATGAGCTCTTCTCAAACAAATCGACCTCCTGACCCCTCATGATGGCCTGATGGCTTTGAGTAACACTGACAAGTGTGACTAACATGATAAAGGTTTGGCCTGTTAAGGTCAATTACAGTAATGCACAGGAAGTGCACAACATGTCTACATAATGTATCAGCTTGTGTACCAAATCAAGGCTACAGATACTTTGAACAATGAATGAGGTTATGTGTAGGTCTCCCTTTAAAAAAATATTGTGTCAAAACCATCTGAGATCCAAAAAACAGAAATTATTTAAATATTTTCCAAGAGAACTCATATAAACAATAAAAAGCACAATAAAAATCAAAGTAGGCTATCGAAACAAACATGTGTCAGCAGGGAAAAGGTTTTGTCATAAAATTTGACTTAATTCAAATTTCAAAATTCAATTTTTCAGGTGTGTAAACAAGAAAGTTATCTTCAAATTCACAAATGATCTCACTAGTTTTTATTTATTTTTTTTATTTTAGATTAAAAACTGGAGTGCAATCATTAATCTTGCCTTCATTATTGAGTCAGTTATAAAAGGAAATGAACTCATAACACAAAGACAATGTTGAAATCTTGAAATGTTGCTTGAACGACAAATGTTAGGTTAATGTTAAGTTTATGAAAAATTCGCTTCAGGCACTTTATTGTTCAGATTTAGCTACAGGTGTTTTTTTATATCTTTACCACTGTATAAGGATATCTTGCTAGAATCAGATATTGTTTACTATCAACCAAGCATGTCTTTCATTAACGGTAAGTCTTTATACCCCAGAATAATGGAACATTTAATGAAAATAAATAAACAATGTAAAAGGACTTGTTAGTAATTATTACTCTGTTGAAGTTTTTAGCACTGCTTTGTTCCAATAATAATTCAGACCAACTACTTTGAGGATATAAAATCAAATCAGTAATTAGCACCCTCCTCTGCAAAGGTGCTGAAAAGTGTGGAATGTCTGATTGCTAAGGCTTTCTGAATATGTGATTTATAGTCATTATGGTATACTGTTACTCTGTTTAGATTTAGCCAGGGACATGCTAATCTTCACTGACCTCAGTGTTTTGCAGTTCTTTCACAGCCGGATTGTGTTGCCTGTCTGACTAATGAGCATCATCTTCACTTTCAGGCAGGGGTTTGGAAGCCAGGAAGTAAATTACCTCTGCCATTGTTGCAAGAGCGTTCATGAGGGGTCTCTCATCTTCTTGCAGTGATGGATGTGTTTAATGCCTGTGCAGAACCAGACAGGTTACCTGGAGTTTTGCCGCAAGGGCTATGTCATTCAGGCATTGTGAAATACAAGTGCTCTCTCAATGCTTTTAAGGTGCTTTTTCCACATCCACCCCCCCCCCCCACACACACACACACACACACACACCCACCCACACACACACACACACACACACACACACACACCCTCCCCTCACATGCAGAGAAATGAAACCAACTCCTCAACTTCAAGGTCATTTACACCCACACTGACAGAATGTCTTCAAGCCAATTGTTAGAATTCTCGCTGCAAAATGGCAGGACTTTCTTCAAGTCAGATATATGTTATATGGCCTCCACAGGCTATGTAATTGTGAAAATAGGAAAATATAAACACAGTGATATAGGCCGCATAAAAACCTGGTTAAAATACAAAATACAAAAAAAAAAAAAAAAATGGTGTGTGTGTGTGTGTGTGTGTGTGTGTGTGTGTGTGTGTGTGTGTGTGTGTGTGTGTGTGTGTGTGTGTGTGATAATAGACCCTAAAGTTTTATGACAAACATAAAAGTTGCATCTGCCTTGCAGCCTTTACAATGCCTGTATTTTTGCCATGGCAATTTAGATAGCAGCAGTCTTTGTATGCATAAAACAGCTACCTTGCAACACCTAATTGATTACTAATGTCTTTGAAACATATTCTTTTTTGATCCACAACAGAAGTAATCACCTGTCAGTCCTCCATTATGATTCATTCTGTACACACTTGAATACGCTTGAAGTGTGTTCCATGCAACTGTTTAGTTTAAATAATGTTATCTGGGTACTTGACCTATGTGGGCTGCCAAAAATTTTATTCTGCGCATGTCTGTCTAGTAGGCCTACACCATGATAAATTTACTACTGAAGAACACAGCACTGTAGTATATGTCCAATAACTAAAAAAAGTGGCTAAAAATGTGTGTTTATGTAAGCAGTCACATATTGCTTTTTTTTACTAAAACGATTTTGTGAACAGAGCAGAACAGTTCTTGTTGAAGTTTGACTGAAGTTGACCTTTAAATTTAATAGGAATGATATCAAAGGAAAGTCGGTCCTAATTTGGTTGATTTACATGCAAACTTCAGTGGGTACCTGGACAACAGAATAACAGAATAACACTTACAGTAGGCCTACTGTATATTGTGGCAGCTGTGTATGGCCTCAGACTTGGAACCAAAAGGTAGGCTGTTTGATCCCCGACCAGTAGGACTGTGCCTTTTTAGACTGAGACTTTTTTTTATTATTATTCTTTTTCTACATAACAATTGCTCTATAATTTATATCTATATCTTGACTGTGTGTCTTAAAAATTATTATTATTATTTTTATCAGTAGGCCAAGCCTAATGGGATTTAGATATTCTGTGTATGAAATGCGCTAGGCCTATAGAAATAAATTCTGCCTTGCCTTCCCTTATCGCTCCTTTAACTGTGGATTTCATGGTTGTCACTGTAAATGGGAATTTTTTCAAGACTCAACCTTAATCTTGAAGATACAATACAAAGGATGGTTAAGTGGTTCGTTTTTTTGTTAGGATAGGCCTACCTATAGCCTACCATATCCAGACAGGTAGGCCTATTATAAAATGTCTACATGTAATATTTTCTTTGCCATACTGAGGATAGTCTATGTAAGACTATGCCTAATAGAGAATTACTATGGTTTGAGGTCTTGATTTCAGAATTCTAATAATGATTCAACTGTTGATGACAATGGTCAATGTATCTTTATCATACATGTGTTAATCAATGAACTGCCTCTATTGAACGTAAATCACTCCATCTAGTGGTAGAAAAGGAGTCCAATCAAAACATTCCCTCTCACCCCCTAAATTAAGCATCGTGATGTTTGGAAACACTTCTGAATCTTATGACTCTAACTGCAATTTTTTTTTACCAATATTGTATCATACATCAAATACATATTAATTTATTAATACTTTCCATGCATTATGCTAACACTTTCCCATAGTGATTGCAACAATTTTAAACTGTGTAACAATTGTAGTAGAATGACCTCCTTCACAGTTCAGGTAAATATAGGCCTAACATGTAACCTAATAATAACCTTTGTTTCGGACTAAATAACGCTCGCCTGGCGCATTGCTTTGTGGGTGTGCGCGACGAAGTAAAATGGCGGACTTGGCAAACGAAGGTAGGCATTGAGAATGAGAATTGATATAACAAAACAAAGAGGTGATTTAAGGGACACGTTTATAAATGTTTAAATTTAAACAGTGTGGTAATATAACTTGTGTGATGAGGCATGTATGAATTTGACGTAGGGATTACATGGTAGCTAGAGGGATAATGCTGTCTAGCTAGCGTTGCCTTATTAGCTGATGCTATATTGCTGTCGACTCTTAGCTAACTTGGTAGCCAATGCATATTAGCTATGCTAGCGCACAGTTCATGGAAATGGGCAATAACACTGATCAACTAGCTATATTAGCTAGCGTAGCTTCTGTGTTCCCGGCCTGTTTCATCTTTGATTTTAGGCGGGGACTAGCGAAGCTGTTCGGTTAATGATAATTTCTTGGTGACATCCCACCGGTTGTAAGTAAAACTAGACCAACATAAGACAACTTGCTGCCTCCACGAGGGTTTTAGTCACTTACTTGGTTCCCAAGATATTAACCCAATAAACTTTACATACAATGGAAATGTCAGTGTAGCTAACGTTAGATGTCCAGCTAATTGAATCCCAAAGCCTGGACGTTTCTTGAGTAGGATAACGTTAACCAAATTGCCAATAGCGCAACTGGGAAACCACAAGTATTATTCTTTGCAATCACAACAATGAAACATATACCAGTGTTATCCCACATCTGTTGATCATACTCAATCCAATTCCCTCATTATTATGCCCCAGTCGCCTTGAAAGTCCAATGCATTGAACAGTTTTTAGAGGTGAACATGATTTTGCTGGCAGGTAACTCGTTGACATCTAACGTTAGCCCACATTTATTCTCGGCGATTTTGAATCTGTGTGATGTAGGCAATTAGACGTTCACACCTGATCTGTGCGCCAACGTTCATTAATGTATTTCTTTCAAAGTTGTGTCTGTAAGTTAAATGCAACATTAACGTTATGTATGCCTGGCGTATACTGCACTGATGGCACCGTTGCATACCACATGTAACAGCCTTTAGCCAGCTAGGCATGGATGTAGCCGTAGGTCAACATTCTAAACATTTATCTTAATCTGCGCTAATTTTAGTACAACTCACTTGCTTAGGTCGTTTGGGGATTGGTGTAGAGTTGTTAAGCCCTACAATTCACTCATTTCGTGAATTATCCCATGTTAAATGTAAAGCGACGTGAAAGATTTGCCCCACAGTCATTGTTTTTTTCTTCTACAATGTACCGCACGGTAGCAGAGGGGTTGCCTGAAACTAGGCAAATATTTAGTTAGATCAGAACATTGATCAAGGGATTTTTTTGTGTGAACTAGTGACACTCGTTTACTGCTGCAGCTTGACAGACAGAACTTGGCTGTCTCATCTTAGCCTGCTAACTAGCATGACGCCAAAAGAATGATTTGGTAATGGCAGTTTTAACAGCATTTCCCTTATGTGTAATTAAACACCCTTTTCTATTATTATCCTACATTGCATTTTGAATAAAATGTGACAAAGCATTTCCAGTCGTTCAAGTAGATCTGCCTAAACATTTGTTGCTAGTTAGCTCGTAACCTCCAGTAGTCCGATACCCAGATCGGATACGCCCACCCAACCGGCTGTATGCATCTTTTTTTTATTTACTCGGCTGTGTTTCCCTTGGAGAGGCAGCTTTACACGTGGATACGTTTAATAATCGGATTAAAAATAAAACGTTTGTCAAATACTGTCATTTCCCAAGTTGTAAATGAACCTTCACTCGCGAGTCAATCTTACCCAAATCTAATAACAGTTTCGTTGTGACTGCTGTGCAGTAGCAAATGAAAGTAGCGCGTAGCGTTTGACACATATCCGATGGACACCTGTGTGTGAAGAAACAAAGGTTTTACAGTAGGAGGATGATGGCTCACTGATGCCTAACATGTGTAGTTTTTAGCGAAGGTCTTTCATAGTGCTCCGCTTCGACCCTCTATGGTTTAAGTCTCCGTTTCAGTATGCGGAGAGGGGTGGTTAAAAAAATGAAAATGGCCTAATAACCTGGGGGACTTGCCTGTGTTTGGAAGTACTATATCTGCATGCTTGCTTGTGTCCATTTAATTGCATTTGGTTGCTAAAGAGAGGTGTGGTTAAGAAGTGGTCAAATGGCCTGGGGACTCAACGGGTTTGCAAATACTAGCCTAGCCTCGATCTGCATGCATGGATATGTCCATTTAGTCATGCATGAAGTACAGTTTCATACCTTTTCCTAAATAGACTAGTGTTTGTCTTCTAGCCTGGTTTATTTTACTCATCAACTGCAAATCAGTAAGCAGTTTCTGCAGAAGTGGCATTTCTCATTTTTGAAGTTGCAGCATACTCCATATTGTACAACGCATCATCTGTTGACACTCTGGTTGTCCTGTTATATACCGATATAGTTATGAAGCAACATGTAGTGGTGTATGTGTGGGGATGGTAGGGCTGTTTACGTCAAAGGAGAAGTCTGGTATAAGTCAATCCATAGCCGTTACACTAAGTGCTGTCTGTTGGTAAAAGAACCAGAGGACTCAATATAACATAGACAGAATAATAGCATAACAATGTTAACTGAATAGGAAAGAGGAAAATGAAACTGAAACCAAGTTACTGTGCCCCATTCAGTTAGCGTTAGCAATCAGTGTTTTTTCCCCCCACTGAGAGCACTTGGTGATCCTGAACACCAGGAATGGACCAATTCTCCTTTTTTCTCGTTTTAACAGTATTAGGCTACACCAGTATAAGTTTACAGGGCTTTCTGTTGTTTGTCGTCATAGGTATTGTGTCCTAATTTGTTTTTAACTTGCCCCCCCCCCAATAGAGAAGCCTGCTATAGCCGCTCCAGTGTTTGTCTTTCAGAAAGATAAAGCACAGAAGGTGAGTCTGCTCTCTTCTCCACTCACTGAAAGCTTATTTATTGAACAGACTTTATAAAGAGGAATTTTCAGTTTAAGCATCTCAGTTTGATTCTTGTGTCTCCTCTTGCAGCGATCGACAGATGGATCGAGCGCTGAAGATGGAGAGGGTGAGTGTGGGTGCATGTTTTTTGATGTCAATGGATTGAGATATTTATTCTGTCATTGGAGACCCCTGCCATTTAAAAAAACTAACCTTCACCTGTGAATCAGTTCTCCTAACCCAAATCCAGTAACAGTGTCTTTTCCTGTTTTGTTGCCTGAATAGACTACACTCATAGGTTCCCCAAGGGCAGGGAGACAGAGGGGCAGTGTAGTGTCTTTCTTTCTCACAACTGTTTTTCACTGTTATGACCATTTCTGATGCTACCCGACAGCTTTAAATACATCAGAGGTCCAGGGATATAGCCTATTGGCTGACATATTTTAGTAGTGTTTTGTGACTGTTGTGCAGTGGTAAACAAAAGTACTGGTTAATGTTTTGGTTGCCGTTTTAGTCTCAGTTTGCGAATTGCATCTGTTTGCCAAAGAGAAAAAAAAAGTGGCCTAATGACCTGGTTACTTTATAAGCTTTGCGAGTACAGGCCTACTGTATATCTGCATGCATGTGGCCATTTAGTCAAGTGTGAAGCAGAGTCTGCCTAAATAGAATCAACAAAGCCGGCTGGACTACTTCTTTTCAGACTAGACCCAGGGATGACTGGAGCACTCAAAAGTCTTTTAAAATTTTTCTTTATTGAGGTGCAACTTTGACTGACGTTTCGACGCCATACGTCTTCCTCAGGAAGCCTGCCTAAATAGACTAGTGTTTGTCTTCTGATCTGGTTTATTTTACTCATCAACTTCCAAATCTGTAAGCGGCTTCTGCAGAAGTTGTACTTCCCTTTTTTTTAGAAGTTTCAGCATACTTTGTTTGGGGCAAGATCATCCTCATCATCTGTTGACACTCTTAGTCTTGTTGCATAAACACACTGGTATGAAGCATATTCAGGAGGTGTGTGTGTGTGTGTGTGTGTGTCTGGTGTGCTTTCATGAAAGGAGAAATATAAATGTGAATCGTTCTATACTCCTGTTGTTAGGGCTCACTGAGTGATGTGGATGAAGTGAAAATGAAAGTACATTACCCATTCAGTTAGAAAGTTAACTTACGGTTCACTATGTGGTCTACGTTGTGTCAAATGTACTCATTCTTAGGATTCTGCTGGGATTGTCTTCATACATACAATATTATGTCCTAATTTGTTATTTCACAACGTCTGTCCCCCCTCAATAGAGAAGCCTGCTATAGCCCCTCCAGTGTTTGTCTTTCAGAAAGATAAAGCACAGAAGGTGAGTCTGCGCTCTTCTCCACTCAATAAGAACTTATTTATTGAGCAGACTTTATAGAGTTCAATTTTCAGATCAAGCATCTCACTGATTGGTTTGATTCTTGCGTCTCCTCTTGCAGCGATCGGCAGATGGATCGAGCGCTGAAGATGGAGAGGGTGAGTGTGGGTGCATGTTTTTGATTTTGATGGATTGACATATTCATGAATTGCTTATTTGGAGAGAGATGACACCCCCCCCCCCTTTCAGTATCCATTATTTGAAAATGAGTTTAGTGTTTGAATACCATCTCTCGTAGGAAAATGGAAGTTTGAGTATAAACTACTTTTTGTTTCCCCCTCCATTAAACCTGTTTCAGATTCGGAACGGGAGGAGAGTGACTACTGTCCCCCAGTGAAGAGAGAGAGAACTTCATCTCTAACACAGTTTCCTCCATCTAACTCCGGTGAGCAACGCCTACAGTACATTACTCTATGTGGGTACATTATTAGAGCCTTAATTAGGCATGGATGTGTGCAAGTTTGGGACAAGGATTTAACTTTCTGCAACACTCATAAAATGTCTTGCTGTTTGAACTTCAATTTCTGGTCTGAAAAGAGGAACCTTGTTATTTTCGCCCTTTTTTCTGCCAGAGCTTGAAGCACCCATTTGTGCCCTATACCATTGTGCACATGAAATCAACAATTAACCTCTGAAACACTGATTCAAGATGGCTTGTAATAATTTAATCCTGCTTTAATTTTTTTGTGCTAAATATTTTCTGTGGACTAAATCAAAGAAATGCATTTAATAGCTTTCATGTTGTATGTATTGGAAGAGTGAAGAAATAGATGCTAAGGGTTATCTTGCCCTTAATTTTACTAAGTATGGCCTTTAGACTTTAATCTGTATTTTGATTTGCGCATTTTACTCCTGTCTGTTAGATGAAGGCATTGACCTGTAGGTTCCATTTCTTTCGCCCATTCTCCCTCCCCCCTTGTATTTGCTCTCTCTCTCTCTCTCTCTCTCTCTCTCTCTCTCTCTCTCTCTCTCTCTCTCTCTCTCTCTCTCTCTCTCTCTCTCTCTCTCTCTCTCTCTCTCTCTCTCTCTCTCTCTCTCTCTCTGCATCTATCCTTCTTTGTCTTCTTTCTGCAGTTTCAAAGAATAATGTCTTCATGCCCTCAACTTTCTGCCAGTCTCCTACAGGGAATTCTGAGGACTCTGAACCAGGTGAAGTCTGCGCGTTCTCACTCTCTCACTCACTCACTCACTCACTCACAGTGTGTATTGAGCAGAGAAAAGCACTCAGGGCTGCCCTTGCAATATAAATAAATCACTTGGGTGATTTGCTGGAAGCTCATGCTGCCCCCATGGTGCAATAGAGATCATATAGAAAAGAGACATTAGGGACTTGTCTATTTATATATGTATTATTATTATTATTATTAGTAGTAGTATTATTAGTAGTAGTATTATTATTATTATTTTCGTCAAAACTGTGTGTCTGCATGCCTGTGTCACTTTGCGCTAGGGTTTGGACAGTTACAGCATGGCTGAGCAGTGCCTGTCTGCCAGTCTGCAGCCAGGGCTGTTGTTACCTACTGTACTGTAATGAGGAAGCACATTCATACTGGGTCAGGCAGGCGCACTCAGGAGTAACCATGGTGACTGTCTCGGTTAGCGCTGAGAGGAAGAGAGAGCTGGAACGAGACAGGCTAGAAGGAGAAAAGATGTGAAATTGCCCTGAGTGTCTCGTGTGCATGTCTATTTCCGGCACCTTCCGAGACAAAGGGAAGTGGCTGGCTGGCTGGCAAGCAGGCAAGCAAGCAAGCAGGCTGAGTGGTGTGGAGTGGTGTGCAGCGCAGCGCAGCGTAGCACAGAGGGGCAAATCAGAGGGCCGCTTTTGGCCAAAGAAGAGGCTGAAAATAGGCTAGCGCGGAGCTAAGCAGTCCAAGCTGAAAGGAATGTGCAGAAGGAGGTTTTCAGGCCTGAGGGGGGGGCTCTTGGAAGTGGTCAGAAGTGCTCCTCCAGCTTCATTTAAGACCTTATGTTTTGGGAAAGTGCTTTGCATTGTATCAGAAACTAATCAATTCTCAGGGATGAACGTTTGTCAACAGAGTTGTCTGTGAGGGTGTTAATGAGGTTTTAATGTGGCTCTCGTGGCTCTGCTTTCAAGTAGCTTTCTTTTTTTTTTTCTTATGTAGCCTATATTATGACAGGCATGCTTTTTGATATGGACACTTCAGCACTCATACTGTTTTGATGTTGCTGAATTGCCACAATGACCTACTCACTTGTGACCTGAAAGTGGTGCGAGATGAATGTTATTCCCGTACGGAGACTAGATTAGGTTTTCAGGTCCGCTGCCCCCGTTAATCCGGTCATGTTAGATTATCGCAAAGAAGGAAAGCAACTGTTAACAGAGGAATCTGTATTGAGTGCTTTTGTGGTGCTGTGCATGCAATGTTAAAGCCCAATATGTTTGCTGTGTTTGAGTTGATGTTCAGACTTAATTTGTTTGCGTGATAACAGTGGTGTTTGGTGTGGTTAGTACAGTACGTCATTGCTGTCCTGTAACATTTGTTGTTCTTCCGCGTGTAATTATTTTAGCTTCAGGCAGGCTTTCTTTATTTAGTGTCTTGTTTTCTTAGAGCTTCAGTGGGAAATAAGGAAAGGCAGTTTCAGTTATGATGTTTGGTGTTGTTGAGTCAGTGCTGAGCATAAGGAATGTGTAGCCTAGTTGCTAAAATGGACAGTTTTATTTTGCGCTGTTAATGACTATCATGCAGTAGTCACATCAACCAATTTAATTAATGCTGTTGATTGCAAACAACTAGCCTATACCCATCCTTATCCAAGTGTGTGGAAGGAATATAGTCACCTTCAAGTGCCAAGACAAGTAAAAGGTTCTGTTTTGCTTGGCTTGTGCAACATGCAGGACTACAGTACTTGGTCCTTGTATAGTTTTAAGGAACTCCTTTTAAGCAAATAAGTTTTGTTTTTTATTTTTATTTACTGATGAAAACAACATGAATACTCTTTATTTTGCTTATCCTCATAAATCTTTTTAAAGGATCACAACAGTACCGCTATTTCTTTTTTTGTTTTTTTTCCCCTCTTGTTCCAAAAGCCCACCCAAGTATGTTATGATGACTGTGCATTGAATGCCTCACGACAAAATAAGCAGTACTCTTGAACCATGCCAGATAAAGCACTTAAATTGCTAGAGGAGGCTGACACATGTGCGTCGCATACAGGCACTCCTCTTTGGGTCCGACCACAGGCAGAGAGGAATGATGTATAATCTTCCTTTGACTTTGTTTCTCCACACCTTGACCTGGTGTCTGGTTTGGTGTGAGAACTTACTCCTTACTCCTTGCCATTAGGGTAGTGTTGATGTTGTGTTTGTAGCCACAAGCAATTTCCACAGCCGACCTCCGCATACAAAACTCATTCTCCGTTTGTTTATGTTTATTGTGAGCTTCCATCAGCAGCTCCGGCTTTTAGAAGTAGCGAAGAGAGATGAGGCAGAGATTTGTTTGGCTGTAGCCACAGAATCATTACGGTATTCTGTGGAACTCCCGTACTCCAGATGTGTTCCAAGACCTTCCATGGAAAACTGAAACTGCGAAATAATGGAAACCGCGGCTTCTGACTTGTCAAAGTTTAATCATTAAATCAACAACTGATGTAAAAGCATCAACCAGTGTCTTTACATCTACATACTTACAGAAGTTGGCACTGAAAGGAATGAGTTTTGCTTTTGTTCGATGGAGCAATGAGGAAGGGTGAACATCATTCATTTTGTCAGTCCTCCATTCAATCCTTTTCTTTCTTTTTAAAACTTTTGAAGTAAACTGGAAAAGACTGCAAGAAAGATGGCAGAGAAACATCCATGTGAAGTTAGATGCACCCAATGCGTGCATTGGTGCGAAGTGATGCTGAATTTAAAACAAGCCACCTGTTGTCATAATTGTGCATGGAATGTTGGTCAAGAACGAATCACAGTTAACTGAAATGGTCTGTGATGAATCCACGGATACCAGGGTACCACTGTAGAGGCCTCACAGTCTTGCATGCAACAAGTTATTGTCTGATGTTAACTGTGGCACGGCTCTTTTGTGTGTGTATTGTCTGTTGTGTTGTACTGTGTCTTAGCCGTTGAACTTATGTGGTTTGATTGAGCTTATTTGATCTCATTTCTGTCCGCAGAGGAAAAGCCGGTGGGATTTCGACTTAAGCCTCCGACACTCATCCACGGACAGGCGCCCAGTGCAGGTAAGAGTGCACAACTGTAGCCGTGTGTGTGTGTGTGTGTGTGTGTGTGTGTGTGTGTGTCAGACCTGGTGAAAATTGTACAATATTGTAGAGCACACTGAGAACCCCTTTACAAGGGATCTAGTTTCAGGCAAAGGGGTTTTAGACTTCTGTTGTTTTTGCCGTGCTCTGTGCTATTAAATCAGATGGCATTTTTCCCAGACCGATTTTAAGCTTAGTGTTTGTTTGAGAAGAAGCTGGTTTGTGTGTGTGTGTGTGTGTGTGTGTGTGTCATTCTCTGTCTTTTACTGTATGTGTGTGTGTGGAGAGAGAAGGAGTGAATGGTGTGGAGGAAACCGTGGGTGGGCTTAATGTTTAGTGTGTGTGTGTGTGTGGTTGTTTGTGCTTGTTGGGGTAGAGGGTTCATTGTTTTGTTTGGGGGTGTTAGGGCCAGGCTTGAGCATTTAGCTCAGCGCTGTGGGGCGTTCAGCTTCAGATCCAATCCATTAGCAGGTTCTTTTCCAGGCGTGCCCTGCCAGAAGCCCAAGGAGCAGCAACGCAGCGTCCTCCGACCCGCTGTCCTACAGGCGCCACCCACCAAGACCTACACAGAATCCAGTGAGTCTCTCATATGCACACACACACACACACACACACACACACACACACACACACACACACACACACACACACACACACAGTGTAGTGGCAAAGGAGTCTACATACCTACATGCCTACCCACTCATTTTGCCCTATCTATGTGTCACTCACTGACATGCTTGAGTATCTGATGAAGTATCTGAGTTTGCTCGACTCATTGAGTTTTGCTGTTGTGCTGAGAAACCTGTCCTGTATTGTCTTTGCACCTGCAGAATCGAGTTGTGGGACGAATGGCGTGGGGGCACTCTCAGACGGAGCAACAGATTCTCCGAACGTTATCCAGAACAACGTAGAAAAATCGGACAAACCACAGGTGAGGGAAGCAGTACATCAACCTCTGACTCGTTCCACCGAGTTCCAAACATCCATCTGTGATCGCCCCATAGGCGAGATGTTTAATAAGTTTGGGCCTTATCAAGAAGCCTAGCATATTATTGGATAAACCTCTTGTCCGTCATCTGTATTGGTGAGCTACTTCAACCACTCACATCAAAACCAACCTGTGACGCTAAAGAAAGCAACCCAGGGAAATCCGAAATGACTGTCCTGATTGGCTGTACCATTTTATCTGGTCCTCCCTATTACAACATGTGTTTACTACATGTGTTAATTACTATATGTATTACCATCTCTATTAGTACATTCACATGGATTAAAGTCCTCCGTCAGTATGACGGATTTCCGTCAGTTGCGCCTCATCCCTTTAATTGCGTCTCATCATAAATGAGTAAATGAAGAAAGGAGAAAGAATCCAACTGAATGAACTGTTGCCTGTAGCCTTTTTTGAAACGCATCATGATGTTCTTATGTCAGTTATTTGTAGAAGTAAAGACACAAACTAGTTGTCTTAACTTAAAATAAATTGTTATCTCTTGGAAAGTAGGCAGTGTTTGCGTGAGCGCAGATCAGTTCACTTGGCTTTACCGCTCCCATGAGCCAATTAACGGTTCTCTGGTGAGAAAGATACATATATGGATTAATTTATTTAGAAAAATAAAGTGATTTTCAAGTGTAGTCTGTTTCCAATTCCTGTGATAATAGCCTACTGTAACAGCAAATTTATGGCAGCCTAATGACACTTGATCCATTTAATGAAGAATAGTTATCATACAGTAAACGGGCATTTCAGCTTTGAGGTCATAGCGGACTACCGTATCTATGATTTAAGCAAAATATGTTGGCTAACCTATTTAAAAACGTCTTCTCAGAGATTGAGAATTACAATTTGAGGCGACACTTTTTCAGTTTGCGGTTGATCGTGACTGATCAGCCCACTACAGAAAAAAACTTGCATTAAAGTGTCACGGAGTAATGAGCGCATGCAAAGAGCTGCATGAT
Organism: Sardinella longiceps; assembly: GCA_027497455.2. NCBI lineage: Eukaryota > Metazoa > Chordata > Actinopteri > Clupeiformes > Clupeidae > Sardinella > Sardinella longiceps. Next base: position 8,283,201 of record JAODXP020000004.1, on the reverse strand, counting down.
TTTAGTTTGTTTTATGTCATGATGTCGGTAAATCGATAGAAGCAAGCTGTCCATGCGGACGTAAAGAACAGAATATCTTTTGTGTGGAAACATTGATATTTCGCTTTACTTGTCAATGCTCCACGTATGCAGAGAACATTGCATGTTTTGCCTACTGAGAGGCGCTACGTACAGTTCAGCGGAGCCTTAAAAATGCGTAAAGATTTACGCTAATTGATTCACGGTTGCTAATAAAACAAACACCAGCGCTTGTTCTTGTAACGGCATTTGTAATAATTTGTTGCATGTTGCCAGTATTGAGCATTATTTAGGAAACCCTATGAAGTGAGCAGACGCTTGTCATCCACGCATCTATCTCACTCCCTCTGGCATGCATGGTGGAAACACCCATCCTCTCCCTATGTTGATTTGTCAGAACCATTTTAAAAGCTAAAACTACGACCAAACCTTTGTTTTCAGTAGGCTAATAAAATTTCATAATGGAATTTAGCTTTACAAATAAAGGCTATAAGTCCATAGTTTTATAATAGGCCTAATAACCTATAGATATTTTACAGCAGGTTTTCATTGTGCCATTATGTATTGTTATGCATTTTGTTAAAATCTCAAATGACACATCACAATGACATGGCCAACTATTTTCATTTAGAGGCCAGTAAGCCAATAATATTAGTGTTCATTCAATAAAAAAACTATTAGCTTAGTATAATACTTAGTATAAAAAACTTTTTGGGTCAGGAACAACAGGTCACACACCATATTAACCATCACACCACTGTCTGTCAAACAAGACTTAAAACATTTTTCTTGATAATGCAAGCAGTATCACATTAGACATCAAAATCTGATTGCCCCCCAGTTCTGTGTTAAGTGTACTGGTGGGCAACGCCCCCTTCCCCTGATCACCTCCTAGACCCCACACACCACCCCGCTTCTCCATAAAAATTTCAGTCAAATGAAATTTTTTTGCTTTAATCCATGCATTCAGGGATTGCTGGATTGACAGAATAATATTGTGCAAGGTGGCCAGTGTTATGACAGCCTTGTCTTGATTGTTTGAAACCATATTGTTTGTTGTGGCATATAAAAAAGGGGAAAAAAACAGTCAAAAAACACCCCCAAAAAACACCTATTTGAATGCTTTTCAACAGGGTTTTTACTGTGTGTTTTTCCATACCCCCCCAAACAGAATGATGACAAGGACCACAGGAGTGAAACAAGTGACCAGAATAAGGAGAAGAAGAATCCAGTCTCGGAGTCCAGTTTTGTGTTTGGACAGAATATCAGAGAACGGGCCAAGGTAAGATTGGGAGTTGGTCACAATATGTAGACTTTCATTTTGCCTACCGCAGTGGTTCTCAAAGTGTGGCCCGCGATCAAGCTCAAGTGGTCCGCAAGAGGATTTCCAAAAAATATGTGAATTTAGTCTGTTTCTCACTAAAATTGTTTGACTGCCAAAGAGGAGTGGTTCAATGAATACAATGAAGCAGGCCTGTAATATATAAAAAAAACTTCAAGCTATCTGAATTTTAGAATTTAGAAATGCCTGCTGATTTGGTCAAAGGGTAAGGGATAGCAGCATACATAGTGAGGGGAGGTGGTGAGGGGGCGCGGGGGTAGATGGTAAAAATAATTTTCGGGCAAAGTGGTCCTTGATACGAAAAAAATTGAGAAACACTGGCCAACCGGTATGTTGTTTCTTTTGAATGTCATCACAAACAAATCTAAATAGAACATTCATGTCTTACTGTAGATGAGAGAAAATTATACAGGGGGAGCAGACTCCCCGTTTTTATTTTGCCAACTCTACAATTCCACTCTATATATGAATCAGAGTTTTCTCTCTGTTACAGGTGCCACCTCTGTATTGTATTCCACAATAGTGCTACGTGACGTCAGGGAACTTCCTCTACTAATTTTTTTTAGCTTCCAATCAGTAGACAGAGATTAAAGGCAGAACCAATAGCTTTGAACTTCTCATCTACCCACCAGGAAGTAAACATATGCCTATTGAGAGCAGCCAGAGGCCAATAAATTTACACTGTTTTTCAAGTTGTAGTTGGAGTAGTTGCAAAGATGTGAAGGGTGTTGTTACCTTTACCTGTAAATGGTACAGGGTCCCCGCGGGTCCTTAAAAAGTCTTAAAAAGTCTTAAATACAATAATCGGTTTTTAAGGCCTAAAAATGTCTTAAATTGCCCGGAATGACTGGAATTTTCCAGAAGAAGGTATTAAATTTATTTGACCGAACGAATGAAACCTCCATCCGGTTATTTTTGACCGTAATTTAAGAAGTGACCAGCGTACCTTTTGGGCGCAGTGAATTGAATAATATCTCCCGGAATCTAGAGCTTGCAAGCCAGATCATGCACGTGAAACATTTACCTCTACATCGCGCATCTTAATATGCGTGCATAGAGAGTGAGCGAGAGGGGCAGAGAGAGAAGGGGTGCCTGACGGAACGGTGTGTGTGTGCGTGCCTTTCATTATGGGCGGGCTTTTAACTCTGATGAGTCAAGGCAAACTTCAGTTCAGTCAGTAGCCTACGTTAACGTCAACAAGATCGTAATAGCAGAGAAAGAGCTAAAGACAAAGATGAAAGGACGTGAGATCATATGTCAAAGATTATTGTGCATGAATGACAGCAGGTAACCTTAAAATTGCCCCTACCTCTACCCACCACCCGACCCTTCGCGATATAAAAACAGCGAACGCATTTAATATTGCGATGTGGTCGCGTGCGCTTATGAGTTCCAAATCTATCAGTTTTTTTCTATTTAATAACTCGGTGAGTTTTTCTCTCCCAAATGTCATACATATATCATTTGAAAGAACGCCACAAGAGCCCCTCATCTATGGTGGTCACTAGTTGCTGTGATAAACGGTTTATCCTACAGATTAATTAATGATTTCGAAGTACTGTAGGCTATTGTGGAAACAGGTAGGCTATGCATGATGAGCCATATCAAATAAGCTGCATTCCAACAGGTAGCAATAACACCACTATACATACCAATAACAGCTGTTTTTAGCCTCCAATTTTAGGCTGAAGTGGTCATTTCAGACAGGCATCCCATGACTGATATGTTGGTCAAAAAATACCCTGTGCTAATTAGGCCACTGATTCAGAAACACAAGGTAGGCTATTGTAGCCTATTTCCTCCAAGGGTTTAGACACACTTTCAATTAAACTATTTAGAATGAATATCAGGGAATTTAGCAAATTGCAAAGAAAGATTGTCCAAGGCATGTTCCTCATTATTATCCAAAAAGGGTCCAAAAGAATAAAAGACTATTTGCATCACATCAAACTGAGAATTCAACAGTAAATGCCATTAAAGTCTAAAATGAAATAAATTTTGGTTCAGTTGTAAGAAATATTACAACCGACTGCCGAATACAACTCAGCCATGCTGCTATATGACCTCATGGAGCATTCAAATAATGTGCAGTGCATTAGATAATTCATTTGATTAATTGCTATGAGAAGCTATCTAGCAACTTGTTAAAATTGTTGTCGCATACCCCCCCAAAAGTGAGTAGTTGCGCCCCTGGTCTTAATTGTTGTCGCATACCCCCCCAAAAGTGAGTAGTTGCGCCCCTGGTCTTAATTTTTCCATTTAGAGGTCTTGAAAAGGTCTTAAAAGTCTTTAAATTTGTACTTGAAAAATGTGCAGATACCCTGATGGTAAAATCTGAGAAACTTTTGAAGATGCTTTCTGTGGAATTGCCCATATACAGTGGACTTAATGCATCTTTGCTGAGTCTGTGTCTTTGAGCAATTTATCTAAATGTAAAGTCTTTTCTGTCTTGAGTTTCTTACTTTCAGAAAGCTGAATGGACACCCAATTACTGACTATGTAACGGCTAAATTACTACTTGAGGTTGTTGGGTTGCATACTTTTAACTGTGTGTGTGTGTGTGTGTGTGTGTGTGTGTGTGTGTGTGTGTGTGTGTGTGTGTGTGTGTGTGTGTGTGTGCGCGCGCGTGCGTGCGCGCGTATTCGTGCAGGTGGAGGAGAACAGTAGCCCAGCTAATGAGGCGAAAGACCCTGCCACGTCAGATTCCCAGTCAGGTGGAACGAATTACTTCTTGCAGTATATAGGTACCCCCAGGTAACGGCTGCTCACTCACAAATTATTTAAATGTGGTTAGAAAAATACGGTCTCGTAAATGGTCAGCAGTTCTCAATAAAGCAATTTTTTATTTTTTTATTTTTTTTCAGCAGTCAGAATGCCACAAACGACACGGACAAGGAGGACAAGTTTGTCTTCGGGCAGAATATGTCAGAGCGGGTGTTGGTAAGCTAATGTTTTTGTAAGACCTATACTTAACCAGGTGTCTTTTTCCCAAAAGCATAGTTGCTAACCAGTTAGCAACTTAGTTGGCAGTGGGAAATGGCATTGCAATCAACATGCAGTAGCAACTATGCTTTTGGGAAACAGACGCAAGTACCGTAGTGTTCCGAGGCACACAGTGTTTTTATTTTGTTTTGCTTAAGCAAATGGCCATCTTAAAATGTGTAAGGCAGGGGTAGCCAAAAAATTTTGCTTGTGGGTCAGAGATGCCAAGGAGCAATGCAAAATGAAGCGAGCCAATTACAAGTGAACTATAGTTAATAACATTAGATTAAAGTAATATTAGACAACATTAACTTGACATCATGGAGGACCACATTAAAGATAGCAAAGGGCCACAATTGGCTATAGGCCTCAGTTTGGTCACCCTTGTCATAAGGGCATTCATCAGTCTGTGTGTGTGTGTGTGTGTGTGTGTGTGTGTGTGCGCGCATGTGTGCATATGTGTCTGTGTGTGTGTGTGTGTGTGTGTGTGTACGTGTGTGTGCACTTGTGTATTTGCACTTGCAGAGTCCCCCTAAAGGTGTGGAGAGTGTGGAGAGCAGTAAAGAGAGCCCGGTTTCCGCGTCTGAGCCCTCCTCCCAGGAGGCTACTCCGGAGAAAGGTAAATCTTCTCTTTCACCCACGTGCGTGCGTGTGTCAAACGGCGTTTTCTTCATGCAATTGATTTGAATCAATTGAATTGTGGCCACAATTTTGAGACCCACACAGCTTAGCCAACCGTGCATTTGTCTGTTGACCAACAGTGCATTTAAACATGCTTGGGAATGTAAAATGTGCTTTTAAAAATGCTTGGGAATGTAAAAAGTTTTTAAGCCATGCATTGGTGCAATGGTGTGTGTACTGGACTTCCAACATAATTTACTTCCTGCCTCTGCGTGAGCTTGCATGTTTGTTACTGCAAACACTGAAAATACAACCCCTTATGGCAAGTTCACACTACATGATTTTAGAGCCGATTCTGAGGTCGCAGGGTCGATTAGAAATCACAGGTGGTTTGGGGGAAACTCGGCAGTGGATCTGCGAGTCCAAGTCGTCATGTGTGAACAATTCTCCGACACGATTTAGGGCAGTCGCGGGCTCCATCTAGCATGTTAGATATTTGGAGAAGTCGCAAGCGATTTTCCAGGCAACAGCCAATCAAGAAACATGACTCACGTTGTCATCTTTAAAATTTTGAAACTCCAAAACCGTATTTGAAGTTGCACTTCTTCACCAAGCAATAGCCTTCTTTGAAAACATGTGTCATGTGAAGTTTACTTGCGAAAACGGATACAGTTGGCCATCCAGATAACCTCGTCAATAATTCTAAAATATTTTTGCGGCAATAACAAAAACGAAACAGTAGCTACAGACAACATGAGATCAGTGGCAAACTAAGAAGTGGCAGTCATGCATGTAGCGAAACATTTTAACCGTAAACTGGCTCTGCTATGGTTTGTATGCTAACGTTATGGTGTTGATTATACGAACGTGGACACAACCAGCGCACCCTTGGCTCTGTCTGGGCCAGGTCTTGTAGTATGAACACAGAGGTCGCAGATCAGTATCGCGCCCGACCATGAGACTCCTGATTCTAAAACTGCTAGTCGTTAAATGTGAACACTCGAGAGCTCACAGACGTGTCTTGTTTTGACGTGTCGTGGCTAAAATCGTGTAATGTGAACTTGGCTTTAAATAGCAGTTTTAGGTGAATGTGGACACATTGATAATATAAGGCTGCATATATCTAGCATGTCATTGGCCTACATGTTACACAGCAGGACATTACATTAGGTCTATGTAATCATAAAGCATCACCATCCAATGAAAGATGGCCATTTTTTTATAAGCAATAGTAAAAAAAGTGCTCCAGGAAATCAACATGGACCCAACCTTTAGTTGATCTACTGTACTAGGATCATTTACGATGGAAGTCACCAACAGTAGCCTTAGTGCAAGAGTGTTCTGTAAATACATTGACTGTGCTCTATACTTAACCTACCAGATCATGCACAAACCCTAAAAACCTAAAACCCTTCATGTTTGTAACAAACCTTCTGCTCCATTTCTGTTCCATTTCTGGTCCCAGCCTCGACGGCGCCTTCGGCAGCAGCAGCCAATAACGTAGCAGAGTCTCTTGAGGAGTCGGCGGCAGCCTACACCAAAGCCACGGCCAAGAAGTGCATTTTGGAAAAGGTGGAGGTGCGCACTGGGGAGGAGTCGGAAAGCAACGTGTTACAGGTGGGTTTCCTTTACCGTGTGCTGCTGCTTCCTGCTTCCACCCACTCTTCCCCAGTCTCCTACATAACTAAACCCAGCACAAAAAGTAAGGACTTTGTCTTGACTTTGGCCCATTATATCTCCCCTTTAGTAATACCAATCCGTAAAGTGTTTCATATAATTCTCCAAAGTCAAGTTTCCTTACTTTTTGTGCTCGGTTTATAACCCTAATTTTGGTTTAGTTTTGTGATCTCAAGAACCATCATTGTTATGGATGTTGCTCAGGTGATCTAATGGTTCTCTTTCCATCGTGCTCCCTCGACAGATGCAATGCAAATTGTTTGTGTTCGACAAAACGGCACAGTCGTGGATCGAGCGAGGACGAGGCCTGCTGCGACTCAACGACATGGCCTCCACTGAGGACGGCACGTTACAGTCCAGATTAGGTACGGCCTGCTGCTATTGTCCTAAAGCTGTCTGGTGAGGAGAGAGGGCAAGGGGTAATCGGCAGTTAATCTGCCTTTGTTTTGTTTTCCTTTCCTTTTTCTCTGGCCTCATTTGCTCTCGTATTCTCCTTGGGTTCCCTCCTTCCTTCCTTCCTTCCTGTGTTTCTGTCTGTCCATCTTCCTGCTCTTTGAACATGTCGTGTGAATATGTTTCTTGTTCTTTCTATGCACCCTGATATGCATTCTTTCCCCATACTTAAATTTGATCTTTTCTTTCTTTCTTTCTTTCTTTCTTTCTTTCTTTCTCTCTCTTTCTCTCTCTCAGTGATGCGCACCCAGGGAAGTCTGCGTCTGATCCTCAACACTAAGCTGTGGCCTCAGATGCAGGTGGACAAGGCCAGTGAGAAGAGTGTGCGCATCACAGCCATGGACACAGAGGACCAGGGCGTCAAAGTATTCCTCATATCGGTACGCAGAACCAACAAGTAACATTCGTACAGTAGGTCACTTAGGTGGCCTGGTGAAGACAAGTTACATTATCATTGAAGGATCATTGTTGGTCGTGGTCTGGTCTTCAGGACCTAGATAACTATTGGTTGAAATCATCTCATCTTGATCTTTTATGATAAGTTTTATTACAAGTGTAAACGGTCTGAAAGGCACTGATCATGTTTGAACTTCCAAAGAGGTTCATTCAAGTTACCAAGCTTGAGGCGCCTACCTGATATGAACTAGTATGAACTGTAGCAGCCATCTGAACTTTGACTTGTCTTAATTAATTAGCTGAAGGCTGCGTGGGATTTTGACATAATCTTTTCTCAGAATCTTTTCTAGCTTGGCCCAAAGTCTCTTGTAGTCCCTCCATTCAGGCCATCCTTAGAAATATGTTGCTGTAACATCAGAAGTAGAAAAATATTGGGTCTGGGTTAGGTTCCAAAGTACAATTGTGGTTTTTAAAGAAAATGTGAGCGAAGAGCTCACCCAGTTGAATTGTTATTATACAGAGGATTATGGTTGGCAAGTGAAGACAAAAGAGTAATTTTTCGGGATATGGCAGACCAGAGTCATTTTAAAGGAAAATACCAGAGTGAATTCAAGCATAGCCTTGTTGAAAGAGCTTTCTAAATGCGCTAGTTAGCGAGTGGAACAAAATTATTTGGTACAGCACAGACCGAACGCGAACGCGGAAGCGAACAGGCACTTTACACTGAATCAATGGGACCTGACTGTTGGAAATCGAAAGTAAGATTTGAGGTTACATTGACTCAATGTAAGGTGTTTTGCGTTTCTGTTAGGTCTATGCTGTTCGAAATCCTTTCATTTTATGCAAAATATATTGTTAGAAGGCTCGTTCAGCAGGGCTATGCTTGAATTCACTTCTGTATTTTCCTTTAAGGTCTTCTCTACTGTACTATGCCTGGATCACTAGCTTTGTGTTTTCTTTATGAGCAAGTGGCCATTATGTGGCTCAGTAGTAAGTTAGTTGTCAGCAGTGGTTTGTTTTTCTACTCTTTACCCGTTTTCTTTTCACTTTATTGTTCCCCTCTCCCTCTCCCTCTCCCTCTCCCTCTCCCTCCATCTCTCTCTTTCTAGGCCAGTTCTAAGGACGCAGGGCAACTAGCAGCTGCACTGCACCACCGGATCCTAGCTCTGAAGAGTCGAGCGGAGCAGGAACCAGAACCTGCCCCAGCAGGCCCTGAGCCCGAGGTGCCCCAGTCCAACGAGGACGACAGCGATGACGAGCCCAACAGCACTGAGGGGACCACAGCCAACACCAGTGGTATACCATTCCCACTCTCAAACTCTCAGCATATTAAACACCAGTGGTATACTATTCCCACTCTCAAACTCTCAGCATATTAAACACCAGCGGTATACTATTCCCAGCATTAAACACCCAGATGGACATTTATACCCTTGCACGCACGCACACACACACACACACACACACACACACACACACAGAAAAAAAATAAACAGATCAAAATAATTTATAATTCAAGCATATTGCTGCCACATACAAACACACACATACACATGGATGTTAACTTTGCATATATATAATTCAAACTCAAACCTTGTCAGTTTTAGCCTCAGAAACTGACCTAGCCTCATTTTCCAAATATAAGCCGCATCATGTATAAACTTCAGATGAGCGTTTTAGGCAAGCTTAAAAACAAACAAACAAACAAACAAAAAGCCATGTATTGACCTAAGTTTACAAAAAACAACCTCATCAGCCTGTCAGTCGTCATCCTGAGAGACTTTGAAACCATCTCCCCTCTCCTTGCAGGTACCTCTGAAGGAGTGGAATCCCAGGAAGCCGGAGGAACATAGCATCTCTGGCATCTGCCTGCTAGGAAGCTGCTGTACAGGGATTTTTTTGTTTGTTTGTTTGTTTGTTTTTTCCCATTTTTTTCCGAGCAGGCATCTCTGTGGACAGCTCTTAATCAACATCAGACCAGTGCAGTCCAGTGGATAGTAGACATCTAACCCTGTGTCGGAATCTCTCACCCTATTTGTGCAGTTTTTTTTTCCCCTCTCCTCTTTTTTTCCCCCTCTGCATTTAAATGTAAATCTGGAATTTTTGGAATTATCAGTCTGTGTTTTTTTATTATTTCTCTTGTTTGTTTGGTTTAATTTTGACTGCAAGAAAAAAAAAAGACTTTTCCATTTTGGTTTAGGACTTGGAATCTCATCATATTGATGAGTGTGAGGGAGCTCCTCTACATTTTGAATACGGCACATGTTTCTAAATATGGGACCTTTTTTTATTCTTCGCCAAGCCACAGCTAGCTGTCTCCTGGAACCTTCCAGAAGGATGACACACTCACTGTTGACCAGTCATGTTGCTAATGGTTACAGCACCCATTGGACTCCCACCTCCACCCCACCAACCAATCCACCCACCTGCCCACCTGCCTCTTCCATCCCCTGTGTCCTCTGTTTCATCTAGTAAAACATTCGCTCAAACTCTAATTTATTTTCAGCTTTTTTTTTTTTTTTTTTTTTTAAAGGCATCTACATACATATGCACTGGTCAGTAGGATAAGCCAACACCATGTAGTCCTCCATTATGGTAGTTAAATCTATTCCTTGTTGGTGTGTTGAATAGATAAAACCAACCACTCTCGTGCGCTGGAGTTTATTATTAAGGCTCACAGACATGGGAGACTTATCCCTCGCTGTGTATGTGTGTGTGTGTGTGTGTGTGTTTTTTTTTTTTTTTTTTTTTTCCCTTGTGGTTTAATGTCCTCAAGATGTTGCATTTGATTTGGTCTTTTTTTTTTTCTTCCCTTCAATTCTCCATGAATTTAAAACACAGCCTTTCAGATATTGGTTTTTATTTCTGATGGTTTGTATTGTGTTGCAACATTTTTATTGATATATTAACTTTTTATCCATTCTCAGAACTAAAGTTGAAATGAAGGTTTATTTTGTGTGGTCAGAGTTTGAATGAAAACTTGTCTTTTCAGCCCTTGAATGTCCTGTTAATTTCATATAACACCATTTAATAGGATCCCATGCTTCCTACACTTTACAGAATAAATCTTTAAAACCAGACACTTGAAATGGTGCCCTGAAATGATTGTGTTTATTTGATATCTGGCAAACAGTGGAAGACAAAATTAACTTGTTAGTGTCCCCTCAGTCTTTCTGTTTAGAAGACCAGGAATGGCATTAGGCTCCTCAGACATTTATCAAGCTGACTGCTGACTACTGCAGCCAGGGGTCCATTCAACAGAATAAGGTTTTGTACAGATGCTTAACGTTAGCCCAATTGAATGATAAGTTTGCCCGTTACGCTCCACACCGGTGTGCAATAAGCTTCTGAGGTAGTTCACTCTCGTTTGATGGGTGTGTCAGAGGTATCAGCATGTAGTCGTATTGGAACCTCTGAGATTTAAAGCGCTAGTGTTAAATATACTACAAATTCATGTTGTGTTGGATTGTCCTCTGGTGACAGCAAAAGCAGTGGTAATATAATTTTGTAGTGTTCTGAACAATTATGCATTTAAACTACTGAGGCTGTTGTCCAGTTCAGCTATTTCCTTGACTGACACCACAAACAGAATGGCCCTCCAGGCTTCCATTGTTGCTGCACTGACATCAACATCGTTTTTGTTAGATTTTACGTAATGCACCATTACGGCCCTTTTGAATACACCCCAGATATGCATTCTTGGTGAGAAGCCCTTTTGTATTCCCATCCCATTGGGTGTTAGTGGCATTTTCAACCCAGAATGTATTGCTAGCTGCTGTCTGGTAATGTTGAATCCACCTATTGAAACACACCAATATATTTTTCTAAGAACATGATTGGCTTACTCAGATAACTTCACTTATGTAAAGCCTTTCACTGGAATTGAATTATTTGGAATCCTTGCAGTTCATTCAGTGGCCTGCAGGTGGAGAGTGAGAACATTGGATGGGACCAAGGATTGTGCGTATGGTACATACACTGGACAAAATGAACTGAAAACTTAAACTAAACCAACTACTGGTTGGGTCTTTATGTTCATAAATGTGCAGACATGTCCAATACAATGGCTGCCTTCCTTCTAACCTTGAAAGATTTTATTATTCTTTCACACGTGTGTTTCTAAGTATACAGTATGTGTCTATTACTAGGTTAATGCAGTTCCTCAGACAGCCACATGAGGTCTCTTCCAAAATCCTGCCTGCAAGGCAGCAAAACTGATGAAGTTGGATGATGAACCTCAAAGCCTATACAATCATTTTCCAAATATAAGCCACTTCATGTACATACTTCAGGTGAGCATTTTAGGCAAACTTAAAAAAAAAAAAAAAAGAAAAGAAAAAGCCATGTTTTGACCTACGTTTATTAAAAATAACCATCAGATCATGATTTCTTTACAAAGCTGAACGATAAAAAGAAATGCATTCCCATGTGTAGACCTCAGTCATGTATTAACCTCGTACATTAGTTTTGCAAAATCAACACCACCATGGTTAATAATCAGGAAATTACTGTAACTTCCAGGCATTTTTCATCATGGTGACAAAGTATTCGTCACTGTCGATAGAGGCACTCACTCCACTGTAGTAGTTCAGAAATTCTTCTTGTGTGACCTATAAAAGAACATTAAACTGTACAGTAAGTCAAGCTTATAAGATGCCCAAACAAGTTGTAAGAATACTGACAAAATACAAGGCTTTGCCTTTGCAAGTTTTCATGGAACACCTAGGTGTTGTATAACAGACAACCACAAGTTTACGGAACGGAAATCAGATGTTTGAACTAGTGAATAGTGAGAATTTTTTTTTTTCATTTACTCAACCTTGCCATCTTTGTTATACGGCGAGTCAAAGCTGTCCAGGAAGGAGCCAAACACTTGTTCCTCACTCCATTCTCCACTCTTGAACTTGGGATGGTGCTGACTGTTGTAAACCCCCTGCAGGTCCTCCACAGTCACCACACCATCACCTGTCCTGTCCAGCTTCTTAAAGGCCACTGCAATGATCTGCCTCCTTGTGTTTGACATTGGAGGCTAGGAGACATCAAATAAGACAAGTAACTCTGGACTGCTCAACCACAATCAATCCATAATGCACAAGATGATGCATAAACGGTTTATTTCTTGAAGCTTTGTGTAAGTTTCAAATGATCACTGAGGCCATCTAGTGGTGAGTAAATATTTGACAGGATAAATCTGAAGTTTACATGTCTTGAATGTATGAAATGATGCACTTAAGGAATTATCTTAATACATTATCAAACTGTTAATTGCCTGAAAATCACTGAAAACATCCAAGGGTTTTTGTAACTGTTTTTTATTTTACATCACCTACTCAGAATAATCTGATCAAAGTTTTCCTAAACCAGTGAAAATCTCTTCTTGCTCATCTTCTCTGTTAGAGATATCCACAAGTTGCAATTCACTACAAAAAAAAGAACAACTCAAAAACTGTCTCGAATCATTGATAAAAACCTGCCGTAATTTTCACAGGACATCTTGTCAAAATCAAACCCTGCACTAGCTCCGTTCAAAAAGCCTCAAACGTCACATGACCTATCCTTGGCACCGGCTTTAAGCACATGACATACTCAACACACACTTTGTGGCCTCAACACAATCTGAACTAATTACTAATCACTAATTACTAATGATGACCTTAATGATTTGTAAATTTGTATAAATAAATATTTCAATTATTATACATAGACTTAATGGAGGACATCCCATATTCCTGTACAGCATCAGTATCACAGTGCCTGTTAGTCTATAGGCTACAATTGTTGTAACTGAATTCCAGTGATGATGTTGGAACCTTAAATGAGCAGAGTTCACTTACCCTTAATTTTTCCAGGAACTCACTGAAATCCACTGTTCCACTTCCATCTTTATCAAATATTCTGAACACTTCCAAGGCCCTCTCCTTGGCCATGGCCACTCCATAAGTGTTCAAACCATTCTGGAACTCCAGAAAATCAAGGGATTTGCTACCATCGTCATCCATGATGCGAAATGTCCTTTAAAGCACAAGAATATTTCCCATTCTAAATATATATAGTATAAATAGTAGACCGTAAACAATCACTAGAGCCTTTAGGCCTTTTATTGCAGACTGATTTAGGCTTTCTGTGGCTGCATTTCTTAGTATAAAGAATGCATATTCAAAGCCTTTTCTCATGGATCCTTGTTTAGAAGAAAGGAAAATGTCTGATTAACACTGATTATACTCCCATAATTTAATTAAAAAGCAACGTTATTAAATTATGGGAGTATGATCAGTGTTGCGGACATTTTCCTTTCTTCTGTACGATACTCCATTTGTCCTGCACCTGGCCTAACAGGTGGGATGTGCACACAGCTACTCTCTTGAACTTTGTCATCTTCCTTGTTAAAGTTAAAGTTAGTTAAAATCATGCTTTTTTTGCATGATTTTGCAAAGTCATCTTCAACATTTTTGCTGGCAAAATATTTTAAATAGCTTTTTTAGATTCCAGATTCTTATTGTCAAAACCTACATCACTTCATTTGTGTTGGCTTCAGTGTCTGAAGTGGTCTAAGCTTTGTTGTGGAATTGGTTTAAAAAGAACTGGTGGGATGACAGTTACAATTCACCGATTGAGTGTTTGGAGTGAGAAAAGGCAGTCTTAAAAATAGCCTTAAAAGATCAAGCACAACTCGCCTCCCAAGGCCCTTGATTCCAGCAGCTCCTCTTGCTAGGCACTGCTTCCTAAGGTCCTCAAGAGCATCTGAGGACACTGACAGCACATCACTGTTGGCCATGTCCAAGTTTACTGCTGTGGTTTATTAAAGAAATTGAACTGACAGAAAAAATAAACAGTAAACAGATCAAATAATTTAGGAATTCAAGCACAGCTGCAGCCTAACACTCAGCTGCGCACGCAGGGCATGTTACAGAGCATTTTGCGCTCTCCTATTTCTGATGAACGTGTTGCTACGTTTCGTGCAACATGACCCAGTTGAGGGTTGACATGACTACTGTTGGTTTACACTTGTGTCCAACCACAACATTCGCGCGTTCATATCAATGACAGTGTAGCGTGGGGAAAAAATGCGCAGGTAATTTGCAAGATTAATAATAGCCTATTTTGACGCATTTTATAGACTGGCCTTACGTTTGCTGATAAAGCGAAGGCCTATAAGGGTGGCAGGCCAGGCAAAGGCTAGGCCACCATTAGATGGGCCTGTTGACGAAAATATAGCGGTGTATCAGCCTTAATGAATATTACGTTAACTTACCTTCGGATGTGGTGAGTTGCTGTGCCTTTTTGCCACTATTATTAGACCTACGACAGTCAGGTTCCCTGCAAATAAACTGTTTGTGCTCCACCCCTACACCTATCTGTTGTTCTTGTCGTGAAGGTAACAAGACAGAGGCGGTGGGAGTTAGGACTCGCGATAGGGCGAGTCCTTCTCGGGGGAAAAAATAGGCTTGGTATTATTTCTTAAATATTGCATTATAATATTATGTCGCCTACCTACCCCATTAAAATATTTACTATAGAGCCCACACAGTAAACTAACAAATAGTTCTGTATTGAAAATTGAAACGACTGAGTAATTGTCCAAGAAAGTGTTAGGCCAAGTGGCAACCTCGTGGCCCATGCGCGCGCACTGGTAGCCTGAGGAGCCTGAAATCCACGTTGGTTCTGTATATTAATTAAGGCAACAAGCTAGGCTGGCTTCTTTCTCTGGGGTAACTTAGACAGGTAAGCTATCGCCTAACAACCAAGTTACTTGGAAATCAGGCCTGATAGTATTCAGGCGCCGTGCCGGTTCAGGCCCCACATGACTGTCGGAAAAAATGCTTGCTTTGACATATAAAAAGCCTAAAGGGGGGATTAAAGTAGGGTTAAACTAACATTTAGCCTAAACGTTTTCTTCTCATTGTACCCTCTTCGAGGTGATGAGGATTGATAAATTATGTTTTGAATTTGCTCACAACCTATAGTGTTCTAAAAGTGGTAAATTAACGTTAGCACCCCACCCGTGCCCATCTCCCGGCGGTGGAAGAAAATAAGGTCAGGCTCAGGGTTCTTTTTTTTCACTGTCAGCCCTGGGAAATATTCTCCAGACGGCTACTCAATAGTAGCTAGAGAATTCTGGATAGATTCTTGACTGCAGCTGAGTAGGTAGGCCTATATGTTTTGGTCCAATTCATAGTGTAGGCTAAATGTGTATGAAACATTTTAGACATTTTTGAAACAACGAAAATGTCGTTTTCTGTCAGCTCTGCAATTATTTATAGTTAACAAAACCCCACAGACTGAGGCGATGATAGGCTATTTTCTCTGCGCCACCTGCAGCGCAATTTGACAACGTTAATGTTACTGTCCAAAAGGGATTAGATGAAAGAGGAGTCATCTTGGATATTTACATCGTAAGTTTAACCGTTAAACATTTCAGAGATTAATCATTGTTCACTTTGGTTGAAAAAAGCACATGAAGAGGTTCTTAATTGTTCACATATGTGAATAGGCTTATGTTGTCTCAAGAGAGATAGACTTGGACGGCAGATGTTTAGATTTAACTGTTTACTGTTGTCTTCAAAACACCATGCAAACAGCATAGTTTCTCCCCTTCATTCACAGGCATATGAAAGCATCGTGTAGTCTGGAGGTTGGGAATAATGTTGGTCATGTGCAAGGAAATGCATTTACTAAGAGAGGCCAGTCTTGAGGTAGGCCATTTATTTTATATAATTTTATTTAAGAAATCAAATTTTCCTCTGCCGTAACCTGCATGTTGTTTATCTACATCTGTGATGCATAAATATGTTCCTGAGATTATATGATAAGTCATTTATTGCATTGTTCTGGCACATGTTCAACGGCCTGCCAAGATAGGCCACCATCTTCTTGCCACTGGACAATTCAAAAGTTTTTTTACCTGAATATTTATAAAACCTTTCGACACAATACCAGATTACTCTACACTTTCATAAACTCCATAACATGTAGACTTTTCCAAGCTGGTTACGTTTATTCAGCAGTCCTTTAAAGAATATCAGATTTTTAATACAAACTCGATTTTGGCACATATTTATAAATAAATAAATCATTTTCTCCCATTCTACCACATAGTCTAAAATAAATAAGCAAACCACTTTCCAATAAATATTGATTATTCACAACAAAGATGCACTGCATCAACTTAACCACTGTTAGTTGGATTAACCCAACAATGCCAGGGCTGGTAACTGTTGCTGAAAAGCCAAGGTAGAAGACTCTGAAATAATAATTAAAAAAAAAAAAAAAGTATTACTTCCAGCCATGATGCTGATTCTTCTTATTAGATGCGCAAAGATAGAGAACCCATGTACTGTATGTGTCCTTTTCAAAACAAGAATCCTAATGAGAAATACTCCAGGAGACTAAATGTCTGCAGGCTACTACTTTCTGTAGTCGTGCAAGTGCAGTGTTGCCATATCTTTCCAATTTTCCATGTCTATCAGGGGTAAAAATGTGCTACTCTGTCAAGACATCCAAAACCCAGATGAAAACATGTTGTCTAACACAAAACAAAGCCAACAACAATGATAAAGATGATAATAGACAATAATTAAGGGTGTTTTAAAAAACAAAATATTTTTATATACTGTATATATATATAATTTAGGCATTTTAGCTGAATTATTCTGGAACAGGTCATAAGTACAAGTGGTCTCATGGTCTTACAGAAACAACGTGAAGAAATTACAGTAAGTCTGAGAGCAAGAGGTATGGCTGTTGTCCTCCTGGCTAGTTTGCATTTAAGCACATTAGTGAAGACATCAGCCCTTTTTTCAGCTGTGATGGATTGAGGCTTTCGTCCAATCCTGTTGTGGACTTTTCTTTATTTAACTGTTGGTAATGGTTTAATTTGACTTGTCACACTTTGTGGAACATGGAGCGGCAAGCTCTTTACCTGCGCATTAGGGCAGTGGTGCTTGCATGGATACCTACAGTAGTGTGTCAAAGGTGGAGCAGACACAGGAGAATCTCACAGGTCAACAACAAACGCATCCTATAAAATGTATAAAGTTGTGAGTTTTTGTCTTGTGTTGTATCCTTTTTTAAGTTCACAATTTTTTCATCAGAGGAAGGATAAAACCATTAAAGACTATGTTTGCAGTTTTACACTTAAAGCAGTGTGATGCAAATATGCTTTGACAGGTGACTGTAATGTCTTGTTAGCCTGTCTGACATAGTCTGAGTTACTGTGCACAGTAATGCGTTTGTTTTCACTGGGCTGAGTGGAATGTGGAGGAGCTAGTATTGACTTCTATGTTGGCAGAAAAATAATATACTTTTTCTGTTATAAAAGGTTTTTGAGAGGCAAGATTGGATTTGGAGTGGGAACTCCATTAAGTAAAATATGGGCTTAATTCTGACTTGACATGCTGTTTTGGCAAGGCTTTTGAAGCAAGAGGTTTAGTATATGACCATCTGTATTTGAGACTTAGTTGTACGGCCTGACTTGATAGAGTTGTGAACATATGAAAGAAATAAAAAGAATATCCTAATTAATTTACCGAATACTCAAGTACAAGAAGATGGGAGTGTAGTCACTGAATTAAATTTTGAGTCCAGGAAAAAAAAGGATCATCAAAATGTGAGGTAGATATTCACATACAAACAACTTAATACTTTAGCATTAAAATAGCATTTATACGCTTTTAAATCATCAAAAACAACATTCCTTGCCAGATTTTTTGCTGGTTTTGTAAAAACACAAGGTCCATCCAGAATAAGTCATGGGAATCATTGCGGTGTACAAAATGGTTCCACATTTTCAATGAAAGGCCTTTGGTTGTCTCCTGCTTCCCGTTATTGTCTGGTCTTAGTGGAGGTTCTGACCTTGGGAAACAAACAGTACGCCTTCCTTAAGGCTGGTCGTGACCCCTACAGCCCTTTGGGCATTGGTTATGTCACGTCATTTCGTCAGGCATCAAAAATCCATCAGCTCTCTCGACCACAGTGCGTCTCCTAGATCATCACCCACCCCATGCCATAGCTGTCACACGCAGCCGCATTCCCTGGCAGACACATCTGGGATGGTGTAGAAGATGTTGTTGTTGCCTAGGAAGGACATGTCTTTCTCGTAACGGGTGGGCCGGCAGCAGGGACTATAGCGGGCCTTGTCCTTCCGACTCTTGCCCCTTTTCTCACGGGACGAGCTGCCCACGTCCAGCTGGCCGGCCCGTTGCATGTGTTCCAGAACCATGTCATAGTGGCGCCGGCGCGCCGTGCACTTGCCGCTGCAGTAGCGGAACACCACCATCTCATCACTTTCGTAGCCCAGACCGAGCTCGCTTACCGTCCGGTGCACTTCACGCAGCGCACACGGACGCTGGTCTTTGCGGGCACGCTTAGTCCTGCGGCCCTGCCTGTCCTCATAGCTCCATTGGCCACCACCACCACCACGGTCTTCATCTGTCTCCTCCAGCCCATCCTGCCGAATCTCTCGGTCCACCAGAGCACCAACTATCTGCTTCAGCTCCCCCTCTGTGAAGCTCTGAAACAGGTAGGTGACTGCAGAAAGATTGGAGAGAGTAGAAAGTCATTATGGTAAGTTTGTCAGGTAAAGCTAAACATACCCATAGTGCATCATCTCTAACTCTCTTTCATCTCTATTAGGACACAAAACATCTCATAAGCAAGAAATACAGTGTTAATCTAGTATAGTAAGTAATGTAATTAATGGCTTCAATCTACCTCTTCCTCTAACCCTTTCCCTTAACATATTGACTTATATCAGCAGTGATCAAAGGAGATCAACAGGTGAGAAGTCTGTGCACTTATCTGAATGCATCTGATAGGACCATATAGGAAATGCTTAAATTGATCCAATTTAAAAGAGAATCTGCACTTGTGTCCGCAAGAGGTTCAGTAGTTATGATTCTGTTCAATCTTTCAATGGACATTTTGAACGTTTTTTATTTTTATATGGTAAAATACAATTCTTAGACAGAATTAAGTTGTAGGCACACTAGGCAACATTTGAGGCTATTTTTTAGATTAAAATACCAGTTTCATAGTCACTTCAATGGTTAAATGGGTCATTATGGGGTAAATGGATGCTGTCTCATATCCTGGGCCTGCCCATACTTCCTGTCGCTGCATGAAATTTCGCAAAAGTCAGTATGGCCAAGAGGGCAATTTCCTCAACTCTCGAGCTCAGAAAAATCAGGACCTAATGAGAAACAAGCAGGCTGAAGGAGACGAGCTTACAATTACTCTGCCCAGCTCTGTCCCATAGCATTGATAGAAGTTTGATAGCATTTGATAGACGTTTAAGTTGTCCCGGGAAATGTTGGCTTTGCCAGACCACAGTTCATTTCTGAAGGTGGTCGCGCCAGCCAGGCTAGCTGTCTCGGCCCCTCTAGACATTTCCTGGTGCAGTTATAGGCACTTGAATGCTAGTCATCACTGAGCCACTGAAACTGATTCAAGCTGAATTTGTGTTTATTATCTTGGCAGTCAATATGACTTTACCCAAAATGTTCATTGCTGTTCCTATTCTTTCCAAACAAATTCATGTGTATTTTGCCGGCATTTCTTTTTTTTTAATGGCGACTGTATGGAGACCACCATAAGTAAATAAATTGCGGGCTTGCCACTATTGCCTTGAAACAAACCTAATGCATTTATTGCATTTTTACCTTGGAACGTTTCTGGATAACTTGCTCATTTATAATTGATCTCATAGCTGTTGATCTCATAACTGTTAACTTCTCCCATAATTTAGTGGTATATCTCATTGGGATAACGCATTGCATGGGAACACATACAGACTTGCATTTTCTTTAATGCAGTGTACATGAATGTACTCACATTATGCAAATCACTTGATTGGAAACCCAACCATTGTTACTCCCCAAAAACTGACCCTGGTTCAGTTCAGTATCAAACATCCCTGTCAGTATGTTTGCACATTTCAGACCCATGGCTCCTCTCGGCTCATTCAGCCACTTTGGTCTGCGGTGTTGCCGAGACACATGAGGTGTTAGCTGACTCTGCGTAAGAGTGCAGCTTAAAAAAGGCCCCAATCGCATAAACAAACTGAAACCCGCATACAGAGAACCCTAAGCCTCCTGTCAAGGCCTTTCAAGTGGCACCTCGTCAGCACTGGCACTGCTGCCATTGTAGACAGAAACAAGACAAGCTTACACTCAGAGAGGAGGGTGCCCACATTATCCACAGACCGGGCACGTCTTCGACGACCACCCATTTCTGTCGACCTTGGAGGTGGTGAAGATGATGCCGTCTGTGTGGGCAGTGATGTTGCTGTTGATGGTGATGATGTTGTTGAGAGTGCAGGCGGTGACATTGGGGATGCCACCCAGGAATGTTGTTTGGCTGGCGAGGGGGGCATCACAGCGGGCATCACGGCAGGCTTAGTGAGGAGGACGCACAGAGATGCACAGCAGAGCAGGATGACTAAGGTGGCACCTTTCCATAACTTCATTTTAGAATGGATTGGAGCATTGAAACTCTGCAAAGCAAGTAGAGAAGACAACGAAAAATGCTGTTACATGTACAACCCCTTCTCTTTGGCCCCAGGCCCACAAGGTGTCACAAAACAGTTATTCAACAAGCAATCTTTTATCACTGCCAGCGCTGTGAACTCTCTCAGAGTTTAAGTGAGCTTTGGGTGTTGTTTGTTTTAGCAGCTTATGATATGCAAACGTCTATACGGGCTGAGATTCTATCTGGCAGGTTTTTTAAATACACATGAGCTGGGAGAATTGCAAATATGAATTGCAGGCTGTAACTGTGTATGTTTCTCCAGTATTTCATAAAAGGAGAGAGTTTTCTCTCATAGTTCACTAGTTTATTTGCCTTCCAGACCTCCTTTGCATTCTTGCGTGTTGCAGTTGTTATTGTTAACACTTGTTATTTTATTTTCGGCCTGACTGGGGTTGATGATAGGTTGATGATAATTACAAAAGCTCGAGATATTCACCCCCTTTTGTACAGGTTTAAAACACTCTCTCTTAGGTTTCCCAACCGAACAAGTTAAATTATTATTACCTCCGCCAAGGAGGTTATGTTTTCGCGTTTGTGTGTGTGTGTGTGTGTGTGTGTGTGTGTGTGTGTGTCTGTCTGTCTGATACCTCAAAAAGAACTGCATGGATTTGGATGAAATTTTCTGACAACGTGCGTATTGGTATGAGTAAGAACTGATTCGATTTTGATGGCAATCGGTGATCCAGAACACCATCTGTGGCCACATTGTCTTGGCGGAGGTCTGCGCTCTCTGAGCGCTTTTCTAGTTTTAAAATGGGACTGCCTGTTTTATGTTTGAAACACTTACTTATCATCCACACGCATGACTTGGTGGAATTATCAGTGTGTTATGCTTTTCTTTTCTTCCAACTCGTCCATGATTTCCTTGTATTGGGACACCTTGCTAACTCAATCATTGTATGCACATGATGTAAGAGGTCATGCAAGGAGCTAGACGAGGCAAGTGCTGTTTCTTGTTTTTGTTGTTTTTTCTAGCAGTAGGTATTTCTTCGAAAGGGAAGCCAAGATGCATCACCTGCATTACTAAATAAACCCCTGGTTCATGTTGACTTGAAAGAATGCGAGAGAGAGAGAGAGAGAGAGAGAGAGAGAGAGCACTGACTCACATTGTGGAGGCGAGGAAATAATTAAATAGTTAGTCCCAAACAGGAATCGCAACGACACACCTATTTTCTGACCTTGGGCCTCCTGGTCCATATGGATAATTGTGTGTTGGTGTGTGCGTGCGCAAATCAGTCAGTGTTATGTTCCCCTTTCACCTCCCTCCGACCATGCTCTCCCCGGACTCAGAGGACCACTCAGAGGAATTACCTCACCCAACTTCCTGTTATTTTTTTTCTGTGGACATCCTCTTTTCCTCTCCTTTGAGTTAAAAAAGTGAATCATGCCCCCTTCCCTTCCCTCTTCTCTCTCTGACTTTTAACCAGGACTGTGTTTTTTGTTCTAGAACAGGGCTAGGAAAAGCAAAACATTTCCGCAGATCAGGAAATGGCAAACGGGTAGGGACTAAGGACATATCCAGACCAGTGAGCCCCCCCCCCCCCCCCCCCAGACCCCAACTGAAAGTGCTTTGCCAGACTGGGTTGGAGGTGGCCTCCATGGACCACATCCATGCATGAGGCCTCCCATCTTGCATGCTACACGAGACAACATCGGTGGGAAATGATGCGCGTCGCGCTTCTGTGTGATACTCACTCCTAAATGTTCATGTTATTTGGCAGGCGCTCATTTTCATTAAGCCACATCTAACATCAACTTGGTTAGCCCTCCTTAAGAGCGACAACAGAGAGTACATTGGCACCTGAAGCCAAACAAGAAAGACTTGTAACTGTCAGCACTCAGGGACTATTCAGATTCAATCAAGCTTATCAAAGGATTTCCGTGTACATTTCGGAGTAATTGGCAGGCGCCACAAGCTCCAGAAAGGTGGCCCTTGATTATACTGTTTATGAAGTCCTTGATATGGCGACTGTGCTTAATGGAGAACCGACCATCTGGTTTCCTAACTCATTTGTGTGTGTGTGTGTGTGTGTGCTGGAGTTTCCATGCAAGTTATCACCCAAGACTCTACGCTTTTACCTTGTTTTCTTTTCTGAAAATGACAGATTAGGTTTAAAATAGGACTGCTTTGAAGAGCATTCTACAGCACCATTGTGGTTGTAAATGATTGCATCATTATTTGTTTTCTTTGAAACAAGTGCTCTTATCTCATACT
Organism: Sardinella longiceps; assembly: GCA_027497455.2. Lineage (NCBI taxonomy): Eukaryota > Metazoa > Chordata > Actinopteri > Clupeiformes > Clupeidae > Sardinella > Sardinella longiceps. Next base: position 8,259,973 of record JAODXP020000004.1, on the reverse strand, counting down.
GTCTGATTATTGCATGAGATGCTATTGAAAGCTTAAATGTCATCAAGATATATATATACACACACACACATGTGTGTGTGCACCTACACATACAGACATACACACAGACACACACACACACACACAAGAGCTAATTGCAGTCAGACACTTGTCAGTTCTAAGAAATGAGGGCAACTGATGAATAGTCCTCCTGGGGTCAGATTGTTCCCATCTGCTGTCAGGTTCGGTAAGTGGTGATGAATTGGGGGTAAGGTCGTCTCCCCCATTTGAGCCCACAGTCAGACAATTCTCAACCACACACTTTAAACCCATTATTGGCTTGAGAGAGAGAGAGGGGGAGGAAAAAAAAAAAACGTATCACCCTGTCCCTAGTGGGTATCGTGTGGTGGACCCCCATCTCTGAAGATGACAGGGTGAAAACGAAGGGACCATAAACGTCAAAGCCAATGGAGCGGCAACCCTCAGCTACCGGGACAAATGTCATCTCCGCGCTTTCACTGTGTTAGCACATAAGGTGCCTATGCACCATCTTATCCCAGTCCCCCAGCGTGTTGGAATATTCATGGGGCAGCCATGTCTCTAACCATCATCTCTATGGGTCACACAGTAGGGTCATTCATAACGCCTGCTGTCACCATAGCTTAAGTGTCATTGGGGCTGGTAAGATGCGCTTTCTGCCCTAGTCTCCTCTCTGCACCACAAACGGGTCTCTATCTCTCTTTGTGCTCTGCCTAGCCTTGGCTTTCCACTATCACCAGTCTTTTTCTTTTTTTTTTTTTTGCCCCTCTAACGTCTTACACACACTGTCAGATCATGGCCACAATAGGCCGTTCAGTGTGTGCTGTGCAGATATGTCAAAGTTTTGACAGAAACCATGACTGAAGGAAGCATTTAGTGCGAAGAATGGTATGGCAGTGCGGCTTGCGGCCATACCACATGCAACGACTGAATCCCTCTTTTGTTCAGTCCAAAATTTAAGTCCATGATCTAACTCAGTCTGAGCCACATGCAGGGCATGTCCTTTATGCTGTCCCTCACACACATTACACACACACACACACACACACACACACACACACACACACACACACACACACACAGACACACACACACACACACTGGAACAAGCCATGGATTTATGGCCATGAACTCAGACATGCTCCACATGTCAGTTTTCTCTTTCATCTACTGTACTAGTGGATCGAAGATCTTATCTTATCCACAGATAAAAATACTGAAGGAAAGGAGAGGTCGTCTCTACTGACCTGTACCAGAGCATGCATGGTCCTCTTATCATAACAATTTCCTTTGCCATATTTGCTCTCCCATCAATTGCAATTTCCCGTGCAAAGGAAATCCCCATTGCAATTGTGTTCATAACTTTCCATCAATACTGGCAAACTCTTATCTCTGCAAACCTGTTATTGAATTAGGAACTATCTGGCATTTACCCTGTAAACACAATTACGCTCTGGGAAGATCAATTTCAGTTGCTAATATCCTCTGTTGGAACATTAGTTCCTGCAAGACTGTCCTCGTGTGTCTGCACAGGTGAGGAATGGTAGTGCCACTGCTCAATAATAGCACAAAGTTGCTGATCCATTCATTTAAAATAGAGCACCGTCATGGCTGCCATTGGCAGCTTGGGATATTGATAGTAGCGGTTGCGTAACTTACGGTAACCTCCACCACCATTAGTACTACGTCATGCTGCTGCCCATCCCAGTCTTAGCCAGGTATGTAAGCTGTTGGAGCAACACTGGAGGTGTGTGTGTGTGTGTGGGTGTGTGAAAGGAAACTCTCACCTTGGCATTTGCATCCCCTTATTTGAATCATTGAGTTAGTCACCGCACTCCTCTCCTTTTTTTCCCCTCTGTCTTCGTCACTTACTAACTTTCTCTCTCTCTCTCTCTGATTCTTGCACTTTCTCCCCTTGCCCCTTGTTAGTCTAATTTTCTTCCTCCTATACGTTCACTTCCTGTCCAGCCTAGACCTATGTCACACCCCGACACTTAACTTCTGCAGAGCTGCATAGGGAGACTATGGATCATATCAGATGGGAAAGAACGGGAGATAGAAAGAGTGAGCCAGTGTTGGACACCTTTTACAACGTGCGCTCATTTTTACTGTGCATAAGGTAGCAGCAGGCTTTGTTTTTGTGGTGATGCCCTTCCTGGTGGATGTGTCCTTTGATTGTTTTATGACTGGCTCCTTAAAGGGCAAGTGGAGGAGCACGACCAGGACTAGCAGCAGCAATGGGAACACACTCCAAAGATCAGGCCTGGATTAGTACTAATGCGGCCCCGCTTTATCTGCCTTCACGTGGGATAACACCTGTGATTGGCCGACTGAAGGTGTGGCCCCGGCCATCTGACTTAATCTCCTACTTCTACCCTGTTTCAACCCCAACACACACACACACACACACACACACACACACACACACACACACACCATCACCACCACCACCCACTGAAAATGAGGGGGAGACAGAGGGAGGATTCCCTAGCGTAGCGTGTCACTTCAAATACTGTGTAGTAGACACAGGTCCGGATACACAGTAGCACACCTACAGTACAATACAGTATGCTCACATACAGCATGGCAACCAAGTGCTTTTTTAAAAAAATCTATTCTGCTGTCCATACTGCATTTCTGCAATTATTTACACATTTTTATTTATTAATAAATTTAGTTAATACAAAAGCTTACTAATGGATGTGCAGAAAACCTATAGTTAATTTGTATTAATCTTTCTTGAATTTCCACAACATTATAACTGCTATATTACAACCTGTCACTGATTGCCTTCTTATCTTTGCCTGCATTTGCGGCTGCTCAAATGAATGAGTGCACAGTAGTATACAGGGGAAAACGGCTTGTCCCGTGTGCTTTTTATACCTGTTATAAAATCTGAGCAGGCAGCAAAAGGTACACTGTACATCATCAGTATATGTCAGTCTGCCAACTTTAATAGGAGCTCGGCATACAGAGGGTGATCCTTGCAAACATGTAGCCCAGGTCGGCGCGGGTTAATCAGCTCTCATTTCTCTAATGCCCAGCTAACAGTCTGCCTGAACCACCTCATCGCAGAAGGCACTCTTGGCCATACACTGTAACAGGCTGGGAGAAAGCATGCCACTTATACGTAACTTATAGATCCCACTTAAGATTCAATTTCAATGATAAAAACACAAAAACAACACTTAAATCTCCTGTTACACTCCCAAACTTCTTCTGTTATGTTGAGAACACCTATGGAATGTTACAAACTGACACCCTGACAGAACAGCTATGACAGTAGTAATGGAACTCTGCGGAAACGGTCTATATAGTCACTGAGCAAAATGAGAAGCAGATGACGGAGGATAGCGGTGATGAGCTGGCACTGGCAGAGGTGCAGTGGCACTGCCATATGTGACATAGTTGCAGTGTCTAGGCTACTGACCTATGACCCATGTGTTGGAAAGCTGGCAGCACTTAAAGCTGGTAGATGCTGCTGTTGCCGCGCATGTTGGCCTGAAAGCATGTGGCCCAATGTACGCAACCTCTCTTTTAAGTCTAATCAGGCAAAGGTCTGTTGTTCTCATAAATATCCAAACATTTTTTTAAACATAGTGAGGAATGGTGAGGTGCTGCATCTCCAAAGCCAAGCCAGCAATTTTTCACCTGGCCACGGCTGATTTGTGTGTCCCCTGCCGTCACTCGAAGAAAGGAATTCACTGTCATTACACAGTCTGCCATCCCAAGGTCAGCTGCACAGGCACTCAAGCAGCCTAGACAGCCCCTCCACTCTCTCTGTCTTGCTCCCTCTCTCTATACCTCTCTCTCTCTCTCTCTCTCTTTGTGCAATCACCCTACCATACATACAGCCTGGTTCCGGCACACCCACCCTCTTGTAAGAAAAATAAAAGCCAAGCATTTGAAAGCATATGTATGCATACTTACACACAGACACACACACACACACACACACACACACACATACAGAGTTTAAGTTTGTTTGTGCCCCAGTCTGTTTCTTTTCTCTGGTTCTTTGTAGGTCGGGTTTGCGTTGCTGGCGTGGCGTCCCTCGTCTAGTGCAATTAGGTGAGGGAGTGTCGGTTTACTCAAGACATTCTAACAACATCAGCATATTGTATACAAAGATTTTATCCCTCAGAGGCCAAAACAGTACAGCTTTCTCTTTTTTTGTCATGTGATGGGGGCACAAAAAGCCCTGATGGGAACTCTCTGGCGTGGGCTGAATAGCTTGACTACCTTCAACATGTCACTGCACGGAGGAAAGTAAAACACACATCCCATGTGTCAATTTGAAATATGCTGAGACATTGAGGGGGATCAGCGAAAAAACATTCCTGAGCTTTCAATAGCTTGGTTTGTTTTGCCATGTGACGGAGAGAGAAGGAGATAGACAGAGAAAGAGAGAGGAGAAAGAGAGATTGAGAGAGATACAACACATGTCCATCTCCCATCTACTTGAGAGCTTTCAGGGAGAGAAAAAAAAATGCTTTTGCCCCCTCTTGTGCCAGAAGTGATGTGGGCGTCAGATGTGGGGTTTGTGTGATTGATGGAAGCCCTTCATGAGGCTTGAAAAAAAAAGTAAGCCAGATTGGATCTCTAGGTTATGGGAGTTGAAGGGCTCAAGTGAAGAGAAGCTTAGCCTCCGATGCCTCGGCCTCGCCTAACGTGCCTCACATCCCAGGGCCCACCCGGGGCCAAGCATGACCTGCCTCTCTCCATTCGCCTTTTCATTGCAGAGAGAAATCACATCACGCACATGGTTAACAAGCGTAGCTGTTTGTGCCAATAGGCCTCTGTCTCCCTGTTCTATGGTAAGGAACTTAAAACCCTGAACAGGTGTCAGACAGTGATGGGGTGCACTTTGGAGATTAGTTCATTTTTTTAGGTTAATCTCATTGGACAGCAAGCCACCATTTGCACCATTTTCACACCAGTATAGTTTTATGAAGCACCTTCATTTAAGATTCTAGCCATGCCAAAGGATAGTATATGTAGCTATGATCCAGATATGTGTCTGTTCAGATCACTATCTTATGTTAAGATCACTGAACACATTTCAGGAATGCCAGATCAAAAGGGAAAGCAATAGAGGAGTGATGACAACTATGCGCGGCACTAGGAAATGCAGACGTAAAAAAAAACTTGTCAAGCAAATGTCAAATCCTGAGATCTTGCCAGCACGCTGACATTTTGTGAACCCTCGCCTCTGTGCGGTGCTTAACGCATTCACGCTAAGCTCCAGCTTATGCTAACAAAAGGAGATGTGTCCTTACCGTTCGCTTGGCTAATCCAGCCTTATCTTTATGTCGCTGTATTGGGTTGACCTCAAGGCAAATGGCAGGCCAATAAGTCCCTCATCATTAAGCAAAGGATGAGATATATACACACTCTCTGTCTCTTGTCTCTCCGCCCCCACGGTTGACTACACACTCTACATCTGGGGGCGTCCAGGAAAACCTCCTCCAGGGTTGTGGCGCGTGGCGTAGTTCCCCCTCCGTGTCCGAAAAATGTAGTGTTCGTCTCTCCAGATGCCTCTCCAAGTGGATGCCTCCCTAGAGGTCCCTCATGGTGGACTTTTCCAGAATTATGAAATCACCGTTGGCTCACATCCTCCCTGAAGATGGGTGTTTGTAGTTTCCTCATACTTTTGGGGGCGTTGGGTGTGTGTATGTGTGAAGGAGGGGTGTTTGAAGGTTGGGGTGGCGAGCCCTTCCAACAAGTCCTTGACACTTGAAATTCTGTGCTTGGCCAGCGCTTAATGTTTTGGTTTGTTGAAATCCTTTCTATATACACTGCTGTTCCTGTTCCTCCACTTGCCCGTGTTTGCCGAGGGTATTCCACTCAGCTGAGTGAGGCAGATCTAGAACATAAATTGTAGAATTCAAACAGGGCATTTGTAACATTCTCCATGCGCACACCTCAATGCCGCAATCTGCTGCAGTTAAGCCAGTTATATCCACAAAAATTTAGCAGTTATTTTGTATGGCTTTTCCTGAATAAAGATCTACAAAAACTTGTAGAGAATCAGATGTATGCCCAGACGAAATGCCTCAGATTTGTGACTGTCAAATCACTGTAAACATGTAGAGTACAGAAATTAGCTTGTGAATTTAAACTGTTTTCACACAAAAAAAAATTGAATGGTATCTCGGACATAACAGAGAGTCTTTAACATATACATCTTTCACTCAAATCCAGCCATTAGACTTCCTAAACTATGATAAAATACAGCTCCCTTGCAATGCCTCAGAGTATTTCTAGATGATGGTGCATGATTATATCTTAAATTCAGCATTATGTTACTTTGACTTACCCGCTTTGGTGTGGAAAGGATGGTCAGGGCACGCAAACTGTCCGGATTGAAATCGTCCTGTCCATGCGCTAGAGTGAAGCCTTTTAGAGGATCAGAGAAGACTACAGGCTGAGAGGTGCATCCGTGTGTGCGTGTGTGTGTTTGTGCATGTGTGTGTGTTTGTGTGTGTGTGTGTATGTGTGCATGTGTGTGAGCGAGAGAAAGAAAGACAGAGCTCTGTGTGAGCTCTGAGTATCTCTCTCTCTCTCTCTCTGTCTCTCTCTCCCTCTCTCTGTTCGTTGGCCGTGGCTCCTCCTCAGCAGTACGCAGTGAGGAGCAGCAGGCTCGGATTACTGCTCACCGCTAATCTGGCTGCTGCAGGTCCTGGCAGACTCAGCAGGGCTGCGTGGGGCCTCTGACTTGTGTCCTCTCAATGGGCTTCCCCGGGCTCCCAGGGGCCACCCATGCCGGGAGCCCCCAGTACAGCTACAGGAGGCAACATTTCAGACTGATTAGCTTGCCTACCTGCCATGTGGACTAACCAGAGGCATGATCGTCAGTATGTGAACGACTCGTGTCGTGACAAACTGGGGTGTTTTCGTGTGGGTGCTTTCGTGTAGTGGTCAACTTGACTAATGGAGCCATGCATCACTGTAAGCAGATTTGTTAATGGACCATCAATATAAACCACTGTTGTATTCTGGAAAGCATGTTTTGTTTGATTGCACAAGCACTATATCAATGATTACAGACGGATAGAATTTTCTAAATGGTCCCTTCTCTTCCTCTGACAAAGATGCTGCAAAGATCAGGAAGGCTCTACAAAAAAAAAAAAAAAACTCAGACCATGGAAACATGCAGCACAGAGGTCATTTTCAGACGCCAGTTCTCGTTGCGGCCACTTTTCTAAAAAGTGAGATGGTGGGGATTGAGGCGCTTGGGGAAGACAAGGACAAGGGATTGTGTGTGCAGGGAAACTGAGTTCACAAGTAAGTGTGCAGCCCCAGGAGGTCGGTTGGGGAAAGCTTTACCTGAGAATCTTCACGGCCATGCTACAAACATGGCCTGACCTGTCTGTGAGGTCTGGCCACTGACTTGGCATCCCTTTATGATGGGGATTTTCCTTGATTTCTAGTCCCCAAGTGCACTTTATTGGGATAAAGGTTTGGGCCCACTTTCATGTTTTGGTCCAAGGGAGAAGGAAAAGTTTCCTTGTAATTTAAAATACTATGATGGAAACCATCCCAGAGTAAAACATCACAGCGGCCATTCAAAGGTAAAAACAGAGACAGATATTTGCTAGTCTAAGCCACAGATTCATGACTCGGCTTCCAATAACAAGCTGGCGTCTTTTACTGTCAGGATCCACACGAGGAAATAGAGAGCAGATGGAAGCTTTTGGGAAAGTCTCCAGTTCTGTAATCTGAAAAGTAAATAAATACCTGACTGCTGAGAAAGACAGAGTGTGAGAGAGAGTGAGAATCAGACCCTCAAAAGCACACAAGGGTGGGTAACCTGTCCATACAAGACCATTCTAGCAGGCCTGTGCTTTCCAGGTTTAGAACGCCATCTACATGGAATAGGAGAGGGTCAGTGGAGCTTCGCCAATTGTGCAGTCCACAGCCATTACCATAGCCAGCTATAGGAGACCACTGAGATGCCTGTATTCAAATGGATTAAAAAAAAAACAAGGTTAACATTTAAAACATCTCTGTGAAAAGTGCATTGTTAATTAAATTAAATAAAAAAACAACAACACCTCAGTCGTTTTTAAGAGCTGGAATTTTTTTTTCTGTATTCAATTGGATTGAAAAGGAACAAAGATTAACATTTAAAACAGCTCTGTGAAATGTGCATTGTTAATTCTGTCTGCCTGTTTTGTGCATGTGTGTAATAGCAACTGCACAAAAAACAAATAAATTTGTGACTCGTGGAAGTGAATGCAGCAAGAACAGAAAAAATAACAGACAACATTTACATCCAAACCCGTATCCTGATTATGAGGCTTAGGTTGTTTTTCAGTTCTTGCACTTCTTCTCACGCATGCAAGTTACAAAGGCAGAGGATCGAATCCAACCAAGATTTAAAAGAAATTCCCACAATAGATTCACCCCCCACTCATTTAAATATGTTGAAAAATGTTCAATGGACCTCGGTAATTTTGAAATGCTGGCTATGCTCCTGTCCACAGCAACATCCAGCCCGGCTTGTTAAGGAGAGTCAAAATCATCACCGGCTGTAGTGTGTTAAAGAACACACTAGACATTCCATTCAGACAAAACTGTGCTAGACATGGAAAAACAAAGTATTTTGGGAAGAAAGCAGTCGCTTATCAGAAAGGGATCAGACAGGCCAAGTCTGATCTAAATAGAAAAGCATACCATTTCCCTTTGAGAAATCTGAGCTCTGAACCTCACACATTGTTTAATAAATTCAATAACAATGCTGCCTTTTGGGCAGTATAATGAAGTTTTATAAAACATTTCAATTTGAGTTAATCAATCAGTGTTTAACACGTTTATAGTTCCAGATTCTGGAAAAAAGCTCACTTCAAACCAAATATGGTACAATTCCTTGATTGACAGCTTTGTGTCCATGTGATATTAAAACCAAGGCTTTGAACTGGTTCATGGAATGAAACTGGTTTCATGAAATGAAACCAAAAGCTTTATAATTTTTGATGTTCTGGAACAGAAACTTTAAAAAAAAAAAAATAGTGGTAACCTGTTAAAACCGGTTCTTTTTTTGTTCCTAAGAAGGTTTGTGTCTTCAATGAAATCTTGAGGGTCACCTCCTGTCAGTCAATGAAAACGTGGAGAGGGCAGACAAACTGAGGTTGCAAATTTTACCAGCTGGCAATCAAAAGGCCACTGAAGTCTCCAAGTCTCAAATATTTCATTAAATGATGATAAAAATATTGGCTAAAAATGTCTAACATTAATGTTAAGGCTACTCATTTATTATACATTATATTAGGGTGGGAACCAAAACCAGAAACGTCAAAATAATGCCCAGATTAAAACCCTTTTCTCAGGAAATGTTGCATAGAGGCAGAAAGCCTTGTGATTTTTTGAAAGAACTCATTATTCCCATACTTATACTTATAGGTATACATACTTATAGGTATGAATAACAGTGAAATCCAATTCAGTAGATTCTTTGGGTTTAACCTGCAAGTAGCCTACTTTTGCTGGATAGCTTTTAAGTGATATAACATAAGCTCATTGTTGAGCTTGGCATTGCCAGGCTAATGAATGCTATGTTAAATGTAAAATGTTATCGGCACCATACAACTGAACTTGAACAAGAAAGAGGAAATGTGCAACATCACACTTATTCATAATCTCTCTTGACAAGATGAGCCAGACTTTCATCCCCTTGTCATTCTGCCTCTGTAATGACGTACGTGTAAGTACTTGCACCAGAGGTACAATTATGTTAACAGCTTATTACTACCACTCAGCATGGGCCGTTAAGTGAAGACTTATTTAATCCCGTTTTAAAATATTTTCCCACCTTTTTCCTCCCAGTTTTGTTTTTCTCATGACTCAACACTCAAAAATGTAGCTCTGAGTAACATGTTACATGCACATTAAACAGTTTTCACACAGATGTGCACATCCCTTTTCTGAGAGCCTGGCGTTGACAGCAGAGAGGCATTAGATCAGACACAGTGGAAAATTTCAGTGTCGTTCTAGGTTTTTCTGAATTTAAACAGGCCTATACTGCAGTCCCAAAACGATGATTCAACGGAGTGATTGTACTTATGATTAAACAAAAGAAGAGTGCTGAGGACTTAATGACTGACAGAGAGAAATCTGTTTGGACAATGTACCACAACACCTTCCTCTCAGCATGAAAGATGGTGGATCTTAATATTAGGTAATGTGGTACATTGTTATTGGGTTACCATAGGACTTAAAGTGGGACAGTAGCTAAAGGCATGTTTCCGCAAAATCACAATGTTTTTACTGGAAGGTTTTCAATGACCTGAAGAATAGATAAACAGAATGCCTGAATGAATATTTCGTCAGAAATAACAAGGAATCTGGAGACAAGTTGAGCAAGACAGGCAAGTCCTTCTCAATGAACTTCTAGACAACTCAATCAGATAAAAAGCTAAAAGAGGTTAAAGATAGGCTCCGATACATGTAGGGATGCAAGGGATTTAGTGACGGATTAATCTTACATGGCAGACATTTTGTTTTTGTTTATACAGTAATAACAGCAGAGACCATCATAATAAATAAAAGTCTTTCTGGACAGTGTCAAGACCTACTGAAACCATATGAACAGCAATCACTGACTACGGTGTTCATTTTAGGACATCCTCAGTTGTCAGAGTCGGTTGTCAGAATAAAAAAAAAAAAGTATCAGGTCACAGAAGAAAAAAAAATTCTGAGGATGACTCACTTGTCTGAGGATAAACTTTTTTTCCGAGAATGACTCAGTTTTGTCTGAGAATGAGAACCATTTTTTGTTAGGATCACTCACATTTTTTCTGAGGATGACTCTGTGACCTGATACTTTTCTATCTGAGTCTGACAACTGACACCTGAGTCTGAGAAAACTGAGGATGTCCTAAAACTGCATGACTTGAATAGATAGACTGTCCATGATGGTACCGTGGTCTACAGTCAGAAATACGTTTTTACTAGCTTTGCAATTAATGAGATGCTGTCGGTTCGTAGATCTTTGATCAGCCGTCCTCTCATGATTACTACTCACTCATTTAACAGGTACTTTGCCTCAGACCAAAATAGTCTAAATATGAGCAAAACAGTATATTTTTCTGTTATGTAATCGGAATGCCAATGAACAATAGAATGTCTGCACCAACTGAAGGGTTTACAGTTCAGCAGAATACAGACCACAGTGTTCTTTCTGCTTCAAATTCCGGTACATAGACAATAGCCGAGACTAACATATGTTTCGTGTATCCAACGAAGGCTTAAACAAACAAGCTGACTAGAAATGCCCTCAATCAAGGCTGGGGTCAAGGTTTATTTCCCTGGTGGAATTTATTTCTGCTATTGAAGTATTTGTTTTCCTTTGGAAATCATGGACCTAATTATCAAGCCATCACAATAAGGAGTGAAATGGCACGAGTCAGCTGGTAACATGTGTGTAAACGCCACACTCTGGACATATTATCTGAACAGGAAACAAATTGTAGGCCTACAGGAATTCCTGTGGGTTTTTAAACACCTGCCCCTGGTATTTATATTCATAAATGTGTGTCTTCAATTAACAGTCCTCCTGGTCAGTGTGTGTAAATGGTTGGTTTTAAGTGATTATGTTTGGTCAGAATGTCGGTTGTATTTCACTTTGGCTGAATTCATTTAAGGTTATTCAGGGCCCACAACTGACCCCAGGTGTGATCCACCAACACAAACCATTTGCCTCCAACATGTTTGTGGACAGTGTAATCTCAAACATTAGGAACAGATGGACACCGCTTTAGCGGTCGCCTCGGCGGTAACCGCTGCCGCTGTGGTATGCTGGATAGATATTCTTCAGGCCCACTCATACTGCTATACGGTGTCTACGGCATCTTCATCTTGTTGTAGAAGGTGAAAGACCACATCAAGCTTCCTCCCACTCATATTCACATAAATATACAAAGGAGAAGTGCATGGCTTAAAGGTAAATGGGGTGACCCGGACCATTACAGATGTTCTGCGGATGAGTAGGCGGGTTGGCGAAAAAAAGCGAGTCTCAAATGTAAATATTTGAAGAGCACCTCTGATTCACAGCTTCCTTGTCGACTCACATGCATGGAAAACAAAGACGTTTGGAGGTCTCTACTCTAGCTTTTTAATGAACTCTAACCAGGTTGCACGTCCTGACAGAACCGCACAGACGATTTCCTATGAAGAGGCACTGAATGTTTTTTTTTAATATTATCATTTTCCTTGTAAATTGTATCATGCTTGTATTGGTGTACATTGGTGTCCATGGAAGAGCGCACACACACACTACTACTACTACTACTCCTACTACCTCTATTACTCCTGCAACACAGACAGACAGACACACACACACACACACACACACACACACACACACAGACTTCAATTAAATATTCCAACAGTGCCCTCCTTTGACAAGAAAGAAGAATTGCAGACTAACAAAACAGAATGCCAAATGAGCCTTGTTTTATTAGAGTAGGCTACATTCTCGAGGAAACACTTGAGTTAGCATAAATGAGCAGTCTTTGAATACCAATAATGATTTATAATTTTAATATTTTTATATGCACACTTTGCCAGGCAGTGCATGTGTTATCTTTTTTTTTCTTATTTTCCACTGATAAATGCCATATACTTTAACATAGGGTTGAACCACATACAGTAAAGCGGTACACTGTAGAAGGGGGTTTTAACACATGAGCGGGCAGCACAAGCTTTCAGTCATGGGGTCCATTCACTATTTAAGATATCCAACAGCTTGCAAGGGGTACATAGTAGAAGTGTATGTCTTTTTTTTATCCTCATAGGAAAATGACAGTTCAAGGCATTCTTCTATCAATTTTCCTGTTTGAAAAAGTGGCGGTGGGTGGGGGGCTCACACCATGACACTACTCTGTATCATGACAGAGGTGTGTAGATGTGCACGGGTTATGCCAGCCCTGAAAGAAGTCTATCAAGTTATTATCACTGACATCAGCCTCAACCCTGTATGCTGCTGCTAAAAAACTAAGCATCAGCGACAGATCAATCAATCCCACCCGAATGACTGTGTCTGATGACCGTGCACAACTGGGCCTGGAGGTGTGCTGCAGGTCAGGAGAAGGAGTCTGGTAGATGTATTCAGTACAGCCTCATCAGAAAGTCAAGGCCTTTGTCGAGAAAACTGATACAATTACCTACGCTGGGATACGCTGTCTGGTTCTCCAACCACTTGACTGAATATCAGCAAGTTCAGTCCTCACAATAGACCTCGGCTCCAACAAACCACTTGCATTGCAAATATTTATTTGTTGTCCCTCCCAAGACAAGAATTAAGATTTTTAGATTGTGGAGTTTAAGAAACAAGCTTATATCTGAGGTTCAATTATATATTGATCATAAAACATAATGTTGGCTATTTAATATATTAAAATCCATTCCATAAAGGCCTGTCAATCTTAATATCACAATACTAAGATATCTTTTTGTGCACCAATTCTTACTTTTTTACAGTAAGTATTATTACTTATGAATACACCTGTCGAGAAAGCTTCCTTTATTACATGCTTATAAGCTTATATTGACCCAATCAACTGAGTAGACTCAGCTCTCTCTGAAGACATAGTTGGCATGGCAACATAGTCACTGACTGAACAGCTACTCCCCTTGCTTTGCATAGGCAGGCATCACCCATCTAGAGTCAGATTGTGGGCCCAGAGATATGAACAAAATGGCAGACACCAGACACACTAATGCCATGATTGTCATGTAGTTTTAAATGGCATCGGTGATCCACATTTGGATTCTTTGCTATGGTCCCTCAAAGCCTTGTCAAGACATTCACTGTCATGTATGCTGTGTGAATCATTCAGTTTTGTCTTAACTTTGTGCTTGCTTATCTACAGGTCATGAACGTCATATAGTACGTGTCCTCTCTGTCTGCCTCACCAACTTCAGTCTCAGGGCAACAGCTGGAGTCCATGCAGTTGTCATCAGCAATCGACAGCAGCTGTCTTGGCCTCTATTCTCAAACAACCCAAATTCGACTGGCTTCAATATGAAGACAGTAATTAGTGAGCCATCCATCAGTTGATACTTATTTCTTGAATTCACACAATCCATTTTTTTAGACTAGCCAAGGGACTTGCTCTGTAATAATGTATGAGAATGAGATGTTTTTCCAGCCAAAAACAATGATGTGGGATTTAGATAAGACGACTCAATATCTTAATGAACACCATGCATTGCATCCTGTGACTGGTCAATGATGATGTTTTGTATGTCGTAACTTGGGAAGACATTACAATTACTATTGGTAGTGGTTGCTATAGCATTACTAAGCTTTAACAGTACTGAGCAACTAGCCAAGGGGCCACACAAGAGTTGGTTCAGGGAAATAGATATTTGTCATAGCTTAAAAAGTGGTCCCCCTTACACCTTGTTCACCAGTAGCTTACAAAGGGGTACAATCATCGCACCATCAACTGCTCCAACAGCATATACGCACAAACACTAGAGAGTGACTTTGGAATCCTCTAATAATAAGCCACATTTCTGAAATGTCCGGTTATTTTGACACCACAAGGACAAAAGATTATTTTTTTTTTTTGTCTTTAATGTGAAGGTGTCTAACGTCCAACCCACCATATTTGTCCATGAAGTGGATGAGTCCATGTTATAGTCCTCTCTCTTTTTGCCTCCAGCCACAGTGTTTCACCATTTCCTTGCTCTCTTGCTAAGTGTGGGGAGACTTCCTTTCTAAGCCACGCTCCAGAAAAGCTCTCCTCGTCTCTCACACTAAAACAGCCCTCTCTGCCTTCCAGAGGTGCCGACCAAGAGCAAACCAGCCATTTTCAAAGAAACAGCCTTCATCAGATCATCATCGCCAACAATCTCCGCCAGCCTTTTTCAGTTACTTGTTCAGATGCTTGCCACTTGCTTTGGGAGCCTGCGTTGTGTCATTTGCTGGGGCTGCTGTCTGGCCGCTTGTGATGGCTTTGACCGCGGCCGAGTCCTTTTTGGAAGTGTCCGGCTCCCAGAGGAAGAACTCGTGCAGCAGTGTGTTGACGGTCTCCGGGCACTCCATCATCACCATGTGGCTCCCTTCTTCAATGACCTTCAGGAAGGCGAACAGCAGGATCTGAAAGGAGGAAGTGAGATTGTCACCAGTGTACATTTTTAGTGAAAGAAGCTGTCCGCCAGACTGTGAGTAATATAACAGTAACAGACACTCTATAAACATCTATGTCCCCTCAAACTTCTCTGTACAGTATGTGCCCTCTATAAATGTCAATCTGGTCATGTTACGGTAAAGCCCTCATTAGAAATAGTTTACACTTTGCTTATAAAATGCTCTAGCAACAGAAAAGACAAAGAGCACACCGTGATGTACATCAAGAAAGAACAGGCAACAAGTTCAACAATTTCATGAGTCACTGCATGTCCACTATATAAGCCTCTCAGATCATGTTTACATGCTTAAAGCTATTATCCGGCATGAATCAACACCTAGCCCTGCTGTTTTATACTGCTAAGAGCTACTGAAAGCCACCTCAATGATAAAATCTTGTGCATCGTAGACCGAGTTTGCGAAACGGCAGCTAACACTAAGTGAATGAGGCATGTCAAAAACAAAACCTAATGGATTTGCATTCGTTTTGAAATGCCCCATTCTGTTAACGTTAGCTGCCGTTTCGCTATCTCAGTCTGCCTTGCATGAAATCCAGTGATTGAGGTGGCTAACAATAGCGCTTGGCACTACAAAACAGTAGGACTCCTTTAAGTCCTAGGTTTTGTAACAGCAAGTCAGTTTACAGTTTCAGATATTTTTCTGTTAGGGGGCAATAGGTTAGTTTTTGGTTACGGAGGAGGTTTTTGTCTTACATTTTTTGTTGGACAGTACCATTTGATGTAAGATAATTGGTCTCCTGGTAATCCTGGTCTGAAATGATGTTTTGTGTGCACGGTGGATGAACACAAAAGCTATGCCTGAAGCAAACATTAACATTTCAGAGGGATTTCTATGTCAGTCAGGCGTAAAATCAAAGACTGATGAGAGATTTGTTCCATCTCATCTTACTACATACCGTACCATTCTTAAGTAAACAGTTAAGCTTAAATCATGTCAACTGCTACTTCTGCATGGCAAGACATGAACTCTGCAACCAACGATGTGAGTGCACTTCTCCTCTCTCACCTCTGCCATCCGCTGGTCCTCGTCCATGGGCACGAACTTGTCGTACATGCCATGCACGAGCAGGATGGGCACGGTGAGCTCGGCGTGGTACACCTCATCGCCCTCAGGCCAGTATTGCCCACTCATCATGGCACGTAGGACAAAAGGCGACACGTTGAAGGCATTACCCTCCTTCAGGAGTTGTTTCTCCTTGGCACCCTGACGGGCAAAGCCAGCCCTGGGGAAGGAAAGAGAATTAAATAAGGGAATAAGCTCACCAAAACGTTGAAATATATACGGTGGGTTAACACATACAATCTGAGGAATATTCACTTCATATTGGAAAGTTTAGGACTTTCAGTATGTGCCAGATGAAGTAAAACATTGGCTTTCTGCCCATATTTCCAATATTTATAATATCATCAGTTTAGTATGTATTTTATCAAAGGATGTTTCTTAATTGCTCTACCATATGACGTACAGTATTAATCCAAAAGATTAATCCAAGACCATAGTCCTGGACACCATTTTAGCGCTTGCTCACATACACTGTAACTGAAGTAGTTTTCTCGTGTAACTGTGGCACTGTGTTACAGATATAGCATGTACTTGTAAATCAAACTAGCTTTGCACCATCATTTCGATGATGTCCCACTCTATCATGCAAGATTGGCGTATTAAAATATGATGCAGGTGTATGCAAAGCTGTGTTGAGGATGGAAAAGTAACAAAATGATTCTGTAAAACCTAGAACTAGTGGCTCTAATACTGTGTTGCCATGACCTTGGCATGACATTCCCTAGCAGGCTGTGCTGGCTGCAAGTCTTACTTGAGGAAGCTCCAGGCCAGGCAGGGCGAGAGGCAGTGCAGCACGCAGGAGGGCAGCTGGAAGATGGAGCACAGGCTGGGCTCCAGGGCCGTGGGCCCCCCGCCGTTTATCATCACCACTTTGTGCACCTGCTCAGGGTACTCGTGTGCCAGAAACGTGCAGAAGGACACACTGAGAGAGAGAGAGAGATGTTTTTCAAAGTCTTTTTTTTTTTGTTTCTCTTTAATATCAGTATTTCAGTAATACTTTGCTTTGGCATCACATGAACTGCCAATAAACTGACAGAGAGGAAGCGACAAAATCAGGAGGGAGGCAGAGGATAGAGGTTCATCACTAATGCCAGTAAAAGGAATATCAAGCTAATGAGGATTTCCATTCACACTGCAACAGATCAGTTGCCCCAGTTTATTGAGCAAATATCACACCTATGCATCGTCTCATAATAGTCTTATGATTACAGTTGCATCCAAATGTGCATAAGATGCATTCATTAATTGATTGATTACATTCATTACATGTGGACTCTCTAAATCCTGACCTGAGAGAACAGAATTGCTTCAGTGACGCTGTAGAAATAGCTGAGTTAGGTAGTCACAGTTTGAGGCAACATATAGACCTAGGCTTATGCTTGCAGACATGAGTCACATAATATGTGAGCATATTATATAATGCTCGTAATTATAGATTTGTGACAAACACAACACTCTTTCCTTTACAACAGTGTTACTGCATGTGTTATGGATGTTTACCCATCACTTTCAGCACATAGAGCTTGCTGAAGTCTGTTTTTCATTCATCATTCATTCATTGTATATTTTCAATTCATCACTCCACATGCTCTGCCATCACTCACCCATAGGAATGTCCGATGAGAATGTTGCGCTTGCGTGCGTAACGCTTGAAGACGGCTCGCAGGTCCTCAGCCAGCGCGTAGAAGGTGTATGCAGCGGCTATCTGGGGTGCAGAGCTGGCACCGTGGCCAGCCAGGTCTGGGGCGATGACCTCGTAGCCGAGACGTGAGAAGAAGTCTAGCTGGCTGCCCCAGATGTCCAGGGAGCCGCCCACCCCGTGCACGAAGAACAGTGCCACATCGGTGTCTGTGCCCTTGCAGCTGGAGATCTTCCGTTCCGAGTCAATCATCACTGTGCGCTTGGGCTTCCGCCTCTTACGGCGTGGAGGCGGCGCCGGCTTCTGTTGCCCGCTGGTGGCTGAGCCGTTGGCGACGGATGTGGGAGGGGGAAGCGGGGTTGGTTTGGGATCAGGGGTCAGAGCGTTGGCACTGCTGTAGTCAGACAGCTCCACCTCCAAGGTTGTACAGGGCTCCACATCTCCGTTCGGACACTGCAGGATCTCCGCGTGCAGAACATCGCCCAGGTTCTCGATCACCAGCTGCCCATTACGGTAGACAGTGATTTTACGCTTGCAGTGGACTGTGCTTCCCCCTTCTTCCTGCTTACTTGTTCCCTTCTCCGTCTCCGTCCCGGCCTCCTTCTCATGATCCTCACTCGGCTCGTTCTTCTCCCCCTGCTCCTGGTTCTGGTTTTGCTCCTGATCCGGTTTAGGTGGGCGCTCAGGGATGATGTGGCGAATACGCAGCACCCGTCCAGGTTTCACCTCCACAAACTCAAAGCCATCTGTACAAGCTGATGATTCCACGGGCAGCACTACGCCGCTGCCAGTCTTGCCAGTCAGGCAGCACAGGATGCCGTCTGTGATGCTGGTCAACATGGTGCCTCACGTCCTGGTCCTGGAGAGACAGAGAAAGAGCTTCTTAACACACTGTCACACTCTCTCTTCCTCTCTCCAGTCTGGTGTGTGATTCTCTGACACACCACATGGATAGACATGTCAACAGATGTTGTTTACTAGTTCTGTCTCTCTCTAACGTTCTCATTTTGTTTAAAGAGGGAAACATTTTCACAGTTCGTCACTCCAGAGTGTTAATGAAAGAGCTTCACTATTCTGTGCCTTTCCTGTGTTTTTGTTTTAATCACAATTGGGAACATTTTTGTCTTTTACTGTGGTTAATAGAATAACAAATCCTGTCATTGAAAGCAATCATTAGCACAGCAACAATGCATTTTCATCCAAGCAGGATAGTAAAACAGCCATATTGCAGCTAAATGAAAGCTCTCAATGGAGCTGTACTCACGCCAACACAACAAAATCCAAATTCAGTTTTCTGCATTCACCCACATCCACATAATACTCAGACAGTACATCTGAGTCACTAAGCTTTAAACAGCAAGACAATGCCCAGTGCTTGTGGCACTGACTGCCCATGTTGTCAAAGGGGCTGTGATTCACATTCTGACACAGAGACATTCTAAAATTAGACAAGGCTCTTCTACAGTAACATGGCCTCCTTGGTATTAATAGCAATAGGTTAGCTTTAGCACGTGACCTAGCTCCATGCCTTCCATACCACTGAACACAATCAGGGATTTCAATGGTGGCTACTCTCCACCAGGCCGGGGTGTCAAATGTCCACTCATCCTACCAGACGTGAGGGGCGCCCCCAACAGCTATCTCCTAACTTTCCCAACTTAAAAATTTAGGGTTAGTAGTGTGAAGCTGGCCCCCCCTCAAACCCAAAATGCTGAAATAACACTGCAGTTCGTTTGTGCTGGTTTGTGCTGCAAATATTTTCGTTTGTGCTATTAACACTTTTGAGTAATTTAAAAATACATTTTCGCACATGTGACGCCACGCAGCCCCCCTCCACGTCCAAATCACTCCAAACAGTCTCTATCAGGACATGCCTGAGGCCGCCCACCCTCCTCAAACCCAAAATGCTGAAAAAACACTGTTCGTTTGTATTGAAAATGTGTTTCTAAATTACTCAAAAGCTTTAGCAGCACAAACGAAAATATTTACAGCACAAACGCAGCACAAATGAACTGCAGTGTTATTTCAGCATTTTGGGTTTGAGGGGGGGCCAGCTTCACACAGGTTAAAAATTTGACTGAAAAAAATTCAGTCAAATTTTGACTAAGAATGAAGGAGGCATTAAATCTAATAAAAGATCAAAATATACACATTTCAAATGTCTGACAGCTTTGCAAATTGCTCTCAAGACTAAGTTTGGCAAGGTTTTGAACACAAGCAAAAAAATACATAATTGTCCTGTATTTGCAGGGCTTTTAGTCATACAACTTGCATCTGTTTTGCCAGCTCAAGTGTTTGACTTTACCTACAGCACAGTCAGGGTCTGGCAAAAGCTGTCAGAATAGCCTACACAACGAGAATACACGATGTCTATGTAATACACGAAAGTGCATAATTATAAACTGAAACTCTAGCATACAGAGTCATTGTAATAATAATATTCGGTATAATAGTGTAAACAGAACGAATGATTACATTGGAAATAAATTGGCATGCTGTTTAGGTTTCCTCTTACAAGTTTGTATTAAACTTGGCATGGCCTCCAAGCAGAATGCCGCAACATCTGGATTATTTCATCCCTCATAGCCGGTTTCCTAATTCAGCTTCATCAAGACTTGTCAGAGGTTATTCACATCAAAAGCAGCATGCTGAGATTTCTCACCGCGGCGTTTCCAAAGCCACGGCATCAAGACTTCCTCAATTCCCAGTGTAGCGCCTCCATTACACACACACTCCATCATAATGGCTACCAGAAGGGGCAGCTTGCTGAC
Source organism: Sardinella longiceps (assembly GCA_027497455.2). Classification (NCBI taxonomy): domain Eukaryota; kingdom Metazoa; phylum Chordata; class Actinopteri; order Clupeiformes; family Clupeidae; genus Sardinella; species Sardinella longiceps. The sequence goes on along the minus strand of JAODXP020000004.1, from coordinate 8,239,323 downwards.
TGCAGCAGCCTCTGTCTGCCACCACAGCAGCTCAGACATGGCTGTTTAGGAAGACAAAAGCTACGGGCAGAGATATCCTGGCAATGGGAGACACACACACACACAAACACACCCACATGCCCCCCCCCCCCCACACACACACACACACTCTCTTCTCTCTCTCTCCCTGGCCCACTGCAGAATAACAATAACAGCTGACACCTTCCTCGGCATCAGCACATCCTGTACAGTACAGTACAGTACAGTGTAGCGCAGCGCAGTGGGGAGTGTTATTAAAGTCCCACATGACAATCTGCTGGATGCTGAATAAGACTCGGCCCAGATCCGGGCCCGTTTATGAAGCTCCAGAGAGAGAGACTTGGGCTGCTGCTACTGCTGTGAAGTCGGCTGTGCTGTAATGCAGGGGCGGGGGAGACTGCAGAGAGAGAAGTGCGGGGAAGAGCAGTGAGAAAAAGAGTGGAGAGGGAAGAGGAGAGGAGAGGCAAAAGCAGAGGAGAATAGTGATCATAGCATTACACAATAGTGGTTTGGACTGGAGGTAGAGGACATTAGCGTAGCGGTGAGAAGGAGAGTCAAGTTGTGCTAAACCTCCAGACGCACTAGCCTTGTTAGCCACAGAAGCATCATCCTCCTCTTGGCTGTGCATAATTCATGTCCTGGGGGGGGGGAGGCGCTTTTCATTCCTTCAATAATTCATTCTCAAAGAGGTCTGTGAAATGAGTTCCCCACGTGTGTCTGTGTGAATGTGATTTTTCAGTGTGATGGAGAACATATTGCTCATTGATGGGCCACACATTGAGAAATGCCCTATTCGCTCATCAAGGTTGTTCAGAATCATGCTCTGGGTGATCGGTGCTGCCGAGTCATTCTCAAAGCTTCCCTTGAGAGCCAAAGCTCCATATCAACAATGCTGAACCCCTTGTTCAGCGCAGTGAAAGAAAGAAAGCCCTGCATGTGGTAGCCTACTGTAATCGTCTGCGATTTTTTTGACACATCTCTAGGTTTCCATGGTGATCTTGCGCGCTCCCCTCTCCCTCACTCTGCAGTCAGGCTGGATGCAGGGCACGCCGTGAGGAGCCAGGAAGGATCCATATTCATGAGAAGGTCGGAGTGTGGGAGTCATGATGGAGAAGCAGGAGGCTCTGCAGCCTCTACTTCAGAGAGACGGGTCAGGGCTTGCATTATGCTGCTGTTTAAAGTGCTACAGTGCAGTTTGAACTAGCGTAAAAAGCATACAAACATTCAGAGTCTTTCTGGCACTACTACAATATGGTAATGAAAAAATAAGCAATGTAATTCTTTAACTCAGTTTTCTAAGTTGTTTCCTTCCCCCACTGCATATCCTGGGTGGCTGATGGGAATCAAACTTGCATTCATCCAGCCTTCATATGACTATGTCATCCAAATTAATTTGGGCTTTGGTATGAAAACAAACTCTCAAGCAGTGCAAAAGCAGTGTGCCTCAAGCAGTGTGCCTAAAAAGTTGCCTAGTATCTCTTTAAATCTCTGCTGGCACAAAGGGACCCAGTTGATCTACGGGGACTGCTGAAGAGGCTGCTTACTGTGCACAACCTGGCATGGCATGTTGTTAGTGACTGACTTATTTGTGCCAATAAAGCATCAGGATAGCACTTTTGTCGAGCACTTCATACATTTTTCTGACACATTCACTGCATACTGCAGGCCAGGCATGGACTGACTATAGGGCATACAGGGCAATGCCCGGTGGGCCGACGGTCATTTTTGGGCCGGGGCTGTCATTTACTCATAATTTTCATAATGGATATTGGGCTAGTTTAATTAAATCTCTCATGATCATGCAATATGCCCAATTTACTGTGTTATTTTAGCTAGCCACAACGTTATTATTATTATTGAATAAAATCATGGTGGGCCGCCATGGCCAAAAATGCCTGGGCCATTTGTTGGTCCCAGTCCGGCCCTGCTGCAGGCCTAAGTGTCTCAAAATGGGCTCAAAAATGCACTGTCATACATACAACAAACACATTGCTCCTATCCTGAGACGTACTAGCAAAATGTTGTTGGTACACAAATTCTTATCCTGTATTACCTGCTAATTAAAAAGGAAACACAGGCCACATTCATAGCTCCCAGCAACACTGTGGCTGCAAGTCACCTGGGAATGCCCAGCCCAGGCCAGGCCAGTCTGACCTAGCCCTTAGAGGTCTTTTACCACATCAGGCCCAACGAGAGAGAGAGAGACACAGAGAGAGAGAGAGACGACTGATTATTCACCGCCGGGGCGGCGCCACGCTGAAAGGTCTCTCAGCGCTGGCACAGGGCCCTGGCCAGCCCGGGAGGGCCGCATCAGCAGCACTCCAGCACAACAAATCAAATCAATAACCTGCTGGACAGCTGGGCCTGTCTAGGGAGCCTAGCAGCAGGAGTCCCTGACCCTCGACTGCATTATGCAACACAGCAGCACAGCCCACTAGACCCTTGAAGTTTGGGGATAACTAAGGGACCTGCTGTTCCATACAATTGCAGAGCAGAGCTACAGCAGCCCTATCTGATGGTGTCCTACGATATGAAAAACGACACCCTATACAGTATGTGCACATACTCTCCTCTATCTTTACGGTTGGGCAGTGGTTATGCATTGATGTGGGTGTCATCGGGATACTAATGGGCACACAAGACTGCCAGCATTTTCAATATCACAGACAAGACTCAGATGGCACTGTGGGTGGATGAGCAGGGAGGTTAGCAGGGATGTGTGTGTGTGTGTGTGTGTGTGTGTGTGTGTGTGTGTGAGGGTGGCTGAGGATCGATCTTGCAAGTGGGTTGAAGGATTGGCACGTTGGTCAGGTGCACAGCCTCTCAGTTGGAGAGTTAATTAAGACGTTGAAATAGCACAGGGATCGATGTGTGCAGGGGGCTCACTGAAGAATACAGCAATGAGGCCCTGTCTTGTCATTGCAAGTCGCAAAACACGTTGGGTTTCTAGAAAGCTGTGACGCAGCTCCAGGGCACAGCAGCAGCGATAGAGATAATCAGACAGCAACCAATCAAACAAGCATGCTAACCATTACCCTGAAGTAAACAATAACATCACATAGGACTTAGACTCAATCTTGCAGCAATTTAGAGACAAGCACAAGAAAGCCTATTCTATCATTACTTATTAAGAACAATTATTCTTTCTGCTACTGTCTGTGTTCAAAGAATAGCTTCACTTATTATGAATGGGCACAATTTCTCTCAACCAATAAAATCTGCTGCCTAATTCAGATGTAAATACAAGATATTTCAGCCTTTATCAGCTTATGTCGGATTGAAACAATGCACTAACACCAATGAATCAGTTTCACAGGGTAATTTGGGCGATGCAAATTTGGGTCAAGTCAATTTGAAGGGCGTGATTGGCAAGGGCGTGATTGGCATATACCTGTATGAGTCACTCACAGTGACATCAAATGTTATCAGTATTTAATTAATTTATTTTTCATTAGTATTACTTCGAGGTTGTGCATTTCTGGTCGACAATTACAGGAACATGGTGTACAGTACATTAACCTACATATACCAGGCACGCTTATCTCCGCAGCTGATGTTTGTGCATGCACGCTGCACATGATGAGGTGCGCATATTTAATGGTCCGGATGCCAAAGGCGCACAGACAGACAAATGCACCAATACAAATATATGTTCGTTTATATTGTGTAAATCTAATGCATTTTGTTTAGTCTATAGCACTGACCTAGAGAATAGCAATGATACAAAGGACCTAGCAGCCTAGTGCAATGTCGCCCATCTCATAGCAACGTTACTGGTTGAGGGTTTTATGCACAAGATTGACATTTATGTCAGCCAAGCGAACACACTGTAATTATGCGCATAAACAGCAGTTACTGAGCTATTGAGGCTTTATTCGATGCCATTAATGAACAATTAATCTGGATGCAAATGTAAAAGAGAGGCCTATAGCCTACATTTTTCCATTTTCATCCTTCTACAGCTTTTATGCAGCATGCATTGCGAATGTGCAAAATTCCTTACCTGTATTCTCGGTGATATTTGAATGCCAAGTGAGCCAATCATGCATTTAAAAAAAGCGTAGCCAAAATAATCTGTTGCGTATTATCCCGATTGCCTATTATATTTAACGGCCTTATCTAAATATGCCAACCAAAGATTAAAGCGATCACCATCTGATTACACGGATTATATAAATATGCACGCCTGGATTCTCAAGCCCATGACATTCCAAGATCTCCATGGCGATGGCCGATAAGGATGCGCCTGGTTAGTGCATCCCTTCTAGCAGAGCGCACGGGCTGGTTATCTGCCAACCTCTGTGTCCTTGTTTTCCTCAATCACGGCGCACTACAGTGGGTTCCTTTCCCGGTTTGAGTGGCAGTGGAGCCTGCGAATTGCGCGCTACTACATCGTGTGTGTCTGAGCCAATTACTGAGTACTCCCCTCCTGTTGCTAAGGTCTGGAGGAGGAAGTGAAGATTCTGTAGAATTCCACTGTATGGTCCAAAGAGTGTTACAAAACCCAGTCTATACATCAGTGTGTGCCTCGTGTCATCCCAACTAAACAGGGAATCTGTCAGATTTTTTGCAGTTTCTCCCCTTCATAATTTTAAATAGAAGTAGTAAAGATGCCCTATTCTAAAGATGATTGTATGATAGTAAGTTTTTTTGTTAGGCATCATTTGCTGACAGGGTTAGAGGACTGAAATTTTATTCATTCAACATCAAATTAATAAAATTTACAAAGTAAAAAAAAATCATGATCAAACATGTACTCTCTGGAAACCAAGCACTGAATGAAACAAAAGTTCAGTAAAATGTGTGATTCAGTACACTCTAACACTGTGTTCATACTGTATAAACCTTTGTTAAAAAAAAATATTTACATTTCAAACTAACTTCTCTCATAATCACTTCAATTGCTTGCCAATAGCTTTTTTTTGCAGTGAAACACACACACACACACACACACACACACACACACACACACACACACACACACACACACTCCCTCTCTCTTTTTTTTTCTCCCTCTCTCTGACTCACTCTCTCAGACATATAATAACAGTAGGCCTTAATGTTATTGTGGCATTGGGAATCAACAAACATCATCAGAATATTAATCTCATGTCAGGATTGGATCCCCGTATGCGCAGCTTTTCTCAATTGCTAGGTTGTACCAGTTTCCCATGCCTCCTTTATATGCACTTGTGACAATTCTGGCCCAGCCATGTTCTCCCTGAAACAGTGAAAGGAGCACATTAGTCTAATCAGCGATAAATAGATAAAATTCATTTTGCAATAATATCACTTGATATGATCAGGGCTGGTGCTAGCATTAGGGTGTTCTAAGTGAATCTGGAGTGTTTGGAAATGATATAATGTATCACAACGTGATACATTATATTGTGTAAGGGATAATGTATTGTCTGCCGGTCATTATAGCAAGAGTGGTGCGCACATCCAACACGTAGGTGCAGGACACAAAGTTCAAACCACTATAAAAATAAAATCAAATGTCCGCACACTACTCCCGCTTGCTTTTTTAAAAAAAATTTCATGAAAAAAAATTAAAAAGCAAACAGGAGTATTGTGCGGACATTTGATTTTATTTTTACCGCCGGTCATTATAGAAAAATATTTCCCGATAGGAAGAACCGGAATTCATCCTCAAGGGAAATATTTTCCCTTGTTTCATTGTTGATCTCTATGCTCTGAATGATACAGAGACGTGAATGTCAAGCAAAAATCTTGTTGCCATTGACAGCGGTCATTATAGTTTTTCAGTGGTCATTATACAAAAATAACTGACCTGCGAACGTTGAGGAGGCCCATTGAAAGTGAATGGAGCCTCCCTTAGCAGTGTAGAGACCCGTATAATAAAAAACACTCATTTTATTAGCTGAATGATATGACTGTTGAATGGTATGGCTGTTGAGATGTGCTCTGAGATAAGCTCTCACATCTGTCAAATATTATGAGGCAAAATATCAGAAGTCACAGAAGAGCACACAGAACACTGATGAGCTTTACACACTCACTCACCCAAAACTCTCCCCATGAGTTCCTGACCACCCAGTACTCCGTCCCGTCCTCCGCCACTCCCCACCCAGCGACGGAGATGATGTGATTCATCAGGGAGAGGGGGTGGAATTCAGCAAACACTCCACCAGTGTAGGCCTCCAGGCCCGAAGTGGCCATGATGCCACAGCTACAACAGATTTTCAAACTATCATATCAGAGACATGTTCGGGTTGGAAGATACTGACAATATACGGTACCTGTAACTAAACTTTGCCTGTGCAATACATTGTCTTTTACACAAATGAATAGACTTCTGTACAATCAAAAGTTAAGAAAGAAAAGTAATTGACAACTCTGGGAGCTCCATAGTTTAAAAAAAAAAGATAGAATGGTGAATCAGTTTTGCTGTTGGGTCTGTTTTGTACCATATTCTGTGTTGTACCAAATTCTTTTTCCATTACCGACAGCACTTACTGACACCCTGGACATAACATAAATGAACTTCGACCATCAGTCTTTTAGAAATGTGTTGTGCATTGGGTCTCTTGCCTGATCGGTCCATTTGTATAGATTTCTGCCTTCATCTTGTCTCTTCCAGACACCTCCCCATAATCACCAATTCGCCAAATAGTGTAGTTCTTCACAGTGTCACATGACCCAAAGAATGTGCATGTCCCACATTGGTTGAATGTGTCGCACACTATAGTTGTTATAAACAAAACAGTGAATTAGGGTAGAAGTACATTGTTCTGTGAGGTCATAGGGTCTACTGATATCCAACTGTTTACAAATCTGTAGTAGTTACAGTTGGCAAATACACAATGGGAATGAACTTTGTAGACCTACACACAGTTAAACATTTCAATAAATCTTAAAATGGCCCAAAGCATGATTTTGTATGGTTACTATGTGTAACAGTCTGGCTATCCTACTGTACTTCAGGGAGATGACTGATGGAATTGGACTGAAATTAAAACCAAAGCCTACTTTGGTTTCTGGCTTGGTAATTGTTGCAGGTTTCATCAGGAATTCCCTTCTTGTGGGCGTAGGCATACACTCCCATGTGATCACCTCCAAAACAAGACCCTGCCCTGGCGCAGTCAATCACATTCTGCACTGACAGGTATGCGGAAGGCCATGCACCTTTGCGCTTAATGTTGATACGGTCTGGAAAGGGACAGAGAACACCAGATGTAAGGCCAACATTAGAAAGCTCTCTAATCCTTAACTGATACTCAGTTAAATTATACAATGATGGTACTATTTCCTTAACGTTACATCCCTATTACAGAAGACTAAATTGGTAGCCTAAGTTAAATCCCATGTTACCCCATGGCGACAGCAAGGATGGCTGCTATTTTCACGTAAACGATAACAATAAGTTACCTGCAAGAGCGCTGGTTGATCCCATGGCCCAGCATGAGCCACAGTACTGAGGAATATGTTGATTGCGCGTGGTGCTGACATAGTTCTTGCCGTCAATGTTCCGCCAGTCCCAAGACTTGGGAAGGTCGGAGATATTTAAATACTCATGGGGCCGTGGATATGTCCTGCACACACAAAGCATTAAAGTCTCAGAAAAGATTGGAAATGATAACGTCCCTTACGAAAATGGTTTTAAGTTACAATGATTGCATGGCTACCAGCTTACTACATATAAAACCATGGTAAACCGTAGCACTACAAATGTTAAGTTATTCTATTAGCATTTCTTACTTAACAAACTTGGGTCTGTCGTCGTCCTGAATAGGTTTGTAACAAGAATCAGAAAGTGTACTCATAACATGTGACGCTTGAATGCATAACTGTATCAATAAACTAAAGCAAAACAACAATGTTACTGTTGAAGCCATGGCATCCGCAAAATAGAGAAGTGGCGTCTAGTCTTTAAATCTTTCAGTAAGACATAAAGCTGTTTGTTGCCACCTACCGGTCCGGCAGTATAACTGTTGTTGCCTCTTTCAGAGATATTTTGCCTCCCTGAAGCCAGTCCTCTGATCCTATCTGTCATCAAGATTTTAGGATGATTTGGTTCCAAGGCTAAGCAGACTGGCGAAGTTGACAGAATTAAATGTAGGCTATCATCTAATGGCCCATGCCAATGAATGAACTGTTTCAAATGAAATAAGCAACTTGGCCACCTGATGACTTTCTCACCTTGTCTTAAAACCCTACACATGTCTTTAGATGCATTTCTAAAAAAAATGCATAGTGATAACTTGCCACCACCAACAATATCCAGATGAAAAATAATGGAGGCAGGTCATGGACATGCATTAAATGGACATGATTTGTGGATGATTTATAAATGTGTTATTCCATATCCAAGTGACACTATCCTGAATTTAGTCATCAGTCTGGTGCTGATACACCTTGAGGAATCGTCATGTAATGCAAAAAATCAGGAATTAATGAAAAAAGTGAATTGATTTGGGATTAAAGTGAAGTTTGAAAAAAAAGACAACCTTGCTCACCTTGTTTTTATCCTTTTTACATGAAACAGCCATGTGGATAAAGGCTTTTTATATTGTTCCCTATGAAGAGTGCCTTGGACCCTTTCTTTTTTCATGCCTTGAGAATTGTTGACTAGGCTACTGCTGAGCTGTTTGTTTAGACTAAGACCAATATTTGTAATGATATTAAACATGTTTGCAACATATACAATCAAATTCAGTCCTTGTTTTTGTGTTCTCAAATTACTGGTTTGCTTATAGACAGACATGCAGTTTACAACAGCATTATTTTAAATATCCAATTTAATGACACATGTTCAGGGGTATTAGGATATATTTTCATGTTCCTTTGGGCATAGGCCTACATAGGCCTCCACTGATGGACACAGTGGACCAGGGCGTCAAAGTATTCCTTATATCGGTACACAGAACCAATGAGTAACATTTATACAGTAGGTCACTAAAGTCAAGCCAAGTCCTTTCTGCAGCTTCCGCAGGAAGGAGACGTTCCTGGGCGTTCTTGGTTATGTTTGTGGTGTTCTGAGTCCATGTGAGGTTGTCTGTGATGTGGACACCCCGACACTTTGTGCTGTGAACAGTCTCAACTGGAAGGTTGTTTATGAACAGTTGAGTGGCCTTGCTTGGAGCATGTGGGAAGCCAATTATCAGTTCCTTTGTTTTTTTGTCCACATTGAGAAGTATGTTGTTGTGATAGTCATAATTGTTTTTTTGAGAGTCTCTTAACCCAGTCGTTTGTGATATAAATCTAAAGCATGAGCCTTGCTTTATTCAAGTAGGCCTAATGACAGGAGAGGAACAGAGATTTTCCTGTCACTAGGGGAGTCTAGATTTCTAGGCTAAGGAGAGGGCCTTGTTAACCTCAAATTTGGATGATGGCCTGGTACTGTATGTTGCTCTGCCCGTTTTCATGTTTGGATTATGGCAGGCCCATAATTAGCCTTTAAATAAAACTTACATGCAGCCTGAATACAGTCATGGTTTCAGCCAACTGTAAAGCCCCAAAACAGTGAGTCATTTGCAGGTTTGTTTGTTATTCTTAGTTTCAGTGGAGACATGGCAATACTTGGCTGCTCATCTTATGAGTCTGTCCACACAGAGATGCATTACCTTCATTTGAACACTAGAGAGCGCACTGTATACATTACTGTAATACAATAGGATATTTGGGACTATGCAACCAGGCATGATTGCTATCATATCATACAATAACTAACATGCAAATGTGTTTAGGTGGGTCTTGCATTTGATCTCCAAATTAGCCTAAATGATTGGATAATGGACACCTCTCCCTCTCCATCAGGCTTCACAGTTTTTTGGAGTTTTTTGATAATCAGTTGAATCATTAACAATGACCTCTGATAAGGTGTCATAGCCAAGCAGGGAGAAAAAATACTCTCCAAAAACTCAATCTTTGAATAGGCTACAAGACTTTAAATATACAGTATCTCTCAAACTTTCAAACAATGCACCTTTCATTGCTGAGATTCAAGGGAACTCTTAGCAAGACTTTCTGTCTGTTTTTAGTGTAATTTATCAGCTTTGTAGTCACTTTGACGGTCAAGTGAGTCATTTCGGGGTGAACTAGAAAAACACTCAGAGAGTGCAGACCTCCAACAAGGCAACATGGTCACTGAGGCAATATAAATTCCAGATGGCAATCCGGAGAACAAATCGGCACTAAAACCTTATCATTTGTCACTTGTCCCAATACACACGTTGTCCCAAAATTTTATCCAAATCTGTTTTACTTTTCGAGTTTTTTTGTACACAAACAGATGCCGATGTGTCAGCTCCCTCTACAGCATTTTTGTGAAGCTACACTTGCAATTGACGTCTCCTTGCCAAAAAACTAGAGATCTAAAGATGCACCTTAGTCTGGTCTATAAATTACATTACAATCTCAACAACTAATTCACCTGACGGGGCTCATATGCTCCTATTGCCAACAGTATTTCTGTCTATCTTGTAATGTTTTTGCAAGTATTTAACAAAACCTTTACTGAACGTAAAACAGTTTTGAACCAATGACTGTGTCCAATCCATAATTTCACTGAAAGTTTTTTGAATTTCAAAAACATTTTTCATTGCTTTTGTGTTAACGAGTTCATACTGGAATGATGACTAAAAGGGATATTTTGGTGAATGAATATGACATTTATTCAATTTTCCTATTAAAGCAAGGCAGACAAATTTTTCGAAGTTTTTTTTTTTTTTTTTTTTTTTTTTTAGAGTGCTGATCAAACACGTTACAGCAGCCTGCCTCAGTGAGGAAGGCAGAACACCAAAACACGTCTGTGTGAATAAAAGGTGCATGCATAGTGAGGCATTGTCCAAAAATGCCAGTGAAGCTTTTGAATTATGCAAAATGACAGACTGTTCAGTTCACATATCTTTGTGTGATTATGTCAAAATAAAAGAGAACAAACATACATAGTATGTAAGAAAAATGAACACATGATAATAGAATGCATATATCATGGACGCAACACAGATGTTACTTTTCTTCCTATTTAATTTTTTCAGAGTGTGCCTTTTTAATAGAGAGAACACTTTTAGCAGCCATATTAAAGTAGACCTGACACATCTAGATTGGGACAGTCTGCTCTACATGGGAACATATTCTCTCCAGCTGAATGAGTCCAGAAATGGTCATACCATCACTGTAAACCTAATTAGCGTGAATTGTGTTCAAACAGAAACCTTCACTTCAACACACTTCCTGTCGAGGTCAGCAAATGCTTCCGATTATAAATAAATGAATGACTGGTAATTCAATTAGAAGGACACTATAGGAATTGCATTAAGAATTGGTGAGTTTTAGTACAGTGGGTTTTACCTGAGAGCATGAAACAATATTAGCAATCTATCGCTGGACTTAATAATGTTGCGTAAATGGATTTCACTCTTAGGACATCTGTAATGGGATTTTGCTTCAAGAGCACTGATATAGTTATGCAACACCACTGCACATATGAAGATATGAGTGCCAGCGATAATATCTGACTCTTAAGGTATAATCATTTTCAGAATTATTGGGCCCTAAGCATGGTGCCTGGTGGTACTTAATATCATCAAATGGAAGAAGCAGGCAAGCTCAGTTCTCAGGTTAAGTATGAAAAAACACATTTTTATCTTTTTTCTCAGCAAAAGGAATAAGTACTATTAATTCTACAATTATTGGACTTGCCAACATGGTCAAACACACTTGTATACATCCAGTCAAAATGATATCTTATACCATGCACACATTAGCCTGGCTTTCCGCAACATGTTAAATCAGCAGAAGAGAAGGTCTGCCATATAGTTGACTGAGCGGTGCCACTCAAATTTTATCACATGTCCAACCGACCGTCAGCGTGTGTGCACTGCACACCATAAGAAATGTCTCTCCTCCAAGTAAAAGCTATAAGGTCATTAGTGACTGTTTCACTCATTGCAGGGATTAAGCAGGAGGTCCACATGAGTGTTGTGTTAAAAGCATCATTGTTACTGAGTTCTTTGGTGAACATGCTTTAATAATGCATGATTTTATGGTTAAACCATGCCCCCAGAGGATAGTAGAAGTTGTTAATGTTTTAGAGACATGATGTTACTCAACATAAGTTGACACAGGGAAAACCACATACACCACAGGGTACATGTAGCCAGCTTTCTTACTGGTGTCCTTTTATCATAATCAACTAGCCACATGTTGTCTTTACATTCTTGTGGTAGATGTGATGTGATAGGATTAACACTTTAAAGGCATACCAAGCAAAATGACAATTAGTTTTTTTTATTATTATTATTTCTGGAGCTCCCCCTACAGTTGACAATTTAAAACAAACAAACAAACCAACAACAACAACATTATTGAAAAGTACATTCTCACCAATCCTGAATTTACTTGCAAACCAAAGGAGAGGAAGCAGCGGAGATCATTTTTGTTTGATACATGGGCTGACAAACTGGTAATGAATGAGATAAAATACTGTACTTCAGGGTTCAAATATCCAAAATGACCTGGGAACAACAGCAGAAATGTGGAGTTGTGAAATAATTGACAACATAATAAGAATAATGTTTAAAACAGTCATAACCAGAATTGATAATGATATTTTAGAAATACATTTTCACCCTTTTGTGGCAGAAAATTACAAATAAGACAAACAAACACTTTCAGAATTTGCCAATCTCTGCTTAAAAACAACATGACGATATTGATGCTACACACCAGAATTGATGGAGCACTCAAGATAAACATCAGACACCGTCAGTTAATGTCACATTATTTGCTGACTGCTCGAAACCAATAAAAAAAAATATCTAGTTATTAAGCCAGTATATCAGAGCATTGACTACAAAGGAATAAAAAGAGATAAAAAAAAATCAACTCTATACTTTAAATCAATCATGAAAGAGGTAACTGTAGTTGTAAAATTGTTATAGTTGTAAAAATGGCAATGCATTATTATTCATGGTATTATGGTTAAGTGCCATTGGAAAGTATACCTCTGAGATGATTGATCAGACAGACAGACAGGATGCTGAAGATGTTTGTGCTGTCTAATGCACTTCTGTGACATTTGCACTCTTCTGGCAAACATGGTTCACAGTACACAATCAAAACAAAACCTTTCTATACCCACATCACCCCCCCTCCCTTTGCACACACACACACACACACACACACACACACACACACACACACACACACACACACACACACACACACACAAAACCAATCCCATTTCCACTATTTATAAGTGAATCAGAAAAAAATTAAACACTAAAAACAAACCATATTTCATAATCCATCATCCAACACTAAATAAGAAACTGATAGTTTTAAGTTTTGTTATCTTTGCTCCACAGACTTGATTACTACACAGCACTCTGCTCTATTGGCTTCTGCTACTGTAAGATTGGAGGAGAGTATAGGACAGCACACTGACCCATCATGGCTCCTCTCCTGGAGACACATTAAGTCCAGCATTACACAGCTCCACTGGCTCCCTATAAAACACAAGAATCAATTGGAGCTTCTTGCTGCTAACGCTCAAGGTTGTAAAGGGTCTGGCACAGCCCAATAAAGAGAATGCTACTCTGCCCAATAATCACATTGGTACATTGCACACTGTATATTAGGCAGCTTCAGTTCATGTTAAGGTATGCAATTGATAATACACAATTTGCAGTATAGGTACAAAACAAAACAGGCAAGCTTGAAGATGTTTGTGGTGGTGGTTGGTGGGCTGTTGGTAGGGATGTGCATTAACATGAAGTGTTGAGTGTTCACACCAAATAAATCAAATCAGTGATGTTTGTGTTTTCCTATATATCCTGCCAAACCTCATGTGGATTTCGGATCAGATCAAGGGCCATGTCAAATTGAATTTAAACTGACAGCTTCCATTAAAACATGCTTTGGCTTTTAAGCAGAATCCATGTTCATGCATCCATGTGTATTCCCTACAGATTGGTCTTCCTATCGCGTGATGAACAGCTGATCTAGGATCTTGAGTTCAAAGTGTTACTGTCCCACCTGTATAGCCTTGCACATCTCCAACATACAACTCTCAGAATATTTGCATGGTTGGATCATTGTTGGTAAAACACCTAAAGCATATAGAACCGGGGTGGCCTAACTATAGTAAGGGACAAATTATGGCCTGTTGCTCTCTATATTATCATATTATTATCATATTATATGTGCATTTCACATCATAGCTTCAGCACTACACGCCCGTTTTCCTTTCAAAAAGAAAAAAAAAATGCCCATGTGTGAAATGTTAATAGTGTAAAGCACTATAGTGACAGAATGCCTTTCACTTGCACAGTTTGACATTTCATGCATGAATGCACTGTATACAGTAAGCCAGAGTGTATCCTTTTATTGCTATAAGTACACACATTGGGCTGCTGCTGCAAAAAAGCAATAAACTCAACCTTGCCTTTAACGGTTTCTTACGCATCCCATAGTTAACGAATTAGCAAATACCGAGAATACCATCTAGGCATTTTTGTTGTGCTTGTTGCTTAAAGACACAAACGACTTGTATTACTTATTTATTTCAACATCAATCATAAAACAGTAATTGTTAAGTTTATCAATACAAAAGAGCACTGATGAATCATACTAATGTTGATAACTGAGGGATATTGCCCGATCGAAGCTCTACTGCATGCGTGATTAAGGAGTGGCATCCATTTGTATACTTCTGGAACTTAACGCAATGACTCTCCCAAAAGCTATTGATGAATTATGGATACTAAAAGGTAAATGCCTTCCTAAGAAGCCTGTATAACCTTAGTATTTGAAACTGATTAATGCAGGGCGTTCCGATTTGTACTGATTATAAACAATGCATATACAGTAGCTGTTGGGTGTGTTTTATGTCCGGAATTAGTCCTTGAGCCAGACCCTTAAATTTGGCTTGTGGGTACCACTCAAGTGCAGTAAGTGTCATAATGTTTTATGCCAAAGTCATACCAGGCCACGTGCTGAGAGAATGTGCAGCCCAACTAGCTGGCGTCCTGATGTCTTCAACATCTCTCTGTGTACCACCATCAGCCAGTACCAAAGAAATCCACAGTGGCCTGGTTTAAATGACTACTGCCCAGTTGCACTTACTTCCATCATCATGAAGTGCTTCAAAAGGCTAGTCATGAAACATATCCACTCCCAGCTAACTGCTAGGCTGGACCCCATTCAGTTTGCATGTCCTCCAAGCAAGCACACTCCACAAAAGTCCATAAACAACCTTCCAGTTGAGATCTAGCAGCGGAATGCCCACCTCCCCTCCCTTACCCTGACTATCTTCCACAGATGGACCACTGAGAGCATCCTCAGCAGTGCTATCACAGCATGGTATGGTAACTGCACTGCTGCAGAACGAAAGGCCCTGGAGCAGATCGTGAGGACAGCTGAAAAGATCACTGGCGTCTCTCTTCCCTCCCTCTCTGACATCTACAACACTCACAGTCTGCTAAAAGCCACAAGCATTGTGAAGGACACAACACATCCATCCCACTCACTCTAAAAACAGGCAGAAGGTACCGCACTCCCTATAACTGCCCGCATCATCAGAATGGGGAAGAGCTTCTTCCCCAAGCAGTCAGACAGACTACTGAACAACGGGACATGATACAAAGCCTCTCATACTGAACTCAAATGCACTCCTGCACTTTTCGTTTCTGCTACAAATGCCTCCTCTAAAATTATTACAGCCACTGCTGTAGTACAAATCTACTTATGCCATGTCTTGTGTTGTGTGTCCTGGCCCTTGTCTGTCTTAAAAAGCTCTACCTAACTGCAGTTCATGTTTACCTCTTGCGTGCACTAAATATGTTGCCTTGCCTTGAACGTTTAAATGGCTAGTTTAAATGTAACATCATGATCCATGGTGATCAAATGATATCTTGTCTCAATGTATACAGTGCTTAAAATGACAATTAAATGTATGAAGGCATTTATGAATTTTGGCCTGTACTCTAAGGGTAAATTAATTAAACACCGGAGCTCCCATTTTACTTTGTGTAACGTTTCGGACTAAACAGTCCTTCCTCAGACATACAGATCATTGTTCACAGCTGCCTTTTAACATTGTCATACATCACGTGATGGTACACATCTGATCAATTTACATATTCAAGTTTATGTCTATATTGTATATTTGTTCACTCAGGGGATTCTGGTGGACTTACACGGGCATGGTGCAATGGTCTAGTTCTATTTAAACTTCTGTAAATATCCTATGTGGAATGCATTATATAAGGGCACAGTGCAATATTTTACATTTATTTACATACATGTCAAATGTTACAAAAACAAGGGCAAAGTGCAATCTATACCCTTTGTGTTTATTTATTAATGCTATGTAACTGACAATATGTTCTTGGTACAATATGGGCTTAGTGCAATATTGTTCTAATGTATACTTATGTAATCTACTGTTGTATGTTTGTTTGTCTCAATGGGCCTAGTGCAATACTTTTGATACTTACTGTGTTATGTAAACTGTAATTTAGGTGTGTATATATGGTGAGACTGACATGATGCATTCTGTAACTATGCTGTAAATTATATGATGCAATTTAATATGTAAATTGATCAGATGTGTACCATCACGTGATGTATGACAATGTTAAAAGGCAGCTGTGAACAATGATCTGTATGTCTGAGGAAGGACTGTTTAGTCCGAAACGTTACACAAAGTAAAATGGTAAAAATGGGAGCTCCGGTGTGCATATTACTTTGTTTTTTACAGTGATACTTTCCTTTGGTATTGCACCCAACAAAAATTTGGATGTGCGTGAGGACTACATATTTTACTAAATTAATTAAACAGCCTAACCTTTAACAATCATATGGACAGTGTTCTCCCAGGCGCTTAAATCCAAAAAGGCATTTATCCTATGTGCCTTATCCTCAAATAATACCGACCCTCTGGCTCAAGGACTTATTGTGGTACTCTCTATGTATAGGTGACTTTATATAAATGATTATTTTTTTCATTCCGACACCTGTATTCTTGTTTCCTTTTACAAAACTTTTGTTATGTAGGTAGCTACATAACATATCACCAAACAGCAAAGGCAGTTGTATACTAATTGTTTCTCCTTCTTCCCATGTGCCTGTTCACCTCTACACACTGCCACATGTATAAACAAAACACCTAGAACTGTTCTATGATGAAAGATAGTTAAACCTGCCATAGCTTTATGTCTTATTATTATACTGATGGTGGAAATATATAGAAATTATACGTTATGTAAACAATTATTATATTTACAGGGTTTATTTTAGGGTCATTTTAATGTTTAGACTGCCTCAGTGATCACAATATTATGTTCGTGCAAGGAAACGGACATTTTTCCGGAGTTAGCCTACATGTTGTTTGAAATGTTTACAACACTCCACATAATTCTCTGCTAATTATCCAGTGAACCCTCCCCTGTGGTGGCTCGTCATTTAGGGGGAATGGTGTAATCTCATGAAGCTTTTATCTTGACCTCTGACTGGTTGAAATTTCTGTCCGTTACTGGGTGGTCTCTGAAGCAGTTTTGACCGAGATTTCTCTAGGAAGTGATAGTATATGACATTGTGGATAAGGCAGTAGGTGGGGATTACGCATAGCTCTCCAGGTAAAACTGTTTTAGGTAGTACTACAAATAACTACCAAACTAAGTGTCTATTTGTACGGTGCTTATCGTGAATATTTGAAGTTATGTTTTGTTTGGGATAGCAATATCCAACCAGCGTTTAGACTCATGAATAACTTGTTGACCGCAGTTTCGTCTCGCCCTCTCCCTGGCTTTCCCATGCCCGGGTGAGGAGTGCCGCACCAGCGAGCGGTTCCTTTTTCCCGCTCCTAAAAGGTATTTGAATGAAGCTTCAAGAAGTGTGTGGTTCAAGAATGTAATATTAGCGAGGACATTTTACTATGGATCGAAAGAAGTAAGCGTGTGTGATATGGGTTTTACTATCTAAGCCGAAAAAAGAGTCTCTTATATGAAAACCTACAACCAGACGCACGAAACAACTCAGAAGCGTGGGAGAAACTTGGAGACGAGTAATGTCGTCTCATTCGGAATCGGGAAGACATCTACGGCAGCTGAGCACTTATAAGAGGATGGTGGCAGTTTCCGTGTGATAACTTCTCATACCATTAACTTGGATTTGAGAAAGCCAAGGAAATGGCATCGGAGGTCGTGTGTGGATTGGTCTTCAGGCTACTCCTGCCAGTTTGCTTGGCAGCAGGTAAATTGCTTCTTTCCATCATCACATCTCGCATTAAAGTTATTGTGGGCTACATGGGGACTGAAATAGTTCCTTACCCATTGTGTTACTTGAACCGCAGTGATTAACTCAATAGTCTATCTCTGCATAACATTGTTATTGCTCAGTCTTGAAAGACAGCATCGCCCAGTTTCTGACTTGTAGCGCTGCAGGTGCGCGTTGCGTATGTCGCAAAACTTTGAGGTGCAAAGAATCAGCTATTATAATAATTAACGTTGATGTAGTGAGGAAAAGTTTGCTATTAGATTTTTAAAAGACAAAATTAACTTAGGCTATACAAATCTAACGAGTGGCTCATAAACCTGGACCACTTTAGGGTGAGTTACAGTAGGGTAATGCCCAAAACAGAATAAATCTTAGGGTTATCGAGGTCATGGTTCTTTGTAGGCTAATGCTTATCAGAGGTTAATATTATCCCAACTTGAAAGATGTAAGAAAGTGTTTTTTGCCTATTGTATGGCTATTCCTTTATTGTCTATTCCTCTACTTGGTTTATAAGATACTGTTAATGCTGTATGTATGTGTGTATACGGTTTATTTTTTATTCTAATGTAAGGGATTTTGTAAGTTTGGGAGTTTGAAGTTTGGAATGATCCTTTGCATGATTGCATACTAATTTCGCTTGAAATCTTTTTTCTCTGATGTCCTCACCACCTCTATGCAAGATATCCCTCCCTACACCACGCAAACACACACACACACACACACACACACACACACACACACACACACACACACACACACACACACACACACACACACACACACACACACACACACACACACACAAACACCTGCTAAGAGTGGCAGTCTGCTTTGTGAGATGCGTTGCTCTCTGTAGTATAGGTGGGTAATATGCATCCAAGCAGGCCAAGTTGGCATGTGCTGTTTTCTCCCTCTCAGAAATTGAATGTGTGGCAGACACTCATGCCCGTTAATGGCTGGAAAAGTCGTTTTAACCGCATGAATTAATAATGGCACAGCGCAGGAGAGAGGACAAACTGACTGCCCATTATCGTAAACATGACTTTAATATTTCATGTTTTTTTTTTTATTTGAAAAAGTGCGGATAAGCAGAGGTCAGTCCGATGATCACCCCACGGAAAACAGTACAGTAGGAGAGGGAAAATGATCTGATGTCCAAAGGTGACAGATTTGTCTGATAAAGCAAAAGAGTTTGGATGAAATGTGTTGTCACTAGTGAATGGTAATGTACATGCTACAGTAGGCTATTGTTTTCCATCAACTTTGTCCTCAAGGGTATAGACAAATAAGGGTGTATTAGGCTATATCTTTAAATACATTTGTCCACCACAGTTAGTGAGTATGTAAGTGAGTCATATTGTTTTTCTGTTTTTGTGTAGCAGACAGCTTGCACTTTGAGTCTCTTATGTATGAATTCAACATTCAAAATAACCATTTTAATAAGTGCGACAGAATGAATCAGATCACACACCACCATTTCATTTTATAGTACTGTTTTTAAAAATATGACTCTAATTTAAGCACACAAAGGTTCAAATCTTCTCTTTTTCTCAGCCTATAAACCTAGAATGCAGGTTCCTATTAGTCGCTCAAACATTTTGTGTGCCTGTTGTGTCCCCTGTTAGACCCATTAAATGCACAACCACATCCTTGCAGGAGTGTTTCTGACTGTGTTGCCGACCACTAATTACTTTTGTGAAGACTTTCCACCGAGCATCAGTCTCATATTATAACGGCACAGAATATTCCAGCTGAATGCAAACTTAATTCTGCAAGGCATGACATCAGAAACAGTTACTCTCCTTTATAACCAGGGATCCTAAGTTGAAGGATTTTTCACTCTTGAAAAACTCCTGCCTGATCGTAATGGGCACAGTCCAGGTCTCACCTGATGTGTCAATGAGAAAATGGCTTCCTAGTCATATGTTTTGGATTTCAGTTGTTTTCCCCTGTTTTCACTTATTCACCATATGTACTCGTGGAAGTTTTGTAGCAGTATATTTTATATATGCTTCGCCCAATCATGTGATGGCCTCATGTAGAAAGTTTGTGGATGAAAGAAAATTGTCATATACTTCTATACACCCCCCCCCACCTCTCTCTCTCTCTCTCTCTCTCTCTCTCTCTCTCTCTCTCTCTCTCCTTCTCCTTTTTTTCCTATTTACATGCTTTAGTTGTACAGAAACTTATCATTAACCAACTAACCAACTTACATCAACTACACCTTTAATTCTCCCCTGGGTCAAATGAGGACTTACGCAGGACGTTTGCTGTTGTAAACTCACCAAACACCCTTAGTACTTTCTGTTCACACACACACACACACACACACACACACACACACACACACACACACACACACACTATTCAGATGATTACATGCAGACTTTACTCAGGTACACAGTCTTTGTTCAGATAGCGATTCTGCTGCTGACAGGGTTGTATAAAAGAAATGTTGAATGGCTTCCGTTTTGCTCATTAAAGAGCTCTTAATTCTGTGCTATCGCTCTCTCTGTCACATCCCCCTGCGCCATGTTACCCCCGCCTCAGCCACCATTACAGTAATAGCAACCACTGTGGCTTTTTCTCTGTAGAGGAAACATCACTATATTTTTCACCATGCATATAAAAAGTCAGAGTTAGAAAATTGATGAAAGCAGGAATATATTTGGTGACAGGCTAATTCATTGAACATTAAAGGCAGGTTTACATGGACACTTCTAATCTGATTAGAAAGATTCCATGTGCAATATAGAACAGTATCCAAGGAAATGCATTCATAAATGTCATCTGAAATGGAATATTGGGTTAAATAATCAGATTAGAAGTGTTCATGTAAACGGGGCTATTGACACCAACAGACTTTGAATAGAATACAGTAGAATATAGTAAATGAGGTTTTAGGTCTAAACATTCCAGTTGAGTCTCACTCACATCCACTCCATGAAATCCATAAAGATATCTTGATAATAGTGATAGATCTCTCAAAGTAGTCTAAGCAGTAAACTAACAGCAATATGCAAACTAAACTCATTGGTTCCAGCTCTGTTCAAACCTTGGACAATTCCTCAGTGCCAAGGCCACTGAATAATACATGGAGAATTGGAGACATTTATGGCTCACAAATACAGTAAGGACTTTCTTGGGTGAATTTAACACCCCATGGACAGATGTTTAAAAGGTGTTTTCAGTCATTTTGTACTAGAATTATTGGGTGAAACTCATGCCATCCTATGCCTCTCTTTCCCGACACGGCTCAGAGACTGGACCGCATCCATGGTTAGACCTCTAATATGCTTGTGGCTTTTGGACCTCAGACACTTATGCCCCCACATATTAATTAAAGGCTTTAGGTTGGTTAATTAATCATTCAGACACAGCCTTTCCTACATAGGCTATTACTGCCCGGGAGCGCAAATGTTTATGGAGAGAGTTAGGTTTGTTTAAGTTGTTTCAAGAGTTGGCAAAGCCGGCATATGTAGATAATGAGGAGAACCATAAAGTATTTGGAGCAACATCCTTTTTTCACCCAGACTGTAGCCTATGCAGCAGTCATTTATTTTCTCTATCTTAATTTGATCTAGCCTAGACTCTGTGTTTGTGTGAGAAGGACAGAGACAGCCAGCAAATGCACTGTCGTCCTACACCATGTTAGCAAATGATACCAGTGCATTTGGATTTCATACAAACACATTGTTTGGGGTTTGCAAACAGAATGTAGTAACAGTAACAGCCAGTAATGTAATTACTACAAATTACATAATCATTTGGGCAACTTATGTAATATATGCAATAAAAACAATAATTTAATAATCTTCCAATAATGTGATATAATTACACTGGTTACATGGGTGCCATGACGTGGGGCCAAAGAAAAAGTGTTTGGACTTCTTTTTACTGTGGTTGGCAAAAGTCTCTGCCAACAACAGTGGCAGTAGCCCTCGGGCTCAGCACAAGGGTGATGTGTTGATGTGTGCAGTGGCTTTTCATTGTGTATGCCCACCTCTCTCATCCACCTAACTCCAATACCCCCCAAAACACAGGGAGTGAGCAAATCTACTTTAAAGTATATTGGTATAGCAGGGAAATGCATATTTTAGATGATGCTAATCTCATTTAAATCCAGGATTACTTTCTTACATTAAAATTATTGCAATATTGTTGGCTGTTATCAGTTGCTTCAGGGTCGAGGCAGAATTTTGGCTGATACGAAACAAGAGTGCATGTAAGCAAAATAAGAATGCAAGTAACCAGAATAACTATAAGGTCCCATGTGACATTCTTTCTTACTCATTATTATCTACACTCATCAGACCTCACCTGTGTTGATAATTGCATAAATTGTAATCAGTAGTTGGAATTAACAAACTTGAGCTGACATCCATTTTAAAATATGAACTAGTATTGAACTCCTTGCTTTACTTTTTTGCCACAGGTTTGCAGTTTCGTGTGAAAGCCATGTTGATGGTGTTTGTGAAGAATATCATTGCTGGTTGCGTCTAATCTGCCTCTTTTTCTCGCTGGCTCCTTACAGCATGCCTGTTCAGGTACAACGGGCTGTCCTTCGTCTACCTCATCTACCTCCTCCTCATTCCCCTCTTTGCCGAGCCCACCAGAGCCACCATGCATGGTAAGAGCCGCACTAACTCTCCTCTAAGTGCCACAAATCCAATGGGGTCTCCAGCATCCATCTTAGGCCAGTATCAGTCAATTTCAGCCACCCCCTTACTTTCTGCTGGAGAGAGGGCACGTCAAAGTTAATGTAATTAGCCTTTTGATTTCTATTTGTTTCCCTTAGGTCTGCATCATTCAGGGTGGGTGGAGGATTGGTTTGACTGCGAGTTAGGAGAAATCAAAGCGATTTATTGAATAGTCTACTCAGTCTAGTTATTGAACAGATTAAGCCATAATTTGGCCAGTTTGAGTAAGAGCTGCACTTTAGGATATTAGCACAATTCAAGGACATAGTAACAGAAACTGGAGAAAACATACTGATTAGCAGTGGGTTCTAAAATGATAGAATGCAGTGTTTAGATGTTTTATGAAAAAGAGTCGGAGATGTTTAGGTGGTGCTGTACAGTATACAGAGGTGCTCCACACAGTCAGACTCTCTGTGTGCGGGTGTGTGTGTGTGTGTGTGTGTGTGTGTGTGTATGTGTGTATTTGTGTGTGTGTGGGGGTGGGGTGGTTGTTCCTTGTGAGTGATGCTGATAGTGTGTCTGTGTTAATATTGTATGAGAACACTTAAAAGACAATGCATCTCTGCGTGTTGTTGTCACGTAACTGCAACCACAAGGTTTGTCTGTGAGTAATATATGGCCATTAGCATGGAGTGAATGGATCCAATCCAACCAATAGATCTACTGACCAGATCACTGAACCGTTTCTCAGTGTTTGATGCATCATTTAAAAGCATTTAGACATTAGACTCCTAGCTATCTAGTCATAAGGATCCATCCTGTAGGGCTGTTGAACAACAAAACATGACACATTTCGAATTGCCCTTTAGTTCATCTAAAGTAGCACTAAAATTGAACTGTTGGGGTAACTGTAGGTTCACACCAAGAGCTACTAAAGCTACAAAATCGCTTTTGTAACTCAAAAAAGCAACTGCTAAAAATGTCTGTGTTCGCCCAAATCGCTCTATCGCTCTCATGATGTGCATGTTGTCATTCCATTAACATCACAGCGTTTAGATTTTACAGCTGAAATGCGTCATAGCTAATTTGCAAAAAGTTAACAGTTTTTTTAGTTTTTTTTAGTCGCTCAAATCGCCCAATTTGCCCAACAGCTGGTAGCTTTTGTCG
Organism: Sardinella longiceps; assembly: GCA_027497455.2. Classification (NCBI taxonomy): domain Eukaryota; kingdom Metazoa; phylum Chordata; class Actinopteri; order Clupeiformes; family Clupeidae; genus Sardinella; species Sardinella longiceps. Next base: position 8,215,252 of record JAODXP020000004.1, on the reverse strand, counting down.
CTTTTACCGCTTTTGTCGCTCTTGCCCATAGAAAGTGAATGGCTTCCGGCGATTTTACAGCTTTAGTAGCTCTTGGTGTGAACGTACAGTAAATGTGTGTGTGTCTGTGTCATGTTTTCTGTTGATCTTCCTGGATGCCTGTGGGGATGTACTGAATAATATATTGATGTGTGTTTAGGTCCAGACACCCTGTCGCTTTGACGACAGTGACGCTTGTCTAGTGAAAGTATAATAGAGGAAGTCCATACAGAGGAGAATAGGAAGAGGACATTTTAAAAGAGGATCACTCACACGCTCATCAATACTTAAATAGGCGAGCTTTCTCTGGAGAAGGAAGTGCTTGTTATGGTACACACACCAGGCATAGAGGGAGCAGTGCCGTCAGCCTTCAGCCTATAGACCCCTTGGACCTTTTTACATTACCATGCCATGCACTTTACCACGAAGCTGATATTACAAGCCTAAGGTACTGAAATGGGGAGAATGTTAAATGCTCTACTGTTTCATAATGTTAGAAGGAACATGTTTTAATACATTAACCTGGGAAATTGTGTTCATTTTTTTTTCAGAAATAAAAATAAAAAGAAAAGACTTAAATTACAAAATTACCATTTCTAAATCAAAGACAAATTTACAAATCTAACTAGTCCTTTACTTGTAAAACAGGCTAATTTGGCTGCCAGTACGTTAAGTAAAATGTAGGTATTCCTTGAGGTATGTTTGCTAACGTCAGGTTGCTGGGCATCTGGCAGTATATATTAGAAAGCATACAGGAATAGCAACAGCACCTACACTCCACACACACATAAACACGTAAGCCCCTATGTTTGCTGAACTCTCACTGCAATTTATCTCCCGATGAAAGACTACATTGGAAGCAGTCCAATCTCAGGGAGGTCTGTAATATTTTCACTGGTTGGAGTGGAGTCTAGGTGGCCAGGCTGAGGTAGCCAGTCACAGCGGATAGGCCGTCGATTTGTGGTGTCTGCATAGTGCACCTATCACACTATTTACACTGTCCACTGCTCAGAGGGATTTAGAATGATTAAATCCTCATTTACATGAGAAGCAAAAACACTTACTCACCCTTACTATTACATCTCTGGATGTCCTCACTCTCCCTTCTCTCTCTCTCTCTCTCTCTCTCTCTCTCTCTCTCTCTCTCTCTCTCTCTCTCTCTCTCTCTCTCTCTCTCTCTCTCTCTCTCTCACACACACACACACACACACACACACACACACACACACACACACACACACTTGTGCAAGTCTAAACAGCATACAAATTCATTTTCACACACACTCGATCTCACGCACATACACATACTCGAACACACAGTTACTCAACTCACTCACACATTTAATCGCTTCTGATTCTTTAGTAATGTGCACTTTTATGAGACCATCAAAAAGCTGCTTCCTTAACATTACTTTCACCTGATTGCTTGTTTACAGTACAGTACAGTACAACTGCCATTTACTTAATAGGTGTGTGCCTGATTTTCAGCTCTCAGAATCATGCCTTTACAGTAAGCTTAGAAAAATCTATAGGCCTATTGTAGCCAGATTCAAGTGGGTGGGGCCTGGTCTGGTTTTGTGTCACATGAACTCCAAAACCAGATGATGGAAAATTCAAAGCATTTAAGGAAGTTTAAAGTTAGAAGTATAAAGGAGATTATTTAAGTACTTTTGTATCAGTGTTCACACATTACAATAATGAGCAGATCCAGTGAATTAGATGAAAATTTCACTTTCAGTATAAGGAAACCTAATTAGGCCAGCTGATGTGGAGGAATTGGATAGATGAGTATGACGTAAATCTCACAACTGGCTGTGATGATGGTCAGGCAGCTCATCCATGGAACTGTCTGTCTTTTCACAGCATTCTGTCCGATAAAATCAAGAAAATGCATTTCTCTTTTGGAAATCATGAAGGTTTTGGTGTAGTAATTACTGTCATAATCTATGAGGCAGGCAGCTCAGTCTGTTGTATTTGGTCTCAGATCCACGTTGCTGTTGGGCAAAGGCAGATTCGGGTCAGCATCACCATGTCAGTATTTGGTCCCTTGTCTGACGCCATATGCTAATCATTACTGGTATACTGTGACCAGACAGAGTTGGAGTTAGGCCTTCATTGGCCATTTTGAGAGTTGGCGCTAAGAGTAGTCGTGGTATTGGCTTTGGCACTCACTGCTGTGTGTGTGTGTGTGTGTGTGTGTGTGTGTGTGTGTGTGTGTGTGTGTGTGTGTGTGTGTGTGTGTGTGTGTGTGTGTGTGTGTGTGTGTGTGTGTGTGTGTGTGTGTGTGTATTGAGATTAACAAGCATTCTTGGGTCCTGGCTCAGTGAATCAGGGGAGATGCGGAGGGGAAATTAGGACAAAATGTTTGGGCCCTTTGGTGCTGTTAATAAGGCTGGCCAAAGATGTGGTCCGGCCCGGGTGGTTGATTAACAGAGAGACAGAGAGAGGGCAGGAGTTTGAGGATTGTTGTGACACGTGTGTGAAGGCCTTTACATGTGTGTGTATAGGTTATATTGTGTACCTATCTGCATGTACACTACGTGCATGTACAGTGTGTGTGTGTGAGAGAGAGAGAGAGAGAGAGAGAGAGAGAGAGAGAGAGAGAGAGAAGGAGACATGTTGGCTTCCATTCCCATTCCCAGGTCCTAGTCTAAGATTCCAGTATAAGGAATGAGGATGCATTAGGTTTTATTGGCCCCACACTAATGATCAGATATGCGCTCCTGGCACCGGAGTGCTGTGAGGTCACTCTCAGTCCAGACCGGTCAGGACTGGTAAGGGCCTCCTAAGGAAGGCACTTCTCTCGTTGCTTCCTGTATTGTTACATTCTGATAATGACTTTATCAGTGCCTTTTAAAAACCAGGAGCCTTTTACAGAGCATCTATTACATCTGAATTTAACAGCTCTCCCTTGGAGAGAAAGGCTGATTTGAGCGGAAAAAAGTCACATCGAGTGTCTACAGCCTCTGCATGAACGTGAGCTTCACCGCAACGCGTCGATTCCAAATACCTGTAGGTGCCACATAAACCTGCCATATGGGCTACAGCTGCGCCCAGTGTGAGTGAATGAAAAAGAAAAAGAAAGAAAAAAAAGTGTCTAAATGGAATCTCTGTAAACACATGAAACTGATGTAGTACTTATGCCAGGCCTGTTGGGGGGGCGCTAGATCGCTCCCTCAATCAGAGCTGTCTGTCCTCAATGACCAGAAGAAAGACGCAAAAGTTTTCAAAGATGATAGCTAATGCTACAACTTTACCAACAGGTGATTGTCTAGCAAAAGGCTCCCTGCTATGCAAGGACTGGGTTGTTTTGGAGGACAGTGCTGTGCAGAGAGGTGCTGTAGTGGCCGGCGGCTAGCTCATGCTAATAGAACGGGTTTAATAATAGCAAGCACATGGGTTTCAGGAGCCCTCCGAGTAATTAGAAGATCTTATCTTCACATGCACTGTGTGTGTGTGTGTGTGTGTGTGTGTGTGTGTTTACGTGAGTAGCCCAGGTAATGTTGTGTGCTAATGTGAACAGTGTGTGAAAGGTGTGGTTCATGTGTGATTAAAGGGTTAATAGATCTAGCCCACATCATCACTGTATACTGTGTGAACTGTGCTGAATTCGGAGCATGTTGTCTCATCTCAATGATTCTTTCTTCTTCTTTTCCAGGTCACACGGGGCGCCTTCTGAAGTCCCTGTGCTTCACCAGTATGTCCTTCCTCATCATCCACATCATCTATCAGATCACCATCCACAGCCTCCTGGCGGCCAAGGCCATCAGGCCTGACTTCAACTGTGAGTTCTTCTCTAGACCTAGAGAGCCAGACCGTATCTCCCAGTCCCTGTACACTCGTGAATGTCCAAACACACACACACACACAGATTGGTCTTCATGACACCTCCCTGCCACCTGACCTCAGGTCATTGCATTGGCTCTTCTCTCTGACCCGCACCTCTCATGTGGCTCACCATGTGGCTTTGAAAATACCCAAATGGAAAAAGTGAAACCAGAACGCCAACAGCAATCTCGTAATGTTCAGCAGCCTGTTTATTTGACAGTAGTGTCCAGCTGGATGGTCCCTTTCCCTCTCTCTCTCTCTCTCTCTCTCTCTCTCTCTCTCTCTCTCTCTCTCTCTATATATATATATATATATATATATATCTCTGTGTGTGTGTATGTGTGTGTGTGTGTGAGAGAGAGAGAGAGAGAGAGAGAGTGTGTGTGTGTGTGTGTGTGTGTGTGTGTGTGTGTGTGTGTGTGTGTGTGTGTGTGTGTGAGACAGAGAGAGTGAGAGAGAGAGAGAGAGAGAGAGAGAGAGAGAGAGTGTGTGTGTGTGTGTGTGTGTGTGTGTGTGTGTGCATGCATGCATGCACGTGTTGGCCAAGACTGGGACTAGACATGGCTGCACGCAGACACGGTTGCAGGGAGAGGGGTGCGATGGCTGGGGCCTTTGCTCTGAGCAGGAGCCCGTCACATCTGTTCCCAATATGTGCATTAGCACACAAACACTCTGGGCTCTCGGTAATCATGTGATGCAATGCAGCCCACTGCCAGTAGAGTGTTATTTCACATGGGGGTGAGTCAGTGGTCATCGTTGTGCCATAAAACAATGTCCACAAAAACAATGTCATCATTTTGGTGCCACGGCAGTAATGTCCTAAAAAACACAGCAAAGATGCACATTATATGTCTTTTATAAGCAATATTTATAACCAACACAAACCTCCTTATAAAATGTGACTGCTGGCGTGTGCTACAGTATATAGTTAAATACCACCCTTAAGACAGCATAGGATGTGTAATTTGTGGCGTCAGGCAGTAGTAAGCAGTATTGTTCGCCATAAAGAGAGGTACGTTTATGACCTGTTTACCTCACAGTAGCAGGGTTGGCCTTATCTCCAGCCACTAGTAGCAGAGGGGAGTTTGGAGGGGAGTAAATTTGGCCTCTAAAACATGGAGGAAAAAAACAGGCAGAAAAAAAACAGCAGGGTCACAGAGGTGAGCTGCCACACAGGTTCTAAAGTTAAGAGCTCAGGAGAGACCTGCATATTTGGCCTCCTGAAGCTTGGGAGAACCGCGGCCGAGTCATAAAACCACATCTAGTGTGCGTCTAGACGGAGCCCTGTCTGTGTGTGTGTGTGTGTGTGTGTGTGTGTGTGTGTGTGTGTGTGTGTGTGTGTGTGTGTGTGTTTGTGTGCTTTAATGAGGTCTGATTTTTTGTAATACCACAGCTATGAGGGCTATATAAATGCTTGCTGTATGCATGGTGTACAGTTGACCTTTTTCACCAGTGAGAGAATGGCTGAGCCGTGGCTGCCACCAGCTGAGACACAGGTTTCTGGTGGAGGAGATCTGAGGTGGGCTGGGGTCAGGAGAGGTGAGGTGGGGGTAGGTGGGGGTGGGTGGTGTTTATGTTGTGATGATATCCCATGACTAACTGAGACTGAAGCTGGAGTGTAGTGGGACTATTTCCAGCATCTGGACAATCTCATTCAGTGTTTCTCTGTCCACTTTCTTTTATTTAGCACAACTTTACACAGTGAGTCCCCACTGAGCCAAAGACCTGTAGTATATAATCAACCTGTATTCATCCTCTAGACAGTGTGTTCTCTTTAAACTAATGAAACTCAGTGATGAAGTTCTACACTGACCCTACTGAACAGAAACAGATTTTCACAGCTTTGTGAGTTTCTAAGATATCTATACATTTGATGATTTAGCTGATGCTTATGTCTAAGGCAACTTACAGTTACGAAGTATGGTTAAATCAAGGTGCAAGTACATATAGGTGCAAATACTACAATTTTTAGTACTTATCGCAGTACAGAGTCATTTTTGCAATGAATGCCATGTACTGCAGTCCGGGCATAGAGGATAGCCACACTCTCCATTAAACACCTCCTCTGAAACTCAGACCTTCAACCCTCTGAGGCAAAAGCCACACTGACCAGACACGCAACCACATGTCTCTCTGTGGTCTCTGTATGTTGGAGAGGTCAGCTGTGATGGTCCTTGGCCCCTAAATCTGTGGGCTTATTAAGCAGTCATATCCTTCTTAATTAAGCGCTACACTTCAGCATCGTTCACACTAACCCGCGTCTGCGGTGCCCTGCCTCCCCTCTTACTGTAAGCGCCCCACAACACAATGAATTAATGGACAGTTAAAGGACTAATGAAGCCGAAGTGCCCCAGCAGAGGTTATCTGCATGGGTTTTATCTATTCCCAGGAAATAAAGGCATCTTTAAGTGCTGCTGACTGAGCATGCCACCCTTTGGGAGAGCTGCGGCATATGATTAAGCAAAGGGATTTGAACAGATGCAGTTAAATGCATTGAGAATATGACATACTGTACATCAACAATACGACACGTTAGATGGATGCATTTAGAATGCTGAACGCGATGAATGCATCTGGAATACTAGAGACTGAGACTAGAGACATGATGCAAAAATGAAAGATGGATGAATCTCAACACTGATTGTTCTATACACATACTGTACTGTAGTGTACATGCAGAATACTGTACACAAAGCTGTAATTATTACCTCCGCCAAGGAGGTTATGTTTTGCTCGGCGTGTGTGTGTCCGTCCGTCTGTCTGTGTGTGTGTGTGTGTCTGTGTGTCTGTGAGCAACATAACTCGAAAAGTGCTGCACAGATTTGGATGAAATTTTCGGAAAACGTGTGTATTGGGACAAGTAAGAACTGATTCGATTTTGGTGGCGATCGGTGATCCAGAACACCATCTGTGACCACATTGTCTTGGCGGAGGTCTGCGCTCTCTGAGTGCTTTTCTAGTTCTATATGCCACTGATGCTTTGTATACTAGAGTAGAATTGAAGATCTTTATTGTCATTGCCATTACCCAAAGATACAGTGCAATGAGATAGCGCTAGCTGCTCTGTGATATGCTTATCTAAGCTTAAGTGCAGTAAAACAAACAAATAAACAAAAGAAGAATAAATAGGAGAATAAATGAATAAATACAACATATTACAACGTTTCATATTAAGCTGTACAGTGTTAAGGTACTATACAGAACATGGCTGAGTCCCAATAACAGTAGCCTACCATGTAAATAATTGCCAGTGCAATATTTTGTAATCAAGTCAAGTAGTAGCAGTAGTCCTCTAATTCAGCCCGCTTCCTTTGCTATGCAATGGCATAGAGTGTGTGTGATAGTCGGGGCAGGGTACCTTACCACTAATGGCCTGTTTACACACGGCTGCCAGAGAGAGAGCGGAGGCGTCACAGCCGGAGGAGAACACAGAGGGAAGATGACCTGAGGGGCTTAGTTCCTCTTAGCTCTTCCAGGGAATGAAAATCATCATGACAATAACACATTATTAATAATGAGTAAGGTGTTTACATAACCAATGCACACACACACACACACACACACACACACACACACACACACACACACACACACACACACACATACAGTACACACACACACACACACACGTACCTTACCAGTAATGGTAAGGTACGATGGTGTGGTTACAGTAGTGGTCCATTTGTTTCAGTAATAGAACTGTCCAGCACTGCCTGAATTCAGAGGTTTCCAGTTCTGAGTCCATAACACCCCTCAGTTCTTTTATAGCTGGTGGCACGGGTCAGTGCGGGGCTCCCATGATTATTACAGTGTTTGATATGGAACATCTCCCTTCCTCAATGAGCTCTTTGCATATATACATTACACTCAGTGGGGAAGTGCTGATCACCAGCTGGACTTTAAACTGCTTGGGTCTAATACTGTAATTCCACTCAGTGCTGCTGATGCTGCACATAAGTATGAAAATTACACACTTTACTGAAGAAGAAACCACCAAAGTCTAGAAAACAGGTGTGTGTGTGTGTGTGTGTGTGTGTGTGTGTGTGTGTGTGTGTGTGTGTGTGTGTGTGTATGTGTGTACTGTATGTGTGTGTGTGTGTGTGTGTGCATTGGTTATGTAAACACCTTACTCATTATTAATAATGTGTTATTGTCATGATGATTTTCATTCCCTGGAAGAGCTAAGAGGAACTAAGCCCCTCAGGTCATCTTCCCTCTGTGTTCTCCTCCGGCTGTGACGCCTCCGCTCTCTCTCTGGCAGCCGTGTGTAAACAGGCCGCTGGGCCGGGCCAGGCTAGGCCAGGCCTGGGGGGCAGACACGATACGACAGATGGCTAACTGATTGTCTGACACTCTGGGCCATTTCCTTTGTTTCTCCCGCGCCAGATAAGCCATTAGAGAGAACGGGAACTTTAATGCCCAGGAAGAATGTCTCGGAACATAAACATCCCCTCCGATTGGCTAGCCCACGCTGCTTGGACAAAGGGGATTGGTGGAAAGCGTGTATGCCTGTGGGGCAGTGTCCGCTCTTTGCTCTGCTCTTGTCTGGGTTTGGCACAGTCTATCCCAAGGTTCAGTGCTCGCTGCTGGACAGCTTATTTCATGCAGCACCTCCATGTTTGACACCAAGATGATCACACTTTATGCTTCTTTCTTAGTAGTTGCCCAGAGAGAAGAGGTTAAAGGGAGGGAGACCTGTGGTTATCGCCTGGGTCTCATACAGGAAGGGTCAGATTTATGAGCCATTGAAACACACAGTGGAATGAGAGGCTTCCAGCAAAAATGAGAACATTCATTTAGATTGGCCAATGGGCCAGTTAATGGAGTAGCTGTATTTATAGAATAACTGTGAGTTATTTTGCAGCAGCCAGAGCCTTTATTTGGCCAGCAGTTTAACTGAAGAATGACTAATTGTTGCTGGTATGCTCTATGTATGCTTGTGTTAACAATCACAAGATGTAAAATAAAACAAATGTAAAAATTGGGTTTTATATGTATGACAAAAAAATTCATTGCCTGGTTCAATCTTTCAGATTGTGTTGGGTGCAGTCTAATCACTTTCATCATTTTTCCTCTTTTCCAGTTCTTATTCAGTACCATTAAAGATTTATCCGCACCTGGGCTGGAACATTATAATAAGTATCTGCTTCGTATTGTATTTGTTAAATACACAGAATTTAGGTCAGAGCTGAATCACCTTCCATCTTGGCAGAACCATTTGTGTGTCACACTTTATTTTTGGTCGTCATCCATCAATTTGCCTGGGGACTGTTTCCTGAGGAAGCGTTCCCCTCTAGAATGCAGAAATACCTCAGGGCTTTGTCAACAATGAGAGGAAGATTTGATAGACTCCAGTAAGCCTTGTCAGGCAGGCTGTTTATGTTGGTCCTTATTACTGTACGACTAGACATAGACAGGAAGGTCTTACATGATGAAGCAAATAGATAGATGAATGATTTGTTGAAAGTAAATAAACAGCTGGATGTGCAAATTTGAATGGATGAATTCTTTAAACATCCATGAAGAAACCCTTTAACTTTTCAGTGAGAAGTATTTAATTAGATTGGAATTTAAATTGGTTAAACCATGGAGACAACATTTGCACTCTAGATTGGATGGTTTAAAAAGATGAGAGACATCATTTGCGCTCTAGAATGGGTGTCATTCCAGCACTGTGAGTGGGATTGATGGATTTTTGTTTCCTAGAAACTCCTTAAAGTTTAGTTTGGACTGTAGGCACTTAAGTGTTACAAATGTTTAGACTGGGCTATTCAAGCATTTTTTGCTTGTCTGTCCAGAGTTGATAAGTGGTTTATTTTTACGTGAAGGATTTCTCCCTAATGTGACATTAACTGAGATTAACAATCTCTGTCTCTCTCTTTCTCTTTCTGATGACCCCCCACCCCCCCACCCCACCCCTGCACACACACACACACACACACACACACACACACACACACACACACACACACACACACACACACCTTCACCTTTCCATTGCCATTTTATTTAGAGTGTCTCTCCTCATCAGAATTGCTCTTGCAGTTGCATCATTTCCGTTACGTTACTGTAATGTTATTTAAAAATGCATCAGTCTGTTACTGTAATGATCAGATGAAATTGTGGTCGTGTGCCCTGCCCTCTTTCGATCTACCTTAATGGCACGTTAAGGAGCCCCACTGTATCTGCTCCGTTCTTTAGCTACTGAGCTCTCAACATCTTTCACAGCTCAGTTCTAGTCCATCTGGTATAGATGGAGATTAGGACAGATTAAGGATATATTGTGTAGCTAAACACAAGCTGTGTGTGGTGCTCATAATGTGTACAATGCAATGACAAATTGTGTGTGTTTGGTACAATGGACTTGTTTCACACCTGAACATTCTGACATTCCATGGTAGTAAACTGAACATTCTATCATTGAAATGCATTGGATTTATGCCTCTTTCTGACTTGAAAAAAATGGGTAATAACATTTCAAACATGTTTAAATTCACTTTCCTTCAAATAATACACATTTGAAGCACACAAATTGGAAGGTCCCGAATAGATTGAAGCTTCATGCACATAAATGTAAAACCACTTTTATTTACTCGGGACCTCCAAATTTGTGTGCTTCAAATGTGTATTATTTGAAAGAAAGAGAAATTAGACTTATTTTAAATGTTATTCCCCATTTTTTTCAAGTCAGAAAGAGGCATAAATCCAATGCATTTCAATGATAGAATGTTCAGTTTACTACCATGGAATGCTTTTAGAACCTCGGAATGAGGTGTGAAACAAGTCTATGCCGTAATTTAAGGTGGTTGTGTCACATAAGGAAAGGTTCTTTAGTAAGTGAGTCTTGCACATCAAGTGGTGGGGTGGCTGTGAACTACATAGTTACGGGCCTTTAACTTTACACGGTTCTTCTTCTTTAACGGTCCGGAACGTGACTCCTGAGCCGTGAGAGCTGCAGCAGACATGCGTGCCTGTAACTGCCCATCCTCCGCAGGGGCCAGTCAACAGCTAATTACTTCCACTAATTTACTAACCCAACAGGCCCAACATATTGATTTGTCATTACTCCAAATTCTCCGGTTGCGTCTGAAGTGTTTGAGCAGGTTGCCTTTGGCTGCGTGACTGCAGGGTGAATCAACACAGTGAGATTTTCCTCAGAGGGAATAGAATACCTGGAAACCCGGAGTATAAACACATGGAATTGACGTTCAGGAAGTGGCGTAATGTTTGCGCTCTGTTCACGGCCTACACCCACTCTCGTACCTGGATGGCATTGAACCATTTGTTTGTAAACACAGCATGCAGTATAAACTGTCAGCATGTGCTTAGAGAAGGATAGGCTCCCAAATCATAATTACATAACATACACAACACTAATCTCATAGTATTTATTGATTATTGCAAATCAAATGTAAACATATTCTTGCACGCACATGCTATATGAATTTACAACTTTTCATGTGGTACCTCTGTGTAAGCAGTATGTTGTGTCATGGCCAATTTCAAAGGTCAATTGAATTCAGTGACCCCCATCATCACATAGATATATAACGTCCTTTTAATCACTGCACTGAAAATTGCTTCACCGCACTTACTGTTTATGGTTTCTCATATTGTCCACTATGAAATGAACCGTAAGTTGTAACACAGCTCATAATTTATTTATTTTTATTCCCCCGCAGGTAGCACTTGGGAGGTGTCCATGAGACAGATTGGCTTTGAGAGGTAATGACACAGACAAAAGATTATTTGTTTGTTTTATGTGAACAGTTGTATTTTTACTGTTGGTGTGTTTGGTTTTGAAATAAATGTAATCATCAAGATTTCATTACATCAAATTGCTGATACAGTAATGACAAGCAATGATGCAGTGTCTTACATCGTACACTTCCTCAATATTCAAAACTAGCAAATGAAAGCATGTACAGTACAATGGTATGGCATGGTAGTATGAAATGTAACTCTTATGAAGACAATGTGGTTAAAGGACCTTCTTTCAGGAAATGGGAAATTTTGGGAAAATGGGAAATGGGAAAATGTTTTTCTTGAATCTGACAAAAATCAGTGAGTGATCAGACAATTTTCAGACAAGGTTCACCACACCTCAGGTGCTAGCATTGTGCTAACATTATGATGGATGAGATTGGGATACGCTGCCACATTAGTGCTAGTGTGCTTGAGAAGAAATATTCTGGGTGCTAGAATGATGACAGGAAAAGGACAGCAATTATTACCAAGCCTTATGTAATTGAAATATCAGAAATATAATTTATTCCAGACATGGTTTTACACACACAAGAGAACAAAGCCTCCACTTAACTGCATTCATGCACGTTTGTCCGGCTCGCTAACCCTCTTTCTCTATCATTCCCCAAACCTCCAACCTGTTCCCACTCTTTCTCTCTCTATCTCTCTCTCTTCCTGTTTCTCTCCCCCTCTCCTCCTCCTGGGCTTTTCTGCGGAATCTGATTACTCTTGACCCGTTGTGGACAGGCTCTATTTTTCCAAAGTGTCTACTGCCCTTATGTTCGCTCTATTAGCTTGCGTCTGCTTGTGTTCCTATTGATTTGATTAGGTGAGGGGCTTTTTTTCCCCCCCTTCCCCCTTAAGTACGGGAACGTCCTGCCTGCCTGTGCCGTGGTCCCTCAGGTTCTTGTTTTTCCCACAGCGGGCGAAAAAGGCCAAGGGGGGCTAGGTGAAAAGCCTGAGCACTGAGTCCACGCTCTTAGAGGCAGGAAGTGGGAGTGAAACAGGTTTTTACCGGCCTAATTGAGCCCCTCCTTTACAGACGGCATCATTAGCTCTCATCTCTCCTCTCGGTCCATCCAGCCTAACAGGGATGTCAGGAGATCATCAACGAGCGAGAAAGAGAAAGAGCTGCTAAGAGCTAAGACAGAGAGGAGGATAGGGAGAAGGATTGTGTGTGTGGGGGGAGGGGGGTGAAAAAAGAGAGAGAGAGAGAGAGAGAGGGAGAGAGAGAGAAACTGAAAGAGATGGTGGATGTTTATGTTAAAAGGGTATGGACAGATTTCATCATTAGGATGTATGATAGACTGAAGTGGACTTGTGCATCTAAACAGAGCTGCTTCTGGGTGCAGTTTAGAGCTTTAGGGATGCTGAAGTGCTGTCTGTCAGAGAAGAGAACTATTCATTTACTGTAACTTCCCTAACTTTATTCTGACAGCAACGTAGATCAATAATACATCACATAATTACTAAATGCATGGTAGTTCCTTATAGCTCATAACCTAGGTCTTTGAATGTATAATTGAGGTGTTGTACACATCTGTTTACCACAGCAATCAAGATGAGAGTATGCTCAGAAGAGTTCAGTTTTAACCTGATGGAAAAAAACAGGACAAGAGCAAAGTGTGTGTGTGTGTGTGTTTTTTCCAAAGCGTTGATTAGCTGTCGGCCTTCCACTTGTTAAGTTTTATGAGGCGTGGATTCAGTGAAGCACCAGTCAGCAGAGCTTCTCTCCTCGCTGGAGGAGTGTGTGTGTGTGTGTGTGTGTGTGTGTGTGTGTGTGTGTGTGTGTGTGTGTGTGTGTGTGTGTGTGTTTGAGGAGGTGCATTTCCTTCTCACTCCCATTCCAAGCCCTTGTGGAGTGTTGTTGTGCGAGCAACGTGACAACAGCAGTTGTTTATTGTAAACACTTTAATTTGATTCAGCTCTCTCTGCGCCGCTCCACATACACCAGGGTAAATTTGACTTTTGTGTGTGTGTGTGTGTGTGTGTGTGTGTGTGTGTGTGTGTGTGTGTGTGTGTTGGGGGTGGGGGGGGGGGCAGGATGCAGTAAAAAAAATCCCCCTCAGATACCAGAAATAAACTCCATTCATTTTTATATTTAACTCTGCCATTAAAGGCCTGAAAGGACTGTCAGTCATGGCAAGGCCAGGGCAGAGCAGAGCAGAGCAGAGCAGAGCAGGACTGGGTTGGCTTTGTCAGATTGATCTGTGGTCCAATTCTGTGTCTCTTCATCCTTGAATAACTGACGCTGTAAAATGTGTCCTTATTGGACGCCTCCGCTACAGGCCTCATTAAGAACCTGTCTTCTCTAAAGCAGCCTTGGCAGAATTACACTGTGGTTTTGGCAAACCCCCCGTTGAGACGTACATGATAATTCCTACGCTGGTAGTTAGCCTGGAAGGTCGTGCAAGGTCATGGTAAAAAAAAAAAACGCTCTCCCATACTTTTCTCACTATTTCTGCAATAGATGTCGTTAAGATGTCCAATTCTTGTTTGAAGTTGAGGTTAAAAAAAAAAACCCAACAACATTTTGAAAGCGTAATGAGCAGTATGTTTTTGAAGCTATCCATGAGAACTTAGTGTATTCCATATGCACATGGCCAGAACACACACAAATTAAAAATATTATAGCGGAATCTTTCTTACTGTGAATTGTTCTGAGAAATAGTGATGTTTTGGAAGGTCCTGCTAGTATTGTTGCGTTGAAAAACAAAGGCGAAGATCAGTGAAAGAGAAAAAGAATGAGTGTGAGATGGGGAGTGAGAGAGAGTGAGAGAGAGAGAGAGAGAGAGAGAGAGAGAGAGTGGTGTCAAGCTGTTGTTCTTTGAGCCTTGCCTTCAGCAGAAGTTAATGCGAGCTGTAATTGGAAATATTTATACTCTTAAAAAACGAGGGCCGTCTGATTTTATTGAGCTGGGTGGGGATTCGTTATAAAATCTGTGAATCGTAGCATGCAACAGATGTGTGCGGAGGAGCGCTCACTGGAAAAATGCTGCCGGGAGAAGGCCTTCCCAGAAACGGCTTTGTGCTGCACACTGCTGCAGATGGTGGCTCTAATGAGGCGGTCCACGGAGGCACCTTCGGCCGGGTTATTGCCTGATAATTGGCCCAATCACTTCACTGCGGTGGGAAACAAAACAATTCAAATTGACGAAGAGGAGAAGAGATGACCAGAGACGCAGAGAGAGAATGAGTGTATGAGTTCACACAGAGGAGAGTTGCAAGCTATTTCCTTGTCTTTATGAAGTGTCCTCTTCTGTCACAAGGAACAGGGTCCACTGACTGTCTCATTCCGTTGAAGTGTCATGTAGTTATATATCAAGGACTTTCCAAAACAGACACAAGTTCATCGTGCCCTACCACTGGGCTTTGGTTTGTATTACTCACCCTAAGCAGGCTGTCATAGATCATCCAGTTCATTTTTTATGATATTTTTATTAGTATCCTTCTGAGTCTTTTGATACTAACACGAGTCTGGTCTGAGAGTAACAACCAAGAGAACAAGCTTAATTACAGGAGTCCCTAAGATTTTCCTGGCTTTAATTCTTCAAGTCAGTCTGGCAGAAATTAAGTGCTACAGATTCAAAATGTGTTCCCATAGGTCTGACACATGACTCTCTGTGCTGCCAGTACATCACAGAATGGGTTTCTGCTGTTCCATGATGTCACTTGACCTTTGAATTTTGACATTTGTCCTCAGTGTGATTGGTGCTGATGGGGGGAATGGCATCCGAGTGTTCATCCCAGACATTGGCATGTTCATGGCTGGTCTGGGCACGTGGATGCTGTGCCAACGGAGTCTGCTGCAGAACAGAACAGCCGAGGAGATGGCCCAGGACAACACTGAGTTTGAGTTAGAGGAACCAGTGAGTAAAACACACACATACACACACACGCACACACACACACATACACACGCACGCACGCACGCACGCACGCACGCACGCACGCACGCACGCACGCACGCACGCACGCACGCACACATGCATGTATGGGATAAAGCTGTAACTGTTCTAGAGATCGATTGAAAACGGGCAGCGACCACCTTGTCCAAGCATTCCAGAACCATTCCTTTTGTTCTGGAACGTTTGTCACTTTCACATTTGCTCAATCTAACTCTATGGGGGAAACTCATTCCCTGTACCATTCCAGGGAGCTAGGTGTGAGAGCACCCAATACTCTCAATACTGAAGCTTCTATAATACAAAGATGACATTACATTCATGCACACACTACACATCCCCCAAACAAACAAACCAACAAAATCAACAAACAAACGCATAGCCCAAACCCAACTACAATTTCAAACAGAGGGATCTTTTCATCTTCAGAGAGCTGGATATTTTTACCATGCGTTGATTTTGCGGCTCTTAGTTTTTACCAGCTGAAGCGGGCGCTAATGAATCGGAGGATGTGCTGCAGTCACAATAAATCTCTAATTTTCCTGTCATAAATTTGCTTTTGTGTTACACAGGAATCTAAATACCCAGTAAACACTCAAGCTGGGGGAGGGAGACAATTAAGGCCCTCTGACTCCCTGTTAAAGTAAAGATAGTCCTCCATGCGAGTTACATCAGAGCGTTTATGATGTTCATAAAAGCTCAGGGCACAGGCATGCCATGCAAATGCTGTGGCTGAACTCAGCGAGGCTTATGGAAGTTTACTGGGAGAAAGAATAGGGGCAAGAGTCAAATTTCCATCAGAGGCATTCCAGAGTGTCATTTTCTAATGGTTTGGGGGTGAACTGCGAGTTGTTGTGTTCTGCATGAATTGTGGTAAAGGGGGGAGACCCTTTTATGTTGCACTCCAAGGTCTCTGTTGCTTTTTCTCTGGAATTGATCTTTCCACTTTCGTTTAGCTTTTTGTCTCTCTCTTTTATTTACTTTTTAATTATGCTGACTACTTCAGCTCTGTCTGTCTGTTGCCCCCCCCATCTCTCTCTCTCTCTCCCTCTCTCTCTCTCTCTCTTTCTCTTGCGCTCTCTCTCTCTCTCTCTCTCTCTCTCTCTCTTTCTCTCACTCTCCAATATTAATTGGCGCTCTGAGTATCAGGCCTGGTTATTGTGGCAGTCTGTCTTCACTGCTTGGCACCCGTCTGCCTCTATGTGACTCAGTGTTGATTAAAACCAGGCCTGCCTCGTGCCAGTCATGCCCATGCCCTCTCCCAGGAGATTCTAAAGCTGGCACTTCAGCAGATGGCAACTCATCTGTTGCTCCGACAGCCAGTCATCCTCTCTCTGTGTAAAGCTGGGTGAAGTTTTTATGTCTGCAGTGGGCATAGTACATGACGGCCATGTTAAAGGTCTCTGGCTGTTGTTAAAGGAAGGTATTGTTTAGGGGCTTGTAAAAAACCTGCCACTAGACGCGTTTGCTGATGTGACAGAAAAGAAAACGTAGAGATTAATTAAAAGCGAAAATGTTTGGGTCCAGACTTTTTTGCTCACACTGAAATATTTTACAGCCACTGCACGCATACTGGCCCTCTCATTCCAATACAGCTATCGCAAACAACCCTCAGGATGAAGTGTCCCCTTTAAAAATGTCTCAGGCTCAACAGCCACACTGCGCGGTTAACAATCCACATTAAAAGGCTCTGCTCTACCACACAGCTCAAGAGACTTCAGCACCCTGGACAGCTCTTTCTTGCCCCAAAGCTGGCAAACTTCCCTTATGATCACCATTGGGTTTTATGACAACAGTTTAAATAGGCCGTCAAAATGTACCTGTGAAAGTTCACCAGAAAATGAAAAAATTATTTAATTTGTGTATGCATGTTTGTGTGTGTGTGTGTGTGTGTGTGTGTGTGTGTGTGTGTGTGTGTGGGTGGGTGGGTGTGGGTGGGTGTGCGCGTGTGTGTGCACACGCATGTGTTGTGTGTAAGTGTGTGTGTGTGTGTGTGTGTGTGTGTGTGTGTGTGTGTGTGTGTGTGTGTTGGATATAGAGCTTATGATGGGCATCTCTCTGTGACTCTCACTGCGCCTAGGATGATGAGAAAGATGCAGATAAGGTGGACATCGATGACAACATCCTGTTTGATGAGGACTTTGATGCCGAAGACGAGGCTGATGATGAAGATGACATGCTGTATGAAGAAGAGGAGGAAGAAGAAGAGGAGGAGGAGGAGGTGGAGGAGGAGAGCACCAAGATGAAGATTTTGCGTCATATCGCGGGTCTGGCATCCAAAGTCAAAGAGGTCATTGGCAACCTTATCACCACTGCAGGAAAGGTGGTGGTCACCATTTTACTAGGTCTCACAGGTGAGCTCCAATGCTGTGGGTTATTACATCATCAACATGCCAATCAAAATAATCTGTGTTTAGAGTATGTACTTGGCTATTTAATTACATCCAGTCAAAGTCATGTTTAATTGATTCATTTTATTCTTTCTTCCTCCCTCTCTGCCTCTCTTCTCCTCCTCTCCCCCTCTCTTTCTCCCTCTTTCCATGTGTGGCCACAGGAATCATGCTTCCTTCGGTGACGTCTCTGACTTACTTCCTGGTCTTCATGGGCCTGTGCACGTGGTGGTCTCTGTGCCGCACCTTCGACACGCTGCTCTTCAGCTGCCTGTGTGTGCTGATGGCCATCTTCAGCGCCGGACACATAGTCGTGCTTTACCTCTACCAGTTCCAGTTCATTCAGGAGAGCTTCTCACACAACGACACTGTCGTCAGGTCAGGGGCTCCTTGTGTGTGTGTGTGTGTGTGTGTGTGTGTGTGTCTCACCTCTGCCTGAGGCTGTAACACTTGGATTCAGGGTGTGTGTGTGTGTGTGTGTGTGTGTGTGTGTGTGTGTGTGTGTGTGTGTGTGTATGTACAGTATGTTTATTTGCCGCTGTCTATGTGTGTGTGTTTTGTGTGTATATTCGTGGCAGTCTGTGTGTGTCTGCATGTTTGTGTAGTCGTAAAGACGTAAAGAGTTTCATGTTTATGTGTTTGGAGCTGTAGCACAAGTCTGTATCATTGCATATAGAGATATGACCAAGTTCATACAGGAGTGACGCCCTTAATTAGTGACAACACAACGTAACCAATGGCCTTTGCTTCTATACGCCTGCGCTAGTTTAAATTCTCCGCGGTCTCCGCTGCCAGATTCACTCAGCGCTTGTGCTATGACGCTGCTTTTTTGCTCCCTCCTCCTCCCCAGCTCCACCGGTCTAGATCTGCTTATAGTAAGAGGGATTTTCGTTCATTTCTGCTTGTCTTATTTATTATGGCAGCAATTTTCAGTGTTCTTGTATTTTATGCAGCTTCAGTTTTGCAGCTTTACAGCTTTAACTTTGCAGCTGCATCTTGAGCAGATCTAGGGCGCCATGACCAAGCATACTACCTTGTACTTACACTAATAAAAATCTTATTTATTAATTCTGAGAGTTTCCTGTCTGAAATATTTTATTTGGTGTCAGATTTCATAATCAATCACCACCATTTAATCATCAGATTGCATAACAAGCGCCTGTCCATCCATCTGTGTAAAGTAGGTAGATTAGTTAACTGGGAACGAGGGGGCTGCCCATTAAAGGACCAAACTCACCACAAACCCCTCCACCCATTGATTACTTCACACAGCAGTGCTTCACAGGAGCTGCTAAAGCGTTTGGACTTATTTCAGAGTAATCCTGCTTTTTACATTCCGCTCCTTTAATCAATACAGTCCCACTGAATTATTCAGGAGAAGGAGAGAGTGAGGGAGTGAGTGGCATTAAGCTCATAGCAGAGCTGGAATGTGGCGCTTTTCTAGAGAAGTGTTTAGTTTGGCCTTTAGTATGACAATGGCTATGTGGTTGTGTGTGTGCATGGATGTTGTTGTTTGTATGTGTTTGTGTGGGGGAGAGAGAGAGAGAGAGAGAGAGAGAGAGAGAGAGAGAGAGAGAGAGAGAGAGAGAGAGATTATAACTCTTTGTGTTTAGTGGTAGTTGTTTTTATGTGTGTGTGCAGTATATGCATACCTCAATACCTCAAACCTCCAGTCTTTGTGTGTGTGTGTGTGTGTGTGTGTGTGTGTGTGTGTGTGTGTGTGTGTGTGTGTGTGTGTGTGTGTGTGTGGGCCTGCGGTGAAAGTTGTTGTAAAACGACGTGGGCTGCCAATAACAACAGCATCAACAAACAGAGCCGTGTTTCATGTGCGTGCCCTTTCCCCTCCGCTCCCACACATTTACGACCTACACCACTATAAACCAGCCTCAGCAGCCCCAGCAGTAGCAGCTCCCCGCTGCCTGTGACCACACACGCTGGCCCAGACCAACCCAGCCCAGCCCAACCCAGCCCCAGGCCAGCCACCTCCCAGAGGGTTCACTTACTGCGGCTTTACAGAGCCGAGCAAACAAAACCAAAATCAGTTAGTTAATGGCAATTCAGACTGAAGATCCGCGCTGAGATGAGACGGTTTTAGAGAGCAGTTGCGGCGGTGTGAATCAACCGTCGCAGGATGTTGCAAGCAGTTGCAATCCATCGCAAAAGATTTAACATGTCAAATCGCAGTTTCAGAATTCTTATAACGTCGCTGGTTTTTAGAACGTTGTAGCCTGTCTCGTCGCGGAGCTTTGGTCTGTAGCCACTTTTAGTGTGCTACAAGTATTTTGCTGGATCACCACTGACTGAGTGTGTGTGTGTGTATGTGTGTGTGTGTGTGTATGTATGTTGACGTGGTTGGTTTGTCAACCGGTATAAATAGACTTAAGTGATGATAAGTGAGCTCCCCTTCTATTCTCAGGAACATACTGTGACCTCGGCATCCAGGGAAGGGAGATTGAGGTGGTGTCTTCTTATAAGTACCTGGGTGTTCACTTGAACAGTAAACTGGACTGGTCTGATAACACAATGGCTCTTTATAAAAAAAAGGACAGAGCAGGCTCTACCTGCTGAGATGACTCAGATCTTTTGGTGTGCAAGGGGCACTTTTAAAAACTTTTTTTAATACTGTGGTGGCATCAGCCATTTTTATGCGGTGGTATGCTGGGGCAGTGGTATTTCTGTAAGTGACAGAAAGAGACTGGATAGGCTGGTTAGGAAGGCAAGTGCTGTCCTGGGATGTCAGCTTGACCCAGTGGAGGTGGTGGGGGAAAGAAGAATGGTGGCGAAGTTGTCTTCTATGTTAGACAATGACAACCACCCAATGCGTAACACTCTGAGAGACATCGTCGGTCTTTTCTCCCCACTGCTGTGAAACTATATAACCAGCGCCATCAGAAAAGAGCATGTTTTACAGTAGAGCTAGAGCTGTTTTATTGATATTATTTATTATTTATACCTGACTGTTTTGTGATGTACTGCATGTCATCTGTGTCTGTTGACATAGGTAGCTATTGTTAATGCACTACTCTGAATCGTATACTGATTAGGTACTCAGGTATACAGTATTATTATCCTGTGGTGTGGGTAGTGACATGGGAGACTGATGTGTGTGTCTGTGTGTACAGTATGTCAGATGGATGAATGGGTGGATGAAGTTTGATGGCTGCCTCTGTCTGTCTTGGATGCTGTAACAATGCACATTTCTCCATTGTGAGACTAATAAAGGGATATCTTATCTTATCTTAACTTATCTTATCTTAACTTGTGACCTGTGTCAACATTATAGCTATTTGATGGTCTTTTTGGTGAGGTGTTAACTCATATTCCCCTGTGTGGTCATAAGATGGTCATACTATAGTGACTAGTGGCATCTTGTCCTTAGCGACATGGCTATGTAGTGGTCCGTTGGGATGTGTGGTGGCTCACGTCACATGCCGTGCGCATCCAGGATGCTCACCATGTGGAAATGGTGGTGAGTTCATTACCATGGCAGCTCATCTCCTGTGGAACACAGGTCATGCTCCAGTAGCAAGCTGGCAGGTGATGGTGATGACAATCCCCTACCAACCCCCCCCCCCCCACACACACACACACACACACACACACACCACACCCCATCCTTCGTCCTGATGGCCCTTTTGTCTGCGACTCTGCTGCCACTCTCTGTCCTTGACTCTTCGGGGGCGCATCTATTGATTTTAGGTACTCTAATTTAGGTGCAGTGTCATTACGGCTATGTATAGCCCTGCCTGAGATGAACCCTCCTCTCGCTCTGTCTCTGGGCTGGCTGGACTCTGGGCTGTGGTCCTTGGAGTCATTGAGGAGGAGCCTCTGGCTGAGATTCTGTGTGGCTGACTGAAGAGAGTTTGGTGTCGGTAGAACCACTGCAGAAACCTGTAGAGACAAAAATAGTTTGAGCTTTTATTCCTTATTTATGTTATGTAAATTAGAAGGCTATAAGAAAGTTGTGCAACATTGCAAATGATTTAAACAATGAAACATTGTTACTGCTGTGCCTCTGCAGGTGAAAAAGTGTTAATTTTCAACTGAAGGAATAATCACATATTATAAATGAAATGCTAAATTCATCAAATATTTCTTTTTTTTCCTTCTTAAATTGTTTCTCAAATCTCTAAACATGAAGATCTAAGTTTATTTATTTTAAAGGAGGACAGTGTATATTCAACATTATGAATAATGTATACCAGTATACAGGACTGTAGCCACAGGCTTATTTCCATCTTTTGTCTTGTTGTTAATCCAACATTTTAGAATGGTAGGCGCTCCCTAGTCATCCTGTGGTGTCATATGAACACTGTCCTATGCAGTGATGATGAGAGAGCAGTGTCTCCATGATAAGGCCGGCAGTGTTTGCGTGGGTGTCTGTGTGGATGGAGTAGTGAGCGTGGCCTAATTGTGCCTGTTGACAGGCCTCTCTGGCCTTGGGGGCAGCCTCCAACTGAACAAGGCCTGATGACAGATGCCCCATTCCCTCCATTCCCCTCTCCATTTCCTGCTGCCGTGCCACAATGGAAAGAGATCATGTGACCTGGCCGTGCCCGTGTGTAGGAAAAGCCCATTCAGGAAGTGGCACGTTAAGTAGGTGGGGCGTTTGTGATGCAAAGGCTGACAGGAGGAGTGCTGTAGCGGGTGGTCAATTCAATTCAATTTTTTTTTTTTTTTTTTTTGTAGAGCGCTCAAATACAATACATTGTCTCGCGGCGCTTTACAGACAGTATGGGGAGCCCCCATGAGTAACAGGGGCAAGGAAAAATTCCCTTCGCTTACTAATAATTCATTTTTAAGTCGTGGCCAGAGTCTGACGGTTAGATGGGCAACTAAACAGATGCCCATGATATGTCTAATGTGCCTGATATTCCCTCAGTTTTTGACTGCACTGATATGCAACATAGTTAGCCATTTAGTTTTATATTGATAATACCAGTGAAGATGTCCTGATGTACTGTTGTCAATGTCCTCTACACTGTGGTGAATCATCTGTCTAATTGAGTCTACTGATTAGAATGGTATTCCTTAGACCATTTTGCTGGCTGATATTTTGTCTTTTGTTTTGTCCAAAAATCAAACAGATATATCTATCAATTCACTGTTATAGCTATACCACTATAGATGTGTCCCTCCATACAATTAAATGTTTCCAAACGAAAAAAAAAAGAAAGAAAAAAATACAGTGGGCATAATGTGGAAAGCATCTGACCCTTGTTCTTCTGTTGTATTTATGTTTGTTTGTGCTGTGTGTGTCTCCACAGTGTTTTCGGAATCTCTCCTGCTATCCAGACGGACTGCGTCTCCACCTGGAAGTTTGTGGTGAACCCCACGCTCCAGTGGCACCACTTTGTCAATCCCATCATGCTCCTGGTGCTCTACTACACTCTGGCCACGCTCATCCGCTTGTGGCTGCAGGAGCCCCTGGTAATGTCAGCATTGCAAATAATAGTGCATTCTATATACAGGCCTGATAGTATTCAGGTGCCGTGCACCTTGAGATATAAAGAGGTGGGATTAAATTATGATTAAACTAAAATTAAATGTTTTCTTGTCATTGTACCCTCTTAGATGACAAGAAACCCATCACTGGCTACTAGCTGAGGATATAGAACTTGCTCATAGCCAAGTAGTGTTCTTAAAGTGTGACGCAAATATAAGGCCCCCACCCGCACTGAAAAGTTCAGGCTCAGGATTTTTGTTTCACTTTCATTCCTGTATCTCTACAACCCAGATTTGGAGATTGGACTGATGTCATGTATGCTTAAAACACAACAAAAGCCAACTTGGATTCAATTCTTGGATTGCCAAACAATATCCAATGTCAAACAAACTCAAATCAAAGATAGGTGGCACAGCTTTTCTTCTGTGACTCCACACCATTGCTTTTTTTTTCAGTACAATACACGCTTTCTGGAAGTGGATGAAATCAATTGATATACACTAAGCTTAAATAAGTCACATATGATTACTTTAATTGCAGACAACAATCTGATTCTGCATCTTCTACTTTTATGTGTCTCCTGGGTCACACGGACAGTATGTGTCTCTAGGGTCAGGTGTTTGTACTTTTTACAGGCAATATCTGGTTAACAACAGCATCGATTGAAGTCTTCCAGTTGCCATCTAACTATAACAGTGCTCAATAACACCCCATGTGTGCTGTGCTTTAATTAAAATACATTTTTAAAGCACCTACACATGCTCCCAGAGGTCAAGGGTCACTTAATTATTAAGTCAGTTTGACGGAGCATTCATGCTCCAGGCCTTGATTGGACTGACCTTGTAAATAATATGATCGCTAGTAAATCCTTTATGAAGCTTTCACGCCCTCGGCCTTGATGGAAATGACCTTGTCGATGATTGTAGCGATACTAAAGCCTTTGTTAACCTCTGCCTTTTTTTGACACCAAGGTCGATCAGGGCCTCACTCCCTGTCTCTCTGTCTCCGTCTCTTTCTCTCTCGCTCTCTCCTCCCTAACCTCTGGTAGTCAGCATTTCTAGCATAGGGCAGTGTAGGGCTTTTACTGGGGATGCGGATCAATGGCCCCTCCTTACAGATTTGGTGTGTATATGCGTTATCGACCGCTACGGTTGTGATGCCTCTGCATGCAGTATGGAAAGCGGGCCAATAACAAGACACGATAACTAACAGCGTAAATCTGTGTATGGCGACAGGCCCAGTGACCTCACCAGGGGCCCTGGCTGCTACTGAAATTCGACGACAAATCACTGATGCAGTGGAAATGTTTTTGAAGCACTATCTTGTCCTGCTGATAGAAGCAGTTGTGCAATCCTTTTAATGTGTCAAAGACCTTCATAGCTTCTCCACTACTACTACATGATCGATTTGTAATGCTGCTAAGTACCTGTAGATTATGACTTTCTTGCCTCTTAAGTGAAGCCGTTTGCAGTGCCCCATCTGACTGCTTGTGTATTCTCTATCAGGAGGATGAAGAGGCAGAGGAGGAGGAGGAGGGTGGCGTAGACCTGGCTAACAGCGGTGGACAGACAGCAGAGCACAAGAGGCAACAGTGGTGGAAGGCTCACCAGCGGACTGATGAGAGAAATGTGAGCAAAGTTCACCCGAACAACAAAATAGGTTTCTCTGGGATTATTTTTCCAAATATACTCTTACCAATGTTACTACTACTAACTACTACTCCTACTACTTTTACTACCACTACTACTACTACTACCACTACTTCTACTACCATTACTACTACTACTACTACTACTTCTACTATTACTATTACTACTACTACTACTATTACTACTATTACTTTTACTACCAATAACGTTGACAATGATCACAATATTATAGAATACACAGTTTGTTTTGTGACAGTGTTTCCAGTTGAAAGTTCAAACCTCATCGAGGGCAGCTGGTGCTGATGCTACTAAAAGACTTGTGACAGTGGCCTCCACCTCTTGCTGCCCAATAGGGCTGAACGGGAAGAAAATGGCCCCCTATACACTCACAGTTCCTGGCCAGTGCCCTTTGGCTAGTGGCCAGTTAGCCATGGCTGTGTTCCCATAACTGCAGTGAGAGAGTGGGTTTTGCAATCCCTGCTTGCCTCCACAGACCCCCTCCCCCACCCCCATCCCTCCAACCACCTCTCTCTCTCTCTCTCTCTCTCTCTCTCTCTCTCTCTCTCTCTCTCTCTCTCTCTCATATTCTCATTCTCTCTCTCGCTCTCATTCTCTCTCCCCTTCACAGTTAAAAGCTTTTATTCCCCACGGTGGAGGTGACTAATGGCTAGAGTTAACTGAATAGTGCCTGTCTGCTTTGTTCCTGCCCAGCCTCGAAGCGCTCGAGAGAGCAGGGCCTTCGCCATCCTCCACTCATCAATCACCTCACCTTGCCTTGTTTGCGCTTTTCTCTCCTCCCCTATCTTTCCCACCTCTCTCTCTCTCTCTCTCTCTCTCTCTCTCTCTCTCTCTCTCTCTCTTGCTCTCTCATGTTCAACAGCTACTCTCCACCCAGGATGGCTACAGCACCTCTGAGGTTAGCCTATCTTAATATGCACTAATCCATAGACTGCAGTTTAACCCTTCTGCTAGGCATCTGAGTGTCTTTCTCATCTAACTTCTCTCTGGTCATTGCTGCAACAAGTGTGCATGTAGACACGCTCCCAAAGACTTTGTGTATGACATGCAATATTAAAGAAATTACACCTTCTTTCCGTTATAGCAAGTCTTGTTTTTCCCCGACCACAGGCCATTCATGTCTCTTCAAACGGGACGTCTTTTGACTACATCACGCAACACAACACCAAAAATGGGCCTATTGGAATGGACGTCCACTCCATTCCTCAGTACAAAGTGGACCTAACCAACGAGATATCAGGTGAATCAGACACCAGACGAAACCTCTCAAAAATCCAATTGTGTGGTCAAAACCTCTCAGTCTAAGTGTG
Source organism: Sardinella longiceps (assembly GCA_027497455.2). NCBI lineage: Eukaryota > Metazoa > Chordata > Actinopteri > Clupeiformes > Clupeidae > Sardinella > Sardinella longiceps. The sequence continues at coordinate 8,188,942 of JAODXP020000004.1, read as the reverse complement.
TGAATCCAAGCATGTTGTCAGAGCGAGCTGTCGTACAGTAAGTGGTGAATGGGAAAGAACAAACCCATCAGCCGCCCTTTCTTTACCCAAGAGGCATTTCTCAGCATTAGAGAGCTTGAGGGCAAATGCATGAAGTCATTAGCACAGGTTACAGGCTTTATTCCCTCACTACTGTTGCCTGACAAGCCAGACTAGAACATAATATGTGTAGTCTGACCATGACTGATAGACACTCGGATACGACGGCTACAACCAATCAGCGCAACATACAAGCCAGTTTAAACAACAATGCTAAGCCCGTCCAATGACTCCCTGTCCAAATAGAACGTTGTGGTTAGCTAAACATCACAATGTCTGAATACAACCTAGAGTGTTGTGATTGGATAGACACCAACAATGTCTGAGTGAAACCTATGGCTCATAGCTAGACGTACAGTACTCGCTGAGTGACAAGCTGTATTGTTCTTACTCATGCATTTCCATATGCATTTGTGGGTTCATGCGGAAAGTGGTATGTGCACCCAAAGACATAGATAGAGAAGCTGTATTAGGAGATCAGGTACAGTATACTACAGTGTATCAAAACACATCTTTTTTCTTGGTGTGCGTTTAATGCCTTTTGAACGATGCACGATCAAAAAAGTGCTTCAATGCTTCAAGAGGAGAAACTTTCATAAAGAAAGCAATGAAATAGAATGTTGGAAGTGCAGTGCACCGCAATTTGTCGGAACCAGTGTGCGGAGGCTTTTAAGGATAGCTCCGGAGTAAGTGTAAGCATAGCCCTGTTGCACGAGCCTTCTAACAGCGACAGATTTCTCATGGAATTAAAGAATTTCGAACAGCATAAACCGAACGCGAACACGAACACGAAGCACTTTACATTGAGTCAAAGGTACCTCAGACCTTAATTTCGGTTTCGAATAATAAGTTTCCATTGATTCAGTGTAAAGTGCTTGTTCGCTTCTGCGTTCGCATTCTGTCTATGCTGTTCCAAATAAATTAGTTCCACTTGCTAACTAGTGCATTTAACAGGCTCGTTCAACAGGCCTATGCTTGAAATCACTCCGTTGACTTTGTGTTGACCCACTCTCTTCCTTTCCTTGTGTTCTCCTCCACTGAATCTGCAACAGAGAAGAAAGACAGCGGCGTGTACGAAGTGACAGACATCACAGAGGAGGAGAAGCAGAAGGATGAGGAGGATGAGGAGGGGGGGGAGGAGGAGGAAGATGGCGAGGAAGGGGGTGATGGTGAGGATGAGGAACCTCAGGGGGAGGAAGAGCCTACTGCTGTGGTGAAGGTGTTTAGGTTCGTCATGAAGCAGAGCTACATCTGCGCCCTCATCGCCATGATGGTGAGTGTATTGCTGGGTTGCATCTAGCTTCTCCTGCTGACAGCAGCTGCTCATGGGCCTGAGGTGACCTTAGGACTTTATAATAAACATTCTCTACAAATACAAAGTAGTTATTAAATAGCTTATTATCACCAATAAGTAGTTAATTAATTTTTAATAGATAGTAGTTAATAGTTACGAATATTATTGGGGATGGTTATTATAAAGTGGTACCATATTGGGGCTATATCCATTACCTGTGCTTTTTTATGTGATATTCTTTTTGTACTTGGAAAATTAATTTCAAGCTTTGTCGGAAAAGTGCTGTTTTACTAATGGTTTCTGTCCAGTGAAGGTAACTCAACGGTTTAATTGTTTTGTGATCAGCTGTATGCTGTCTTACTGTTGGCTTCATGACATGATGTATGTGTGTGTGTGTGTGTGTGTGTGTGTGTGTGTGTGTGTTCAGGCATGGAGCATCACTTATGTGAGTTGGCTGACGTTCGTCTTCCTGCTGTGGTCATGCATTCTGTGGATGATGCGGGACCGCCGCCGCTACGCCATGCTTAGCTCCCCCTTCATGGTTGCCTATGGCAACCTGGTCTTGCTGCTGCAGTACATCTGGAGCATTGAGCGCGTGCCAGGCGTGCCAGGACTCTTCCTCAAGACGCCTGTGCCCTTCTCGTCCCTGGGCTCCAAGGTGAGCACAGAGACTAACAAAGACTAAGCACTCACCAAGTTAGTTTTAAGTATGCTATTGTTACTTGGATGACAGTGTGACAATATGTCCAATTTTCAACATCACATATAATACGCTAAGCATCTTTTCGAATAGAAAAGCTGTGTAATTTCACCTGTGCAATGTGTGCATATTAGATCCATTGGTCAAAATCAAGTCAAATCAAGATGAATAGGTACTGGGGAAACTGGGGAAACAAACTGGGGAAACTTAGGAAACCTCAATCAAGGCACTGCTACAACTAATAATGGGCTAGTTTGTTTTTACAGCATGAGGTAAAAGCAGCCCCAGATCTTTTCTCCCACAGCTACTTTGAGTCCAGCTTTATAGAGCCTCTGTTAGGTTCTCTCTCTACGGCTTCGGCTTTAGAGCTGTGAGTTTATGTTGTGTTGGGTGAGATTGAAGCAGTTGTCTCCTCTTGTTCTCCCCTCTGTAGATCCTGTGCCTGCTGAGCTTCTGGCTCCTGCTGCATCAGACGCTGACTGAGAGACAGGACAAGCTGAAGGAGGAACAGGAGGAGGATGAGGCTGAAACGCCCCTCTCTGATGTTAAAGTCGATATTCCCAAGAAGGGTGAGGCCACAATAGCATGATGGATTCACCAAAATGATAGGAGATGGTGGCCCGTCTATGTTTATCAAAGAAGTTATGAATAAAGTTTTATTTCAATCAGTCTACCTGTACGTTCTTACATTTGTGTTGTTGCATCACTGTTTGTTTACCTTTGCAGTGTCTTTGCACAGTCCTGGCGTCCATTCCACAAAAGCATAGTTGCTAACTAGTTAAAAAACTTAGTTGGTTGGCAATGGGAAATTGCATAGCAACCAACAAAGTTCCTAGTTAGCAACTGCGTTAGCAACTGTGCTTTTGGGAAACGGATCCCCTTTGTGATTTACTGTTCTACTACTGTAGTTGTGAGAGTAAAGTAGTGAGAGTTGGGTGAGTGGTGTGCGTCCTCTAGTCTGAGTGTGTATTGTATAGTATGGACAGTACATGTGATTACCATCTGTTTACCTTTGCAGTGTCTGTGCACAGTCCTGCTGTGCTGTACTGTACTGTGCTTCTACTACTGTAGTTGTAAGAGTAAAGTAGTGAGAGTTGGGTGAGTGGTGTGTGTCCTCTAGTCTGAGTGTGGCTGTGATTGGCTGTCCTGTAGAGGACGAGGAGGAGGACAAAGACGGCGATGAGAACGACCTGATGCAGGTGCTGGGGAGCATGGTCATGGCCATCATGGTCAAGTACTGGATCTACGTCTGCGGCGGCATGTTCTTCTTCGTCAGCTTCAACGGAAACATCGTCATGTACAAGATCATCTACATGATGATGTTCCTCTTCTGTGTGGCTCTTTACCAGGTGCTCAACTTCCTCTTTTCATCTGTTTTGTTTGCCTTGATTCCAACCTTATCCATGAATGACTTGTTTTAGTCATGTCTGGTTTACCTATTCCAGTTGTGTCCCAACAATGCAAGTGTTATTCAGTGAAAAACTATCAGCTATACTACCTATTCATTTGATCACCGACAGCCATACCATAACACCATGATGTCTGTTTGTCAGGTTCACTATGAATGGTGGAGGAGGATCCTGAAGTATTTCTGGATGTCAGTGGTAGTGTACACCATGCTGGTGCTTATCCTAGTCTACACCTACCAGTTTGAGAACTCCCCCACCATCTGGCACAGTATGACTGGCTGGCAAATAGAGAAGTAAGTATTGGTGTTGGCTACATATTTGGGGGCATCATGAGGTTTTTTTTATCCAAAGTGACTTACAGTCGTCAACTATCAATTGCATCAGGACCTGTCTCCCCTAGAGCAATTTAGGATTAAGCATCTTGCTCAAGGCTACCAGCACACAAGCCTTAACTGCTACACCACCACCCTATGGATGCATCTCTTTTCATTCAGTAATGAATATAAACACTTTATACAGTATATAATCAAACAACATCTTAATAGGAAACCAGATATATCCTATGAGTTTATGAAGCATAAGATTACAGTCATTCACTTCAGCTCGGAACTGGTATAAAGGCTTGCTTCTTGGGTGTAAGACTGTTCTAAGACTGTTCTGTTCATACTTTCTTTCTCATTCTTTGTGCCTGCGCTGTCTGTCTGTTTGCTTTGTCTGTCTGTCTGCTCTGTCTGTCTGTCCCTCCATCCCAGCCTGAAGGACCTTGGCTTGGAGCAGTTTAAGACGGCAGATCTCTTCAGGCAGATCTTCATCCCCTCCTCCTTCTTGCTGGTGACCGTCCTGCACCTGCACTACTTCCACGAGCGCTTCCTGCAGCTCACCGACCTCAAGGCCGTCGTCACCAAACAGGAAAGCAGCATCTACAGGTGGGGATACATATGTCAGAGTTGTGACTTATAACTCATGTTTGTCTCTTACCAGCTTTTCCAGTCAAGAAGAAAATAAAGTTTTCTTGCGCTATTACATTGCCAATATGTTATAGTTCAAAGGTCGTTACATCAACATCCCCCCAAGGTTATATTCAGATGTTATAATATGTTATGCTATGCTATTATTCTGCTTCAATTGTGTCTGCTTTAATGTTAATATCCATCCAATATCCGGCTCGTTGTTTGTCATTCCATTGTGAATCTGTGTAGATTCTCATTTCATGCCACTTCCCATGCCTCTTTGCAATCTGTAACACTGCTTTTGCCATGCCTTCATTAACTTCCTCACACTTTCCATTGCTCTCTCTCTCTCTCTCTCTCTCTCTCTCTCTCTCTCTCTCTCTCTCTCTCTCTCTCATCTCTGTAATTCATCCATTGCTTCACACAGCCATACCAAAGTCAGTGCTCGTGTCTGTCTAATCATGAATAGGTGGGTCACTGCTTGCCTCATTTAGTTCCCCATAGATTCTCAGTGAATGATGCAGCCCCACCCTGCCTGTTTATCTGCCCTGTGTATTGCTCTGTCATTTACTGTAAAAGTCCATTTAGAAGTGCAGATACCCAGTATATACTTTACATAAACAAAGAAGCAACAAAAGTGCTATCTAAGTGCCCGTCAGTAATACATCTAGCACACATACACACAATTTAAGTGATGTTTGAACTTTTTTGAGATACTATATGCCATGTGATTGTGCCAACGTTTCCCCTTACTCCTTGATCTTTAGGAACTGGTGGTCTGCTCTCTCCCTGACCTCTTACATTCCTGTTGTTCTTGCCTTGTTGCCTTGCTGCCTTGACATCCCTTCACTCTCATTCATTCTCACTCATACTGTATGTCCCATACATGTTCTCTATATAGTAGACTCTCCTCATATTATACTGTCAGTGTCACGACACAGAAACACAGCACTGCATGATTAAAACCCTCTCTTTTCCAGAGCTTTCTTTCTGAGTCCTTCACCTGGTATGACTTTTCTGATGCACTTTGCTATGTTGTTACATGGAGGGCATCACTATTCTATGAACACAGTTTCTCTCCACAGAGAGAAACAGAGGACCTCCACGTCTTCAAAGTGTGTATTTTCATCTGTGTCTCTTCCCTCCCTGTAACTCACTTCTTTTCTAATCAGCATTAAGGAAAAAATCCCCTCTCCTGAGAACAAGTAAGTTGGTTTTGCGTGGGAGGTCCCCCAAAATGCTTTCCCCTGACATGCGGCCATGTCATGCAAACCCAAAGACACCCTGAGTTCCGCTGCCTGAGCCTGTCCCCGCCCCCTGCGGTCATGAACGTCAGCATCACCACCCCACTCTAAACTGAATGCCAACACCAGGATTATTATTATTATGATAACAAATCAATTTGTAATGTCTTTTTTTCCCTTTATGATTTGTATGCCTTTTATGATTCATATTCAGTTATTATTCCTGATTGTTTTATGGTTTGTTTTCATTTGTATTTATTTGTTGTTCTGGTTTGTAACTGCAAAGGACATGGGCTATGGCTTCTCACAAATGCTCCCATGAGGCTGCAGTGCTGATGTCTGAGATCATTAGGCTGAGCCTGTGATGCTTGGATACCATGAATGTCTGTGTATGTGTGTGTGTGTGTGTGTGTGTGTGTATATGTGTGTGTGTGTGTGTGTGTGTGTGTGTGTGTGTGTGTGTGTGTGTGTGTGTGTGTGTGTGTGTATTCCATGATTGTCTGTATGTGTGTGTATTCCATGATTGTCTGTGTGTGTGTGTGTGTGTGTGTGTGTGTGTGTGTGTGTGTGTGTGTGTGTGTGTGTGTGTGTGTGTGTGTGTGTGCATATGCGTGTGTGCATGTAATTCCTTGTTATAACCCCCCACCCCCGTGTTGTTCAGGCTGGCACACCCAGAGGGCAGCTTGGCAGACCTCACCATGATGAGTTCGTCCCCTGACCCGCTGCTGAGAGAGGAGCGTGAGCGCACCAGCTCGGAGGAGGGGGGCGCCAGTGAGAAGCTGGTTCTGGTGGTTGAGGGTCTGGAATCTGGTCTGAAATCTCGACAGGCATCCTTGCTGCTGTCCAGCCAGGATGAGAGCGTCCACAGCGCAGCCCACAGCGCCCACAGTGCCACCTCAGGGCCCGAACCCCCTTCTGACCAGAGCTCAGGTGGGCAATGTTTTGACATTGTCGTTTGCCGCAACGAAAATATATTTGCAAAAACATAAACAAAGACCTCTTTTAGTGCCTGTAAGCAGGGCCATTTCTAGGTACTTGGGGGCCCCAAGCAAACAGGACATGGGGGCCCTTTACTCCCCGTAAATACTTACATGAACCACATTGTTATCATTTTCAAACATCATCAATATAATTATTTGTATTGTACAGTTGTCTAGCTCCAGTTTAAAGTCATTTTTTGTTGAAAAACACCACCAACTTAACTACTAAAATGATTAAACAGTCAATCTTGGGGGCCCCTTTCAGCCTGGGGCCCCAGGCAATTGCCTGGTTTGCCTGCCTTGTTGCGACGGCCCTGCCTGTAAGCAAAGTTCATTATAGGACAAAACATTTCTTTACACTTAATTAATGCTTTAAATTTGTTATAAATCTCTTGTCCACTCAGGATCTAAGTATGGGCGTGCCCAAGCTACACATGACCTTCTGTAACCCCAGAATATTTACCTCCGCCAAGGAGGTTATGTTTTTCGCCGCTGTGTGTGTGCGTGTGTGTGTGTGTCGGTCTGTCTGTCTGACTGTGTACAACATAACTTGAAAAGTACTGTATGGACTTGGGTGAAGCTTTCAGACAACGTGTGTACTGGGACGAGTAAGAACTGATTCCATTTTGGTGGTGATTGGGGATCCAGACAGAGCACCATCTGTGACCACATTGCCTTGGCAAAGGTCTGCACTCTCTGAGCACTTTTGTGGTTATACATTTTGAATTTATCATTGTCTTCTGTGTGTAGAAAAGAAGAACAAATGGCATTTGGTGGTGGACCGACTGACTGTCCTCTTGCTGAAGTTTCTGGAATATTTCCACAAGCTCCAGCTCTTTATTTGGTGGCTTTTGGAGATCCACATCATCAAGATCGTCTCCTCCTACATCATAATGGTGATAGTGAATGAGGTGCGACCCTGTGAGCGTGTGTGTTTGTGTGCTCTACCAGTTGGGCTAGGGTCATCAGGGGGGTATGGGAGAAATGAGCTCATAATTTCTGAATCTGTGGTCTGAGTATCTCTTATCTTAATTTTTATGCACCATGCTATAAAAATCTGTTCAATTAATGTGTCATTGTGTGTGTTTGTTTGTGTGTGTGTCTGTGTCTGTGTATGTGTTGTATTGCAGGTGTCCTTGTTTAATTATGTCTTCCTAGTATCCTGGTTGTTTGCCCTGCCCTACAGTCAGTTTCGGCCCCTTGCCTCCAGTGTCTGCACCGTATGGTCCTGTGTCGTCATCATCTGCAAGATGTTGTACCAACTAAAGTCCATTGAGCCTGAGTCATACTCCAATAATTGCACTATGGTGTGTGTGTGTGTGTGTGTGTGTGTGTGTGTGTGTGTGTGTGTGTGTGTGTGTGTGTGTGTGTGTGTGTGCATGCATGTATATGTGTCACTTTATTGTATATTGTGTGATCAAGGTAAAGAATACAGTCTTAGCCTAAGGCATAGGTTCTGAAAGTGTGGCCCGGAGGCTAGTGGCGGCCCGCAGAAACATTTCCTGCGGCCCACGATAACATCTGATAAATCTTCAAAGCTGTTAAAATTGTACCTTGCTTTGAAAGAATGAGTCTCCTTTAAGTGGTGTTTAGCAGAATATATAGGCATTCATTTGTTGCAATAAACCTGATCATCCTTTGGCGGCCCTTGGTTTAATATTGGGTCCCTAAATTGGCCCTCACCTATTAAAAACTTGAGAGTCCCTGGCTTAAGAGATAACTAACAATGTAGTGACGAAGACTCTAAAGACATACAGTAGTTCGGTGAACACACTCAGAAAAGTAAACAACTTTGATAAGATATCTTTGATAAGTGCAATAAGACTGACCATTAGAACGAAACCAGGTCTTAAAAACCTGCATAATCCAAAAATCCACTTGCTTTCAGTGTGATTCCCCAAAAACCCTCAAGGCTTTTTCTCCTGTCAGACCTGAGTGTTGATTGATAGTAATATCTTGTGCATGTGTTTTCACCAGCTTTCAGGCTACACTAGCCCTCTGAATGAGGAGCTGAAGGCATCCTGGTTCTACACTGAGGCTATAGACCCCTCTGAATGGGTCGGTCTGAAGAAGACTGAGGAAAAGATATCTTTGCTGCAGAATCTCAGGGTGAGTGAGTGAACCAGCACCGGATATTACCTTTAGCATGTAAATGAATGCAAATGCTTCTGCTTTGGCGTCTTTCTTACTGGTATATTTCTTTAGACCCAGGAAGCAATTGTCAACAGTCACACCCCTGTCAAAGGAGAAATCTGGTGTGAAACAGAGAGGAGTTTGAGGATACCGAGTGCTGCCTGTCTGAAACAGAATGAGGAAATTTGATACAACATAGACTTTAAAGTAAACATTAACTGAACTGGGCATAGGAAAATCAAACTGAGTTGCTGTTTCACTTAGTATTAGCTACCAGTTCATTATGTGGTCTGCATGTACGTATCAAATTTGCTCATTCTCCTACAGGCAGCACCCGGTGACCTTAATCAGCAGGGCCATGGATTGATTCGCGCTGGATTTCTCCTTTAATCCTGTCTGAGAAAAGTTCATATTAATTAATTATTTTTGTAATTTTCCTGCTTTATGCTAGAACAATCTGTTGATGCTGGCCATCCTAGCCTTTGAAGTAACCATCTACCGGCACCAGGAGTACTACCGCCTGCACAATGGCCTCAGCCCGCCCCCTTCCAGAACAATCTTCCATGATATCACACGCCAGCACCTTGACATGGGGATTGTCAACTGTGCCAAATACTTCATAAACTACTTCTTCTACAAATTCGGTCTTGAGGTTTGAGAAAAAAAAACCTTTGAGTTAATGTTTTGTATAGCATGAAAGAACTAAAAATTCAGTACCCCCTGAACCCACCTCTATGAAATTAATTTCAAGTTCATTGAATTCAGTTCTTTTCAGTTCAGGCCAATCAGTTTTTTATTTATTTTTTTTCTGTTGTGTATCAACAGACATGCTTCCTCCTCGTGGTGAACGTGGTTGGACAGAGGATGGACTTTTATGCCATGATCCACGCCTTTGGCCTAATCGCTGTCATGTATCGGCGACGGAGGAAAGCCATTGCAGAGATCTGGCCCAAGTACTGCTGCTTCCTGGCCTGTCTGATGACCTTCCAGTACTTTCTGTGCATCGGGATACCCCCAGCAGCCTGCAAAGGTAGGCCCAGTGTAACGGAGGCCAGCTAGCTCGGCGGTAGTACGTGTAAATCCTCATCACCCAATTCCATGGGCGCTTCTAACACGCTGAGTTAGGAGCTCGGGCTTTTAGCTCAGTTGGTTAGAGCATTCCACTCCCACGCCGGGACTTTGTAGCTTGCGGGGTGGCGGGTTCGAGACCTGTGTGCGGTGCGGACCGCCACCGGCTACACCAGCAATATTACAGATGTTTGTAGTAATGTTGGTGTTGATTAGCCTGGCTTGCGCAACCATATTCAGAAATGAACTATGATTTAGCAAAGCCAGCATTGCCAGAGAATTCTGGGTGGGATTAATTTAAACGTCTATCAAATGCTATCAAACTTCTATCAATGTAATGGGACAGAGCTGGACAGAGTCATTGTAAGCTTGCCTCCTTCATCCTGCTCATTCTCATCAGGTACTGATTTTTCTGGGCTGGAGAGTTGAGGAAATTGCCTCCTTGGTCATACTGAGTTGATTGCGAAATTTCATGCAGCGACAGGAAGTCTTGGCGGGCCCAGGCTAGGTGTTGATAGCAATGTTGATGTGAAAACCACATTTCAGGCATCTACTGCTGTATTGTACTGAAAGGAAATTGTGGCAGAAATGTAATGAAAAATCATGACTATCCATGTTGTTTGATCATCCTTGGAATTAAAAATCAGTCACCATACAGTACATCATACCCGAACCAACCACATCTGAAATTATCTGATCAATCATCCGAAGTCTGACAAGATGCAATGTATATGTTTTTTTTATATGTATGTGACAGTGTGTAATATTTGTTGATTTAATGGATTATTACATCTGCTAAATTACTGGTCATTGTTTTGTGTTTTCATTTCAGAGTACCCCTGGAGGTTCCCAAATACTACCACGGATTCAAATGTGATCAAATGGCTATACCTACCTGACTTTCACACCAAACCCAACCCCAAATTTCTTGTCTGTAAGTCTCACCATGTTTTAACAAATGCCTGTGACCAGTAACCAACATTTATTGTGATTGTCCATCACATGGCAGGCCAAAGCAATATTTACGTGTAGCATTTTTATCTCAACTGTGAGATTTCTGCTGTCATCTTTGTATTACAGTATTACTATGTACCATGTAAAAGCTTCAAAACATACATCTACAAAACAGAGCTTTATAATGGCCAGGCATCAGTATCACCCAGTTCCACAACATGATCCAGGCCAGATCAGGAACATCAGTCCTGCTCATGACTCACCAGTCTCTCCTTTCTCTTCCCTCCCTCCTGTTATGCAGATGACTTCATGCTGCTGTTGTGTGCGTCGCTGCAGAGGCAGGTGTTCGACGAGGAGAACAAGGCAGCCGTTCGCCTCATGGCTGGAGACAACGTGGAAATTTGCAGAGACCTGGACGCCGCCACCTTTGCCGTCCACAACCCGGTGCCAGACTTCATCCACTGCAGGTACAAAGGAGAGCAGATAGCAAGACAACAGCATGGCTCAAAAGCGGTCTGGAAAGACTACCACAGACTTCCAAACAGACTAGGCCTACAGTTTGCAAAAATATCTCAGTTTAAGAACCTGTAGTACTAGGTTATATACGTAGGTTATGCAATATAGAGAGCAACAAAATGTGAAGAGACAGTCACATTGAACTAGTGTCAAAAATAATAACCGTTATAGTGTTTACATATCCTCTCATGCTGGCATGCAAGGCAACTAGCATTGAGTGAGCCTTACTATTATTTTTTACCATGTGTGGTCACTGTATAGAATACAATTCAAGTCAATGCAAAGCTGTGTTGAAGGCCACTCAAAACCAAAAATATTCTGTGAGAACTATGCTGAAATCATTGAAATCATTGACTTACTAAGACACAAGCAGAAGCACAATCAACTAGTGTTACTACCAGAGAGGGTTAAAGCGGAGTCAGTATTCCATGATCTTTGCTACCACAGGCTATTCCAGCCTTTTCTCAGTTCTTGCATGCCAGACATTGTTCTCATCCCAGTCATTCCTATGTACTTCAGTCTAGTCATCTTATCTATGCCCTTGTCTGTGAGTACACCACTCCTGTCTCCACTTGAAGCCTAGCAATGGCTTTATCATAGAGATTGGGAGATTTGTCCTGATAGTCTGCATGAGAGACAGAGGTGGAGACAGTGAGAGAGAGAGAGAGAGAGAGAGAGAGAGAGAGAGAGAGAGAGAAAGAGAGAGAGAGACGGAAGAGAGAGAGAGAGGAGAGAGAGAGAGAGAGAGAGAGAGAGAGAGAGAGAGAGAGAGAGAGAGAGAGAGAGAGAGAGAGGATGCTGGATCCCAGACTGCCGGCCCCTAATTGATTACATTCTGTCCATATCCCCCCACTGTTTTGGTGCGCAAAGTGGAGAACTCTTTTATTAACAGCCTGTCTGTCCATCAACAAGGCTGGCAAAGAGGGCACCTCTCCACCTCTTGCTCTCCTCCCTGACCCAGCGGCGCTGGATCTCTCTTAGGCACGCTCTGCTTCACTCCCACCGTCTCTCTCTCTCTCTCTCTCTCTCGCCGCCCGATCAGGTTACAGATAGAAGAGGGAAAAATCCATGGGCCTCAATCACTCCCTCCATCTCGCTTGGCCATTCTTGGGCTCAGATGCTATTTTCTTTCCACTAACTCAATAAGTAGCTTTTAAGTATGGAGTGCAGATAGGAACGTGTGTGTGTGTGTGTGTGTGTGTGTGTGTGTGTGTGTGTGTGTGTGTGTGTGTGTGTGTGTGTGTGTGGGGGGTGGGTGCTGCTGCAGAGGGCCGTGTGATTGAGCACCATGGACAAGGTTGAAACATCCATTTTAGCCTCATCAGCGCAAGGCCATATCACAACATCACACTTTTCATCAGAGCCTCCTAACACCTCTGTTGCGGCTTCAGACCTTTCCTGTGACTTTCGGGGGAAGAGCCAAGATGAGTAATGGACACTTGGTCTAACAGAGAGGATGACTGAGTTTTTTTTTTAACTGTTGTTTGATTTAAATTTCAGTGCTCTGTTTATGTGTGTGTGTGTGTGTGTGTGTGTGTGTGTGTGTGTGTGTGTGTGTGTGTGGGTGGGTGTGCAAATCCCTAAAAACCTTATTGTCAGTTATTTATTTAAGCAACAACAATGTATTCATCTTGGAAGGAGACATTGTTTTCATTCACTGCTCTTTCGCATGTGCATTTTTGTTTGGTCTATATGTTATTACCTCCGCCAAGGAGGTTATGTTTTGCTCGACGTGTGTGTGTGTGTCTGTGTGTCTGTCTGTGTACAACATAACTCGAAAAGTACTGCATGGATTTGGATGAAACTGGAAGAACTGATTCGATTTTGGTGGCGATCAGTGACCCAGAACACCATCTGTGACCACATTGTCTTGGCGGAGGTCTGCGCTCTCTGAGCGCTTTTCTAGTTCCAAATTCTTATATTCTCCTCGCTATCTGCATCAGTCAACAAGCTCATACAACAGCATGATTGCTGTCTATGACTATGATTGACTGACACTGATCAGTTCTATAGCTTTAACACTAACACAATTATGAGTTTGATTACACCCTGCAGTTTTTTTTTTATTACAAGTAGAATTGTGTGTAAAGTGAGAATTGGTAACTGGTCCACACATTCTTCACTATGCTTCCTCGTGAGCTGACTAAGGTGTTGATTAAATGGAAGACTATGATGTGTTTGTCAGTCAGTAAATCCCTTTTCCGTCTCTACCAGGTCATACCTGGACATGCTGAAGGTGATCATGTTCAGCTACCTGTTCTGGTTTGTGCTCACCATCATCTTCATCACGGGCACCACACGCATCAGCATCTTCTGCATGGGTTACCTGGTAGCCTGCTTCTACTTCCTGCTCTTTGGTGGAACCCTGCTCCTCAAGCCAATCAAAAAGATCCTCCACTACTGGGACTTCCTTATTGGCTACAACATATTTGTCATCACCATGAAGAACATACTGTCTGTAAGAGCAATCATGACAATCATGACTGGCATACTTTAATGCCAGTAGACCCTGTGGTGACACCTATTGTAGTACTTCTCCATTTATTCCACCAAACAGTGTTTTTGTAAGATGAAGAGAGATGTTATATTAAGACAAAATGGCTGATTTTTTTTTTGTTCTCTGTTTCTCTGATTCTACAGATCCTTGCATGTGGCTACATCAAAAGGCTGATGAATAACCAGTGTTGGCTGATCCAGTTGTTTAGTCTTGCCTGCACCATTAAAGACTACAAATCTTATAGTGAATCTAAAGGTACTCAGCTAACTTCATTAATCCTTTATTCATTAATTATTATTAACTAATGCATCATTTATTAATCATTATAGTCAGAATTGTGATGTGATGTGAAAAGTTATGAGTGAAATAACTTCAGCCCACATTGGAAAAAACTACTTCTGCACATATACCAACCACCCTGAAAGTAGCCTATTACTGATAGTCCCTTATGCATAATTATTATGACCACCGCTAGCGTAGCGGTCATAAAGTGATTGTCAATATTTTTTTTTTTTTATCTCCCGTCATCTACTTCCTAAATTTTTGGTCAACGATTCCCGTAACACCGGGGCACATGAAACTTGGTGGGCATGTAGCCCCAGTAGACTTTTCTACTAGACATTTCATCCATGGGGGGCTATAAAATAAATGAATTTATATGTACATTTAATGACTTACAACCATCGACCTGTAGGTGGTGCTATTAAGCGAAGGGTTACTGGTCTGGGATGATAGGCCTACTGTCTCTCTCTCTCTCTCACACACACACACACACACATACACACACACACACACACACACACAGGGCAGAGAATGTGCAGAACTGAGCGGCGGTCATATTTTGTAACGCCATGCGGTACATCTAGTTTAAATTACGCTTGTTTCAGCTGACACATTTACCAGCACTGGTTCTTTCTTATGCTGGATTCCTGCACTCAAATTGCACTAGTTTCCACATTTGTTTGATAAATGAGTAGAAAAGTATTAAATTGTAAAATATGCAGTATAGTATAGTATTCGATAACATTATTTTCTGCCAAACTAATACAAATCAGATGTTGCATTTGCACATATAACTGGTCATCAGACTGTGTGGTCAGAGCTGGGTGTGAAGTGTGGATATGCGCTCCTGTGGTGGCCAAGCTCCACTGAAGATTTATTGTCTTGTGATCTGGCTTTCATAACAGCTAAGCCATGCCAGCAGCTGAGATCATCATAAGGTCCTGAAAATTACAAGCTGCTGATGTATATTAAAATCACAGTCAACATCCCATTTATTCTTGACCCACACCAGACCTCTATTTCTTATTCCATCTCAGGACTTTTAGCGATCCACTAGCTTGCCTGTACAGGATGTTTGATATTTGATACATCTTATATTTGCCCATATTTTGTCAGCTTAATGAACTGCTCAAAAAGCATGCTATAATCATCTGAACATGGTTCCTCACCCGAAATGACTCTAGAAGATGCATCACCTTTTTGCATTGGGTTGCCATCAATTTGGTGGAGGCTCCGTTTAAGTCCTGTAGGTATAATACTGGTGTTTTTTTGTTTGTTTGTTTGTTTATTTCATGATAGACGAGTCAAAGTGTGAGTTGCCTAGTGATGAAGCAGGCATCATCTGGGACAGCATCTGTTTTGCCTTCCTGTTGCTCCAGAGGAGAGTCTTCATGAGTTACTACTTCCTACACGTGGTAGCTGACATCCGTGCTGCACAGATCCTTGCATCCAGGTACTGAGGAGAAGAAACAATAAGGGTGTTTAGGGATTTGCATACACACACACAAACACACACACACACACACACACACACACACACACACACACACACACACACACACACACACACACACACACACACACACACATCCAGGTACTGAGGAGAAACAATAAGGGTGTTTAGGGATTTGCATACACACACACACACACACACACACACACACACACACACACACACACACACACACACACACACACACACACACACACATCCAGGTAATGAGGAGGAACAATAAGGTGTTTAGGGACTTGCACACACACACACATACACACACATACACACATACACACACACACACACACACACACATCCAGGTACTACTGAGGAGAAACAATAAGGGTGTTTAGGGATTTGCATACACACACACACACACACACACACACACACACACACACACACACACACACACACACACACACACACACACATCCAGGTAATGAGGAGGAACAATAAGGTGTTTAGGGACTTGCACACACACACACGCACACACTTACACACACACACACACACACACACACACACACACACACACACACACACACACACACACACACACACACACACACACACACACACACACACACACACACACACACACACACACACACACACACACATCCAGGTACTGAGGAGGAACAATAAGGTGTTTAGGGACTTGCACACACACACACACACACACACACACACACACACACACACACACGCGCGCGCGCACACACACACACACACACACACACACACACACACAGCCTGCTGACATATTGGCATACACTACTCCTGCAGGGGAGCTGAGCTGTTCCAGGCCACCATTGTGAAGGCAGTCAAGGCTCGTCTGGAGGAGGAGAACAAGTCCATGGAGCAACTGAAGAGACAGTGGGATCATTTTCTAGTTCTGCACTAACTCTTACTGACAATTACTGTAATTACAGTGTACAGTAATTTCCTGCATATAAGCCGCGTTGTGTATAAGCCGCAGGGCATGCAAGTTATGGAAGTTTAAAAAAATAAAACCATATTAACACCATATTAACTGCCCCCCTGTTTTAACCTCATAGCAGGGGAAATTTTGCACAATTAATGTATAAGCCGCGGCTAATAGTCGGGAAATTACGGTAACACATCAAACAGGTGTCTCTAGTTCTACGCTAACTCCTATGAAGCCATCGAACAGGTGCCTTTAATCAGCCAGTGTGGAGTAATATAAAAAAAGTTTACGCACTCCAGTTACCATGCTACTTACTTTATTTTAGTCTTGGAAAATGTGCTTTATGTCAGTGAATGAATTCTAGTCAGAAAGACAATGTAAAGATATGCTTTTCATAGCAGTTGCTAAATAAAATGAATGTCAGACAAGCAATTTTTGTCAATTGTCACTGTTGGTTAACTCCATTCTACTGTGTGGTGATGCCAGGATGGACCGGATTAAGACCCGACAGGAGAAGTTCAAGAAGGGCAAGGAGAAGATACTCTCCATGACCCAGGAGTCAGGGGATGGCCAGAACCTCATTCCACCTGAGGAAGAGGAGGATGATGATGATGGTATGACAAGGTCTCAGTGCAATAGGAGGCCCGAGGTTTGAAGTGACAGGGATCAGATGTGCATTATAGACAGAGAGCATTGGGAGAGTTTTATGACATTTTGTAACTTTACAATGGTTAGTAAACCCAAGATGATTTGGATACGTCCAAGTTTTTACATACTGTTTGCACATTTATGCTAAGTCTTGGATTTGTTAAGTAATGAAAACAAAGGGCCAAATCTTCCACAGATGCAGTGAAGTTAGTGGTTGTCTGTGGAGACATTGAATATACCGTTATCACATGATTATTTTTCAAGAGAAGAGTTTCATACTCCACTATTCTCATTAACACTGTCACCGACATTTTATTTTAGGAGCAGAGAAAAAGAAGGCCAAAAAAAAGCAGTGGTGGAGGCCTTGGGTTGACCATGCTTCCAGTAGGTTGACCAATCACCTGTCTCCTCTGCTCTCATTGGTCCTTGTGTCCTTGACCAGAACTCAGAGGATTCCCATACTGCCCTGGGCTCCAACAGACACTCAGAGCCACAGCAACAACACAGGCCATAATTGTCCATGCCCTCTCCTTTTCATGGTCTATTTAAGGATCCTACCACCAACTTGACTTTGTGTCCTTTGTCTATATACCTGAGATATATACTGTAGTACTCGCTTAGAAGGTGGAAATCATCATTCATATTTATGATGGAACACGTATTGGAAGGACCTTAAATAGAAAGTGTTTTGCATCAAAGAGAAGTGAAAAGGTTGATGGCTGGATGCTACTGGTTTGTTGTTGTTTATAATTCTTACAGTATTTACAGTGGGAGGGAGGAGTGGGTTGGAGAGGGGTTTGGTCTACGGAGCCCACAGTTGAGAATCACTCTGTTGTGTTTTAAATCATGTCACTTTTTAAAAGATGTAAAGTCTCATCATCCTCAAGGTCTTCATCCACTTTTTAAAAAGATCATCTATATTAGTGTTAATAATAATTAATTATTATTATCCATTAGTAATAATAAGTAATTATTAATAACTAATTAATATTCATTAATGAATGAGGTCTGGAGGAATGAGCGGGAACATTTACATCTTTTGTCTTATATTTATAGGGGAACTTTAGAAGTGAACTAACTAGATTTTATTTACTTAGAATTCATACACAGAAACTCTCAACAGCATTGCCCAAAATGTTGTTCCTCATGGAAGCAATTTCATGCAAACAATACATAAACATACAATATGTATATTGTTTTGTTCCTTGTATGGACATTTCTGAATTCCTCAACAGCTATTTTAATGAAACTTCACTTTTGAAGTACCCCTGTCTATATCTAATGTCAATACACAAGCATACCGGGTATTACATTATACTACACAATTCCCAATAGATACAAGATCCAGTGTCTCTTTGTCCTGCATCTCCCCAACCCCTCCTCCTCTCTGCTGTTTCTTCTGCTCAAGGACACAAGGCACTTTCTCTATTTCAGTGCCCTCCCTGTGTTGTGTTGTGACGCACACACTTACTTGCGTGCAGTAGCTGTGTACTAATAACTAATTCACTGATAATACTTCACTAATAAACATAATGGGTATAAAGTTGCTAAAACTGCTTATTTCACACTTGTCTGCATAATTAATATGCCAGAATATGGATATAGATGTCTCCAAACTTGTGTTATCTGCAATGTGTAATCATGGCATTTTGCCTCATTTGCCATTGTATCAATTATGATTTGTTCTGCTAAGTCAGATACACATATTGTTGTTGTTACCATGTGTTTTATGTTCAGGGTAACTAGACAAATAATTTAAATGGGGAAGAGGGAACAATATGACGTTACAGTCTCATGCCTGTCATTAGATTATTGACTGTTTGTTTTTGTTTTTTTAACCCTGTAGTCCAACTGAGTAATTGACCTCTGTTAAGTTGTGTCCCACTTCAGTAGGGCTTATTTTTTATCTGAAACCGAGTGTGACCTCTGGCGTTTTCCTCTGTCAGTGGTTAGAAGTGGAGACTATTACTTATTTGAGACGGACAGCGAGGAGGAGGAGGAAGAGGAGGAGAAAAAAGAGGAAGAGCCACCCAAAAAGTCAGCCTTCCAGGTGAGATGCTGGACACACTGCCCTCTCCTCACCTGTGCCAGATTATGTTGTTGGACATGCAGATGTATTATTGTACAACTGACTTTTTCCTCTAAGAACAGTGTACAGTTCTTTTTCCTCTAAGAACAGTGTACAGTTCTTGCCTACTTTGCTATGACTTACTTTATGTGACAATTACAAAATAATATGTTGTCAAAGCATAGAAGCTAACCAAGTTAGCTACTTTGTTGGCTGCAATCATATTCTATATATGGAAAATTTCCCTTTACTAACCTAATTGCCAACTAATTTTCTAAATCGTTAGCTATGCTATGCTTTTGGGAAACGGACACTCTTCCTTTAACCTAAACCATGAACTGTATGGATGTTTGTGTATATTTTTTCTGTTCCAGTTGTCAGTGACTGTATTGCAGTTGTTTCTTTTGTCAGTGACTATGTTGTAGCACTAACCCTGTTGTTCATCTTCTCCCGTCTCTTTAGCGCGCTGTCGGAAAGTTTGCCTCAGCAGTTTTGGCTTTGCCAAAGTCTATCATTAAGCTACCAAAACTTATACTACATCATGTTATCAGGGTAGCTAAGGTATTTAGGCAGGAGATTTCTTTCGATCTGAATGCTGGTGGTCTGGATAAAAACGATTGAATGTAGCATTTCTTGCACCATACTTCTCCACTCCATGCTGTATCTAAAGGGAGAATTTTGATGAATTGGACTGTTGTTAAAAAATGAAGATTTCACTTCATCCCCTGGCTCACAGTATGGAATGGAAAAGAGGTTTTATTTGGATGGTTTACTTTGAAACATGCATGCTGTAAAACCCAGGGTGACCCAGGATGGATAAGGTAATGCATTTTTGGGTTTGACAGAAACATCCTGATGACTTTTGCTCCATTGTAGCCATTTTGTTTCTACAAAGTGTTCCTTAATTTTCCCTCAGTGGAGTAAAACTCTTATGTCATAGATCATAGTGATTGGATTGAATTGAATTGAATGGGATTGGATTGGATTGCATTCATTGTGGTGATGGTGTCCTCTACAGCCTGACCTTTGACATTGTGCCCATTGTGTGCTCAGACTTTGTGTTTAGCCCATGCTTGCCTTGCACTCTGCCATTCCTCTTGCACTGAATGACAACTTCCCAGTAGGGGGCGTTTAATCATAAAATTCCATTGAATGTGTGTGTTTGTGTGTTTGCGTTAGGTGTGTGTGTGTGTGTGTGTGTGTGTGTGTGTGTGTGTGTGTGTGTGTGTGTGTGCATGAGTTTGTGTGTGTGTGTGTGTGTGTGTGTGTGTGTGCGTGTGTATGTGTGTGCATGAGTTTGTGTGTGTGTGTGTGTGTGTCTTTTCTTTCTCTCTAAGTATTTTTTTTCTGGTTGTTCCACAGTTTGTTTACCACACCTGGATTGCAGACTCGAAATCTGTCCTAAAAGAGAGGAGCAAGGAGAAGCGACGCTTCTGGAAGAGATATGCAAGAGGGAGACACAGGAAGAGCAAAAAAGAGGGTAATGCCTGAGCTCAACGACTGTGTTTTGAAGCGCATTTCAACTGTGCAACTGTCGATAACCCAGTATTCATAGAGCATTATGAATGCATTCATAAAGGGCTATAATGCATTCATAAGGGCGTATAACTACTGACATTAGAATTCATAACTGCTTATATGTTCTCATGACTGTACTCATAAGGAATGATAATGTTTATAATTTATAAGCCTTTATGAATGTATTATAAGACTTTATGAATGCATGTATAATGCTCTATGAATACTGGGTTCATAGAAAGTGTTACCCAACTGTCCTTATTGTAACTGTCTGGTCTGAGAATCCCTCTGTGCTCGTATCTGCTGTGGTGTCATTTGCTCTGGGCAGTGTGGTTGTTGTTGTCTTGAGCCGTAGCCCTCCTCCTCTCCCCTGTACTGCAGGTCACGTGGCCATTGAGGTGGG
Organism: Sardinella longiceps; assembly: GCA_027497455.2. Taxonomy (NCBI): domain Eukaryota; kingdom Metazoa; phylum Chordata; class Actinopteri; order Clupeiformes; family Clupeidae; genus Sardinella; species Sardinella longiceps. The sequence continues at coordinate 8,167,774 of JAODXP020000004.1, read as the reverse complement.
AGACTCGGAGCAATCAGAGAACGAGGAGGAGGGGAAGAAGTCTCCAGGTCAGCAGTCTGGGAGTGGAGTGGAGTGGAGATGAGGGAGTGGAGCTTATTTCTGTTTCTCATTTGATTTATTTATAGAGCAACATTAATGTAACCGGGAGCAGTGCCTCAGGGCACTTTGCATAACCTAATGCTCCAATCCTCTGGAGGGAACACTAATACGAAAGATAATCTCCCTTATTGTTCCCCATATGTTTATTTCAGGGGTAACCCCCCCCCCCCAACCCCTCACCCCATTCCCAGAGATGTGTCCTTGTCTCTCATCTGTGTTTTGAAGCCATGTCCATGCCTTTACACAAAAGAAATGCATAAGCATTAAATATTCTCATATTTAGAAAGAAATTTTGAGATTACAGGTTTAAGTAAGGGATAACGGCCGCCGAGGTGTCCTGATATAGAAAAATAATGGACGACGCGTATGGCGAAGAACAGCCCGACGGCGAAGCCATTCGCGAAGTCCATTATTTCTCTATATCGGGACACCTCGAAGGCCGTTATCCCGCTTATCACCCGGTTGCAACTAAAACGTATAGATGGTAAGCAAGTGTTTAAAACATAAAAGAAACATGTGGCTCCGTTTAGAATGAAGTTATCCTGTTCGGTTGGGGTACTATTTTCTTATGAAAGAAGATCCGCAAGGCTGCATTCTAAAGGGCATTGATAAAGAATGCTGGTTAATATAAACTTTTTTAACCCAACAATGCCTCAGGTGTCCTGTTATCTAGAAATAACGGACACCCTGACAGCCAATCAGAAAACAGTATTCCATTCCACCGGGTGATAATATATTTTAATATATTTGTACATTATTGTTGGGATACATATGTAATTTTGAAATATATTATGAAATACATATGAAATGCAATGTGAAAATATATTTAGAATTTATTTGTTTGGCCTTTTTTTATGTAGCCTACTTAAACGTTCTTGTTCAAATAGGGTATATTAGAAACGTATTCATGTGTGCAAATGTGTGTGCAAATGTATTCATGTATTTTCTCCCTGCTGACAGACAACATCATCAAGCGTGTCTTCAACATCATCAAGTTCACATGGGTGCTTCTCCTCACCACCATCGACAGCCTGACCATGTGGATGAACTCCATGTGTAGAGAGTACATCGACATCTCCACAGTGCTCCGCATTGAGCGCTGTATGCTCACTAGAGAGGTCAAAAAGGTACCCACACTCACACACACACACTTGCAGCACATGCAGTACAAGGATTACATGAATAGACATGATAGTTATTGTATGTAATATTGAGGGTTCAGAAACTAACTTAAAGGTATAATCCGGCGTGAATCAACACCTAGCCCTGCTGTTTTATACTGCTAAGTGCTACTGAAAGCCACCTCAATGATAAAATTTTGTGCATCGTAGACCGAGTTTGCGAAACGGCAGCTAACACTAACTGAGTGAGGCATGTCAAAAACGAAACCTAATCGATTTGCTTTCGTTTTGAAATGCTCCATTCTGTTAACGTTAGCTGCCGTTTCGCTATCTCAGTCTGCCTTGCATGAAATCCAGTGATTGAGGTGGCTAACAATAGCGCTTGGCACTACAAAACAGTAGGACTACGTGTTGATTCACGCCGGCTTTCTCCTTTAAGAGCAAAGGGTAAGTACTAAAGGGAAGTGAAATTTTGGTTGAAATAGAGTTATATATCATCTGAAAGCTCTTGATGAGCTTTTAACAAAAAACAAAAGTGTTTTAAAAGGGCTTAACCGAATTTTGACTAAAGTATATATTATTATACATTTCAAGTATTGTGTCACTTTTGTTTTGGATATCCTGTAAAGTTGGTGAAATGTCACTAAGGTCCTTTAGTCTCTGATATAGTCTCTCTATATGCACTCATTGGCTCCTGTGTTTGAGTAGGGGAATGTTCCATCCCGGGAGAGCATCCAGGTGTACTACCAGAAGCAGATGTGTTTGGCCATGTCCCGCGAGTCGGGCCTGGACCGCATCAGTGAGGAGGACTCCATGTCTGGGTCACACCGGGTCCGGCGGAGGCGAGCGGCTTTCAGGGTGGACAGCCAGGACTCCAGAGACTCTGTGGCGTCACGAGACAGCATGTCCAGGTCTGATGTCACAGAGATTTGTAGAATCTTCCCATTTTCTGTGTCTGGAACACTTGAACCACTTGTTCACCAAGTGTAATTAACAAACAAATGGATTTACAGTGTAGAGTGCAAGCCAAGGTTAGGACTAGACTGGATACATCTTCAAGTCAAAATAGCGCAGATGCTCACAGCTACAGTTATGGAGCAGGATGAAAAACTTCAGCATGGAAGTGCATGGAACTTCAGCATGGAAGTTATGAACTTTTATCTTGTGTATTACAGATGAAATACTGCATACTGGTGATGATAGTTAAACAGCTATGCCAACTGGCAGAATGTCTAGTGAGGTAGATTCTGGTATCATAGTGGAAAGTAAGATTCTGACACCATAACTGTTTTGTTTTTTTCAGACAGAATGTCTGGAAAGTTGGATTCCGGTGTCATGTCGTTCTTCAGACAGAATGTCTGTTTTTATGTAGAATGTTTGGGTTCTGCCATGTTTTTTTTTAAAGGCTAGAATGATCATTCCCCATTGGCAACATTCAAATTCCACTCTTTCATCCCATGATTCCACTGTATGTTGTTTTTCTCTCATTCCGTGTTTTCATCTGTCCATCTCCATACTCACCAGTGCCTACACTGAGGCCACCATGCTCTTCTCCCGCCAATCCACTCTGGATGACCTCGATGACGGAATGCCAGAGAACATTCCAAAAACCAGTGAGCGTGCCCGGCCAAAGCTGCGCAAAATGTATGGCCTGGACATGTCCCACTCCTCAGCAGACAGTGGGAGCAGCATGATATCCAGGTGTCTGGCAATAACATGTGGCACTGCTGCACCCTCTCCTTTCCACTCTTCAACATACTGTATGCACCACCAATATGACCATAGGCTCTGGACACAATGGACAAGCCCATTGAGAGTTTACAATAGATTTGAGCTAAGTGCATGTCTGAAGTAAAGGTTTACATGTTTTCTTTGCCACCCTGCTAGACGTACAGTAGTCTGTACTAGAAATGTTTCTGAGAAATATTATTAGGCATATATTCCTTTCATCATCACAGTTACATTGTTATATATATAGTAATATGAATAGGCTTGATAGTGTAAAATGTCAAGCAAATCAAATGCATACTACAATACATGCTACAATGTAAACAGTTTTGTATAACATCTTACCATCTCACACAATCATAAGCATGATAGATATTAGTGTTCATTCATTTTCAAAGGTGATTCATTTTCAGCCATATACTGTACCTTCATTTTCTTTTGGGATCAAATAAAGTCTCTCCATATATTTATTAACTTTTTACTTTATTGCATATTTGTGATTCTCATGTAGCTAGTCTTCTCAATTAGATGGAATGTGTTTGATTCTTCTCTCTCCAATTTGTTGGTTTTATAACAATTTATTTTTCCTTTGCCTTTTTCCTTGACATTTCCCAGTGAGCCCACTCAGTGTGTCACCCTGTTCTCACGCCAAGGCACCAACGACACCATAGATGAGGTGGAGGCTGAACAGGACCTGCCTGAGGAGGAGGAGGTGGAGGTGCAGCAGGAGGCGCAACCTGACCAAGACCAAGAGCAGGAGCAGGAGCAGGAGCAAGAGGAGTCTGTGGAGCCGCCACAGGAGGTGTCAGAGGGAGGAGGTGACATGGAGGTTGACGTGGAGAGAGAGGAGGCCCAGGGGCTGGGGGCCCAGTGGGAGGGAGCTGAGGCAGGGGAGACGACACAGCCTTCAGCCACAGAGGAGGAGGAGGAGGAGGAGGAGGAGAGGGAAAGGAGGGAGCATGTTGCCATACATGATGATGGCGAGTCCTCTGGGCTGGAGTACCTACACACAGATGGAAGAGAGGGCCAGCTGTTCACGCCGGACACCGACGCCCCAAATACTTCCGACGCAGACGTACCACCCAGCTACAGTAAAGCGGTGAGCTTTGATCGCCTGTCTGTCAGTACGGATGGAAGCAGCGGTGGAAAGAGGATGATGCTCATGACCCCAGATAGCCGCTCTGACCTGGATGACTCACTGCTACCCTCTATGACCACTGAGCTGACAGCCAGCGAGCTCCTGCTCAACAAGTAAGTGTGTCGTATTGCACATCCTGACCCAGAATCAGTCCCAACATGACCCAATAATGAATGAAATAAATAAGTAAATAATAGAAGGCGTAAAACATGCATGTGTTGCATGTGTTGTGGTAGTGTGGTCAGACTGAGAAGTGGTGAGAGCTTCCCATTAATGGACTGAGCAGTTGCTGACTGCCACAATTTTAATTTCTGACCACGGTATCAGACCACAGTCAGCAGAAGCAGGCTGTGGTTTGGGTAATCCACACTTAAGTGCAAACCTATTTATTTGCGTCTTTGGTGGCAAAACCACAAATACTGTAGATTAAATACTTTACTTACTTAAAAAAAGAATCTTTTCTGGATTGCTGCTTCAAATGTGAACTGGCTACACATCTGACGCCCCATATTCTTACCTTCCACCCACCTTCTCTCTCTCTCCCTCCTCTTCAAGGATGTTTTATGACGAGGAGTTGGAGAACTCGGAGCGTTTCTACAAAGGCCAGCCCCAGCTTCTGCAGCTCTGCTACGCTCTGTACAACATGCTGGTGGCTCATTCGGAGATGGTGTGCTACCTGGTCATCATCCTCAACAACATGATCTCAGCCTACGCCGCCACGCTGGTGCTCCCCATCCTCATCTTCCTCTGGGCCATGCTGTCCGTGCCACGGCCCAGCAAGCGCTTCTGGATGACCGCCATTGTCTACACTGAGGTGGAGTAGCCTACATTAGTAGTAGTAGTTCCTCCTGCCCTTGCACAATGCCCACCCACTACATTGAATTCTAATCCCATTGCATGTACTGTGTCTCCAGTCTAAGGATTTCCTTCATTTCATTTCTTACAGGCCACCATTATCATCAAGTACTTCTTCCAGTTTGGCTTCTTCCCGTTCAACCAGAAACTTGCTATGTATAAGAACAAGCCCTTTCACCCCCCAAACATCATTGGCACAGAGAAGAAAGAAGGTTATGTGCACTACGACCTGGTTCAGCTTCTTGCACTGTTCTTCCACCGCTCTATTCTGAAGGTACAGACTGACTAATACTGACATTAATATTTTTATTTACTTGAGAAAGGAGGGTCACTTGCCCTTTTTTAAACATTTGAGGCTCACTTACACAGCAGCTAGTTTGTCTATATCACAGGTGTGTTGTAAATATACTGTATATTCACCTGCTTGTAATGGTATGTGAAAACAACTGCAGCAGCTGAGGGGAGTGTCTCTCTACTGTGTTGTATACTTAGTGTCATGGACTGTGGGACGAGGATGATCCCAAACCGTCTCCGCCGAAAGAAACGTCCTTTAATCGATCCGAGTCCGAGGATGAGGAGAAGGCTACATCAATCCAATCCTCGACGGACCGCAAGGCCTCCGTTCCCTCTATGAAGTCCATTAACTTTGGGACCTCCATCGACTCGGTTCACGTCCAGGTGCGGACGCCAGAGCAGCGCACCTACCAGAGAAGGAGAAGGAGCTCCGGTGGCACCTCGCAGTTCTCCAGACACTCCTCCCTGCGCTCTAAGAGAGGTGAGGGGTCAAAGGTTGTGGCCTCAGCTTGTCCCCATAGCCTTATGGCATGCACCCCAGGGCTTCACTGTTGGGTGACTTTCTTCCATCTCACCTTGAGCTCATCAAGATGTTGTCAAGATGATGATGCCATATCAGCATTAATACCTTGATTGAGTATTGTACCTTGTTCTCTGATGTTAAAATACAATATATTCAATTGTATTTTGTCAAAAATAAGATCAAGTGATATTTTACAAGCCTAATTAAGACCTCATATTTAAGATGTGTATTGAAATGGGTTTTTTGCCTAAACAACGCCCGCTCTGGCCACCTCAATTGAACTGCAATGGCTTTGCACTGTTTGACATTACTTGTAGGCTTTGATAGCTCTTTGACCAGGCACGACCTCTCTTAATTCATCAAAGCCAATGTAAAAGTGGTTTTCCATTCTATGTCTCCTTTAACCATTTAAAATGTTATTCAAATAGATGATACCACGGCTGAATCTTGTGTACAAAGTGTGTGTCTTAAAGGTAAATGGTAAGATGATAAAGGTTTATTAGTTATGGGGACTGACACAGGTATTGTTTTGCAGGAAGTACCAGTTCACACAACAGCAGCAAGAAGGATGGAAGTGAGGCCGAGGTTCACCAGAAAACACGCAAGGAGATGCTCATTGAGAAGATCCGGGAGCAACTCATCAAAGCCAGGATGTTTCTTGTGAAGAAGTGAGTGCCTCTGTGTTATTGTGTTTTATTTTTATTTTATTATTACCTCCGCCAAGGAGGTTATGTTTTCGCCGACTTGTGTGTGTCTGTTTGTGTGTGAGTCTGTGTGTGTGTGTGTGTGTGTCTGTCTGTCTGTGTACAACATAACTCGAAAAGTACTGCACGGATTTGGATGAAATCTTTGGACCACGTATGTATTGGGACAAGGAATAACTGATTCGATTTTGGTGGTGGTTGTTGATCCAGAACACCCCCTGGAGTGGATTTTGTCAAAAGTGAAACTAACATTTCCGCTGTCCCATACTTTGTCTGATTCACACGAAACTTGGCACACATCATCTTTGGACCATGTTTCACAAAACATATCCGTTGTTTTGTTCGAAACTCCAAGTGCTCGCCTTCTACGGCCAATGAACGGCTAAGTCGCCAAACAGGAAGTGACCTCATATCTCGGCCATGCTTTCACGTATCACATCCAAAGTTGGTATATTGACTCTTCACCCAGTCCTGACCAAGAAAAAAATAAGTATGTTACACTCTCTAGCACTCCTAGTGGTCAAACACTATATCTCGGCTACGCTTTGACATAGTGCATCCAAATTTGGTATATGGACTGACGACCCCGTCCTGACTATGTGGAAAAAAAATATGTTAAACTCTCTAGCACTCCTGGTGGTCAAACGGTAACGGTTTGACATATCATAACCCAACTTGGTATATGGACTCAGGATCCTGTCCTGATAACATCTGTCCACTGCGCAGGGTCTAGCGCCACCAGTTGGTGATCACTGGAAATGCATGCATATGCAGGGGTGAGGTGGGGGAAGGGGGAAAATTGGGGGGGGAGGGGTGCAAGTGGAAGTGGGAGGGCATGCTTTTGCATGCTTATATTTTATATTGCATCTGTGACCACATTGCCTTGGCGGAGGTCTGCGCTCTCCGAGTGGTTTTCTAATTTATTTATTTATTTATTGTGTTATTTGTATTTTGTATCTTGTATTTGTATTTTGTATCTTGTATTTTATTTTGTTATGTGTTTTTATTAATTTGTTGTCTTCCTTTTATTATTATTATTATTATTATTATTATTATTATCATTATTACTCTGGATACTCTCAATGTTAACTTCACCTTTGGGTGGGCAGTGATGCAGTATTTTGCCTGTCTTGCTAATGGATAATAAACCTTGTGCAGGGCTTTGGAGATCTACCACCCCATTCGCCAGTTCTTTTACAACCTGGTCCACCCCGACTACAGTGCTGTGACAGACGTCTATGTGCTGATGTTCCTGGCTGACACGGTGGACTTCATCATCATTGTCTTTGGCTTCACAGCTTTTGGAGTGAGTGATCAAAATTGTACATAGATTTAAAGCTAACATGAACATCTTTGCTTGCCCATACCTTATAAAATGTCTATTATGTATCAACAAATGTCACGTAAATTATCTGAACATTTTTGTGCCATACAGTATCTGGCAGTCAGTGAAAAGTTAAAAATCAGATTTCTAATTGTAAGTCGTGGATGCTGACATGGCTGTGGATGCTAACATGGCTGTCAATACTGACATATCTGATGCCTTCTGCTTTTCACAGAAACACACAGGAGGAGCTGACATTGCCTCATCACTGTCTGAGGACCAGGTACCAGGTGCATTTTTGGTCATGGTTCTGATCCAGTTTGGCACCATGGTGGTGGATCGGGCCCTCTACCTCAAGAAGACAGTAACGGGCAAAGTGATTTTCCAGGTGATCCTGGTGTTTGGGATCCATTTCTGGATGTTCTTCATTCTTCCCGGAGTAACAGACAGGTATGTCTGGCAATCCAATCAAGTGACACGTCCCAGTCACATGACCCATCATAGTCACTGTCTATTGGTCACAAACACTTGCTGTGTATCTGGTTGCTAGAAAAAGATGAGCGTATTCACAAGGATTTTCTCCCAGGTGTGAATGTAATCTGTTGCCTAGACGTACAGTACCTCAAGGAATATGCTATTTGTAGTTGTGTGTGTGGTGTATGCATTCATGTTGTAAGTTAGGTATTTTGTAACTGATCATATCTGTTTGTTTGTTTTTTATCCTCCAGGCGTTTCAGTGACAATAGGACGGCTCAGATATGGTACTTTGTGAAGTGCATTTATTTTGGCTTGTCAGCCTATCAGATCCGCTGTGGATACCCCACACGAGTGCTTGGCAACTTCCTCACCAAGAGCTACAACTATGTGAACCTCTTCCTCTTTCAAGGGTGAGTCACTATTTCCTTTGTGAAGCGGGAATTTGTCACAGCAGTTTAAAATGCTGGTGGAGGCATAAGTATAGTATGCATTATCCTTGTCCAAATCCTTAAACCAGAGAGGGTTGAAGCAGTCAGTGTTTCACTGATCATTGGTTAAACCTTTAGACCTAACCGAATTAGTACCTAGTTAGAGGTACAATCATCAATGGGGTAGACTTTCACTGGCCTCCTTGACCTTGACCCAACACAAGTGATGTTGTTCCACAGATTCCGGTTGATTCCGTTCCTAACGGAACTGCGTGCAGTGATGGACTGGGTGTGGACAGACACGACCCTCAGCCTGTCCAGCTGGATCTGTGTGGAGGACATCTACGCCCACATCTTTGTGCTCAAGTGCTGGAGAGAGTCGGAAAAGGTGAGGAAATAAATTGGTTACCTTAAAGGAGAAATACGCTGTGACTCATTCAATAGACATGGTGTTCAAGGCCACCGAAAGCTGCCTGTAGGAACAAGTATTTTAAAATTTGATGTTAGACCCTAATAGCAGACATTAGAGCTAACAGTAAGTGGTAGAATCAAACTACAAGTGAATTTCTGTGCCCCATTTGATTAATGTTAGCTGATGATCCTCATTCTTTTATTGGTATCCTTTACATTTATGAATGTAATGTACTGTATGTGTGTGTGTGTGTGTGTGTGTGTGTGTGTGTGTGTGTGTGTGTGTGTGTGTGTGTTCTTGTAATTTGATGTGTTTGTGTGTTGTCCCCTGCAGCGCTATCCTCAGCCACGAGGTCAGAAGAAGAAGAAGGTGGTGAAGTACGGGATGGGGGGCATGATCGTCATGCTGCTCATCTGTATCGTCTGGTTCCCGCTGCTCTTCATGTCCCTGGTCAAGTCTGTGGCTGGCGTGGTCAACAAACCCCTGGACGTGTCCATCAAGCTCCAGCTGGGGGGATTTGAGGTACTCAGCACTCTATGAACTCTGTGAATTCTGTTTAAAGGCACACTGGGCAACTTTTTTGCCTACAAGCCTGCCTTCGTTAAGAATGACATTCTGTCCAAATATTTAGGGGTTTTAAGGAAATATTGTTTTTCATCACTGGAAAATCCACTTAGATTGAATGCACATCTATTTCTCTTTCAAGCCCTGCATTAACTTTTCTCTTTTCCTCTCTGGCATTTGGTTGTACGCTACAGCATATATTCACCATGAGTGCCCAACAGAACCATCTTCGGGATGTATCAGAAGCTGAATTTGGCGACTTCTTGAAGAAATATGGGTCTGATACAGTAAGTAAGGGGGTTCCCATGCTCCTTTGCATGCTTATTTCATTTCACTCTGCAGAGCAGCATGGTGACCATGGCCGATTTTCTTGCTTGCTTTCGGTATCCAATCACAGAACAAAAATGGACTTGTACGGCCTTCGATTGCATTTTACATCACGTGGTGGTCTGGTATTGGCTCTGAGCTATGTACAGACGCTATGATAGACATTTGTAGCGCCCAATAAACGGCTCTGGACAATCGTAAACAACGCTTCCACTACAAGAAAAGCAATAGGTGGGTCTCCAGACTAAATATCACTTGTGATTTTAGTTTGGCATTCGCCAGCCTAGCTGCACGAGCCTTCGAACAGCAATATATTTCGCATGAAATGAAAGAATTTCGAACGAAAAATAATTAACATGATCCCTTTCGATGACAATGCGATGCTTATTTTATAAATCACAAGCCTATTTTAATTCTCACAAACCGCCCTAATCTAACGCAGTGCGGATGATTATTTCCACAAGGAATTTATAAATCACCATTTATTAAATAACCTAAAAAAAAACGTTTTCACACTTAAGTTGGTTATTAAATAATTTACCATAGATATGTAGGCTACTCAGACAGACCACTAGAGCTGATATAGGCTAGCCTATGTCTTATAATAACGAATGTACAATAATAACAAAATGTGGAGATGCAAAGATTTCAGCTGCTAGCCTGGCTGAACAACTGCTCCCTGGCTGTGAACTAAACGACGGCAAGGGGGCCCCAACGACTCTTGCCAAAATGCAAAAGGCCTAATGACCTGTATTCCGGTGTATAGCTGAATGCAATCAAGGTAGCCTAAACGTGCAGCAATTTGAAACACAGCGCATTGTAACCTCCGTCTATTTGCCAAAAATCTTCTTGTTATGTTCTCGATGATTTAGGCCTGCATAGCCTACCTAATAATAAATGAATGAATGAGTAGGCTCATCTCAGGGCGGAGTGAGCGATGTGTCCGAGGACCAGGGTATAAATTATTATGTAGCCTTTACCTTTCCAAAGAATAGTAAAGCCTACAATAGGCAGAAAATGTACGGGACTAATTCAAAAGAAAAATAGCTGCCCCGGCCAGTGATGCAGAAAGACGCTTTTAAAAGTTATGCTTTTAAAAGTCATTAAACGTCCCGAAAACAAACTCAATGGTTCCTATGAACTAACTGCTCTATTAGTCCCAATGTAAATTATTGTAACCACACAGTATAATAATGAATATAACAGCAATATAAGTCCCAAACAAAACGTTAATCTCTTGGTCAACAAACGTCGGGCTGAACGGTTAAAAGACGCAATACTTCACCAGCTGATGTCTTCAAAGAAAAGCTTGCGGTAACTTCCTATAACTTCTCCAAAGTGACTAGTCTTCGATTCAGACTTTAGCCTAGCATAGACCTAACGCGAACGCGAAACACTTTACATTGAGTCAATGTAACCTCAGATCGTACGTTCGGTTTCCAACAGTCAGGTCCCATTGATTCAGTGTAATGTGCCTGTTCGCTTCTGCGTTCGTGTTCGGTCAGTGCTGTACCAAATTATTTTGTTCCACTCGCTAACTAACGCATTTAGCAAGCTCTTTCAACAGGGCTATGCTTGAATTGACTCTGGTATTTTCCTTTAAGTTTCAGTTCAAGTTCATTTTAAGTACCTTTAGAATTGACATAATCTCTGGAAGCTTTCCAAAGAACAAGGACACATAGTAGGCACCTGATCACAATTCTGTCTGCTTGTGTCTGTGTACCTGTCAGGAGGTGATGCCGTTTCTTGAGTCCTACACACATGATGACCTGACCATAGCCGAGCTGGAGGGCAGCTCCAACTCTCTGTGGACCATCAGCCCCCCCAGTAGAGATACCCTCATTAATGGCCTGGAGAAAGATGATGAGTTTACCATCACGATTGAATGGTCTGTGCAAAGGTAAGCCCGGCCTAAGCCAACACACGAGAAACAGTATGGGCTCCAATTTATAGCAGTGTGGGTAAATGGTTTGTAAAGGTTTATATTGGGTTTGTATTTCTATAAAGTTGTCCATATTTTGACTGGTCGTGGGTTGAGTGAGTCAGAAGATCTTTTAGAAAATAAAATACCCCAAATTTCAAAATGATTCTAAAAAAAGAGGAAAAAGCAGAGGCACTCTGAGATTTGAAGAAAATATATAAAAAAGCCTTTAATATAACATGGCAATTTAAAAACACATGGGCCTACGTGTTGCGGCCATATTGGCCTTCATCAGGGCATAGACAAAGAAAGTGGCTCAATGGTTAAAATGGCACCCTTGGGTGTCAAAGGGGGTGGAGTCACATCATGTGACCAGTATGCGATAATTGACTGGCCAAATGACTAGTACCAATAACTAATGAGAAAGACCATACATTTAAATAGGGGAGAGGGAGAAAGGAAAAAAAAAAAAAAAAAAACAATAATAAACTAGAAAGAAGCAATAACACACAAGTCAATATATACAGTAACTCATAAAAAAGGGGAAAAGTCACATTCCTCATTCAGGCCTGGTAGAGAAGTTGCTTTCAGTTTGCTAATCCAAAAGGTTTCTCTCTGGAGGAGTGTCTTCAGGTGGTCTCCACCTCTAGGGGGTTTTCGGACCACTTCTATAACCATCACCTTTAAAGAGGCAACAGAGGGATGTCCAGCCTGTTGGTAATGGACCGCCATAGGGTAGGCCTGATTTCTTGTCCTGATGGCATTCTTATGCTCAGCGACTCTGTCCTTCAAACGTCTTTTCGTTCTGCCAATGTAGAAGCAGCCACACTCACACTCCAGTCTGTAGACTACAAAGGTGGTGTTACAATTTGCAAAAGCATTGACAGTAAAGCTATCACCAGAGAACACATCCAAAAAAGTAGTACATTTCACTACATTCTCACAGTGATTACAATTTCCACATCTGTGATTTCCTTGAGGTGTTTTTAGCCAATGTTCTTTTCTTTTTACAGGAAGGTGACTATGTACCAGTTTGTCCCGTAATGTTGGTGCACATCTAAAACAAAAAGAGGGGGGATCATTATTCAAAATGATTCTGTTTGCAAATTTTAATGTGGATATAATGCATTTTGCTCCCTTAGCCACAATCATACCAAATTTAATGTCGAATTTGTGAAGTAAGCATAATATAAGAGGCTTTGACAAACGCAGTTGAACACAGTCACAAAGGCAGGGGCACAGTGGCAGCCATGATAAACATATCTGCAGTGGGGGGTTGTATTCATTGAAGGTTTTGTCTTCACTAGGAACCTTACGCTAGGGGCCAAGGCAGAGGTAGCCAGTGGTAAGTTTGTGACCAACCTGGAGAAGGAGACCAAGACTGAGCTGATGGAGCTGCTCACAGGTGCAAAGAAGGAACCAGTGTGAGTTTCATGGCCCACATTCATCATTGCCACCCCCCCCCCCCCAAAAAAAAAGAGGACATTGTTCACTTTATAGATTAGTTTTGTTTGTTGTTCTTTTTGTTTTCTCTCAGAATATTGCTCAAGAAAGCTTTCCTCAGAATATTGTTCAAGAAAAGAGGATATGTAAAGAATGTGCCCAAATCTATTTAATTATGTTTCTACAGGACAATTGGACACATTTTCCCTCAATATTTAAGAGCTCCAAGTGATTCAAATGCTAAACCAATTGACCAATTTTACAAGGGTATGTATACACCACAAATACTTTAATCTGTATGGCATATTCTCATTATTACTTCTCTAATGATACTTATGTAATGTTATTTATCTAAACTCTACTCATTTCCCACCCTTTGCTGATGCACAATCCATAATCATCATGTCTTTTTCACAGATGACAAATACATGAATATCACACTGGAATTGGGTAGACCTGAACCAACACCAACACCAACAAAATCAGCAAATAAATCAGAAGTGATTCAAGAGTGGTGGATCGTTAACCAGACCAGGTCCGGTGAGATCAAGTCTACCTTTATGAACCAAAACAAATCAGGACTGGAGTTGTATGTCTTTAGCGACAAAGTCAGCCCACCTAGTCTGGGTTTCCTGGCTGGATATGGGTAAGTCAAATGCTAGAACTGCATTTTTCTTTTGCTCTTTCATTTGATCCTCATTCGCTCAAGTCTTCTGTTGTCACAAGCTCATATCTGCTTGTATACCCTTCAGTGGTTGTTTGACAGTTACTATTTGCCAGATTGGACTTGTCCTTAGACAAGTGTGTTCTTAGACTTGTGCTTCTGTTTTTAGAAATAGTTATTGTCTTATCAAATAATGGAGTCTAGTAAATAACTTTAGTCCTCACGCACATCCAAATTGCGTTGGGTGCAATATCAAAAGAATATATCACTGTAAAGAATAAAGTAATATGCACACTGGGAGCTCCGGTGTGCGTATTACTTTATTCTTATCAAATAATGGGACATTACATTTACATTTATCTTTTTAGTGTTGGTATTATCAGAGCTTGCTCAGAAAGAACTTTGCACTAGTACTAGGCTATAGTAGGATCTCTATTTGTGCACTTGATAGAAAATACAGTAGTGTCGACCTTTGACCTCTGCTCTTTCACACAAGCACCCTCTCCTCTCCCACCTCTGCAGGATCATGGGCTTGTATGCTTCTGTGGTGCTCGTCATTGGGAAGTTTGTGCGGGAGTTCTTCAGCGGAATCCACCACACCATCATGTTCGAGGAGCTGCCCAACGTGGACCGCATCCTCAAGCTTTGCACAGACATCTTCTTGGTGCGTGAGACGGGTGCACTGGACCTGGAAGAGGACCTCTATTCCAAGCTCATCTTCCTCTACCGTTCCCCAGAGACCATGATCAAGTGGACCAGGGAGAAGACCCAGTGAGGGGTTGTGTTTTCTTTTTTTAAGCAGCAAGCACAAAAACAAGCACAAGCTGGAAGAACTATAGGAAGACATTGACTTTCTGTCAGTGTGTTGTTGAAGTGGGTGTTAGGGTACAGATTCCTCCTTGGTTTGTGCCACACACACACACACACAAGCACACACACACACACACACACAAAGTTGATGCGTTTACAGTACACAGCATTACCCCGGCACTGAAGATAAACTTTCCTCCAGCTGCTGGGCTTTGAAGGGCTTCACAGACAGACTGGGGTCTGCTCTCCCATCCTGTAAGTCAGGCCCACTGACCTGTAGGCTTGTAGAAGGAGCTTGGGCCACTGCAAGCTGGTGGCCAATGTGGATGAATACAGACATACAGAAGAAACGTATTTATTCTCCCGTTTGTCCTGAATTCCTGGAATATGAACTCAATACGCTGAAATGTTGGCTATGAGGGTAGCCTCCTCTAAATAATACAATATATATATATAAAAAAAACATATATATAGATCTTGCCTTATTTTGTTTTTACTATTGAAAAAAACTTGACAACGCAGTAATTAGTTACAATATTTCTCAGGAAAAAAAAAAACACTATTTACAACAGTCACATATCATGTCCATATGATGCTACATGTGAATGTAAACAAGACTAGAAATGGCTTTTCATGCGTCAGCAGTCCCATGAAATAGTGTAGAAAATGTTGTACCTCCATGCGCTCACCCTTTGTTTACAGGTACTGGTGTTGTCGTATGACTGAGAGGCTCTGATGTTGATGTAGAAATCATAATAATTACCAAAGATGAATTGTAACGTTTTAATATTTGGTGTGGCAAATATGAGGGTACCTTTGTTGTCTCTGCTTGTGTAATTGTGGGAATCTCCATTGCAATCCATGGGCAGTGAGGTGGACACGAGTGACAGGTGAGTAGGATCGATGACCTGCTGTGCGTGTGGCCATACCTCAGTGTGAAGGAGGCAATGGGCCTTAATGTGCTGAGTATTCTGCCAGCGGTGATCCAGGAGAATCGGACTTAATTGTCACAATCAAGTTTGCATATAGGGCATAATGACTTGTTTATTCCCTGTTATAACCTTCAAATATTAAAAATGAAGAAGAGATGAAGTGTAGAAATACAAGGATAGAGAAGGCAAATGATTGTGTTCCAAGCAAGGCAAATATGCATTAGCAAAAAAAAAGCATGATTAAAAAGATTTTTGACTTGAGACCTTTTTCATTACATGCAAATACTGTACTGTGTAGAGGGAAATAGAAATATGGAATGTTTGGAGTTCAGTTGAACTCATCTCCCTGTATCAGCTGTAGCATTGCATGTGTTCACTTGTTCACAATTACATTTTCTTTCTCATCCTTTTCTTTTGTAATTCCACAATCAATCCATCCTTCATTCCTAGAGATTTTTGGCCAGCTGCATGATGTAACCCTGGAGCAACATCAATACAAATAAATAAAAAGTCTTTTTTTATGGAATATGTCTTAATGTGAAGTGAGATTGTTCATTTGCATTGCAGCAGCTTTTGTATGTCACCCCCCCCCCCTAGTTTTTTTTTTTTTCATTTCTTCCCGTTTTTTTTTTTTTTTTTTTTTTTTTGCTCCTTCAACATGACAGCGGAACCTCACTCATGCAACCTCAGATGCAGCGCCCCCTTGGGGAGTAGCCTGTTTGCAGCTACAAATCATCTAATGTGAGTGAGGTTAATGACAGCGTGCAACACTACAAAACAAAGCAAACACAATCAGCACACACAGCGAGGATTGGGTTTTACATTTTATTTACATGTGAATATTTCAGATATGGCTGTTGCTATTTGACCAGTCGCTATCGCAAACAGAGTGCTACTTGACCAGCAGTAGTCTGTTTCAACCCTCTGATATTAATGTAAAGAGTGCCATTATTCCTTGAATGTACTGTATTCAGTACAGTTATATGATTTCAAAAACAACTGCACATTACAGCTCATGTCAGTCATTATGACTGCATACATGGGATCAAATAGTCACTTTGTTCTCCTAACACTTGCTGCCTGGTCCAGTAGCACTCTTGACTAATGCACTTGTACATCAAAGCCTGGAGAGGAGATGAGAGGCCGCATCAGGAGAGCAGGACACACATACATTAATGATGAAGCCGAGAGGAGCCAGGGCTCTGGACCACATTAAAAATACATCAGGACCACCACTGGACCTTCACTCGCGCGCACACACACACACACACACACACACACAACATCTGCCCACTCCCATCCACACAGCTAATTACACAATATGCAGAGTGTCCACTTCACAGGGGAGGGGCGTGACATGCAGAGGATGAGCTACTGAACAAACCAGGCGTCTGTTTCCTAAAAGCATAGTTGCTAACTAAGTTAGCACTGTTGGCTGCAATGCCATTTCCTATTGCCAACTAAGTAAGTTGCAACTAAGTTAGCAACTATGCTTTTGGGAAACGGAAGCCAGTTCTGACAGCATGGACAGACAAACACAACTTCCAACACAGAGCAATGCGTCATTCTCACTATTCACTGCAAAACACTGGGTGGTAAGGTATTTTATAGGTTTTTTATAAATGCTGCTGTCTCAACCCCCAACAGACATGCAGCATCACTCCAGGATTCTAGGTTTTTTTTGTTGTGAAAACAAATAGCAAAACAAGCTATGGTTTTCTAATAAATATCCATTTTTACTGCTATAGGGGACACTAAGGCATTTTAAATCAATAACACTATACTTTTTAGCCCTCTCCTATTTCCCTTTCACAGTAGAACAATCATCATTGGAGACGCATTGAACAGGGCATTGTGAACTGTCATGCAGTGATGATCTACTGGCACCAAGCTCTTAGCCACAAGTTATCCAAGACAGATTTCCTGAGGCAGACATAAGTAATCACTAATTGAAGCTCTCTCACTGCTGACCATAGTTTGAAATTTCTGCCCCTCTGCCCTAAACATGATACATGAAACATGACTACTAAGGAGCTGTGGACTCTCATTTTTTTTGTGATATTGCATTGTGTATGTACATCTTGTTTTTGATTGCAGTAGAACATTAATCTGGACTATATTTGGGAAAACACTGTAAACATATTTTTCTTTATATTATAGGTAAAAATAAATATCACTTTAAGTACATCCAAATACATTTATCATACTTTGAATAAATAACAGTACAATTCCGATACAGCACAACAAAGGACTTATAGCACTTTGCTTCTGATTTGAAAAGAAACCCCCTATCAGATTATGTATTGCTACACATGACTGAAAAGTAAAACAGATAATCTGCATACACAGATGCACGCACACAGTCCCACACACACACACACACACACACACACACACTTCAGCCAAACCTCTATCTCTTAACAAATGAATACTTGTGAGGCTTAAACATGTTACAGTGTGTGAAGGGGAGTTCATAGTGCCGTCTTGTAAAATTAATTTGTGTCCCTTTCCATGTCCTCCAAAGTACAGAGGATTGCCATGTGTGTAAGAGATTCTTCGGTAGCTGATATGGAATTACACAAATGCAGGATAAAATTGACTGCACGTGAACACACACCCACATACAGTACACATACACATGGAACACACGCTCAGTCAAACTTGTTGCATATGCTAGTTAACACAGGCCTCCTTCTTCATAGTCGTCCTCATCTGCAGCTGCAGCAGCTGGTGATGGTCCTCCGGCGCCCCCCTGTGGAGCTGCTGAGGTCTTCTTCTTGGCACCTCCCCCAGGCACCCTTAGACTGATGGCCAGCTTGGCATACTGCAGAGATACACAGCAACCAAACACACCACACAAGATGGAGAAAACTTGCTTCCAACAATCATGGTCATGCTTACAGCTGCTTCCAGACAAGCACAGAGAGGTATTACTGGTGTCATTCTGGCTACAGTGTTTAGCCTTATAGGAGTATCAACTATAAAATAAAAATGCTCTTTTGCAAAAAATGCTTTTGAATAGAGAGTGGTGCACAAGAATGGCATAGTGATCTAACTTCTTTTTGCACTACTATCAGTAAACAAGACGCTATACTGTACAGTGGACAAGTTACCCAGTTTAATTTCTTCTGCTTAGATGCATTTATTCAACAGTGGCAGAAAACAACAGCAGGAATCGTTTAAGCTAATATTGATATGGAAACTATAACAATAATAAATAATAGTAATAATGATCAACTGAATCAATTATAGGCATATAAGTTTATTATCATATCTCTGAGCCCTTGGGTGGGCCCAGGTGGTGTGGGGGCCCTAAGCGCAGATATTTCGAGTATGCCTCAGGCCGGCAATGAATACTTGATTCAACTCAACATTGTTTAATGTTCCTTCTAAACATCACCCAAAACTTTACTGACACTGCTGGACCAAGCCACTTTACAAAGATAAGATTGATGCAGGACGCCTCCATAGCATGTTTTTATCACTGCTAATGTGTATAAAGGAAATGTAGCCACCATTCACCTGACATACTGTAGAGGTTATCCGAAACGGTAGCCTACTACTACTTTTTAATTTTAAAGAAGTAATTTGAGAAGTTGCTTCTCATGCGGACAAGGTTTTCATGCTAAAACTGCACAAACTCCTGATATACTGTACATACACTACATACTGTATGAAAGATTTACAAAAATAACAATGCACTGCATGAATCTCACATCACAGGCCAAATATAGCCGTGTGAAAATTTCTACCTGTAGTGGTAGTGGCTGAGCAACACAGTCCATGTACTTACGTCATTATCCATGTACTTGAGCAGTGGGCTATTGCACACGCGGTACACCTGGTCTTCATCCTGCTCGTCATATCCCTGTAGTAGTGTCTCCATGGATACGCAGTCCTCACTGCCACTGAACCCTGGGAGACTGCAGGAGGACAGTAGGCAACGAATCACAAAATAAAAACAAGACAACAAGGAAGGCCTCCTCAGCCAGAGCAAACATCATTTGTAAATGAAGAGCATTCTCAAAAAAGTTTGTGAGAAAATAGGTTTGAAATCAGCAGAAATTTAAAGGGTTTGACAACAGTCCGGCCAGCATACCTGTAGCTTTCTCTGACGCACTTATCCGCAGCTACAAAGTCACCTCTGTGAAGATGAACCAACACTTGTGCAATCGTTTTCTGAAGAGAAAAGAGGAGGCACACACATAAGGGCTGAGCCACACAACATAATAGCATATGAAACTGCTAATGGTCTGACGAAGAGCATAAGGAGAAAGATGAAGGAGAAAGAAGTGAGCAGTATCTAGCTTAGATCGACTGCAAATCAGTACCTTGAAACATGTGGGGTAGTTTTCTATTTCTTTGTACATGTTCTTCTCTTTCTGGAGGGAAACCGCCGCGTCATCAAGCCTGTATGTGAAAGGTAAGGCAGCACCAAGCACTACATGGGTATACCTTGTGCACACCTACATGAGATGCTGTCATTGTAAGTCTAAAATTAAAAGATTAATGACGTGACATTTTTCACCTGTTTGCCCTGAAATTTTAAAACTTTCTAAAACACTGACAGTCCAGAATGTATGCTCACATTGTCTATTATGTTGTCTGTTATTATGTTACTATTATCTATTATTTCCATGCCTGATATCTTGATATCTTTGCACTTTATGTCTTGTGAGTTGTGATGTCCTATACACATCTCAGTTGTATGTCTTAATTTTAACTGCACATTTGGAGCTTTGAGAAATGCAATTTCAGTCTGTGTGCAATGTTGCAGTGCTTGATTGACAATTAAGTTCGCTTTGACTTTGACTTAAAGCATGATGCCTCGCTTCAAGGTAGATCTTACCTGCGAAGACGGACAAGAAGCCTTGATGCTTTCCCCAGCAGCTCAGCAGCCTGTCTCAATCGATCTTCAGTCTAGACGGACGAACATAAATGTGCATGCAAACAGACAAAAACAGACACACACACATAGAGTGTAGACAAAAATATACTGAGTCTTATGTTCATAACGGCACTCCATTTACTATTGAAAAAAATGCTGCTGCACATGCGTGCATTCTTTACCTCAAACACTTGTGCAGCTTTCTGATAAAGATCCACAGCCTTTTCCAAATCCATAGGTTCCATGAGTCTGAACAAAACACGCCATAAACAAGCTTAGAAACATACATACCTAGAACAGAAGAACCAGCTGAACAAGGACTGAGTTTGAAGATGTTAGGATTTAATGACTGCTTACATTTAATTAAGCCTAAGTAAGGCAAAATGGAGCAACTTAGTGACTAACTGTACTTACTTTCCAGCTCTGTCCAGCGCAATGCCTGCTGTTCCAGATGTGCCATTCTCCACGTACATGACACAGGCTTTTTCTATGAGCTGAATGGCCTCTGGCATGCGTTTCATATCCTATAGAGCAGTCAACAGTAATTTCATTATCATTATTATCATTATTTTTATCAATATGAAGAGGAAGAAGAGAAAGAAGAAAAAAAGAAGAATGCCGTTAGTCACATACCTTTAGCATCATGCCTGCTTGTTCATATGCTCTAGAAGGGAAATATTGTTTATTAGCATGCAATGTTCATATTTTCAATTCTGAAATATTCTTTATAGTATTTAATGAGAACATTAAGATATTAAAAAAACTTACTTGGCAGCATGGAAAAGTCTGTGAAACTTTGTTAAGTGCAAATAAGAGTATATTTGACAATGCAAAAATTCAACTATTAGAATAACCTGGGATAGTCTTGTACAAGCTCAATGTTTCAACACTTCAGAACTTAGTAAGGTCAGAGTACCCCACAAAACAACATTAATGTACATCCATCTATTAATACAAGGAACGTTTGTCTGTATCTCTCTCTCTCTCTCTCCGTGTGTGTGTGTGTGTGTGTGTGTGTGTGTGTGTGTGTGTGTGTGTGTGTGTCTGTCTATGTGTTCCACACACGTACATTCTATGTGGAAGAAAACTTAGAAACTCCTGCTGAAAAAAGGATACGCTTTGTTTTCAGTATGGTACTCTGCCTCCTTCAGATATGCTTCCTTGGCTTGATCAAACTGTTTGGCATTTTTGAAAGCCACAGCTGAGGGAGACAAATGATGACAAAAATGTAAGAGAGAACTCTTAGTCAACAGATGTGGGTCATATTAGAACTGGGCAGTTACTCAAAAATTTAATCAAACCAAGTCACAAACAATACTTGACAATGATTAAGCACATGAGTAATAATGATGTTTATTATCACGGTTATTTTTTAATTTGCAAACAATTTCTTCATATTCTATGCATTCAACTGTGAGTGTATTTATACTGTTCCTTGAATACGTACATAATTGGCATGTCATTCTGATCAGTCTAGCCAATTAAAGATTTTGATTTTTAATTCTATCACCCTGTCCCAATCATGATGAATTTGATATCAGTGAATATGGAACACTATATCCTGATCAATTTTTCTGCCACGTGTCACTCAAATGACAATAGATATGCAGAAAAAAGTCTTCTTAGGCCAACTGTTATAATTTGCAATCCAAGACAAATATAGGCTACATTAGTGATGTGCTTTTACAGGAATGTCGGTGTCAAATCAAGGCTTTACAGCTGAAATGTGCAGTAGGCATTGCCTTCAGACCCAACACTTGTAGAGTATAATGATTGCTGAACATGTTTGAATACCTGCTTTAGAATATTCTGTAGCAGCGCCATCATAATCTGGCTTCCATTTGGTCATGCTCGTCTTCAGGCTGTAAAGGCAGCAATGTTTAAAGTACTTCAATTATCTGTTATAACCCATAATGGGTCACTATTATTATATCTCTGAATAGATTACATTTTATGGACATTGCACAAATTAACAGTTTAGCCTACTCTTGGAGCACCCTAAATGGTTTGATGATTTTGAAAATCACATGGATGTTCGCTGGTAATTGAGGATAATAAAATATTGTTGTATTACAATGTAGGCCTATACTGATTCCTCCATGTAGATATTGCCCTACAACTACATATATTAGATGGGGTAGGTTCCCATCACAATAATGAACTGTCAAATATTGGCTATGTAAATAATGTTTGGGGGACGCAAAAGAAAAGACTAGGCTATATTCCCTATACCAGAGAATAGAGCTACTATTTGCTAATTCTTGCATGGCGAAATCTCTATGAATGTAGCACGAATAAGCTATTCTTTATAGACATTTTGTAGATTTTGAATCAAGGAATAACAGTGAAGAAGCTATAGCCTTGGAGAGCCTAACCTTCAGCACGGCCCGCCTCATATCACCATCGGCGTATGCCAATTTAAGCTTCAGCTTGCATCTTTTCTAGCCCTTTGTTATTTCTTTCATGTAGGCTAATAAGTACTCTCTATCATAATTCGATGTGGATACACAGCGACTTAAAAAAAATGGTTATAACGCAATGCGGCGCAGTGTGCACAACAACACGTTCCGATGACAGTCCATTCCAGCATTCAATGACCCTTCACGAGCTAGCATTACGTCGGCTAACTAACACTGATTTGTTACATTGTTACAGAGCATTAGAGCTGCACTGCTTTGATCTCACCATTTCTCTGCTTTAGCAATGTGCTCATGGGCTTCGTTGATTTTCTGGGCAGCCATATTCAGATGACCGTCTGTGGTATCTTGATGGATCCCGCGTTAGGACTAGGAGGCGTATGCAACAGCAATAAACAAAATACCGTAGAGTTGAATGCACGTAGATTATCCTCTTTAAGACCTCAACGTCACACTGAACACTACGGCAGCCCGAATGGGATGCTACGATGGCTCGAGGCACCTGTCTCTGACGTCCTGCGCCGTTACATAACGCAGGAATGTGGTTGCATTTAAGATAGCCTACGCATGTGAAAATACGTTTTTTCTTCAATTAGGCAACTGTCTAAGAGCTGTGTGTGTGTGAACCTAAAGGACAGCTTATATATTTTTTTAGGCATAGGGTAGACCTGTCAATTTACAATGAGCCTAGAGCACATAATGTTTCACTGCAGTGTGTTTTCAGTCGTGATTTTACACTACTTGTGTGACTAATATTTAAAAAACAAACAAAACTTTATTTACTGACTTGCTAGAAAGACAGATTAATAAATTGGATATCAGCAAACACAGTAAACTGATAAGTTAATTTGAACTTAAAAAAACACATACAAGAAAACAATACCAACATAGAAATGCCAGCCTGGCTACAAGTTTCCAACTAAATATTTATCTCTAGAATTCCTCATCTGAATCCTGTGTCAGGTCTATGACTTCTCCTTCTGGCACGCAGGTCGATGAAGGACCTGGAAAAGAACAATAATATCAAATCAAGTATTGGATTAATTAATTGGCTAAAAGATTACCTAAAAAAAAGTAGACAAGAAAAGGATCAGTAGGCTACGTTCATTAGACAACAGCCTTACTGAGGTCAGTCTGTGGGCTCCGCCGTGTGTTAACATGTTGATCCTTCACAGGGGTCCAAGACCCGTCCGCCAAGAACTCAATCTCATCAATGGACTCCTCTGTGGTTGCCAGGATAGAAGACAGCAAGCTGCATGACAAAAGAACAATAAGTACGGAAATTTGACATTACTCAACTTTACCAAACCCACAGCAGCTGTCAGCCAGCAATGCATTCTTGGTTGAAAACAGCAAGAATAACCAAAGGGATGGGAATTCACAATGTAAGAGCACTGACTGGGATATATCCATGGGATATAATCCACACTCACATGCTAGTCCTCTAGCATTCAAAAACTACAACCGAATTCCAAAATAGTCAGGACACTTTACAAATTATAAATAAAAATGTAATCCAATAATTTACAAATCTCATAAACCTATATTTAATTCACAATAGAATATAGATAACATGGCAAATGTTGAAAGGGAGACATTTTGAAATATTATAACAAATATTGGCTCATTTTGGATTTCATGAGAGCTACCCATTCCAAAATAGTTGGGACAGGTAGCAATAAGAGTCCAGAAAAGTAAAATATACAGCTGGAGGACCATTTGCAACTTATTTGGTTAATTGGCAACATGATTAGGTATGAAAAGAGCCTCCCAGAGTGGCAGTGACTCTCAGAGGTCAAGATTGGCAGAGATCACCAGTTCCCCAAATACTGCGGCAGAAAGTAGTGGTGCAAGATTAGAAAGGAGTTTCTCAGACAAAAATTCTAAAGAGTTTGAAGGTATCATCATCTACAGTGCATATCATCATCCAAAGATTCAGAGAATCTGGAACAATCTCTGTGCACAAGGGTCAAGGCCAGAAAACCATACTGGATGCCTGTGATCATCGGGCCCTTAGACGGCACTGCATCACATGCAGGAATGCTAATGTAATGGGAATCACAAATTGGGCTTAGGACTACTTCCAGAAAACACTGTCAGTGAACACAATCCACCGTGCCATTCACCATAGCCAGCTAAAACTCTATAAGTCAAAAAAGAAGCCATTCCTAAACATGATCCAGAAGCGCAGGCGTTTTCTCTGGGCCAAGGCTCATTTAAAATGGACTGAGGCAAAGTGGAAAACTGTTCTGTGGTCAGACGAATCAAAATTCGAAGTTCTTTTTTGGAAAATTGTGACACTATGCCATCTGGACAAGGCCAACCCGGACAATAACAAATTGTTATTGCTTATTGTTAGCGCTCAATTCAGAAGGCTGCATCTCTGATGGTAGGGGGTTGCATGAGTATGTGTGGCATGGCCAGCTTAGGCATCTGGAAAGGCACCATCAAGTCTGCAGTCCAAATCTTTCACCCATAGAAGACTTTTGGTGCATCATAATAGGAATACATGACAAAAAATAAGACCTAAGACGTTGAGCAACTAGAAGCCTGTATTAGAATGGGACATTCTCTCCACAACTTCTGTCCACAGTCCCCAGGTGTTTGCAGACCA
The DNA here is from genome assembly GCA_027497455.2 of Sardinella longiceps. Taxonomy (NCBI): domain Eukaryota; kingdom Metazoa; phylum Chordata; class Actinopteri; order Clupeiformes; family Clupeidae; genus Sardinella; species Sardinella longiceps. The sequence goes on along the minus strand of JAODXP020000004.1, from coordinate 8,142,091 downwards.
TTATAAAAAGAAGGGGGGATGACACACAGTGGTAAATGTGGCCTTGTCCCAACTATTTTGGAATGTGTTGATGCCATGAAATTGAAAATCAACTTATTTTCCCCTTTTTATTCACAATTAGTAAAGTGTCCCAACTATTTTGGAATTCGGTTGTAGAAAAGTACTCAGAGAGCAAAGACCTCCACCAACACAACAAGATCACTGACCTTAAAAATTTCAAAAATCAAAATCCAAAATCCTTAAGTTTCCAGCCTGACCAAACTGGAGATATTTTATCATGTTTGGCAACATGGCATCTATTTTTTGTGTGTGCTGTAGATATAAAATGGGGCCTATAACTCAACTATAACTTTGGCGGATTAATGTGGTCTTGTCTTGAGAGAAAATCCTGTGCCACCGATAACGACAACATCAGGGCTGCACTGGGACCCAAAAATGGCCCGGGAATTTTTGGCCATGGCGACCCACCATGATTTTATTCAATGATAATAACGTTGTGGCTAGCTAAAATAACACTGTAAGTGGGACATATTGCATAAACATGAGAGATTTAATTATGCTAGCCCAGTGTTTCTCAAACTTTTTCTGTCATTCCCCACTTTGGAAGGCAGAGAATTTTCACGCCCCACCTGGAAGGCTCAATTTGCACACAATATCTCTGTGAGGAAAACTTTGTTTTTTTTGTCAATGTTAGAATTTAAAATGTTCCTAATTCAAAGCCAAATTTCTCTCGACCCCCTCATCACAGCAACAATTTACTGTCATATGTGCATATCTGACGATAGCTGTGAATTCGGGGGGGCATGGTGTGGCTATTGGTCAATAGGGATTGCCAAGATACGTCAAAATCGTCATAAACGGCGCCATCTTGACCCGGAGATAGCGGTTAGTTAAGCTGTAACTTTTTTACGGCCCCATCGTAGCTCCGGTTCATATACCCGATTACACAACAGTGGGAAGTCCTATTTTTAATATATTTCGCGAGTCTAGTCAGAGATTGTTGCTAGGGTCTAATTCCGGGGCAAACCCAGAATGCATTGTGTGATGACGACACGTTGGTAATCTCTATTGCAAAGAGATGTCTCACGCCCCACCTGTCATGTGTCTGTGCCCCACCCCACTAGTGGGGCCCGCCCCACAGTTTGAGAAACACTGCACTAGCCCAATATACTTGATCAAAATTATGAAATGAAAATGGAGTAAATGACAGCCCCGGGCCAAAAATGACAGTCGGCCTACCGGACATTGCCCTGTATGCCCTATGGCCAGTCCATGCCTGGACAACATACATAACAGTGTGCAACCCAAGTAACCAGTAGTCAGTAGTCACTGTACCCATCAATTCGAAGGAGTCCAAAGGGAGCGGGCCTGTCACACACAGGGCAAACCCAGGCAGGCTTGCAGCGGTTCAACTCCAGGTAGGCAAGAGCATCGAAGCACTGAAGGTGGGCACAGCCTGAACCCCTGCATGGGTCTTTCAGCCGCGTTTTCGCCAGCTGTGGGGAAATCACAAATGATACTGTGATGACAATTCTGCTTTAGAATCACAACTTTTAATCCTTCCCAGGCTGTGACCTATTGTACAGTATTTTAGGCTATATCACTACATATGCAAAGTTAACATGGATAAGTGTGTACGTTTTTGTCTTTATTTTTTGGTAAAAATTATTCATAGCAGGCTACCTCCTTCAAACACTTCAATATATAGCCCCTTTCTGTATGCTTTATAACTAGTGGGAGACGGCGCTACAATTGTAACCTAGCAGAAACTCTCTGACATATTCCACCCTAGCCATTAGCCTGCTCATCATAACCAGCCCCTTGGTCTAAGCTTCTCTTTGCATTTTAGCCCAGTGAAGAAAACTCTTACTGGGCACCGCAGAGACACTCGCAGGCCAGTGGTGGCCACCTCACTGTCCCGGCTGGTAAGCATCTTCTCACAGACTAGGACACAAACAGAACATGTGTCACAGAACATGGAACACGTATGTATACAGTTGCTCACACTATAGAGCTTAGGAAGTAGGGGGCAGGTCTTCTGTTTGTTTGGACACCACACAATGAGGTTGTACAACACTCTTGCCATTGAGAATAGGGGCGTCGCTGGGGTGGGGGGTTGGGGGGAGGGGGTGGAGTTAGGATGATGGTACTAGTCAGTATTCCATGATCTTTGGCAAGAGCACCCTTCTCGGTTGAACTCAGCGAACTCCAAGCAAGAACTCAGACGAAGATTCCAACATGGCTGTGCCCAGTGTCACTTGCTGTTTTCCTTGTGTTTGGACTGTTTTGGTGGCTTAAATGACTATTTCAATCACTCATATTTATACTGCGTCTATATCACTGCCTATAGGTGTGGGAGTCAATGGTGTGGTCAGGCCAATATTGAACAAGGACTTGTTTCAAACATAGCTAACATAGCCTAAGATTTCTAACAGAAGACAAACTATATCAGGAAATGAAGTGAACATTGTTTTCATTGGTTCTCCACGTCCGACAAATTTGCATAATAAAACGCTCGAAGTGTGAAAGTGACGTGACATCCAAGATCGGAGATGGCTCGCAGAGCATAATAAAACGCAGGGTTAGTCAAACTTTTTCAGACCGAGGCGAGGACCACTTTGCTCAAAAAATGTTTTTCAGGGACCACCTACCCTTGCGCCCCCTCACCAAGTTGCATGCTGCTACCCCTTACCCTCAGACCAAATCAATAGGCATTTCTAAATTGACATTTATGGGAACTTCAAATTCAGATAGCTCAGATTCAGATAGTTACAGGTCTGCCTCATAGTATTCATTGTACAACTTCTCTTTGGCTTTCAAGTAATGTTAGTGAGAAACAGACTAAATGCACTTTTTTTTTTTTTTTGGAAATCCCCTTGTGGACCACTTGAGATTGCTCGCAGACCACACTTTGAGAACTACTGGTCTAGGCCTCAGGTGTAGGTAATGATAAAGCATCGTGATTATCTGTACTCACTGCGGGCACGACAGCTCTCCTCCGTCTCCAGTGAGCTGTTCCTTAGCTGAGCCAATAGCTCCTCCTCACTCAAGATTCGAACCAAATACACAGCATAAGAGTAGTGCTGCATAATCACATACACACCGAAAATAATAAACAAGACAAACACACAATGTTGATAAATTGATGATAATTACATTGACATTGATTAAAGATGGAAGAGCAATAGAGTAAAATGGAGACAGATGAGAGACAACAATCAGACACTCAATTAGATCAAGGTTGCATGCATAACTGGGATTTCTATATTTGACTTGGTTGTTAAGTATGAATCTCTCATGGACATTTATGAACAGAACAGAACAGAATAGAATATAATTGTAGAAAAGCACTCAGAGAACTCCTCAGAGGACTACCACCATGACAATATCGTCACTGATGCAATTCCACATGGTGTTCCAGATCACAGATCACCGATCACCACCAAAGTTTAATCAAAGATGGTGGAATACAGGTACTGACAGCTTCAACCCTCTCTGCTTTAATCATCTGTTCCTTGTTCCAATACCTATGTTGTCTGAAAATTTCATCTAAGTCCGTGCAGTACTATTCAAACAGCCAAACCAACCCCGGCAAAAACATAACCTCCTTGGCAGAGGTGATAAGCCTTCAAGTCAATCACATAGAAGACATAAATACACAGATTTTCTAGCGGACTGTTGAAGAAGACAATTCATCACAGGTGCGCACAGTGGAGTACATCATAGGTGTTTATAGCCAGCCACTTGCTATAGTGTCACAGAACATTTTGAACGAGGATTCCACTGCAATCACCTATTGATGGTGCGTTTAAAGACAAGGCCGAATCAATAATCCATTACAGATGACCACACACTTTCCACAGCTGATTATCAATCACATTCTGTTCAGTGAGGTGAATAGCACCCTCAGTGATCATAGGCACGATGATGACAAAATGATTTTGAAATACTGAAAAGAAAGTCTGCTCTGGTTGTTGTGTAGTGAGGTAATGTACACTGTCCTGGCTCTCGAAAAAGTGGATTAACTGTTTTCTGTCCTTGCATGTGTAACAGATGCCTACTAGCCTGGGCTAGCTGGCGGTAGTGCATGTAAATCCTCACAACCCAATGATTCAAAAACTGCTTCTAACCACTGAGTTAGAAGCTTGGGCTTTTCAGCTCAGTGGTTAGAGCATTCGACTCCCATGCTGTGGTTTTGTTGTAGTTGGCGGAGTGGCAGTTTCGAGACCCGAGTGCGGTGAGAACGGCAACAGCTACCTATGGAAGAATTCCTTCTGACAAAGACAAAATCAGTATCTTCACCATATAAAAAGACTTAATATTGAGGAGGATCAAGGACTGTTCATACCTTACCACAATCACGCCAGGTGACATGGCATTGCTGAGCGACTTTGCTTAAGTCTAGTTGTGAGGTGATGTTGATGGGAGGACAGGGGCGCCGAGGCTCCCCTCCTGGTTTTGCAACTTGGATCTTGAAAAGGATCATTTTTCAATTAATGGCACAAGCAACATTAACAATGTGGAGAAAAGTACACAGCATCAATACATTTCTCTTATATTATGCTAAAACCTTTTAGCCTCTCTTCACTTCTCTTCACTCGCTCACTAGCTTCACTAGCTCAGTCTGGCTACTTTCCGTTGAAGAGAATTTGGAGCAGTTCACCCATGGAGGTATTAATAAAGCTGGAGAAACATACTAAGTCCCGCCTCCCATTCATTCCAATGTGGAATGCTAGGCTAGTGAATTCATCCAAAATTGAACAAAATTTTCAGTTGTCAAGATGGCGTTTCATGGAGCTCACTTCCGACTCCATTTCATTAGGCCAATGAGGGCCCATGTTACTAATGAGATGAGGGCGGCACACACCTGGGGCGAATTCAACAGGCGTAACATTTTGTAACGTAACGGTTCCCATTCATCCCTATGAGTGACGTAGTAAACGTTTCGTAACGTTACGTTGTCTTGAAAACGCCACAGATGTGCACAGGGAACTCGTTCACATGAGCTGAAAGTGCAGCATTAACCAATCAGCATATGTCAAATGGAGTCGGATATGATGTAATTTCTGAAAAATGGCGACGAGGAAGTGCAATGCTAATTGGCGAAGCTAATCAGCCAAATCCTGACCCCCTGAGTTCACCAAACAAACGTCCAATCAGCTTTGGCTTTGAGGCGGGTTGAGGTGTGGCGCAACGAGAGGCGGGTCTAAAGAACAGACTTTGTTGGTCTGATTGGTTGATTTGGCCCGTCTATTACCAACATAGGTGGTGATAGACAGATGCCTTATCCAATCAGCCAAAACTAAACTAACGAAAACGAAAATAACAAACCAAAACTACTTCAACAGATGGTTCCCAGATGGAATTGCGGGCGCAAGTCCATCTGGCGGAGTCAGGTTAAAAACCTTTCAGATATTCGTGTAAAGATTTTCATGCCACAGAAAATGTATGTATGAGCACAACGGAACATGAGAGCCACACAATAATTTCAAGGTAGACTACACAGTTACAGTGGCAGATTTGACCTATTCTGAAACTCAACTGCCAAAATAATAGCCTCTTCAATGTCCAAATGCTTTTCATATGTGCCAGGCATTAATGATCCCAACTGGTTGTCCTCAAAAATACTGTAACAGTATTATCAGAATAATTAATTGGGTAGCCACCTTGTGAGGTGGCAGGCAGATACAGTGGTTCAATGCAATCACAAAACTTGAGGGGTATTGGTCCTCCTCCACTCCCACACTCTCTGTGTAACAGATCCTGATAAGATTTGGGGGGGGGGGGAGTTATAACAAAACAAAAAAAAAAAAAATCAGTGATGCAGACAAAATAAAATTATTCTGAATTCGGGTGCAAAATGAAAAGTAACATTGGCCATAATGAAAATCGATCAAAACAACAAATTAAAACTGAATATAACTTTATCTCCACGAAACTGATAAGCCAGTGTACTTAACTTAGCTATGGAAATGGAGAAAGAAGTAAGAAAATAAGCTTTAATTGCCATTCACTTCATTATAATAACTTTGAAACATCATGCGTAAAAGCGTGATGCCTCACGTTCACGTTACCTGAAAACTACCTGAACTTCTCCGGGAAAACTTTTTCTGAAACAAACACAACAAACCACATTTTTACATGCAACATAACGCTGTGTAAGACAGATAGGCCTACACAGTACTTCCAATAGATGTTTTCTAGTGTGGATGCGAGAAAATAAACTCACTCATTTAGCTTCTTGCGTTGCGTTCCACTTAAATTGAATGAGAAATTGTGCAGCTGTAGCATCAGCCGTGAATCCACTGAAAACATGCAATACAACACTAGGTTAAATTTATAATTTTCCTCCAACTGTTTCTGCACAATCTCTGACTACAGTTATGCCCACGTTCAATATATTATCAGCATACAGTAACATAACCAGTCCCATATTATCGGTAAGGTTGTGCTTAAGATGTAACGTTAGGCCCACATCCACAATGGCTGCCTACTCCACGTGAGGTGCGTAAATTTTCTCAGTGTCTTTCACACTACACCTGAGATTATAACAACACTTTAACCTAGCCTACAGAATCGTAATTTATAGAAATTATTTGTTGAAAGCTGTCACCGTACTGGGCCCTAAGGCATTGAGGTCGATGATTGTGTCCAAAGTTTGATGAAACGGAAATTCCATTAATTTGATTCCTGGCTCCTGTGATGGAGGAGTTGTAGTATTGTTGGTAATAGACCTACTTGCGCGACAATTATAACGAGAGTTGTATATGTCATTTATTTTTTTAAGCAGCTCTTGACTACATTCATCTTCAATGAGCTGTATGGCACGGCGAATCAAATCTTTCTTCAAACCATTGTTCTTCTTGCCTAAGGCCATGAACAGGGCACGGAGGTCGACCACTCGAAAACTCTTCACCATGCTCTATACAAAAAAAGGTAAGAAAGAGAATGTGAGCGTGAAGAATGTTAAACCTATTTGCATCAGGGATATCCATTCAGTATCGTGCTACTTGCCATCGCATCCATTGTGGATTGAAACACCTGCGTTAACAGCCTGGAGTGGCATGTCACTTGCGCATTAAGTAGCCTAAACTAGCATGATGGGATAAGCATCCTTTCTAATAAGCCTGATGCTTATTGTCATATACTAAAAACAAACAAACAAACAAAAACACTTTAAAAATAATAAATAGCCTAGGCCTTTCACACTTTAGACATAGCCTACGTGGCTTTTCAAAAATAACTGGTATCATTTTTCCTCATGATTTGCTAATTAATTTATTTTTCAGGCTCAACACATCTGTTCTGAGGTCATGCTTGAGATTGCCTGTGTCTGTATGATTATAATTTCAGTACATTGGTTTCACCACCAGTTGGCACTGTTACACTGTGTCAAGAGCAGTCAATGCATCTACTCTTAGCTCAGAGGTGTTTCCATGGAGATGACAGTCCAGCAGCGGCTTGAGCCAGTTGACCTTTTATTTTGGCCTTTGACCCACTGGTCAGCAGAGGGGTCAGGAGGTCAGCAATGTCCAGAGGCCAGGGAGAGCACTTCACTGATTGGCTACAATTCACACACATCTTGATAATTAGAACATTGACCAATATTTCGAATGCACACAATATGCATAACATTTATGGCACTGTATATTTAGCCCGTAGCCTACTGAAACCGTACATATGCTAGATAGCCTAATCCAGAGCCATAGAGAGAGACTTTATTGACTCATAATCAGCTCTTGGAAGGAAATTAGAAGAGGGTAACTAGTCAAAGAAATGTTATGTTTGAAACTGAAATAATTCATAGTAAGATGAAAAAAAAAACAATCATCGGAGTTGGGTAAATCCTCTGTGTGCATCCTATGTGTTGGTGTTTGTAGTTTTTATTATACAAGAACATGGAGTTTGGAATAGTGGAGATATTGTGTGACTAGTAGTCTATTGAGGTTATGTATCCAATTTTACCTTTATTCAGTGATTGCATGCATGCAAAATAATAATTAAAAAACAGATTGTATATAGTGCAGAACAGTGTTGATTGAATTATCTCAATGTCCATGCAGTGTACCAACTCCTCCAGGGGAAACAAGCGGCCGTTTCCAGGCCTTTGCCTTCAATTTAAAGCCAGAAGCTTGTCTGTCGTCTCCGTGGAGGTGCTATAGGGCAGGTCACATGATCGCAGGCCCTCCTCCTTCCTATAACTCAGGCATCTGAGCAGATGCCTTGTCAATATCAATATATTAATTTAAAGGCAGCCGCGCGATCAGTGCAACACTGCGTTAGAGTCCTGTGAGAGAGGGGGGAGGCGTGTGGTGAAGGAGGGGATGAGAAGGGCTGGCAAGGGCAAAAGAAGGAGAAATGATGGTGAGAAAGAGAGAGAAAGAAAAGGATGCAGAGAAGGGGTAAAAAATTTTGAAAATTCAGATTTAGTAAAAATAGTTAGTCCTCACGCACATCCACAATTTTGTTGGGTGCAATATCAAAGGAAAGTATCACTGTAAAAAAACAAAGTAATATGCACACCGGAGCAGCCATTTTTACCGTTTTAATTTGTGTAACGTTTCGGACTAAACAGTCCTTCCTCAGACAAAATTCAGATTTAAACAGCACACATGGGGAAGACACTGGAAAACAATGCAAATAAAAAATGGCACAACTGCATACAGTGGCATGAATTTCATATTATTTTTCATATTATTTTTCAAAATATTATTATTTTGAATGTAGAGAACTACAGCTAAATCCTTTCCAAAACAGCACCTTGTGTAGGGGCCCTGCAATCAACTGCAAGTGGGAGATGCAAGGCACAGACACAGCTCATGAACAATTTCTGATTTCTGCAGTGAAATTTTAAGTCCCCCTTTAAAATGTATTGAGCTTACTTGATTTACATGCAGGCACAATGTTATTTATTTATTTACTTTTATTTATTTATGCACCGTTGTATGTTGTTAGTTAGTTAGTTGAAGAACAAGATGTAGGCTGGGCTTGTATGAATCCCTGCGATCCTGTAAAGACCTCAGTCCATCCAACTAACATATATTATCAAATATCAGGAGCCTGAAGAAGCCACACTCGCCAACAAGCGAAACGCGCTGCTCAATAAAGTGAAGCAGTGTGCAGTGGTTACCCTTTCCTATTAACAAATATATTAGTTTTTGAATGTATTTGTTTTCTGTAATATCAACATCTAGTGGTAGAATAAAAATATATATATATTTTGTTTTTAAAGTATATAGTAATATATAGTATGCTTAGCACATAACATTACATTACACAAACATTATGTGTTAAGCCTAAAAAATAATTTAATTAATACAACATGATGGAAATTTTTACCTAGATGACACCAGTTCTTTTTTAATAGTCATGTATGCCTTAGGCAAAGGCTATTTGTCATCAAAATGTGCAAATCACAGATGAGTTTTTAATAGTTTATGGTATATTAGTGAGAATATTTATTAGTTTGTGCATTCAGTTACAAGTCACGGTGGAATTGGCCACCACAAGTTAAAGACAAATTAAAAGAAAACTTTCAAAATGTAAATATTCTTAATCCAAATGATGTGCTATGTAAACTAAAGATCTTCAGCATGAACATGAACAATACATAGGGAACAGGTTCTTCATAAAGTCTAGTCTTGTACAAATGTACTTTGTACATTTTTATATGCCAATCATGCATCTTCTCCAAAGTGTGATGTCACTGACTGCAGCCATTATATTTTGCCATGGTCTTGAATCTTTGATGGCCGATTTAGGTATAAAAAGGTTATCAAACATCTCAGAACTGCACTATTTCTCATAAGAAAGACGATAGACCGTGTTCGCTGTTGCCCCATCACAATTTACTGATTAAGGTGAAAAGGTTTTAAAGGAATTGGACAGAACTGGAATATTCACTAAGGTTATGGATTATGGATCTGTGAGTGGGAAACCTAATTTGTTGATCTGGGTAATGGTATCTGATTGGTCACTTCTGATCTTTGATCTCTGACATTTGTTCAGGCCAGGGCACGGACCCAAAATGACCTAAAAGCTGTATCCCCCCACGCCCTATAAGCTTCCATTAGTGAAGAAGAGAACATGTTTAAACTTGTTCTCGCACCATCTTTAGACAAGCCATGAAATACTGTGCAGGTAATGTTTGGTCTGGCAGATGTACTAAATGTGCAAAATTTGGAGGAGAAAAAGTAGTGAATTACTAATATATTTCCTACTGTTGCCTCTGTAACACATATACATGCTACCTCTAGTTACTGGAGATCTTCCAGTTACTCTTCTGACTATCCTTTCGACTTCCTTAATGGTTAAACTACAAGAAATCATCTGGTTGCCAGTTGAAGTAATGTTCCTCTTGCAAATGATGGCCCCAATTGTGCTTAGTAGGGGGTCTGAGGTTGTGAAATGCATTTGTGAGCCGCTGGACTGATATGTATGTGCAGCGATCCTGGAAGAGCTCTTTGCCTTCTCCACGATGAGACAGTATTGTGCCACACCTTGATATTAAAGGAGAAATCCAGTCTGAATCAGTCAATAGCCCTGTTGTTCCAGGTACCAGAATGCTGTCTTTAAGAAAAAAAAACGAGACATTTTGATGCTTTATAGACCGAAAAAACAAACCGATTACTAATGCTGACTGAATGGAACATAATGAAATTAAACTGAAAGTAAGTTGTTATGCCCCATTCACTTACTGTAGTGTTTGTTGCTGGTTCACTGCTTGGTCTATGTTGTATCAAATTTTCTTTTTATTTTACCTACCTATACAGCACTTGGTGAGTTTGAACAACAGGGCTATGTATTGATTTACACTGGATTTCTCCTTTAATAAACCTCTTCTGTGCCACCAAAATGTACTAATCTGGCTAATATTATAATGCATGCATGGGATGTAAGAACATTATTTTGGGGGTTTGAAGTTCTGATTTCTTAAAGGAGAGTACCGGAGTGAATTCAAGCATAGCCCTGTTGAAAGAGCTTGCTAAATGCGCTAGTTAGCGAGTGGAACAAAATAATTTGGTACAGCACAGAGCGAACGCAGAAGCGAACAGGCACTTTACACTGAATCAATGGGACCTGACTGTTGGAAACTGAAAGTAAGATCTGAGGTTACATGACTCAATGTAAAGTGTTTCGCGTTCACGTTAGGTCTGTGATGTTCGAAAATCTTTCATTTCATGCGAAATATATTGCTGTTAGAAGGCTCGTGCAGCAGGGCTATGCTTAAACTTACTCCGGTATATTGCTTTAACATGGATGGATTTCCTGGGTTAATATACCAATGTCTGGTTAAAATGTTGTGTCAGTAGTCCAATCAGAAATACCTGTACTGAAAAAAATGTTGACGTGTTCAATGCTCATTTTTATTGATGTGTTTATATACTTGCTTCCTTTACACAAAGTTATCGGAATTGCTTCTCAGATCCTTCAATTTAAACAGCTTTCTGAAGCAATGTAGCTGCCTTAGCGAGTCCCTCACTTACCACTGCAGATCTGCATTGAGTTCGATTATCTCCTGCTTTGTGTAAGAAACTCTCCTGCTATTTAATCATTCATTTACTGAGGTGGGGATATCAATTTTTCAACACAGTGGAAACGGGCACATACAACATGAAAGGCTGCCTATCTCACAAAGAAATGTAGCCTTCACCGTTGTCAATGAAGTCTGATCAATTTGTTTGGAAAATTGTTTAATAGTGGACACACGGTAACTTGTTTCAAAGAGTTTCAAAAGCCAATTGTGTGCATTTTCATATGCATGTTGTCTTTTGTTTATGTGCATAGATGCTCTCTCTCTCTCTCTCTCTCTCTCTCTGTCTCTCTCTGTATATATATATATGTGTGTGTGTGTGTGTGTGTGTGTGTGTTTGTATGTACTGTGTATATATATATAAAAAACTCAGATAACTCAATAGAAAGCAAAACCATAGATATGCATTTCTTTGTTTCATATGTACGACAGGCATACAGAGAGAAAGAAAAAGAAAGAAAGAAAGAAAGAAAGAAAGAAAGAAAAATTACAAAAGATGAGTAAAAAACTAAGCTAAAGTAAACCCATGGTCACCCCACCCCATGGCCCTCATGGTTGCCTCCACACATACATCAGTTCAGCGTCAGTTCTGTTCTCCTCTTTGGAGTGATACAATAAGATAAGACAGTACTTTATTCATCCCATAGGAAATTGAAGAATGCAGTGGGCAGCAAGACAGTCTCTCCTGCCAGGGTGTCGGCCTGCCTGTGAATATAATAGACATGGTTTTGTCGGAACCCTTAGATGTTCATTTCACACTAAGGCCTCCCCCATGACTGTCTGTCTCTCCACTGGATGCTTTTAAAGCCCACGCTTCGTGTCTCTCTGCCTTTTGGAGCAGCGAGAATTATTAGCGCTTACACACTGCCTTCCATTGAAAAGATTATTTGTCATCTGCAGAGTAAAGGATTTTTAGAAGTCAACCTGCAGCTCACTTCCACCCAACCCCTTCTCCTCCCTCTCTGTCTCTCCTTCTTTCTCTCTCTCTCCCTTCCTTCCTTCTCTTTCTCTCTACCCCCTCTCCTTCCCTCCCTCCCTCTCTCATTCCCTTTTTTCCCTCTAACCCCTCTCCTCCTTCTACCCCCCTGGTGCTGCCCAGCTACCAATCAATACTGTATCGATCAGCTCTCTCTATCGCTGGCCAACCAGACTAATCACCTTAACACAAGCTCAACACTCTCACTCCCATACTGTACACACACACATACACTTGCACACGCTCATATGCACACACTCACATGCGCGTGTGCGCACACACACACACACATACACACTCACATGCACACACACCCCTTCACATACTCACATGCGTGCGCGCGCACACACACACACACACACACACACACACACACACACACACGCAAAGGCACATTCATATTCATAAACGTCCTGATGTATTGAAGTAGACCCCAGGACTTATATGCATAGGCCTGTGTTGTTTTAAGTATATGGAGGGTCCTCATGCAGAATATAGCCACTGGTCTGTTTTAAATTATTTAGAATATGTTTGATTCAAGAGTAGATAATCACACACACCCACAGTGCACCCCCCCCCCCCTTTCCTTTGTTCCCATATAAAATCAATCAGATTTCTAGAAAGGTGCAGCCACATCCTCTCTCTGCATGTTTTGATTTCTGGGCTGAAACTGGTTTGAGTTGTCACTCAGTGCTTGACCTTCTCAGATGAGATATAGAGTCGGAAAACACACAAACCGCAGGATATTAATTTCCCGCTGAGGAACCACAGATTAACATACCACTCTGTAGTGTACGAGCCACGCCTTACTGGGCTATCTACATTTGTATCTGTCACCTTGATATTTTTTTAATCTGTCCATCAATCCTCTCAGCATTTGGCTGCATTGATTGATCAGCCACAGACGAGGCGCATCAGAATATCATCTTCTGTGTGGATGCAACCGTTGTTGAGCAGGCAGTGTCCTATGCTTGCGCTGTAAACAGAGTTGCATGTGTACTCACACACAAGCTAGGAGTAAACAGCTCTCAAACCAATGGGATTCAAATTGACTCCCCATCATGCATGTGTCAATCAAACACTGATTCAAAACACTATTGGACCATGACTGCCCCAAATCCAGTGCTGAGGGTCCTGATTGGCTGGTGAGAATGAGGCGGGCAAACCAATACTGCTTTATCTACTGGTATTAGAGGATCAATTAATCCCCATTGTGAATGCCGGCACTGATAGCGCACCATGTCTGATTAGGGACGGCTTGTTTCTGCGGGGTCAAGATAAGAGCTTGGCCATCACTCTGTGTGATGACCAGAGAGGTTAATCAAATAACAGCAATCCCTCATGGGGCATAAACCATGACCCCAGCAACAGCTAGAGTCATGAGAGCATGGTTAACATTCACACGGTGAGAGGGATGGTTCACACACACACACACACACACACACACATACACACACACAAGCATGCAAACTTAAGGGTTATATGCATAAAACCTTAACAGACTCGAATATACAAAAACAGAAATAAAAACGGTGAAAAACAAGCTGTACCAAACAAACTCCATAATATGAGCAGCCGGTCTTTGGTGTGACTATGTATTATCTGAAGAGAAAGTAGAGTAGATACTCTACTACATGCCTTCAGATTGTCAAATAAGAGACCGTTTTAGCACCTGTCATATGTTATTTCAGAAAAATTGCCACACAATGCCACCAGCAGTAATAAGTAATACAGGAATGCAAAAGGCAGAGAAAAAGATGCAAAGACGCTGATAGATGGATAGATAGATAGATAGATAGATAGATAGATAGATAGATAGATAGATAGATAGATAGATAGATACTGTAGATAGATAGATAGATAGATAGATAGATAGATAGATAGATAGATAGATAGATAGATAGATAGATAGATAGATAGATAGATACTGTAGATAGATAGAGCAAGCAGACTGTGAGGTGCAGTGGAATTGTGCAGCTCATGACTGCTTGTCGTGACACAGGAGTGTGCATACAGTAAGTTGGGTCAAAGAGGGCGGAACCAGGAGCGGCAAGAGATCCAGAGATGAAAAGAAGGATTATCAGGCGCTGAGACATGTGAGGGAGTCACAGATGTAGAAAGCATCCAACAGAGAGGGAACAAGGGAGGACCAGCAGCACTGTACACAACACAGCAGTATGCATGCTCAGAGCAGGGGACAGCACTAATCAATATTCATTTTCCTCAATAGTGTGTGGGGGAGTTTGTGTGTGTGTGTGTGTGTGTCAGTGCGCATGTGTATTTGTGAGAGAGAGAAAAAAGAGTGAGTGAGTGTGTGTCTATGCATTTGTGTGTGTATATATGTGTGTGTGTGTGTGTGTGTGTGTGTGTCTGTCTGTCTTTCTGTCTGTCTAAGTCTATGGGTGTGTAGACTCCCGAAAAAAGAGATACTGGCAGGGAATGACTTGAGACCAAAGACTCTCTCTCTCTCTCTCTCTCTCTCTCTCTCTCTCTCTCTCTCTCTCTCTCTCTCTCTCTCTCTCTCAGGATGCTTTCTCTTCCATTGTCTATTATAAAATGAAGATTTATACAACCAGTCCTCAAAACATGGCCACCCTCCCCTAAGAATGGCCTCCTCCTTTTCCCCCTTCCTCTGTCTTTTTCCAACACACACCTCCCTGTAGAATTGATTGAGTATTGCCTCTCAATCCATCTCTTCCACTGTTTCTTAGCAACCAGTTCTCCAGTGAATTTGGATGTCAGAAAGGTTTCTAATATATTAATGTATTTATTATTGTTATTATTATTATTATTATTATTATTAATAATAATAATAATAATAATAATAATAATAGTAATGTGTGTGTGTGTGTGTGTGTGAGAGAGAGAGAGAGAGAGAGCGCGATGGAGATGGAGAGAGAGAGTACCTGTTATGCACACCTAGAATGTACCTCTTGCATTCAAATAGGCTCCTCCGAGAAAAGCTCACCACCTGTACTTATATGTCTATTATTTTATATTTTATTCTCTGAAATAGAAAGTGTATATGTCTATTATATATTATATTATATTCTCTGAGATAGAAAATATACTTCCAGATATATTCTTTCACGCAAAGCAGTAGGCCTATCCAAACAGCAGATGATGGGAAAAGAAACGGTTGCTACTCTATAGGCTACAATAGACTAGGCCTACTGCATATTTGTTAAGCCTACTTGTTGAGTGTATTTTATTTTTGCGCGCTGTAGTCAAAACTTTGGGCAAACATGATATGTGAACAAATTACAAGAATATAAATCAAGCGGTTGCTCACTCTCATTGAGACCCAGAGAAAGATGTTTGTCTTTGGTTACTGTTCCATAAAGTCAAAGCCTTCGAGTTCAACTCAAAGTCCTGAAAGTTCTTTTTAATTCGTTAGGATGCTTGAAGTAATACACAGCCATCAGCATAACGGATATACACCAGCAAACATGTGAACAGTTTCTGTGTGACTGATGATTGGCTGGCTTTGGCACAGAGCGAATACGCACAGTCGCACACACAGAGAGAGGGAGAGTTGTGCGCAGGAAAAAGAAACAAAAATGTTTGTTTAAATGTTTATGTGGCTCAAATGTTCAAAAGTTTGTTTAATGGGTAGGCTATCCGTCTCTACATTGGGAAAGTATGATTTTGAATTTGGGCTTATGCTGGAGTTTCACTAACACGTGTGAAGAGTGAGTTTAGTCGGATGCAGTCTTCACTGACGTCAAGTAAGGACTGAATACATGAAAAAGTAGTGATAACCTTTTTGAAAGTGCTTAAGTTTCATTTTTATTGGCTATGATATTTCCAAGATGTCATAATCCTTCTTGATTAGGCCTACGAATTAGGTTATGTCCCACATAGGCCTATGACAAGAGATGCTAAGATTAATACATTCCTTAGGCTACCTTTTATTAATTTGGTGAAGTATAGGTCAGGGTTCAGCAAATATCGCAACTAAAACAAAAAGAAACAAAATGGCTTGATTAGCCACTTGATTTCGTTTGAAAGACTTCTAGTTTCTCTGAAGTAGCCTAGTGTATGCACATCAACTATTTCTATAAGCTTAGGCTATATGATACCTTGCATATTTTTAATTGTTAGGCAATAAATTACATTAATAATAGCAAAAGAATAACATTAAGACTTAGGACATGGTGACTAATGTCACATATCCTCACAGTAATCTCCAGACCTTGAAACTGGAACAAGAAAATGAATATTTTTTTCTGTCATTTTGTATATTTGCTGTACAGGCCTATGCAACCTCTGTAGCCTATATATCGATCCAACGGATATCGATTTCCAGTCGATCGAAGGAAGAGAAAGAGCTGCTGTTTTTCAAGTGGTCGGCCAGTGCGACCGCTATGGGGAGATTTCCATCACTGTGATTCACTGAAAATACCAACTGAGTGTGAAGGCAAAGCGTTTGAAAAGAGACTTTATGCTGTGCTTTAATAGTGAACAATTTTGAATTATGCTTCGGCCTATATTTAGGCCCATGTGAACAAAACAAGTGATTTTTAGATTATAGGCTACTGGTTTTATTTAGGCTACTGACATTCGATTGTGGCATTCACTCTAATGAATCCTGAGTTTTAAAGGAAGCAGACAAGGCGAGATCACAAGTTTGGCAATTAGAGAGTGTAAGTAGCCTATACCTTTGCGTCCAGCATCTCTGTTGTTCGGCAGAAGCGGAGAGGCTGATATGAAGAGGATGTGGAGGACCTTAGCCTATAACAGATTATACAAAACACAGACATTACATTTTGAAATAAGATTTTGTTTGTAAAAATAAATAAATAGCCTACATATAATGGGTATTGAGTCGATACATTGTCGTGCTATGGTTTGGTGAAGTAGGCCTACATAACTTGGAGCTTCTCAAAATGTTTAAGTTGCCTTTAACATCACTGATATCATGTTTTGACATCATGATGCATTAACTAAAAATATCAATATCAGTTGTAGAAAACAAACTAATAAAATAACCAAGACAATCTTCTTTCACAGCTCATCAAAAGCGACAATTTAGGCCTGGCTACAATAGACAAAGAAATGTGGGTATGGGCTACAGGTATTCGGTTATTATTTTATGATAATAATAATAATAATAATGATGATAATGATATCGATAATAGCCTAAAAGTGACGATAGTAGTTATAATAATATACATCATTTGAGGAGCGGGCCTAAAAAAATGCAAGATAAGACAGGTTAAATTTTAGCAGTGCAGCGGTATGTTCTGGTTGTTGATTTGAATCCTACCAGAATATCCTACATGGTTTCTTTGCAGAGCTACACAACTAGCCTACGTGCAAATTTTTTCCAGTTTTTAATTAATGAAAAGTTTACTTCAATATTAAAGTTTAGAACGATAGTATACTTGGACCATGCAGCTTTAGTGGTCTTTGCATAGGCTATTTTAATTTTTAGCAGAGGGGTTTAATATGAGAACTGTAAAAAAAAACCTCAGTAGACCCAGGAAAAATCGTCCTCTTTCTTTCCCAATAATACAATAACCTGTAATCTGTTGAAACTTTGCCTGGCTATGTTGATCAAATAGTTTAGGCCTATATTATGAAAATCTCGTCAGTCGGGTTCTAAGTCGGGTTCAAAATTGATCATAGCCTACCCAGAAATGATCAATGACTTTTGGACTTTGAGCGCAAAGGGATTCAAGTCTTGAATGAATGATGGAAAAACAAGAGTGCCAGAACGCCGAAAGAAACATTTATCCATTGTGGTGTGCGACTTTCAGAGAAAAAGATCGGCTTTAAAAATACAAAAATAATCTACCTCAACAGTTTCTCACAGTTGAAAATGCTGTACATTTTTGCATAAATGTGTCGAAAAGCCCAGGCCTTATTCCCAAACGCTGAAATCGCATAGGCCTACACATTCGAACAACTGATTGTTCACAACGAACACTTAACACCAAGTGAATTATAAGGGAATGTTAGCCAACATCCATCACTACGGCGGTCAGGCCGCCAATACTAAAGCCTTTCTGCCGGTGAGTAGCGCGGACCTAACGGATTCTGCGCTGGGCCCTGTGCGGTAATTTATTTCCGATAGAGGGGCTCATCGATAGTGGACATTAAAGCAAAGACACTACGTTTATTTGTGTTGCGTAAGACAGCAGGAAAGTGTCCCCATTACTTCTTGGCTGAAGATAAAGGTAGGCCTATGTGCTCAAAATCGTAAGCCAAAACTTCAAAATTGTTTTCCTCGAAAAAAGCTTTTTTAAATTATTATTATTATTATTATTATTATTATTATTATTATTACAAATATTAGATTACAGTAGATGGCAGCTGGAAACGAAAAGACACCCATAACAATTTCATATTTTCAATAATAATAGCCTCATACAAGTAGGCCGGGTGCTTTGAAGCTTTTGCATCTTTTAGGCCTGCTTTTGATGCATTAGGAATTCTGCAACAAATTCGCCAAGTGATAAACTACAGAAAGTTATCTATAAACCCACAACACATAGGCCTATGCCTAATGAAAAAAAACTGTGTATAAGCCTATACCATCATGCGCACATTTAAGACAGAAAACAGGCACCTTAACCATATCATATTCAGTGCTACGGTATTGCTTCTCTGATGAAGGATTTTTTCTTTTTTTTTATCAGACACGACAGATATGCATCAACAGAAAAAAATATATTGTCGTGTCAACAATTAGCAAATGAAATTAATATATGAACTTTAAACAAGCATGCACGAATTACCGATATCAAAGGCGTTAAGCTCCGAGATCCAGGTTTGCAAAGCTTTTCCTCGCTCACCCTCTTCCCGTTCTAAACTTTCTGACCTATGCAGTGCTCTCTCACCCTGGGTCACCAAACACAATTAATCAGTGTCAGTCAATATATTGATCAGATTTATCAATGGCCACAAGAAAGGGAAAACATGCATCTTCAACTAGCGTGAAAACTTTAATGTTTTGCACAGCCTCCATCTGAGACACCTATAGTCTTAGCAGGGTCTTGACGGAAAACATATAGGCTACGCCTTAAAAACCTTTAACTTGATAATGATATTTTTTTATCTCTGCATTCTTGATTCTCATACCTCTGCAGTCCATAAACCTAAAATCTACAGAGATAGATAGATAGATAGATAGATAGATAGATAGATAGATAGATAGAATTAAATAGACTATTTAATTGCAATACTGCCAGAGAACCAGCACATTTCTGATAAATTTCCTATGTGAATCCTATCCCCATATGATGCTTTCTTCATAATTATGTTTAGGGTTACTTGTCTGTGTATCAGTACTGCATAATTCCTACCTTAGTGCTTGTTTAAATATACATTGTTCAATCTCTTCTGAGGTGAAGATATAATATTAAGTTAAGCCGCGCATCTGCACCCTGAAAGTCATAATTGCATTGGGATTTAAATATTTAAAAAGTGGTTATCAGTTTCTTGTGGCAATATGAATTGCTGATGAATTTATTTCAAAAGTTCAACCCTGTGTTTTGGCACAAGTTAGTAGAGACATTGAGCAGTGAAAAGGTTATGTCCTTAGTTCATGTTTCGGCAAAGAGCATAACTTGTTTCACTGAGGTTTCTCAGCACACGCGAGGCATGCTGAATAAAGTCATACATTAATTGTATTTTACAACTCATTCAAGAGATACGTCTTGTGGTCAATCAGCGAGCCTCGTAAATGCTTATGATCCGAACTTAAGGTTGGGTCAAAAGGTTGGGTGAAAAGGGACAGGAGCGAATTAGATTTATTCTTTGTGTGTGTGTGTGTGTGTGTGTGTGTGTGTGTGTGTGTGTGTGTGTGCGTGTGTGTCGAGGCGCTGGACACAGATCTCGGTGCTAAAGCAGTGCGCGTCCACGTACCTACACACAGAGGAGCGCGCACACGTGTGGACACCCACACAGTCCAGACGCAGCTCACAGTAGAAGCGCTGTTGTACAGCGAATGAGACACACGCGCACTCGATGCACTCCTCAACAACCAGATACAGCATATGAAAGAAAGAGGCGTGTGTTGCCGATCTTTTTTTAAAAAATCTAATTTTATCTATTAATTCCTTTCTTTTCGGGCGGACAGTGATATAGGATTGATCACACCATGCTGGACTGAGGGCAGCGGCTTGAAATCAATGGGTTGCCTTTG